>BSBN01000598.1:0-628068 GCA_027924645.1 Cunninghamia lanceolata | reverse complement strand
AGACTTGTTTTGTGAGTCCTATCTTGATGACTTGGAGGACATCATTAATGACATTCATCTCCTCTTTGAAGGAGTTGATTCTTCTACTTCAGATGTGTGGGCACTATCTTCTCCTATTCACTTGTCACAGTTTGGCATTGAGTTGGAATATCCTGAGCATCATTCAGAGGATTCTTTGTCTTTGGAGATTGATTATCTTGAGTTTTCATCTTGTCTTGGATTGTCACATTCTTTGATTAGACATGTAGTACCTGATTATGTGACATATTTTGGTTTTGACATGTGGACACTTGAGTAGTTTTCAGAGACAACATACATCATGAAGCTTTTTCCTTCATCTCTTGAGATGGAGTTTCTTCTACATCAGCCTTTGGACCTATTTCTTCCTAAGGGGAAGAATGTTGTTTGCATGCTTTGGATTCTCTTCAGCATTCTTCTTCAGGCATTCACCATCGAGATAGGAAGCTACTTCATTGTGGGGGGGGACCTATAGTCTCAGACTCTTTCTCTCCTATGGGGGGTAATTGATTGTACATAAGTGTTTGATCTAGTTCTAGGGGGGTCCTGAGTCCTCCTTCCATCACATCTTTCATTTCATTTGTTTTCTGCATTCTCATCTTTGGAGAGGAGTTTTGTCCCATGAGGTTTTCTCCTTTTCTCCACTTGAGATTTGTTGTACATGGGTACCTAACATGGCCGAGTAGTCGGGACCCATCATTGCATTTTTGTTTTAGTCAGCTACTCCCTAAGTTGCACTTAATAGGGGTGTTGGTGTGAATAAGGGTTTTTCCTAACAGTTTCTTACAGTTTGTTGTATAGAATCTTTGCTCTATTGTTTTAGCATATTCTTCTCTTTATCTTTGTGTGGAAGGTTGCCTTGATTGCAGAGATCCTAGCTTGTTGAGTCACATTGACTCTTACACATACACTTGCAAGTATGTTGGCAATCCGTACCATACACCTGCAAATTCAACATCTGACACATCAAACTTTAATGTAACCCCACATCTTTATGCAACCTTGATAGCATGCAATAGTTGAACCATTTGCCACTATGAAATCCTTGTATCATCTTTGTCCTGTATTTTGCCTTTGTGGGATACACCATTGCCCATATCAAGCATCATCATCCTTATCTTAGATCTTTTCAATACTTTGGCAAGAGGTAAACTCCTATATATCAATTAATCATTGATTTTGACTTTGGTTATCTTTGACTCGTACTATACCTACTCTAGGCTACCATGATCCTTATATCATAGTGAGTCTTGACTGGTATATAATGGGACATGCTTTATTATTTTATGTGTTGTGTTTGTTGGTTGTCCCATCATAGTTCCCACAAGGACATCAAATGCCTTGTGATGTGTTGGGGCATCCTTTTGTTTGTTTGTGCTTGCTAGATAGCCCATTATGCATGGGCTAAATTGGCACCTTGGGTCTCTATACCATGGTGCATAACATCCAGTGCTATATCAAAATAAGTGCTCACCACATATCAGCATAATACCTACATTCACAAACTATCCAATTTTGTCCTATATTCCACTCATTCTCTATCCCTTATTCTCCATCATTAACCCATTTTACCGACTATGGAACCTTTTCCCCCTTCCATTAGTCTTCCATTGCTCTTTATTTTTTTGTCTTCTCTCCTCTTTTTCTCCTCCTTCCTTCTTTTGAGAGATCATTTGTGTTATTTTTCCAATGACCTCTCAAGGGGGCATCATCCCTTCATCTTACTAATGCCATTTTTCTAGTCCACTGGTATACCATCACCCTTTCTCATCTTAAAAGTTCTATATATTTTTTGAAACGACATTATAAAATGTTTGTCTCAAAGAGGGGCAAAATGTAGACATTGAAAACTCACCTCCTATTATTTTTGTCACAACTACCTCATTCATCACCACTATTCCTCTTTAACATTAATTAAATAATATTTAATTATTTAATTAATAAACCATATTTTTCTTCATCAATTAAATAAATTAAGACAATTTATTTAATTAATTTACTCCTTACTAATGTTTAACCTTAAATAAATAGATTTCACATTTAGTCGTTTCCCCAAAATTCTTCCTAAATCCCTAGTTGGCTAACAACTAATTACCAATTAATTAACCACTTACACATGAAAATCTCAAAAAAAAAAAAGCACCTTTTATCTCCACCCTCCACTTCATCCCACAAAATCTTATCCCTTCATATCTTTCAAAACCATCCTTAAATAACTAAATAACTTCTCATCATCTTTAATAATTGATCTTCTCAACTAATCTATCAATTGATCTTCCCATTCAACAATCTATAAAATGTGAGTCATTTTCATCAACAAGCATGATTACAAAGTTATGTTGTCATATTGAACACCTGGCATTCCTCCTTTCAAATAGTGAATCGTTGGAGCACAACTGTTTTTGACGCATCAAGGATCTTATGTGGGTGAGAGAGTTCTTGAATCTTTTGTTCACATTGTACAAGTTTATTTTGCTTAAACTGATGTTACATTTAGGTGTTGAATAGGGTTTTGATCTTAGTGTTTTAATCCTTCTTTTTTATTCACACTTATTTGTACACAAACCCATTCTGTCAAAATGAATTATGAATTTTTGAATTTTAAGTCAATTCCATGTGGTGCAGGATTGATCCCACACATTGTGCAATTGACTTAGGACATGGAAGTGCTAATCTAGAAATGGGGAATGAATGTATGGAGTAAGTGCAAGGATGGGTGTAATAAATAGTAAATATATGGAAATATATAGATCAGATCAAATATTGTGAGAAGATGTGTAAATGAAAAGGTGTAACAAAATTGAAAAAAAATCAACTTTACACAAGAATGCGCCATTTGTCAATATATAATTGGATTAGGCCATTCCATTAAAAGAAACCAAGAATTGAGATGGATATGCAAATTTCACCATTACAACATGATATACTACTTTATGTTCAACGAACTTATATCTTTCAGACAATAAGTTTTTATTTTTATTTCTAGATTTTTTATTCTAAAAATCAATTGGGACAATGACTTAGGCTAAAGCATAACCACAGGAAGACTTCCTTTCACTCACATTTGGGTGGTGTTTATGATATATGTTTTATCTTCAGAAACCAACGGTGTGATATATATTGCCTGTTGTTTCAGATATTTTCACTAGTCCCATCATCGAGATAAAAAATGAACCCATGTGAAGGGATGCAGAGTTTGGAGAAAAAATGCTAGCTGTCTTCGTATTAACTGTAACTTGAAAGGCCAATTCAAGCTATCAACGTTTGACAAAAAGATGAAACCATTTCAAACTATCAATCCTTTTAAATTTAGACAGTATATCATCTTGAACTTTTGATAAAAACTCAAAACTTATAATAATAATAATAATTAATACTATTTAATATTAAAAAGTGTCTACATCAATTTAGTAATCTAAGCTTTTTGTAGAGATACCAAACTGTGGTCTTGCTAGTTATCTGATATTATAGCCTCTTATTTAAGTAGCTCATGAACGGCCTCAAATCACATATCATCTACTCCTAAACCATTTGTAGCCTTATCAGCTAAGGATGAAAGCAGATTAAACAATTAGTGACAACAATCACAGCATTTTTGCTTGCCAAGTTGAGGAAAATAGTAGCTTCGTTTTCTGTACTTGATCCACCTGCCAAATCAGAGAGGGATCTGATTATTATGAATGGCTTCCCCATACTCAGGCTAACCTGCAAATCAAAAAGGGAAAAAAACAAACAAACAAAAAACAACATAAGCAACTATCATCAAGAAACTATAGAAATACATTACAAACCATTATAATATATATCATTACCAATGCTACTGCTGCACTCTCCATATCAATGGGAGTGCAATTGAATTTTTCATGAAGAAAGTTTCTGTAAGCAGCATTATCAACATAAATGTTGGCACTGCATCCTCTTTCCACTCTCACAATCTTTGGTGTGGTGGACAGGCAGGTTGTAGAGTTGATGCAGGACTCTAGTGTTATATTCTGTTTATTATTCCAGAGTTTACAGATTCAAATACAAAGTTAACTAGAAATCATATGTATAAATTATTCTCTCAACCGAAAAACAAAAGGAACAAGTCAGTTAGAAATCATATGTATAATTTATTGTCTTCAGCAAGAAAAGGAATAAAATGATACAAATGAATTACCTCTAGCTGTTCTGCAAGGTTATAAGAGGTTTGGGATACATTGACCCAAAATGCATGCTCTGTAACTTCTGGAGTACTATTCTTGGGGAAAATCTCGTCTGGGTTGAAACCAAACATTATTTAATAGATTATCGCAGCTTTCTACTGTACTGTAGTTGGCAAAATGAAGATACCAATATCACGAGTGTAGTCTCCATTGGACTCCAAGGCAAGTTCATCGTCCTCTCCTTGTCCATATCTCTTCTCAATAAAACTAACATTTCAGTACAGTCTATGTAGACCTAATGGTAAAGGAATGTTCACTTCATAAATGAGGTTATATATCAGGTTGGGATAGGGAATATAGTATATATCATTTTGAACAAATATGTAAGTTTTTAAATTCTATTAAAACCTTAAGGAACAGAGAATATATGGCGTTTTCACAGTCCATAAGAATGCATACAATAATTTTCTGGATTCAACTGTATAATAAAATTATTGATTTAAGCATCTAAAGTTTGGATCACGGCGTGATCCATCATCAGGATGAAAAATATTGAACAAAAAAATCAAACAAATATTGTTATTCAAGAATAAAACTCTTCAATGAATATGAAATCTTAATTTGGTCTCTATATAGATCAGGACACCAAAGCCATCCTAGTATGTACTAAAATCTATAGAAATTACATGCTATTTATCTTCTTAATTCAATATTATCTTTTTCTCTTATTAAGATGAAAATCTATTAAAAAAATGGATGAAATTTTATAGAACCTGCCAATTCCATAGGCCAGTATGAGCCCATTGCCAAGGAATAGTGACATCACCAATATGATAGTCAGAGTTTCCATTTCCAGCTATTCCATAGTGCACAACTCCTTTTATGTAGAAGAAACTGAAGAGAAGCTGGGTGGTTATTGCTGCATTCATCTGTATCCAAATACCAACATTAGTGGGTTATGTGTTGTGAATTGGAGTGACTTGAGGCCTGTTACTATTACTGATATGTCTGAGATTACTTGGTAAAGGCAAAGGGGTAAGGATTGATTTTTTAAAATCAAAGTTCATTTACATTAAATGGATGAATTTCATCCAGTATATAAAACTTAAAAAAGCACAACTAGTTTTTAATACAACATTTATTTGAAATTTTCAGACTGGCAAAATAAACTTTTACCAAGAATCAATAATAAAATTTTACTTTGTTCTCAATTCCTATTCTAGGATGTTTAATGAACTTCTTTATTTCTGGGTTTTTATGTTTTATAGAAACCAGGGAAAAATTCAATTCCCAAAATCCAGTCCTCATTGTCTTTTGGGCACGTTAAACAATTGATATAACCCATTAAACATCTGACTTTTTTATGCAATTACCATTGCCAGCCCCTGTCATGACCACAATGACCTTCTGATCTGCAATAGTTCCTACATGGAATCTCCTTCCTGCATAGCAATAAGTATACAGATAGTTACATTGTATATAAGCCTAAAAGAGTTCCATATGTAAGAAAGAGCAGGCAAGAAAATTACCAGAGAGATCTATATGGGAAACATTTCATCGGCTATAAAATTTGAGCGCTCTAGTAGGGGCTCCAATTCAAAACTGTTGGGAACAATCAGACCCAAGTAGGGGCCAGCACTGTTAATTATATTGACATGGCCGAGGACCTTTGGGCGAATGCTTTGCATTACATACAGGAGGCCATGAAAATGAGCAGTAACACAGGAATATACACCAACTAAGGGCCATGCTGGAAACCAAAAAAAATTGTGATCCGAAGAGAGATTTGGGGTGTAATATGTAGAAGGAATCAAGAGCTTTCATTCAATATCTTAAGTAGAAGGAATCAAGAGCTTTCGTTCAATTATCTAGAATTAATTGTTATTTTGGGTGGGTAAGCTGCCTCCAAAAAATTTGTGATCCGAATAGAGATTTGGAGTGTAATATGTAGAAGGAATCAAGTGCTTTCAGTCAATTATCTAGAATTAGTTGTTGTTTTGGGTCGGTAAGCTGCCTCCTCTTAATTGTGACATGTTAGTTTAAAATGAACCCTCTCTTCATATACTGAACTATAAACTCTCGTAAATATGGATTATTGCTTTTTTAATCAAGTTAGGTAAATGTATTAATGTTTTGACTTATTAATTAAAGAAATTAAAAAAGTTATTACTCTTAAAGATAAAGTAAGGTATAACATTATTTTTATCAATTAAGAAGTCAAAAGGTAGAATATTATTTTTTAATATTATACAAGTTGTTTATGATGTGTTGAAAGTTTGATGGTGTTTTGTAGTCTTAATACTATTTGATTTTTTATTGTTGTTTTGTAGTTAGTCATACATTTAGAAAAAATACTATTGTGCTTTAACTAGTTAATTAAAGTTAATAATTATTTAGACTAACAATTCAGCTTGCATGAATTTGAATGTAGAGGTAATAAAATAGAGGAAATTTTTTGATTAACGGTAAAAAAGGGGTTTTTGAAAGTGCCCCAACTCTTTTACAAACAAGGAACAAACAAGACAACTATGCAACAACATAGCAACAACGCAACAATAGCCAAGAAACAATGAGAGACACAAGCCAAAGAAACCACACTGAGGAACACGTCAAAACAAAATGTCATGGTGGCTTGAAACCAATATGCTCCAACGAACATTAAACCTTCCCTTTGACATCCTCCATAGAGACTCTAGGGCTATTTTGGATCCATTTAACACCATTAATAATTGTGATTGAATGATCATGATTCATGTTTGAACCATTGGGCGATGGTTGGTGGCTTGTAGGCTCAAACTGAAGCTCCCTACTTCTTTTCATGTTGCCAAGACCCTTATGAAATTAGCATTTCTCTTCAAATTTCAATTATTATACCATTTGATCTCTCAATTCCAGTTAAAAGATTCAAACATACTTCACCAGAACAAAAATCTATAATCAATCTTGCACGGCCTCTGGGAGGAAGTATCATTGATTATAGATAAGATTCAAAAAAAATGGATTATGGGTAAATGCTTTTGACCAGAGCTATGAACCAAGATACAAAGAGTGCAAAGGATACATTATAGAAAATCAGATTGTAATAATGAGGAACAACATGAAATAGATAGCCCAAAGGTAGCAAGACAACAACAAGCCAAAGAGAAGAGTAAACAACCAAACAAGGCGGCTTCAAGGAAAACCCACTCGAGACAATAAAAAGTCAAAAATCTCTAATGACAACTTTTGGCGAGCACGTGGGTTGAAAAAAATCTTGATCTTGATTTCTAGAATATAATAATTGAGAGTCTTGCCTTGCCTTTCATATTTCACATTTTGTCTTTTACTTAGCCATGTTTGTGTACGGGTTTATGGTGATGTATACCAATGTAATTTTCTCATATATCTATTACCGGGAGAAGAGGAATACTATCGGATAGCTACAGGAAATTCTCTGACATTAAATCAAGGGGTTCCAGAGGAACAATTTACTCCAGCTCGATTTCAACAACAATTTTTATTTTTTGCATGGGACCAAATTCATTTCCGAAGTATTTTTCCTTTCCAATATTTTTCTGTTGGAGTTTGCCTTATTCCTTTTATCAAACATAATGATGTGAATCGTGCTTTAATGGGTTCTAATATGCAGCGTCAAGCAGTTCCACTTGTTCAACCCGAGAAGTGTATTGTCGAAACTGGATTGGAGGGTCAAGTAGGTCTAGATTCAGGAAGTGTAGCTATAGCCAAGCAAGTGGGGAAAATACAGTCTATTGATGGTGGAAATATCACTATAACTTCATCTGTTGTTCGAGATAATATAGAAATAGAATTGATTCTATATCAACGTTCTAATAGTAATACTTGTATGCATCAAAACCCCGAGTTCGCCAAGGGGAATATGTAAAGAGGGGACAAATTATAGTAGACAGTGCAGCTACAGTAGGCGGAGAACTTTCTTTGGGAAAAAACATCTTAGTGGCCTATATGCCATGGGAAGGATACAATTTTGAAGATGCAATACTTATTAGTGAACGTCTGGTATATGAAGACATTTTTACTTCTTTCCAGATTGTAAGATACGAAATTGGAGTTTATTTTACGAACCAGGGCCCTGAAGTAATCACTAGAGAAATACCTCATTTCAATGCTTACTTACTCTGTCATTTGGACAAAAACGGCCTTGTGATGATAGGATCTTGGGTAGAAATAGGTGATGTATTAGTAGGTAAAATAATACTGGAAGCAGAAGAAGAAGACTCTATATACAATACTCTAGAAGGAAAATTATTACAAGCTTTATTTGATATTAAGGCACCTACTGGAAAAGAAAAATGTTTTAGAGTCCCTAAAGGTGTAAGAGGTTGAGTTATCGATGTGAGATGTATCCAGACCCAGATGACGGATGAAGAGGATGATTATTTTGGCGATATTATGGAAATAGTTTATGTATATATTTCACAAAAACGTAGAATACAAGTGGGTGATAAGTAGCTGGAAGGCATGGTAATAAAGGGATTATTTCAAAAATTTTGCCCAAACAAGATATGCCTTATTTACAGAATGGAACACCAGTGGATATGGTATTAAATCCATTAGGAGTACCTTCACAAATGAATGTAGGACAGATCTTTGAATGTTTGCTTGGTTTAGGAGGAAAACTAATGAACAAACATTATAGACTAGCACCTTTTGACGAAAGGTACGAGTGAGAAGCTTCTAGAAAACTAGTGTTTTCTGAGCTTTATAAAGCTAGCGAGCAAACAACTAATCCATGGGTATTTGAACCTGATCATCCTGGAAAACATCGATTAATTGATGGAAGAACAGGAATGGTTTTTGAACAACCTGTTATAATAGGAATAGCTTATATATCCAAATTGTGTCATCAAGTTGATGACAAAATTCATGCACATTCCAATGGACCTTATGCAATATGTGTACGAAATAAGGATATAGCTTATGGAAGAAGAGATTCTAAATTTCTATAGTATTCATAAAGATGTAAAAATATTGGTTGACATACAGATATGAATCATATTATACTGTTGAATAACAAGCCTTATGTGTATGCTTGGGAGCTTCTAATGATTAAATAAACCAAGTTATAACCATGACCGCAATTCTAGAAAGACACAAAAGCGCAAGCCTATGGAATTGTTTTTGCGATTGGATCACTAGCACTGAAAATCATCTTTACATTGGATGGTTTGGTGTCTTGATGATTCCTACCATATTGACTGCAACCTCTGTATTCATTATCGCTTTCATTGCAGCTCCAGTAGATATTGATGGTATTCGTGAACCTGTTTCCGGTTCTCTTCTTTATGGAAACAATATTATTTCCGGTGCTATTATTCCTACCTCTGCAGCCATTGGTCTGCATTTCTATGCCATCTGGGAAGCAGCTTCTGTTGATGAATGGCTATACAACGGTGGTCCCTATGAGCTAATCGTTCTACACTTCCTACTTGGTGTAGCTTGCTATATGGGTCGTGAGTGGGAGCTTAGCTTCCATCTAGGTATGCGTCCTTGGATTGCTGTTGCATACTCAGCTCCAGTAGCAGCAGCTACTGCTGTTTTCTTGATTTACCCTATCGGTCAAGGAAGCTTCTCTGATGGTATGCCTCTAGAAATCTCTGGTACTTTCAATTTCATGATCGTATTCTAGGCTGAACATAATATTCTTATGCATCCATTTCATATGTTAGGTGTAGCTGGCGTATTCGGCGGCTCTCTATTTAGTGCTATGCATGGTTCCTTGGTAACTTCAAGTTTGATCAGGGAAACTACCGAAAATGAGTCTGCTAATGTAGGTTACAAATTTGGTCAGGAAGAAGAAACCTAAAATATTGTAGCTGCTCATGGTTATTTTGGCCGATTGATCTTCCAATATGCTAGTTTCAATCACTCCCGTTCTCTACATTTCTTTTTAGCTGCTTGGCCAGTAGTAGGTATCTGGTTTACTGCTCTAGGCATCAGCACTATGGCTTTCAACTTAAACGGATTCAATTTCAACCAATCTGTTGTTGACAGTCAAGGTTGTGTAATTAACACTTGGGCCGATATCATTAATCGTGCTAACCTTGGTATGGAAGTTATGCACGAACGTAATGCTCAAAACTTCCCTCTGGATCTAGCTGTTGTTGAAGCTAATTCTATAGATGGCTAATTACTCAGTCTGATGGATTGTTAATGTGTTTCAATTCTTGAAAAGGGAAAAAAATAGTACCAAAACCGAAAGGTTTGGTACTACTTTTTTCCGTCTAAAAGTTATTGCGAGCAAAGTGCAATAACTGTTTATTGTGCATATAGGCCACTAAGATGTTTTTTCCCAAAGAAAGTTCTCCGCCTACTGTAGCTGCATTGTCTGCTATAATTTGTCCCCTCTTTACATATTCCCCTTTGCGAACTCGAGGTTTTTGATGCATACAAGTATTACTATTAGAACGTTGATATAGAATCAATTCTGTTTCTATATTGTCTCGAACAATGGATGAAGTTATAGTGATATTTCCACCATCAATAGACTGTATTTTCCCCTATAGCTACACTTCCTGAATCTAGACCTACTTGACCCTCCAATCCAGTTCCGACAATACACTTCTCAGGTTGAACAAGTGGAACTGCTTGACGCTGCATATTAGAACCCATTAAAGCATGATTCGCATCATTATGTTTGATAAAAGGAATAAGTCAAACTCCAACAGAAAAATATTGGAAAGGAAAAATACTTCTGAAATGAATTTGGTCCCATGCAAAAAATAAAAATTGTTGTTGAAATCGAGCTGGAGTAAATTGTTCCTCTGGAACCCCTTGATTTAATGTCAGAGAATTTCCTGTAGCTATCTGATAGTATTCCTCTTCTCCCGGTAGTAGATAAACCATATTTTCTTCCTTCGATCTCTCATATAGCCTATGGAATGGACTTTGTAAAGAGCCATAATGACCAAGCGTTGCATAAATAGATAACGATCCAATAAGTCCAACTTGTATTCCTTCGGACATCGTAATCAGACAAATATGTCCATAATGACTAGGATGAATATCCCGTGTACGAAAAGGAGTAGTTTGACTTGTCAATCCTCTAGGGCCCAAAAAATAGAAACTAAAAACTTTGATGGGATCAACCCCAAAGGGAAACTGAGGATAAAGATCAGCGGGTGATTGAGTTCAATAGTTTCTGGAATTATTGACTCCAAAGATATGATAATATGGAGAAGACTAAATTGTCTGAAGTAGAAACAAATAAGGTAAAGGAACCCTTGTTATGAAGAGAAAGACAAGTAACTCACATTTGATTTGATGGTCAAAGGCAGATTCAAAGCTGAACAGTGAAAATATTTTTTAGAGAATAAATAAAATTTCTATTTCAAATGCCTCCTACATTATCTGGAAGATACAAAAGCATTAACGTAATTTGATAAAGTCATTCATTCTGAATGCTACATGAAAAAAAGAACATAAGCCAGATGATGGAATAAAAAAAACCTAGGATGTACAGAATAAGGACATAAGGGATTTAAAGTATTCCCTTCATCCTAGATCTCTATATAAAATATAGAAATAGAATCTTCTATATTTACATTGAGTATATGAATATTCATTCACATCCATAAAGCTGTATGCCCTGAGAGAGGCTTGTACAGTTTTGGAAGGGATTTTTACAAATTAAAGGTCTACTTAAACCAATATACCTTTAGGCACGAATATACATAATGTCAAAGTACAAGTCGGAAAAGGCAGACAATTAGCTAGAGCGGCAGTTGCTGTGGCAGAATTGATTGCAAAAGAAGGTCGATTGACCACATTAAGATTACTATCTGGGGAGGTCCGTTAAATATCTGAGAACTGCTCAGCAATAATTGGACAAGTAGGCAACATTAAATGGAAAAAAAGAACTTTAAGTAAAGCTGGATCAAAACGTTGGCTGGGTAAACGTCCTAAAGTAAGAGGAGTAGTTATGAATGTTGTGGATCATCCTCATGGGGGTGGTGAAGGAAGAGCTCCAATTGGTAGAAAAAAACCGCTGACCCCTTGGGGCTATAGCACACTTGGAAGAAAGAGTCGGAAGAGAAATAAATATAGTGATGTTTCAATCCTTCGTCGACATAAGTAGGAATAGTTGTAAATCCATTTTGTCTTTTCTATCAATAAAAAGAAAGCTAATTGACCATGGCACATTCACTAAGAAAAAATACTTATGTAGCTAATTATTTGTTGAATAAAATAAATAATCTAAATATGACTAAAGAGAAGAGGATAATAGTGACCTGGTCCTGAGCATCTGCCATTGTACCCGCAATGATTGGTCATACCATTGCTGTTCATAATGGAAAGGAACATTTACCCATTTTTATAACAAATGGTATGATAAACCACAAATTAGGGGAATTTGTACCTACTTACATTTTCCAGGGACATGCGAAAAAGGATAAAAAAATGAAAAAGGATAAAAAAATAAAAGCAATAAAAGAAAAACAAGAGAGAAACGCTAAAAAAATGAGAAACGATAAAAATATCGTTGTAAATAGTACACATTAATTTATTGTGGAGGATGAAGATGATAATTAAAAATAGGAGTCCAAGGAGAGACATACGAGCTGAAGCTAAACAAGTTAAACATATACAGAAATGTTATCCTCCAAGGAGAGACATACGAGCTGTAGCTAAACATATACGTATGTCTGCTAATAAAGCACGTAGAGTACTTCATCAACTACTCAATTATGTACTACTTAAAGAATACTATACCTGTAGTTTCTTATGATAGTATACTATATTGTACTTCATAGAGCAAAAAGAATTCTTTTTTGAGGTCCTCGTATTGTACTCATTACGTCTGACATTGAATGCACCCGAGATTGACCATATCAACTAGATCTATAGTTCGAATCAGAGCGAGCTTTTTGTCATGCTATTGTTCTCCCAATTCATAGAGTAAGACTCAAATCTATTTTATGGATCGGATGAACCAAAAAACTATCTTGAAAACCATTGGTGCACATGTAAACGAGGTGCTCTACCTAGCTGAGCTATAGCCCTTCACAGTTTAGTCTTGAAGATATATTAACAAAACGGATCACTTTCTGTCAAGGCAGATGATATTTATTTAATCATTTGATACTATCGTAGTTAAGGGCATATTGTTTATATGTTTAATTATGCCTAGAATTGTTTCTAGATACGACTCTATCTATGATAATAAATAACCCACTTAACTTAGTGGTTAGAGTATCGCTTTCATACGGCGAGAGTCATTGGTTCAAATCCAATAGAAGGTAAAACTTATTTGATGCGATTGATTACTCAATTACATCAAATAAGTTTTACTACATTTATTTTATAAGTCAATTATTTCCATTTAAATAATGAATCCATTTTTAGATCATTATCGAAGTTGAACTTTACAAAGAGATTACTAAGTAAATCAAATGGTAACTCTCAATGATTATTGACTGATCAACCGATTACAGAGCATTTGTATTTTTTAGCTTTTTTGCTAATATTAGCAATTGGAATCAATATCCTTTTTTGTATTTTTTTTATGAAAAACAATCCTTTTGTTCTTGGGGTTTCCGCACTTGTAGAAAAGAAGGCAGGACGTATTGCTCAGATCATCGGCACAGTACTAGATGTATCTTTCCCTCCAGGTAATATGCCTAGAATTTACAATTCCTTGATAGTTAAGGATAACAATACGACTGGTCAGCTAATAAGTGTTACTTGTGAGGTACAACAATTGTTAGGAAATAATAAGGTTAGAGCTGTAGCTATGAGTGCTACAGATGGTTTGATGAGAGGAATGAGAGTAATTGATATAGGAGGTCCACTTAGTGTTCCAATTGGTGAAAGTACTCTCGGGAGAATTTTTAATGTTCTTGGAGAACCCGTTGATGATTTAGGTCCTGTAGATGCTCTCACAACATCTCCTATTCATAGATCTGCTCCTGCCTTTACACAGTTGGAGACCAAATTTTCAATCTTTGAAACATGCATTAAAGTAGTGGATCTTTTAGCTCCTTACTGGCGTGGAGGAAAAATTGGATTATTTGGGGGAGCTGGAGTGGGTAAAACAGTGTTAATTATGGAATTAATCAACAACATTGCTAAGGCTCATGGAGGTGTTTCTGTATTTGGCGGAGTAGGAGAACGTACCCGTGAAGGAAATGATCTTTACAAGGAACCCCAACCTTACACTGGGAGGAACCCCACACCACCTTTATCCATTAGACCCCCAACGCACCAACCCACCTACTTTCAGTTGGACCCCCAACACACCAAACCACCTACTTGATATTTTCCCTGCTGCCTATGTACCGATAAGATTGGATAAGATTTTGACAGTCCCTCGTTCTTCATTTCCTTCATTCCCTGCTTCCCTCCATCCTTCGATCATCCTTGTTGGATTCCTTGCTTCGGTGCTTCCCTGCATGGATCAATGCTTGGTGTGCATCCTTCCTTGCTTGCTTCCTTCATCCTTCGTTCCATCCTTCGTTTCCATGTTCGGTTGTTACTATCCTAACCGGGTGGCTTGCATGCGTATGATTAGATTTGAAATCTTTTGACTTGCCCCTCTCTCTGTTGCATTTGGAAGTGGAGAATTTTGAGAGAGGGCATTTTAGAGAGAGGGCATTTTATAGATAGGGCATTTGGAAGTGGAGAATTTTGAGAGAGGGCATTTTAGAGAGAGGGCATTTTGATTTATCTGGATCCTCTCCTTCCTCCACCCACGGCCAATCCAACTTATCTGGACAGGCTGCTGTTACCTTACCGGGGTGGGTGGGTGGGAGATAGTGGCCGTGGAGGTAGGGCATTTTGAGAGGGGCATTTTTAATGGGGTGGGTGGGTGGGAGGCAATAGTTGGGGGCAATAGTAGGGGCACTAGAGAGAGGGGAACTAGAGAGAGTGGCACTAGAGAGAGGGGCATTTTAACGAAAGGGCATTTTGATCGTGCAGTTGACCTAGTAGATTCTGTTGAGTAAGCACCAGTTCCATATCCAGCGACAGAGATAGAGGTAGCTTAAGAACCAGTTGGATAACCAGAACCAGTTGACTCAGTAGATCCAGCCCTTGATGTAGATGAAACAACCCTACTATTCTATGGGAGCCTGTAGACTCTGTTGCTTAAGCAGTAGAACCACCATCAGTAGATTATCTTGTTGATCCAGTCAATGATCCAGTTTATCCATAAGCATCAAAGCCAGTATCTTAACCAGATCGAGAACCAGAAGCATACATAGCATCATAAATAAGAGCAAGGGTAGGTGTATAAGTAGATTAAGTGGATCCAGCAGCACTATAGTTGCAGAGATCGATGAAGCAGTTGGTTCAGTCAATTAAGCAATCGGTGAAGCACAAGTAGATATAGTGGGTGACCCAGTTGCTTAGCTTGATCTAGTAGATTCAGTCGTTGACCAAGCAGCACTACCAGCAGCAGCTGTTGATGTGTATGATCCATAAGTAGATTACGCAGTTTCAGCACACACCCCCCCTCTCTAAATTGTGGGTAGGGGGAGATAGGTTCCGGCAGCTTATTCAGTAGTTTATCCGGCAGTAGCAGAGTAAGCATAGCTATACCTAGGAGCTTATCTAGCAGCATCGGGGTGGGTGGGAGGACATTACGGTCACAACTGATCATCAACTTTTCCTGACTAATTCAAGACTCCCAATCACTACATTCTAACTCACAAATCAATTCTACTCTTCTCTTAATAAATCTCATGCTAACTCCATTTCTTCTTTTGTGAAAGGCTATCAAATCCTATTCACTCCAACTCAAACCCAGTCCTCTCCCTAATCAATCTTGTTAACTCTCCAATCAAGGGAGTTAACTTCTCAATCAATTTCCCCCTCTCGTGTGCCCATCCATGCTATAAATACCCCTCACCTCTTCATTATTTCCCAAGTTAGAGAATGCTCTTCTCATCTTCACAAGCTTTTTCAAGCTTCTTCATAGGCCTTTGAGCCTCTTTCTTCATTTCTTTCTTTAGTTTTTCAAAGCTTCAAAGCATTCATTTCATTAGTTTTCATTTTTGCAAAGCTTCAAAGCTTTCCCTTTGGAGGCAAATTCATTATTGTAGCCATTCATTAGCTTTGTTTTTTCTCTCCACATAACATTCTTATGCTCTTCGCATGACGTAGCTGCCTTTTGCTTTTAGTTGTATTACCCAAGATTTTCAAAAAGCTTCATTTAGCGTTGTTACGCTTGCCAATTTTCAAGCCCAAGTGCTTCAATCATAGCTTTCATAGCTCACCTAATCATAGCTTTCATAGCTCACTTAGAATCAATGTCCATTTAACCCCTATCACCAAGAGGAGTACTCCGTTGCTGCAAAGGTTGCTACACAAAGGATTTCTGAGAATCGCTAGGCTCATGCACCAAAGAGGATATAACTTCTTTATGCTTTCAATAGTTAATTAAAACATCTTTTCTCTTGGGAATACTAATATTGTTGTTGCAATTTCCTTGATAGGTTTATTTCAAATTGATTAGATTAGCTTTGCTTTAAGTAGTTAAATTGTGATTCTAGATTAATTTCATTCCAAGTATTCTTAGATTAAACAAAAATTGCTTTCAAAAATATAAAAACATAGTATAGCATGCATTAGGAAAAATCTTAGTAGATTCCATACATATTTCAATTTCTAGATTAATTAGATCACTTTACATTTGAGAAAAAAAACCAAAAAATCGTATGGCATTCATAAATTAGTTGCATACATCAAAAACACAAAAACATTAAAACATTAGAAAACTCAAAACCCTCGATTTGATCACGAGGTACATTCCAAAACACAAGGTCAAACCCTCGATACCACCACAAGGTACAATTTACAATTCACAAGTCAAATTAAGCAAACCCTAGGTCAACTCTTGGTCAACACTAGTTAACTCATTCTTCTCTAAAGCATTTGATGTGCCCAGGAGTTAGAGGCGAGTGGATTAGGGCTATCCTTGAGGAGATAGACAAAATACATCCTAGACCATGATTAACACAACAAGAAATTCAAGGACAAGAACAAACCCTTAGGATCATCTAAATAATACAAGAACACAAAAACTATCTAGAACGCCTAAGAAACATCAACGAATACAATCGACATCCATCTATGCGTTGGAACACAAGGAATCCTAACAGGAGATTAATGGCTAGTGACCCTTCAGGTCATAGGGTTATCTCCACCATCACAGTCATAGAACAAACAATAACAAACAACAGGCCTCAGAATTGCCTGACCACTCTCCATGACGTTCTGATCCCATGAGAACAGAACCACCCTCGGGTTACGCCTCCACTCGACTAGCTTCCACCACAAAAGCAGGAGTGACTTGGAGGTCACCCATGGAAAGGAGAGGGTTCATGTGCTATGTTGAAGCTGACTCATCCACATTTGCGCCTGAGTCATGTTTGGAGGAGTACAACACCCAGATTCCCAATTTGGAGGATAAAGAAGTCTAAGAGGGGAGTTCCTTTTCAATGTCCACATAGACACAAAATCTTGCAAACAACGGTCACTTCCTAAGTTTGGTGATCGCATCCATCACTATGAACTACAAAAGAGTTGGCTATGCCCATAAAGCTCTCTTCATCCCAATATTCTAAAGGCAGTCCACGCAACCTAACCTAGACTGGAAACTTGTTGATGCTTTCTTTCTCAGGGTTGAAAGCCAGTGACCACTTTTTGAGATATAAGTTGTTCTTACTCATAAACTAAGGGCCTTCCAAAAGGATTCTTATGCAATCCTCAGCGTTTGTGAATGATATTAGGAAGAAACCATTCAACATGGCCACAATCTACACCTGACCCTTAATCTTCCATCTACTTCTAGAGCCCATCTTCTAACCACATCAATATTGGGACAATATCCATAAAATCTCCCAACAAGTGAATCCTTGAACCTGTCAGCAAATCTATCAATGCAACAATCAGGGGTAGAGAGAAGATTAGTCTACCCCTCTTCCATGGCCTAGGCAGGAGTAACAACAACCTCAAGAAAGATCCCAAAAAGACCTTCATCAAGAACAACCCCAACATAAGAGTTTTGGAGCTCCTCCACTAAGGCCAGAATGTTGTGCACTTCACCTAAGCAAGGGACAACAAAGTCCATCCCAACCATTTTTCCTTCCAATGACCCAACCACATCAGCTCTAGAAGCTCCAATAGAACATGTAGCACCATTGACGCCCAATGCAACGTAACCAAGGATCTTGGTAGGCCCATGAGAGTTGCAAACCAAAGTAAAAACACCATCAGAAGCTCCAAACACATCCCCACCAACACCCAATTCATTTAGCACACAAGCTTTGGCCCCAAAACTTTGTAGAGTGACTACTCTACCGGCTTGAAGGAGTTGAGAATCATCCTACAACAAGAACCCATGGTGAGTCCCTAGCATGGAGAGAAAGCAACCTTCGAATCAACAGGGCCTAGTGTTTTGAGAGAAGCATCCTTGCACATGCTCGCGATTCTTTGGGCTCCAACCATATATCAAGCAAACATTCATCATCCTCCCCATCCCAATTGTTGTCTAGGTTTAATATTATGCTTCACCATAGTATTCAACCTGTAATGTGCCGTACCTATTTGTATATTTTTAAGATCTTTTTATGTGTTATTTTATTATTTATTGTGTTATTTTAGAACTAGACAAAAGGATGCAGAAGGGGTTTTTAGTTTGTTGCAGATGTGTGGCAGGAGCATACAAAATATAGCATAGAATGCAAACCCAGAAAATATACAATGAATACAAGAGAAATATGAAAGACCCAGTTCATATATCAGCAAATAAAAAGGTTATATTGCATACCCATATGCAGATTTGAAACTTCAATTTTTGGCTTCTGCCGAACCAACCGCTTGAAATTACAATATTGCTCCAAATCATCAAGAATCACAGAGTTTCAACATTCATTGTTAACAGCAATACAATAGGCCTTGGAGACCTCACACAATGCAAAACAAACACTTCCCACAAAGAGGAAGAGGTCAAAATGCCCCACGTCACTCCTGGATGTGGATGGCCTTTGCTGGGAGTGATGAACAAAACCGATGCACACTCAAATACCTCTGAAAATCCTCTGATATCAGTCTGCTACTGTAGTCTCAGTTGGGCGACCCTTTATGAAGGAGAAATAGCAAGAAGGAAGCTCCCGACTGCCTCAAGAAGTGGTACGACCTGCCTAGGAGAGGTGCGGCCAGCATGTGCAGTGTATATCAGTCATAAACCTCTGTTATTTCCTCTAAAATCCTCAACTCTTCAATACCATCGGCTAAAATAGATAACCTTTAGAAGATAAAGCAATAACTCCTCAAAATCTTATCAAATAAACTCCAATGAAGCTCAAGAATGAATACTGGATGTATCCATCATCAAAGCACCATTGGGTGGTATTGCACACCTATAGAATGTTGTTACCTATGGAGGTTTCCGTCTCCACAAGCCTTTGGTTTGAATCCTCAAACCTCCAGAATGGCAAACTCTAGCAGAGCTCAAAAGAAGGAGATATCATAAGAAAACCTATCAAATGAGGCACTTTTCCCTCTTTAAAAACTCTCCAAGATGGACGTTAACTTTGGAGGGAAATATCACTTTGAATTTCACTTTCAATATTTCCCAATGTGAGCATTCCAAAAGGTAACTTAAGTGACCCTTTAAATAATTCATTTTTATCACTTAACCAAATGGCTAGCCCACCGGAAAACTATGGTGGACTAACCACGAGCCTAGAAGGGGACATTACACAACCCCATCTTCATCTCCATCATCATTATTGCCTTTCCCTTTTGCTCCCTGCTCCTTCCCGCTCGCTCTTAGTTCAAAATCCCCATTCATGCTAAAGGTCCAATTTTAATGTTTATTTTTGTAATGTATGTATGTTATCCATAATGGATCGAATGAAAAATGAGAATTAGTAAATTTATAATAATATAATAACAAATAAATGGAATGGAACCATGATCCTCAGTTCGAGAATCCTATCAGTAAGAGACAGTCCCAATTAATTCTTGGGAGGTCAATTTGAAACAAAGTTCCTTGAAAACTTTTAGGTTTAAACCACCTTGATTTGGTGGCCTTGTATTTTGGTGGCTTCCCCATGTGTGGGGTTTAGTTTTTTGCTGTTTGTTTCTTGTTTTGCTTTGTACTGTTCATTGGCGTTGGTTGAACGTTGTTGGTTGTTCCTTTTGTTTGTTTGTTTGGGTTTTCCCCCCTCCATTGTAATTCTGGTTCATAGCTCCGGTCAAAAGCACTTATCTTAATAAAAACAAATAAATGGAATGAATGAATAAATGAAATATTTTAATAATATCTATAAAACCAAACAATCTAAGAAATCAAAAGCAACAATGAACAAACAACATGGAAACCCAACACAAAAACATGGAAAAATAAATACAATTTTTTAACTTTATCTTTAATATCTAGGACATTGCCTCTCCACCATTCTAGTGTTCATCACTGCATTAGGTATTTAATAAACTGATATCTAATTTGAGAGGTATGTATGATTATAATTGGTCCAATTAACATAGTCTCTGGTTTTATTCCTCTGAAACACAAACAAATGCCATTTAACAGCTTTTTTAAAATATTACAAATTTCCACTCAAATTAAATTCTTTAGCTACTCCGTTGAATCATTCCTCGTTATGTTACTTTAGTTTTCCTTTCAAAGAAAAAAGATTTAATATAATTTGTAGCAATTAAGAAGACTTTTTGTGTTTTTCATTGTAGTTACAAGCTTTGCTTTGTTGCATTTCACCCTTTTTACTTTATCTCCTTTAAAATTCTTTTAATACGTGGCATGAAGTTTCTATATTCATTTTTTTTTCATTTCTAAATCTGTTTAGTTTTTATCCATCTTTTGTGGGTTAGTTTAGCAGAGAATCAAGTGTAAAAGGTATTTTTTTCCTTTCTTCAAGAATATTGATAGAAGAATCAAAGAAAGATATAAAGATTATACCTTACTTGGAATTGGCATGCATGTTTCAATTTGATAAATCTATAATTACAGTTCTGGTTGGCTTAAACAAGATATTGAATTAGGATTTAAGTGGTTATAAGATTGTCACCATTAATTGAGGTCTTTAAATGAATTTGGGAAGATAACCTTCAAAGGAAGGTATTGTGTGGGCTGTGAAAGTTGGACTCTTAGGAATCAACTGAATGTTACCTCAAAAATGGTCTCCACAAACATCATCGTGGAGGACAAGAGATTGAGGAACCGCTTATCCTTTCCTTCTCAACAGATTATGGTATTTATTCTAAAACCTAGTTCTTGTAGTTTGATGATTCTATATTATGAATGCTTCTTAGAGATATGAATATGGAATCTTTATTTCATAGTTGGGCAAAACTCTAGTTGGGAGGATTTTACCAAATGCATGGCTGATGGTTCCCTCGCAAGTCATTGAAGATCTTTTCTCTCTTTTTATGTCTATAGTAATAATCTCTTACCATGTAGTAAATATAAATTGTGAAGCCTATGACCTTACTACCCATATGATAGTGGTATATTTGCTTCCATTAATAGATGGGATGCATGATACCACTATGTATATGGACAACGTCCTGGAGTTTGATACTTTTTGGGTTTTACTGAATTGATTTTGATGCGATAGTATAAAATGGTTACAACATTGATTCTCAGAAATGGGAGTACTTCTAAAATGGAGGTTAAGAGTTGGATATGGTTCTTTGGTGGGATAGGAGCCCCGCAATCTCTTCAGATTCAAGGTTCTTGGAATTACAATATTTCTAAAATGGAGGTTGGTTCTTTTGAGGCAAAGGATCGACCTACTGGTAGAGTTTAGAGCTCTGTGAAACGCTATGGCTTCAAGCCGCCTTGAGTTGGCTAGTCTATCTTGAGTTCTGAGTTTGGGTGGTTTGTTAGTTTTGGCTTTTCAACCTTTGTGTTGGTTGTTCCATGTTGATGTTTCATGGCATTTGTTTGGGCTTCTTTGATGTATCTTTTCTAGTCTTTGTAAAATGGGTGGGCCCCTTTTAAAACCCAACTTTTACCCTTGATTAAACATATGGTTACAACATTATTATTTTGTGAAATTGCTCTCCTCAAAGCTAAATGCCATGTGAAGCAATCATGGGAGGCTAACTTGTTATCTAGGGAAGTCCTTGATGATCAAGAATTTGATGAGGAGATAGATGAGACACATATGAGGAGACATATATGCAGTGGTAGTTGCTTTGACAGAAAAAGGACCAATCTGTTCAAGACTACACCAATACCTTCCATGATTTATCTACCAAGCTTAGCATCCAAGATACAAATAAACATCAAGTTTTGAAGTATCATAGTGGGCTGCACCAATATATTCAAACTAAGATGGCTTTTATGAATGTTGAGACACTAGGAACTGCCTTCGAATATGTAATGAAAATTGAGGGGAAATTCAAGTTCAAAGGGGAAAAAAGAATTATCCAATAAATAAAAAATTAAAAGGGCGAGGCAGTAGCAAGTTTGTAGGAAAATAGACCACTAAGGGATTCTCCTCACAATTTCCAACATCAGATAAGGGTGTTAAAAGACACAAAAAGACACAGGCATGTGGTGTGAAATTCATAAAAGTCCTTGCCATAACACTAAAGATTGTCGAGTTGCTAAGACATTAATGACAGAGATGCATGAAATGGAGAAAGAAGATGATTTGTTGCCTACAAACCCTTTTGAATGAAAGGATGGTGAGCAGATCATTGAGCCTTTGAACCCTTATGCCATGGTTTCCACTGCTAAAATATTTCCTTGCGTAGATGGCAAACGTATGTTCCATTCACAGATGTGGGTGAATGGGAAAGCCTTACATTTCATTGGTGATAATGGGAGTCAAAATAATTTGATCTCTACTGAGACTGTCAAGTAGTTAAACTTGCAGACAAAACCCCATCCACAACCATACTCTATAGGAAAGACCTATTGTAGTAGAGAAAGGAAAGATATCATTTAGGATTTGAAAAACTATTGAGATGTCATTGCTTGGGGGTATGAAGATTCGAAAACATTTGACACTTCCATCATCACTCATACAATCCCATTAAAGCCAAAAATAAAACCATTTTGACAGAAACAGAGGCCTATCAATGCTTTAATTGAACCTTTGATTTTCAAGGAAGTACAAAAGTTATTGGCTACCAAAATCATCTTTCAGGTAATACACTCCATGTGGGTAGAAAATCTACTGCTAGTCAAAAAGAAAAATAGGGAAATCAGACTGTGTGTGGACTTCTAAAATCTAAACAAAGCATATGAGAAGGACAATTATCCTCTTCCATCGTTGGATGAAGTATTACAAATTGTGAATGGGTCTCAAATGATGTCTTTCATGGATGGATATTCTGGATACAACCAAGTCTTAATAACTTATGAAGATAGGTTGAGGACTACCTTCACCACTAAATGGGGAATGTTTGCCTATAGGAGAATGCCCTTTGGCTTAATAAATGTTGGTGTCACTTTTTCAGAGAGCAATGGATACAACATTCACTAACTTAGTGTTGAAGTGTATCATCATCTATATGCATGACCTCACAGTATTCTCCAAAGACCACAGTAATCATGATGTAGACCTGAGGAAGATATTAGAAAGATGTAGATGATATGGCATATCACTCAACCCTAAGAAATGCATTTTTGAAGTCACAGAACAAAAGTTGTTGGGTCACGTCATATCTAAAAAGGGAATTTCCATCGACCCAGAGAGGGTAGAATCTATTATGAAACTGCCTATGCTAGGCAGTAAAAAGGAAATGATATCTTTCTTTGGGAAGATAAATTTTGTACAAAAGTTCATAATAGGGTTTTTTGAGATCATGAAACCATTGAATGCCATGATGAAAAAGGAAGCCAAGATCGAGTGGAGCACAAAAGCTAAATCATCATTTTCTCAAATCAAGCAGTCTATCACTGAGGCACTGGTCTTGATCAGTCCTGACCACCTGCAACCTTTCTATATTTATTCATCCAATTTTGAACACTCATGTGCAGCTATCCTAACCCAGTGAAAAGAAGCCAGACATGAAAGGCCTATTGCTTTCATGAGCTTCCCATTCAAAAATGCTGAGGTGCGGTATCCTTATCTAGAGAAACAAGCTTTTGCATTGGTAAGGGTAGTCAAGAAATTCAGACATTCCATCCTTAGGAGCAAAATATTTACAATTGTCCTAGACCATGTTGTGAAGTCTCTTTTGATGCAAAATGAGTTAGGAGAAAGGAGGGGCAAATGGATGGCCATTTTGCAAGAATTCGACCTAGAGATTCAACCCATGAAGATTGTAAGAGGAAAGAGACTATCTAAGACCATGGTTGAATTCGATTCTCAAATCATTTGTCAGCAGTACATGGTTGAGGCCATCACCAATGATGAATGGTACAAAGATATAGTGTATTTCCTCTTGAACAACAAGTGCCTGGACAAATTGAATTCCACTCAGAGAAGAACTCTCAGGCTAAGAAGTGCACATTTCACGATAAAGAATGCAACATTATTTTGAAAGGATTATGAAGGTGTCTTTTTAAGGTGTTTGACCGAACTAGAAGCCAAACAGGTTCTTGAAGAATTTCATGGCAAATACAGCACTGAACATGGTTCTAGAGATTCTACAATACACCAAATCCTCATATCAGGTTACTACTAGCTACATATCTTCCGAGACACACATCAACATGTCATAACCTATCATATATGTCAGACGACCGCCTCTCAGGAAAGAAATCCTACTATGCCCTTGCATCTAGTCTATGAGGTAAGACCATTCCCCTATGGGCCTTGGATTTTGTAGGTGTGATTAATCCAAATTCATTTGTAGGTCACAAATTGATTTTGACCGTGACGGATTACTGTGCCCACTGGAGGGAGGTGCACGCTTGCAAGAATTGCACCACTAAGGTAGTAATCAAGTTCCTTGAAGACAATATCATCACAAGGTTTGGAATACCCTTTGCTCTTTTATGTGACAATAGCCCTACTTTTTCATTAGCTCAATTTATGCAATGGTCTTTTCATCATAAAGTAGTTTTGAAGTTTTCTTCTAACTATTGCCCGCAAGGTAATGGTGTAGCAGAATCCACGAATAAAAATTTGATTGATGTTATTAAGAAACTACTTGAAAAGAACCCTAGGGATTGGCATACTCAACTCAAGTTCACCTTATGGGAAGACAGAACCAAAACTAAAGCCTCTCTAGGAACTTCTCCATACCAACTTGTATACGGGTTGAACTTGGTCTTCCTGGTGAATCTCGAGATACCAGTCCTCCAGTTTATGAAATAATTTTTAATAGATGAGGACAAAGTAGAAGCTAGGCTTATGAACTTGTTGGGCTTAGAAGAAAAATGAGATGCTACCCTACAACACTTCGTCAAACATCAAGCGGTGGTCAAAAGATGGTTTGACAAGAGGGTCAAAATAAAGGCTTTTAGAATTTTAGACTTAGTTCTGTTATGGGATAAAGCCAAAGAAAAGAAAGGTGACCACTAGAAATTTGAAAAATTATGGCTTGGCCCTTACCAGATATCCAAATTTCTTAGAGAAAACACTTTTAGGATCAGTTCATTAACTGGAGAACCTATCCCATTACCTGTTAATGGACAATTTCTCAAACACTATTTTGGTCCTGAAAACTATTGTCATGCATTTGTATTATATTAGGATAGGAGTCTTTCGTTGTCTGTTTGTCCTTGGTCACATTTCGTCCCTTTCGTTGGGTGTGCTTGTCTGTTCGTTTGATGTTTCTTTATGTTTTCCTTTTGTTTGTTTGCTTGTCAGTCCTTCCTGTCCTAAAGGAGGAGGTTTTTGTGTTGCATAATATCAAGATGACTTGATCAGGATCTTGCTGTTTGTATTTTTTAGTATATAGTTAGATGTTTCCCCTTAAGTCTTTCATTTACTTCTATTTCTCAAGAACCCTGAAAACACAAAGCCTTTATAAACAACTTGATTGTGGTGAAGATTAAGAGATAACGTAAGAGCTTACTAAATTTTATACACACGTTAACATCCATAAGTTATCTTGGATCCAGATCTTGTAATGACCTTCTTCAAGTGAAAACCATGGTGATTATATTCCTTAGAATAGGGGATTCACATTCATCTCAGTATTACTCAAGGTTTCATTAGAGGGAGTACATTTTCAAATCACCTTTCATCAGTCAGAAAGAAGAATACATTTTTTTGCTTACATATCAACACTCAAGGGTGGAGCTTGTATTCATGATCAACTATGTCTCTGACACCAAAATCTATTTGTCCACATACTATAACATACATTCAGGTACTCTGATATGAGCCATAAAGTGTTGTTCAATGTTTGATGACAAGTGATAATTAAGATGTTGTCTAGCAGAACCAAAAGTAAACATATTTGTCAAAATTCATGTCCACAACATGACATTGGACCTTTAGTAATTCTCAGAAGTGCAAAATAGATTTCACCCTCGTGCTTCAAAATTTCATACTTCAAGGGTGACATCGAGAGAAGACTGTCTAGAAGTCCTTTTCAACATTCAGGAACAATGTCATTCAGGTTTACAGAGATCAACAGCAGCTGGAAGATCAATGAACAAGCATTGGTTGAGGTAACCATATCTATTTGGGTTTATTGGAGTAAGGTTTTCAATTGTTCTTACCAACATTTCATTCACCTTTCCATCATTCCCTTTCACCCCCCCCACAAAGTGTTCATAGTACTTTGTTTGATCAACCCTGTTGCCCAAATCTGTTGACTATCATAAGTTCAAAATTTCATCCTATGTTACGATAGTCTAAGAACATGTAATGATTCCATTCTATCTTGGATATTGTTCCAAGCATCAAAAGGAGATTGTATAATTTTAGATAGAAAATTCCTAATATATTCCTAATCCTTATTTTAAAAAATTACTCAGAATTAGCACCAATAGGATAGTCCCTCAAGAAATAACCTGGGACCTTGTTTGTTTGCACTCACTAAATCATCGATTTCATTCCATCCCTCACCCATCATTCAAGGCAGTCGAAGGAAAACCAATACCTCTCATGAAAGAGGGAAGCATTTGGGTCTCTTATGAATATCTTTTACTACCTACCTTCCATCCATACCATATTGTTCGTTAGCTCTTCTCCCTAAGCCAATTTTCCTTGAGAACATTGAAAATCCTTATGAAGATGAATCCTTTCAGAGATAGCCAACTTAGCTAGTGAGACAATTCTAACTAGAACGGGTCCAAAAGATTGAATTTAATGCAATTCCTATATGTACCTACTTGGGTTGAATATTGTAGAAATACTCTCTGGGAGTACGATTTTCAGGCAATCCGCCATCAGGTTTGAGAAAATATGGAGCAGTTCTCAGTTTAGGATACTTTGGCCCTTTTGGGTCATCAGGAGAATAAAAAAAGAGAAAAAGGAAAATAGTAAGGAAAAAAATCATCCTCTAGTGAAAACCATAATATATGGCACCTTGGATAAGTACCATGATAAAAACTCATTTACGGATGTCAAGCGTATAATGTAGTCATCAAGGATTAGCTTGACGAAGCGAGTTACAAGATTTTGGATCTAGGTGAAGCTTGTTGAAAGAAATGAATAACATGCACACAATTGTAAGTTTCAAAGCATCTTCTTGTTGTTATTATTGTAATTGTTTGTTTATGGGGTTTGTCATTTCGGTGTTCATCCTTGATGGATTCAAACTTAGGACGTTAGAGAAATTGAGGGTTCTATACTCCAAAATGCTTAGAGTATTTTCCCAGTTGAGTCGCCATTTGATATGCGCCCCTGCATAACCACCCCATCTTTTTGATAGATTGGGACCCCCTTTTGACATTTTGTCATTTTCGTTCATGTGTTGGTCTTGTGATGATCTTGGGATCATCTTTCATCTCTTAGTTTTCTTAGAGAGTTTATGTTTTGCCTTAAAAACTTATGTTTTTAGGCATTCTTTGTTGAGGCCCAAGAGTTCTTTCACTCTTCAGCTCACATGTTTTCGAGCACATTTTGGTTCCTAGGACTTAGTGCAGTGAGTCCAATTGGGGCCTCAAGCCCCGATCGACTTTTTAGCCTCGTGGTTTTTGAGGTCCGTTGGACCTTTTTGTCCTGTTTGTTTGTTTCTTTCCCACCTCCTGCTCCCTTCGAATCCCGTTAGGATTGTGGGGTCCAACTGACTTTTTGGCCTTTTTTGTGTAGGGACCAAATTCCATTTTTGTCTCTGCGCCCCGCCCAACTACCACATTAATGGCATCAAGGGTTTCATACTGTGTGAGGGTATTTAATACTTTTAAAGCCTTTCCTCCCTCATTTCTGCATTGTGTTTTCCCTCTCCTGCTTCCTAGCACCCCCCTTTATGAACCCTAAGTTATCTATCAGTGATAGAGGATTGATTTTGAGACTTTAAAGATTGTTTGTTAGTGTACGAGTGGGGTTTGCATGTTTTCCTTCTTCGTCATTCCATCAGGTCTCGTTTTGCTGAGGTAGCGTTTGTTTCTTTCTGTGCCCTTGTGTTTGTTTGGATTGTTTATCATTTTGTTCTTTGTTTCTTTTTTTTAGTGTGGGTTTAGATTTACATTAGGGCTTTAATTTTCTTTAGTTTAGTGCTTTCTTTCCACATTTCTTGCATTTTGTAGGGTTTTAGGTTAGCAATAGGGTTTAGATAAATAAATGGACCATTTTTTTAACAATAATTCAAATTCATTTCGTAGCATTGAAAACCTTCTTCAATTTAATTAGGGTCCCTTTTTGGTCTCAACCCCCAATTTTTGTTGAAGCTATTAAAATTTCGTTTAGTGCAATGGGTCTAATCGGGACCTTGCGTCCAATCAGGACCTTGGGTCCCCATTGGCCCATTGTCCTTAAACCTTTCCGAGGTCCTAAAACCACCTTTTCTCCCACTCCTCGTAGAGCTTTAGAAAGCTACAAAGTCCAGGGGTTCCTTTCGGGACTATTGAGACTGTTCAAAATTCACTTAGTCCTATCTAGTTTCACAGATTTCATTTCCACAAATCTATCCTAGATGGTCTATATTCTTTTTGCAATCATACCAATAAGTCTTTTGATAATATTTCATAAGCATTTCATGTCACATACATGTGAGAAATCTTGGTATTTTTATCCACATAAGTGTTTTTATGCATTACCGCAATCCCGCAGCATACCCTAATAGCCCTTTGCGGGTGTGCGCGACCAAAGGAAGCAAATATTTAATTACCGCATTACCACAACAGGAGATAAGCAGGTTTACAGAATAGCGGTGAAGGTATAAGCAAAGTCCAAGTTTCACCACAACCCCATGGCAGTTTCAAAATGGATTTGTGGGCTCATGGTATAAAGTTCCAAGTAACATATAATATATACCGCAGCCCCATGGCAGTTATGATATCGACTTGTGGTATTGCGGTAGAGGTTAACTTAGTGGTAAAAAAGGCACCGTGACCCCGCAACGATGAAATGAATGGTCTACGGTAAAGCAGTAAGAGCTAAAAGAAATAAAGTATATCCCACCATCCTGCAATAGTAACCTCACAAGGTTTGGTAAAAGGTAGAGATAGCTATCACATGTAATTGCGGTCCCGCAATGAAGTTTAGCAAGCCTTGCGATATTGCGGTGAACAAATGAAAAGGTAGGGTTTGTTGTCCCACCATCCCGCGGAGCCCCTAAACCATTTGAGCGGGGTTGCGATACAGTTGGACTTCACATTTAATGCAAAACATGTTGACCGTCAGATCACTCTTGATCAATGGTGTATATTCAAAATTGATTCACAGTGGTTGAAGCTTATCACTCGGCACTAAACAGAGTAATGGCGAGGTGACCAGCTCAATAATTGATAAAATCTCAAGTTTCTTTGTAATTTTTCTCATTCAAACAAGTTCAGAGGTGATTTGGCGATGGCAAATTCAAAATCTGAGTGTGCTTTATAGGTTCCTTTTGACCGGGTAAGTGATTTTCATCAATCTCTGTGTCAAAGTTGATATTTGGTGTGCTTTTTTATTTCAAGTGGTTCAGTAGATCAAATAATTGTCAAAACCCTAGTTCATAAAAGTAGTAAACCATGGCACCTAAGAAGGCTGAATTAGTAAGCAAGAAAGGGGAATCCTCTATCCCAAAAGAGAAAAAATGACCTCTCCAATAATCTCTGTTGGATGGCTTGCCCAATTCAGTTGACAAGGGCTATAGAAAGATGTTTAGAGATGAGGAACAAGGTTGTCATGATGCCATAGTCCCCATTTTACGCTGGAACTTATTTTGGTATTTTTTTGAGAAGGACGGACTGGGGCCAGTTGCCAACCCATGGAAACTTGATTTGGCCAACCTGGTTGTACCAAATGTATAAATGTGGATATTGAACTAGTCAGAATGCTATCACAACACTATCATGTAGCAACAAGTACAATTAGACTGCCAGATGGGTCACCCTTGGTGGCTGTGAACAGAGCTTCAATCATTAATTGTTTCATGCTCAATAAATAGGCTCTTACAAAAGTTGACCTCCAAAAGAGTGAAGATGATTACACTAGGTTGAGGAAGACTCATAGGAGTGATGAGCTTCCATTATATATGAGGAAAGGGGTGAACAATTAGAGGATTCATGCTCCATCTACAGCTATGGAGCCATTCTTAGTGGATGACTTTGCAGTATACTTCAAGAGGACCTACTTTGCTCTATGCCAAGAATTAGGTGTTGATGCTCAGTACAGAATGCTAGTTGGCATGATGATGATGGCAATGAGGATTCAGATCCCTGAGGTCAATGATGAATATGACTTTGCATCTTTTATCGAGAAAATGTTGCATGATGGACTGCTCCAAATAAGGGAAAACATAACCCCTATGATTTTCAAACATTATTCTTTATTGTGCCATTTGATATTGTATCAAAATAGAAGAAGGTGAACCAAAAGGATGGATTTAAGCATTATAGATCAAAGAGGACAGAGACTACCTAACATTTGGGATAGTAATTGCAAGAACTACAATTACATAGTGTTTCATGATGATTTTATAGTTAGGATAATGGCTTCACTAGGTTACCTTTCACTTAGATTATCCAGAGATATTAGAGAACTATTGAGGCCTCTTTCTTTGAAGCCAGAACAAGGCCATATGCACAATTTTTCTGATTGGTTCTTCCTTCCTGATCATACTGTAATCAGAATTTATGGGTGTACCCAACCACCTCATGCTTTGCCCAAATTTGTGCCTGATAGATTAGCATTTCTTGAATTCATGTGGAAAACGCTATGGATAGAAAGAGATGTGATGAAAAAATATAAGAAGGTCACATTCTTGCCTGGTTTGACTGTCTTTGGTGAATTGTCAGTTGGTTCACGTACCTTGGAGGAATTGCAAGCATACTTGAAAATAAAATATTCTTTGAAGTCAAAAATAGAGAGGGTCTATGACCCGGAGGGACACATGAACTTTGTTCGATAGGTCATTCTCACTAGAGCTGGGATATCCCATCAAGTTAACTTTGATGAGGATGTGATTAGGAACTACCTCACTCCAGAGGAAGTGTATTATAGAAAAAGGAAATGGGAAATTTTGAAAGAGATTGAGGATGACAAGAAGAAGAAAAACCCTAGCTTTTTGGAATTTTTTATTGAAGAAAATGACCCATTGAAAAGAATAAATTTGATCATTGAAAATTTTGAAAGAATATATGGCAAAGCAGAGGGCCCACCTACAAAGGCTGCTAAGCTCCCAGTAAAGAGGTCAGTTGGAGTTGTAATTGCTAAACCACCCCTTGATGCTATGTTAGTACAAGAGCCTCCATCCCCTAATTAGCCAATATAAAAGAAACAAAAGGTGGATGATGTGTCTCCATTGGTGCCATATGAAATGACAGAGGGAGTGGGAGATACTGATGAGGTGGCAAATATTTTGAGGCACATGGGAGATGATGAAGAGGTTGATCAACCCCTTGTTGGTTAGGAGACAGAGGCACATAAACTTGAGGCAAGGATGGATGAACAGGCACAAGGTGAGCCTAAGATGCATGAAGATGAAAGAATTGTGGCCTCTATGAGATTTAAGGATGATGATGATTTCATCAACATTCCGGAGTTCAAGGATTTTTGGCTAAAGATGAAGATGAAAGAATTTAAGAAAAAAGTTGAAATAAATAAAATGGGTATAGATATCTCTTAGCACGATCAAATTGTAACCCAAACATTCAAAGAACTAAAGATTGATGAAATAAATGTCAGCCCTCAAGAGGCTTCAAATGGTCTTGAAAAGCAACATGTCAATCATCCCTAGCATGGAATTGAAGAAAATGTTTTTGTTGGATCAAGTAAGAAGTCAGGATGATCCAATGATGGTTTTTGAATTTGATTTTGAGGATGGTGTGAGTGGTGTTGGGTATAACCCAAAAACTGAGACTCTAGCATTGTGGGTCACACAGAAGAGCACAAATAATCCAAGACTGCTAGATGTGAGCTAGGAGTTGAGAGGAATAGCAATGGTCAAGACACTAAAGGATACCTCAGCCCTTGAAGCAGCTACACTGACTATGCACTCTGTCATGTTCACACAAGCTGCTATGAAAAATATGCAATTCAAAATGAATGAGTATGAGAAAAATCAAATTGAAATGAATGATGAAATCAATAAATTGTATCTGGAGAATCTAAAGCTAAAGCAACAATTGAAGGGCATTGATTTTTCTCAAAGTAAGGCAATTGTGCCTTATCAGCCCCTATGTCACAATAAACTAGTGACAATATTGTTCCTGTTGAACAATTGAATGTCATGAAAAAAGAATTTTGAGAAGGAGATTGAGAAGCTGAAACAAACAAATGAGGCCACCAAGTAGGAGACCAAGTAAAATATTTTTCGTATAATTGAAAAGGTTTTGGAGTATACGGTCAAGTTGGTGCTGGATAAGATTGAGGATGTACACAGTTGTTATTCTTCTTTATATCAAGCACTGGAGGAGATGAATGCCAATGTTCCCATACTTGATCCTTTGTTGAAGAAATGGAAGCTAGTGCATCACATTCTGATCACTCTGTTTAAAGTATTGCAAAGAAATCCTGATGCCTCTGCTGTCTTAAGGACCATAGAGAAAATGGTCAAATTGATCATTGAAGAATTCCAGTATGGATCTGTGAGAGCTAGAAAATGAAGTCAAAGCTGGAGTCTTTTGGAACTTTCAAGCATCAGTTTATCCTAGGCATACTTGGTGAAGATAACCAGCTCAAGGGATTTGAAAAATGGAAGAATGAATCTAAGCAAATGGTTTCTCTCATTGTTGAGCACTTGAAGAAAGACAAATACCTCAATGTCCTTGGTTTCAATTTGATCTTGGACAAAATAATTGCACTGGACATAGGTTATACCAAGTTCATCTTTGATAGCAAAGATCTCAACAAAATATGGAAGGATCATCAGGATAATTTGCTTCAAATTCAAGAGTAAACATGGCCCAGCGACTACACCATGTATCAATGGGAACAACAATATCTTTCGACAGAAGATTAAGCAGGCCAAGCATGCAATGGAGTTGAGTGAGTATCAAGTTGGCGTCTTTAGGCACCAAGCCTTCATTAGTTGGCCTTGGACATCCTCCTTTTTGTCTCTTTCTTATATTTTATGTTTTTTCAAATGTATTTCAATATTTGGCAGTATTATTAAGACTTGTCAAAAGGCAAATATTGTAATATGTCATACCACTGGGTGGGAATATGAAAAGTCATTTTTTTAATGTGAAAGGTCTGAAGCTTGTTGCTTCCTTCATCCCTATAAGTTCAGGAAACCAAGACCTTGGAGGCAATCTCTTTGGGAAATTGATTTTTGAAAGAGACATTGTAAAGACATGTTTTCTGAAGCATATCAATAAAAGCAAACTGCATTTCTTTGTGCCTGAAATCTAGTTCTCAATTATTTGTTGAATGTTATTGATATATTCTATCTGGTTGTCTCCATGTTGTCTTCTCCTTATTATTTAAATTAGCATATCAAGTATGTGTCTAGTTTTTCAAAGCATACTTAATGTTTTGTGTGATTTTTTTGAAAGGGTTTCCTCAAGTAGGAATTAAATTCCATTTAATAGTTCACTGTAATTTGGAGGGTCCAAGTTGGATAACTAAGTAGAACCAGATAAAAACAGTCTTGCATGTTTATGCTAGTCATAGACAATATTATGCCAAGTAATTCGAGTTATAACTAGAAGGAAGACACAAATTTATCAGTGATTAGACTTCGTTGCCTACTTAAGGAAAAGGCACCAATCAATTCTTTTCCAAAATCATTTCCTTGTATAATATTTCAAAATCCAATTTTAATTTTGTGTTGTAGAAGTAGGAGTAGTTTTTAGTATAGATAAAAATAACCTATTTCAAATTATATGCCAATCTGAATTAGGTTAAAGTGGATGATTTAATTGACAAAATTACATAAACTCCATAATCTTCTCAAATTCACCAATCATTTTGAGGAGTAATTAATCATTGGTGAACATAAGGTAATACCCACCTAGGCATAGCAAAGCCTAAAGTGCAGGGAATTCCAATCATTTTGATTGATTCCATTTGTTGGCTAATTCACTTGTAAAACCTCATCATAAGGCCTGGCATACCTTTAGGGTTTTGCAATCTGTTGAATTGGGAACCGACAGATTAGCAACTCTGCTAGGGAGTTGCTTATAACGAGCAAAGAATTCAAATTTCATCTTGGAACTCTGGAAGACTAAAAAACTTTCTTAGTATTTTCCTCTTTTCTAAAAAGGAGGTGGTGACTCTTGAATCTCCAAGAATTTGAAATGCAGATCAAAGAAATATAGAATCATAACTTTCCAATATGGATGACAGAAGATCACAGGGAAACTTGAACAATAAAAATCAAAAGGGACCTGTTAGCACTCATTTTGACCTGGGGTTGATTTGTCATGATCAGGAGGTTTCTTCATTTGAAGCCTTTATCTTCTTGCCCATTTTTTCTAAGTGTTGGACCTCCTCAGCTTTTTTCAGCTGCAGCATCATATTTTCCTGAGGAGGAGATCATCATCATCATCTTGTCTTCGATGATGGTCTGCATCATCATGTTCTTCGTCGACTGGTTTTTCATCGTCATCATCATATTCAGTTATCGGGTGATGTTTGGTTTTTATCCTGATGATGCTGATGAGCTACAGTGCACCCTGATCTGCTTGCGAGGGTGATTTTTCAAAGTATCCGGTGATCTTCCATTTATCACCTTGCCCAAACATGATGATGATGTTGCCCCATTATCCTGGAGGGGTTATTCTCTAAGTTGTTCGACCTGACTTGTTTTTTCTTAAGGGTCGTCGTCATCATCATCATATTTCCAGTTATCATCCTGCTGCTTGCGGAGGTCATCATATTTTCTGCCTTCATGATACTTCACCGGGGTGATATTTCTATCATCGGGTGATCTTGGTTATGATCATCCTGATGATGTTGTTGAAGAGTTCTAAGTGCGACCCGATATTCACTAGGGTCATCATATTTTGAACGTCAGGATGATCTTAGTCAATATCATCCTGATGATGTTGTATCACTTCTTGTTCGTTGTTTTGTCATCCTGATGATGCTGACGTCATCCTTATATCAGGGTGATATCCGGTTCTCTGCCTATCTGCATCATGATATTTCCGAAGGAGGGGGTGATATTTTCATATCACCCGGATATATGTTTGTTCGAGCATCATGATGATGCTGATATCAAGGAGATATCCGCCTGCCGGCTTCGCGCATTATCTACTGGGGATGATCTTTTCAAGCAGCATCATCATATTCAGTTATCGCCCCGATCTTATAGTGGAGCTACAGTGCAACCTGATATTTGAACATCAGGAGGATATTTCCAAATATCCGGTTGTCTTCCGAATATCATGATGATGTTAATATGATGATGATGTCATCAGGATGTTCATCGGCCAGACTTTTGTTATAAGCTCAGCAGGAGGATGTTCCTCCGATGGATCCGGTTGTGCGGGTGAAGGCGAATATCATGCAGTTATATTGCAATATGATGATGACGTCAGGGTGATAGTTCGGGCAACAGGATATCATGCTGCTGGAGGATGATGATGATGAAGTCCTATACTAGTGTCGTCAGGAGCAAAAGCACCGACATCATATATGCTCATGACCTAGTATATAAAGTTTTAAGGAGGTTGCTGCGGGGTGCATGTGGGATAATGTTATCCTGCATATTCGAAATATCATGATGATGAATCTCAGCGGGAAATGCTTGCGATGCAGAATTGTTGTTCTTCCCAAGGCCGCGGGTTGGTGCGCCATTAATGGCGATTGTTGCAGAGGTATGGGCGATGGCGTGGATGGATCCTGTACTCGACTGAAGGTGTACATCAGTGGACAGAGGCGCAGGGCTCGAGAAATCTTCCTGTCTCCTCCCCTACCTGCTGCATTCAAGTTTGGGCGCCAATCTGGTAATGTTTGAGCGCCATCCTTCTGATACTGTGTATCTGGCGGGATTTTGGGTCAACCATGTAATTAATTGCTGAGCACCTACCTGGCTATTATAAGCAGGTTGTGTTGCTCATTTGTGGTTGTTGAAAGTTGAAGATTTTGGCTCTGTAATGCATAACAAGCTGATCTGGTTGCTCTGTACAGCTTACCTGTGAGTTTATGTATCTCTTGTTGTTTGTTTTTGGCATGAACCCACTGATTTCATGATTAAACTTATATGAGAAATGCTATTTAGCATGTGTTGTGTTAATTCTGTCTCCAGTATTGCATGTATTCTTCTTCTGAATCTGGATGTTTGGTAATGTTTAGATTCTAGAGCATAGAATTCCTATGTTGAATGTCTGATCTTTTAACTTCTGCTCAAGGGGTAGATTAAACTGTTTTCAGGTTGAACATTGGGAAGGGTATACTGCAGTAGGGATACCATAAGTAGAGATAACCTAACACTTTGTATTGGGAGATACCTGTAAGGCAGGTATCACATATGTCCCCTTGAAATCCAGTTTTAGTTGTTTATGCTGATCATTCACAGGTGTATGTCTACTGACTCCAGGCCCTGGATAGGCACCAATCATGCTTTGTTCTTGTGTTATAACCATGTCCAGCTTTGCATCCACACTTAAACTCCAAATCAAAATCTAAAACAACCATTAGGACTTTAGAATTAGTTTAGGAATCTCAGTCCTCTGTCTACAACTGCTAATAGGCCCAAAGCTAGCCCCTTTGCTCTTATCTTTCAGTTTTGGTCTACTTACAAGAGGACTATCTGCTTTCTGTCAGCATCCCAGCCTTGTATGCATATCTTCATGGATGTTGAGTAGGGAATACCCCCCTAGGTCTTGCAGAGCCTGAAGAAGAAGAGGAGATAAAATATAGAGTCTATCTCCTACACTGTTGACCCCCTGGCCCAGAGATCCTGTTGATCACTGATGGCTACCTTGTAGGGAAATCTGGGAATAAGCATCCAGTCTGGGAAAAAGTCAACAGGACCAAAAAAATATAAGGAATTTTCATTTGAAGCCTCTTCCCACTTCAAGTACATCCACTAAGGATGGAGGAGCTTCTGCAAATGTACCTATGATTACTGAATCACTTGAGGATGTTCAAAATGAACAAGGAGATATCTTACTTCAGTCATATACCATATATAATAGTCCTTTGTATGGGACTGGAGCATATAACAATCAAAAATTTCAACCAAGAGATCCTCAAAATCTTCTTGAAAAAGATAGTTTGAGCCAAGATATATCCCAATTCAAACCTGATTTCCAAAAGATGAAAGAATATGAAGACCACATGCATGAAGAGGTGAGACAAGAAGAAGCAAGAAGAGACCATGAGGAGAAGGCTTGACAATATGTTGAGGGTTCACAACATAATGCTATGGAACAAACACCTCAAATGGTATGTTTTGTTGATGCCAATCTTGTTTCAATTTCAAAGAAAAAATTAATTGATCAAGAATTGAAGCAAGAGGTGGAGCGTATGATAGCAGAAGTTGAGAGGCTCAAATTTTTAAGATGACAACAAGAGTTGGAGCAAGAATTGCTTCAATTGAATTCTTAGCCTATTTCAAATGCATTATAGCATAGACCTGTCAATAATCAGGCTACATATGCAAATACAAGCAGTTATTTCACTTCATAGATATCCCATAATATAGTCAGAGGACATGGCAATGTAGGTAATGCTCTTCATATACAACATAATGTCTCTACACCATAGATGTTGAATCAACTAAGTGCTCCAATGGCTTCTCAAAGTAATGCTTATCCTTTTCCTCTTGGCCAAGGAATGGTAAGGATTCAAAATCAAAGATATAACCAAAATGTGCATGGCAATATCAATATCAGTCTCCACATCATAATGTACATGGTAATAATGCTATTTCAGGAGAAGACCACATAAGAGTATTTGAGATTGTCATGGATAATTTTGATGTGCAACATGAAGATGTATATATGAAATTGTTCATGCAATCATTAACTGATGATGCAAGAGACTGGTATAGAAATTTGCCTGATGCCTCAATCAGCTCTTGGACTGAATTCAAAAGGATGTTCAAGGAGCAGTATGGTGATCATTCTAATCCTAAATTTTCTTTGCATAAGTTGACAAATATTTAGAAAAATTATAATGAATCAATGGCATATTTCAATACTAGGTTCATGAAGTTGTTCAATAAAATTCCACATCATCTGAAACCAACCAATCCTATGTGCTTGGTCTTCTATTTGAATTCTTTTGACCCAAAAATAGGATATGAACTTAGAACAAGAAATCCTCTAGTCCTTACTGAAGCATTCAGAGCTGCCTTGAATATAGAAAACAACAGAAAGGCTTCGGGGAAAATTGGTAGAAGAGATGACATCAAGATATTGCAAAACATTAAGGCTCGTCAAAATAGGTAGCCAAAGGAAGAAGACAAGTTGGAAAAGGTATGGAATGCTGTAAAGGATTTATCATATAAGGTGGCTAGAAATGAAAAGGGAATACCTTATGATAAACCAAATTACCCCAGAAATGAAAGACCAAGGTTGCAGGATATGCCCTATAGGACAAATTGGAAAGATGGGAGGCCCATGGTTGAAAGTCAAAAGAAAAATGTCAACCGAGACACACTTGACCCATTGAAGAGACATGGAGGAAATATGGTAGATGATACTCCATGGTGTGTGCCTTACAACTTGCCTCATTCCCATGATTATTGTGTGGTTGCACAATCAATCGAAGAAAATGAGATGCCATATGATCAGGAGAGAGATGAACATACTATAAATATGTTGGCAGCTAAGCCTTATGAGGTAGAAAGAGATTATGAGGTAGAAAGAGATTATACCATGGATAAGAGATCAATCCATGAATGTGGATATAAAACTTGCTGCTTATCCTGAAGCCACATATAAGACTGATATTACGGTGGTTGATATCCCACCATATTATGGCATGTTATTGTCAAGACAATAGACTGTTGCAGTTGGTGGGAATGTTTAGTTGCATCTGTCATAAGCAACCATCCCAGTGAATGGAAAAGAGGTCAATTTATATAGAGAACCAAGATCTAAGAAAGTGGTAGAAAGAATTGACCCTAAACAAATGAACTACTTTTGTGATGTGGACTTGGGAAGTTTCAGGGTTGAACAATCATCCTCAATTAAAAAATAGTGATCCAATTGGTAATGTCATTCAATTGGATAAAAATGGTGTGTGGAAAATGTATTTTGATGGAGCCTACAGTAAATAGGGAAATGGAGCTGGTGTATTCTTCATTGCACCTAGTGGTAAAACATTCAAGTATACATTTATGTTATCATTTGAATGCACTAATAATATAGCGGAATATGAAGCATTTCTATTGGGCCTAAATTTTGTTGTCAAAAATGGACTCAAGTTGTTGAAAGTATATGGAGACTCTGAGTTGGTTGTTTCATAGGTACCAACTAAATATGCCACAAAAAATAAAAGTCTCAAGCAATATAAACATGTTGTGTGGGATACAATTGAACTCTTTGATACATTTTCAATAGATTGGGTAGATATATCAAAGAATTTGATGGCTAATTTTCTTGCATGTATTGTTTTGAGAAGAAATGACATTACATTGATTGGTGTCTCAAAGGTAGAATTTAAGACAAGACCTTACATTCCTAAAAATATATATAGTTGGCAAGTATTCAATGATGATAAGGATCTGTTGAATTTCCTTCAGTGTGTAGACAAGTATGAAGGTCAAGAAATAGACTTTAACTCTTTTGTTGAAAATGTTGATGGTAAGAACATGGTTTTTGGTCAAGAAGTTGTACAATTGAAAACAAATAAAATTTCAAGAGGTCTAGTTTCTTTGGAATGTGTTTTTGATGGAAATGGTAGGTCACCTTTGAAGCAGACACTAGTTCATCAAGATGATCTTGAAGAAGTGAATCTTGGAACTAACAATGCCCCAAAGAAAGTCTACATAGGAAATACAATTAGTCCAAAGGTTAGGGACATGCTTATAAGCCTGCTAAGGAACTACAAACATGTATTTGCATGGTCCTATGAAGATTTGAAGGCCTATAGAGAAGACCTACTTCAGCATGAGATCCCATTGAAACCAGATGCCAAACCTTTCAGGCAAAGACAGAGGCCTATAAGTCCAGTTCTAGAGCCAAAAATGCAAGAAGAATTGATGAAGCTCAAGGATGGAGGTATAATCAAGCCTATCAGGCATTCTTCTTGGGTTTCAAATTTAGTACCAGTCAGAAAGAAGAATGGAGATATAAGGTTGTGTGTAGATTTTTGAAATTTGAATGTCTCTTCATTGAAAGATAACTACCCACTTCCAAATATGGAGGCTATGTTGCAGAGGGTGATAGGGTGTGAAATGCTTTCCATGATGGATGGGTTCTCTAGTTATAATCAGGTTAAAGTCAAGGAATCAGAGCAGTACAAAACTGTCTTCACTACACCTTGGGGGACATATGTGTATGTCAAGATGCCTTTTGGCCACACAAATGCTGGTGCCACTTTCCAAAGAGCTATGGATGTAGCATTTGTAGACCTTATCAATGTTATAATGGTTATATATCAAGATGACTTGACAGCATATTCAAAGAAAGTAGAGGATTGTTGTTTACATTTGGAAAAGATATTTATAAAGGCACTTGAATATGGCATATCATTGAATCCTGAAAAGTGTCAATTTGCTATCACGAAGGGCAAGTTACTTGGTCATATTGTCTCCAAAGAAAGTGTGACAATTGATCCAGAGAGGGTTGCAACAATCGATAAGATTCCTATCCCCAAAATAGTGAAGGTCATCTAGTCTTTTTTTGGGCAAATAAATTTTGTAAGAAGATTTATCTCTAATTTTGCTGAAATTGTCAAGCCCATTGCAAAGATGTTGAAAAAGGGATCAAAGATTGACTGGACATTAGAAGCTGTTGAGGAATTTGCATAAATCAAAAGAGTAATCAAAGAGGCCCCCTATTCTAAAATCTCCTAATTTTGGTAAGCCATTCCAGATTTTTTCTTTTGCTTCATTTCATATTGTTGTTGCTGTCATGTTACATAAAAATGAAGAAGAGCATGAATAGCCAATATCATTTTTTAGCAAATCACTTCAAGGAGATGAGTTAAAGTATGATTCCACTAAGAAGCAAGCTTATGCACTTGTAAAAGTTGTTAAAACATTCAGACACTACTTGGTAGGAGCATAGGTGGCTACTTATGTACGAAATGCAGTAGTCAAGGATGTCCTCATATAAACATAAGTCACATGAAGAAGGTGTAGATGGATAAACAGAATTCAAGAATTCAATATTAATATCTAGATCACCAAACTTGTGAGAGGACAAGGTTTGGCAAAATTGATGATTGAATCTAATTTGAAGGCTGCACAAGTATGTGAAGTTGAACAAGAAGAAGGTATGTTGTCTAGTATTAAACATACACCCTAGTATACTAATATAGTTCACTACCTTAGACATATGAAGTGCCCATATGAACTGAATGACAATCAGAAAATAGCACTGAAGCTACAAGCCTCAAGGTATGTATTAATGAATGGTGATTTGTTCTGGAAAGATAAAGATGGTGTTCTACTCTTGTGTCTAGATTAGGGACATGTAGAAAGAATTCTGAAGGAGATGCATGATGGTGTATGTGGTGGACATTTCTCAGCCAAGACCATTGCACATAAGATATTGAGAGCGGGCTATTATTGGCCAAATATTTTTACTAATGCTCATAGATATGTAAGAAAATGTGAAGCATGCCAAAAATTTTCTGGTAAATTGAAATATCAAGGAGCTTTACCTCTAAGGCCTATGCAAATTGATGCACCCTTTCATCAATGGGGTATTGATTTTATAGGAGAGATAGCGGATAAGTCAAGTGGTGGGCATATATGGATTCTTACTGCCACTGATTACTTTACTAAATGGATTGAAGCGGTTCCAATTGAACAAGCTACTAGTAAAGTAGTCATAAATTTCTTATTGGAAAATATTATCACCAGATTTGCAGTTCCTGTAAGAATTGTCATAGACAATGGCATGTGCTTTAGGTCTGATGAATTCAAGAAATTTTGTGTCTTATGGGATAATAATATCACATGCCTCTCCATATCATCCCCAAGCTAATGGTCATGCGGAATCAAGTAATAAGAGCATCATGAAGATAATCAAAAGGATACTTGACAATAATAAAAGGGCATGGGACTCAAAGTTAAAGCTTGCATTATGGGAAAATAGAATTATAGTGAAAAAGGCTACTGGCAAGTCACCTTTTGAGTTAGTATATGGAGCTCAAGCAAGAATGCTAATGCATAATCTTTTGCCTGTTTATAAATTTATATTGCAAGAGGATTTAGATGTGCCTGAACTAATGGAAGAAAGGATGGAGCAGTTGGCAGAGCTAGATGAAATCAAAAATTAGGCACAAAAGCAAACTAAAAAAATGCAAGTACAAATGAAGTATCTTTTTGATAAGAAGGCCAAGGATTGAAAATTTTAGGTTGATGACATGGTTCTTTTGTGGAATGCTCAGAGTTAAGACAAAGGAAAACATGGAAAATTTGAGGCTCTATGGCTTGGCCCATTTGTCATTATTGGAAAATATGGTAAAGATTCATATTACTTGCAAAACATGGTGGGTGAAAATCAGGAATTCACAGTGCATGGACAATTTCTGAAGCACTTCTTTTCTTAAAGAAGATAAAATTCCATGCACAATAGTTTAGGTTTTCCCAATTTTGGTTTTCCTTGTTCTGTACAGTTTTGGTCTACACCCTGGAGAAGTGTTCTAGATCCTTGCAATGTCTAGATAGCCATTCATCCCCAACAAGAGCCACTATTAGGATTGTTCAAAATTCACGTGGTCCCATCTAGTTTCATAGATTTCATTTCCACAAATCCATCCTAGAGGGTCTATATTATTTTTTCAATCATACCAATAAGTCTTTTGATAATCTTTCATAAGCATTTTATGTCACATGCATGTGAGAAATCTTTGTATTTTTGTCCACATAAGTGTTTTTATGCATTACCGTAATCCCGCAGCATACCCTAATAGCCCTTTGCGGGTGTGTGGGGGCCAAAGGAAGCAAATATTTAATTACTGCATTACCACAATAGGAGATAAGTAGGTTTACAGGATAGCAGTGAAGGTATAAGCAAAGTCCAAGTTTCATCGCAACCCCATGACAGTTTTAAAATGGATTTGTGGGTTCGTAGTATAAAGTTCCAAGTAACATATAATATATATCGCAGCCCTGTAGCGGTTATGATATCGACTTGTGGTATTGCGGTAGAGGTTAAGTCTATGGTAAAAAAGGCACCGTGGTCCTACAATGATGAAATGAATGGTCTGCAATAAAGTGGTAAGAGCTAAAAGAAATAAAGTATATCCCGCCATCCCACAGCAGTAATCTCACAAGGGTTTTGGGATAGCGATAAAAGGTAGAGATAACTATCACATATAACCGCGGTCCAACGATGAAATTTAGCAAGCCTTGCGGTATTGTGGTGAACAAAATGAAAAGGTAGGGTTTGCTGTCCCGTCATCCCGTGGAGCCCCCAAACCATTTGAGCAAGGTTGTGATACAGCTGGACTTCACATTTAATGCAAAACATGTTGACCATCAGATCAATCTTGATCAATGGTGTATATTTAAAATCGATTCACACCAATCGAAGCTTGTCACTCAGCATGAAACAAAGTAATGGCGAGGTGACCAGCTCCATAATTGATAAAATCTCAAGTTTCTTAGCAATTTTTCTGATTCAAACAAGTTCAGAGGTGATTTGGCGATGACAAATTCAAAATCTAAGTGTGCTCTGTAGGTTCCTTTCGACTGAGTAAGTGATTTTCATCAATCTCTATGTCAAAGTTGATATTTGGTGTGCATTTTTCATTCAAGTGGTTCAGTAGATCAAATAATTGTCAAAACCCTAGTTCATAAAAGTGGTAAACCATGGCACCTAAGAAGGTTGAATCAGTAAGCAAGATAGGGGAATCCTCTATCCCAAAAGAGAAAAAATGACCTCTCCAACAATCTATGTTGGATGTCTTTCCCAATTCAGTTGACAAGGGCTATAAAAAGATGTTTAAAGATGAGGAACAAGGTTGTTGTGATGTCGTAGTCCCCATTTTATGCTGGAACTTATTTTGGTATTTTTGTGAGAAGGACGGACTGGGGCCTATTGCCAACCCATGGAAACTTGATTTGGCCAAACTGGTTGTACCAAATGTATAAATGTGGATATTGAATTGGTCAAAGTATTGTCACAACATTATCATGCAACAACAAGGACAGTCAGACTGCCAGATGGGTCACCCTTGGTGGCTATGAATAGAGCTTCAATCATTGATTGTTTCATGCTCAATAAACAAGATCTTACAAAAGTTGACCTCCAAAAGAGTGAAGAAGATTACACCAGGTTGAGGAAGACTCATAGGAGTGATGAGCTTCCATTATATATGAGGAAAGGGGTGAACAAAAGCGGGATTCTTGTTCCATCTACAACTGTGGAGCCATTCTCAGTGGATGACTTTGCAGTATACTTCAAGAGGACCTACTTTTCACTATGCCAAGTATTAGGTGTTGATGCTCAGGACATAATACTAGTTGGCATGATGATGATGGCAATGGGGATTTAGAACCCTAAGGTCAATGATGAATATGACTTTGCATCTTTTATCAAGAAAATGTTGCATGATGGACTACTCCAAATAAGGGAAAACAGAACCCCCATGATTTTCAAACATTATTCTTTATTGTGCCATTTGATATTGTATCAAAATAGAAGAAGGTGGGCCAGAAGGATGGATTTAAGCATGATAGATCAAAGAGGATAGAGAATACCTATGTAGTGCTAGTGCTACATTTGGGACAACAATTGCAAGAACTGCAATTACATAGTGTTTCATGATGATTTTGCAATCAGGATAATGGATTCACTAGGTTACCTTTCACCTAGATTGTCCAGAGATATTAGAGAAGTATTGAGGCCTCTTGCTTTGAAGCTAGAACAAGGCCATATGCACAATTTTTCTGATTGGTTCTTCCTTCCTGATCATACTATAATCAGAGTTTATGGGTGTACCCAGCCACCTCATGCTTTTCCCAAATTTGTACTTGATAGATTAGCATTTCTTGAATTCATGTGGCAAATGCTTTGGATAGAAAGAGATGTGATGAAAAAATAGAAGAAGGGCACATTCTTGCCTGATTTGACTATCTTTGGTGAATTGTCAGTTGGTTCAGATACCTTGGAGTAATTGCAAGCATACTTGAAAACAAAATATTCTTTGAAGTCAAAAATAGAGAGGGTCTGTGAGCCAAATGGACACATGAACTTTGTTTGACGGGTCATTCTCACTAGAGCTAGGATATCCCATCAAGTTAACTTTGATGAGGATGTGATCAGGAACTGCCTCACTCCAGAGGAAGTGTATGACAGAAAAAGGAAATGGGAAGTTTTGAATGAGATTGAGGATGACAAGAAGAAGAAAAACCCTAGCTTTTTGGGTTTTTTTATTGAAGAAAATGACCCATTAAAAAGAATAAATTTGATCATTGATAATTTTGAAAGAATATATTGAAAGGCGAAGGGCCATCCTACAAAGGCTGCTAAGGTCACAGTAAAGAGGTTAGATGGAGTTGTAATTGCTAAACCACCCCTTGATGCTATGTAAGTACAAGATCCTCCATCTCCTAATCAACCAATATCAAAGAAACAAAAGGTGGATCATGTGTTTCCATTGGTGCCATATGAAATGACCAAGGGAGTGGGAGACACTGATGAGGTGGCAAATATTTTGAGGCACATGGGAGATGATGAAGAGGTTGATCAACCCCTTGTTGGTCAAGAGACAGAGGCACATAAACCTAAGGCAAGGATGGATGAATAGGCACAAGGTGAGCCTGAGATGCATGAAGATGAAAGAATTGTGGCCTCTATGAGATTTATGGATGATGATGATTTCGTCAACACTGCGGAGTTCAAGGATTTTTGGCTAAAGATGAAGATGAAAGAATTTGAGGAAAAAGTTGAAATAAATAAAATGCGTACAGCTAATTCTCGACACGATCAGATTGTAACCTAAACATTCAAAGAACTAAAGATTGATGAAATAAATGTCAGCCCTCAAGAGGCTTGACAAATGGTCTTGAAAAGCAACATGTTAATCATCCCTGGCATGGAATTGAAGAAAATGTTTTTTTAGATCAAGTAAGAAGTCAGGATAATCCAATGATGGTTTCTGAATTTGATTTGAGGATGGTGTGAGTGGTGTTGGGTATAACCCAAAAATTGAGACTCTAACATTGTGGGCCACACAGAAGAGCACAAATAATCCAAGACTGCTAGATGTGAGCTAGGAGTTGAGAGGAATAGCAATGGTCAAGACACTAAAGGATACCTCAACCCTTGAAGCAGCCACACTGACTATGGACTCTACCATGTTCACACAAGAAGTTGTGAAAAATATGCAATTCAAAATCAATGAGTATGAGAAAAATCAAATTGAAATGAATGATGAAATCAATAAATTGTATCTAGAGAATGTAAAGCTAAAGCAATAATTGAAGGGTATTGATTTTTCTTAGAGTAAGGCAGTTGTGCCTTATCATCCCCCTGTGTCACAAGAAACTAGTGACAATACTATTCCTATTCAACAATTGAATGTCATGAAAAAGAATTTTGAGAAGGAGATTGAGAAGCTGAAACAAACAAATGAGGCCACCAAGCAGGAGATCAAGTCAAAGATTTTTGGTATAATTGAAAAGGTTTTGGAGTATAGGGTCAAGTTGGTGCTGGATAAGATTGAGGATGTACACAGTTATTATTCTTCTTTATCTCAAGCACTGGAGGGGATGAATGCCAATGTTTCCATACTTGATTCTTTTCTAAAGAAATGACAGCCTATTCATCCCACCCTTATCACTCTGTGTAAAGTATTGCAAAGAAATCCAGATGCCCCTGCTACCTTAAGGCCCACAGAGAAAATGGTCAAATTGATCATTGAAGAATTCTAGTATGCATCTGGTGAGAGCTAGAAAATGAAGTCAAAGCTGGAGTCTTTTGGAACTTTCAAGCATTAGTTCATCCTAGGCATACTTGGTGAAGATAACCAGCTCAAGGGATTTGAAAAATGGAAGAATGAATCTGAACAAATGGTTTCTCTCATTGTTGAGCACTTGAAGAAAGACAAAGACCTGAATATCCTTGGTTTCAATTTGATCTTGGATAGAATAATTGCATTGGACTCAGGTTATGCCAAGTTCATCTCTGGTAGCAAAGGTCTCCTCAACAAAAGATGGAAGGATCATCAGGCTAATTTACTTCAAATTTAAGAATACAAATGACCTAGCGACTACACCATGTATCAATGGGAACAACAATATCTTTCAATAGAAGATTGAGCAGGCCAAGCATGCAGTGGAGTTGAGTCAGTATCAAGCTAGCGTATTCAGGCACCAAGTCTTCATCAGCGAGCCTTAGACGTCCTCCTTTTGTCTCTTTCTTGTCTTTTTTTTTTTCAAATGTATTTCAATATTTGGCGGTCTTATTAAGACTTGTCAAAAGGCAGATATTGTAATATGTCATATCAATGGGTGGGAATATGAAAAGTCATTTTTTGAATGTGAAAGGTCTGAAGCTTATTGCTTCCTTCATCCCTATAAGAAGGAAACCAAGACTTTGGGGGCACTCTCTCTAGGAAGTTGATTTTAGAAAGAGACATTGTAAAGGCATGTTTTCTAAAGCATATCAATAAAACCAAACTACATTTCTTTGGTGCCTGAAATATAGTTCTCAATTATTTGTTGAATGTTATTGATATATTCTATTTGGTTGTCTCCATTTTTTCTTCTCCTTATTATTTAAATTAGCATATCAAGTATATGTCTAGTTTTTCAAAGCATACTTAATGTTTTGTGTGATTTGTTTGAAAGGGTTTTCTCAAGTAGGAATTAAATTCCATTTAATAGGTCACTGTAATTTGGAGGGTCCAAGTTGGATAACTAAGTAGAACCAGATAAAAATAGTCTTGCATGTTTATGCCAGTCATAGACAATATTATGCCAAGTAATTCAAGTTATAACTAGAAGGAAGACACAAATCTATCAGTGATTAGACTATGTTGCCTAGTTAAGGAAAAGGCACCGATCAATTATTTTCCAAAATCATTTCCTTGTATAATATTTCAAAATCCAATTTTAATTTTGTGTTGTAGAAGTAGGAATAGTTTTTAGTATAGATAAAAATAACCTATTTCAAATTATATGCCAATCTGAATTAGGTTAAAGTGGATGATTTAATTGACAAAATTACATAAACTCCATAATCTGCTCAAATTCACCAATCAATTTGAGGAGTAATTATTCATTGGTGAACATAAGGTAATACCCATCTAAGCATAGTAGAGCTTGAAGTGCAGGGAATTCCAATCATTTTGATTGATTCCGTTCATTGGCCAATTCACTTGTAAAACCTCATTATAAGGCCTGGCATACCTTTAGGGTTTTGCAATCTGCTGATTTGGGAACCAATAGGGACTTTGAGTCTCGAAAGTGTTTTTTACCCCAAAAAGGATATCAGATGCCAAAACCCTCTTTTGTTTTGTTCTCCGCAGGTCTAAAATCACTAAAGAACTCAGGTCCTTGCAGGGATTCGGGCCCTGAAAGGCCTTTAAAACTTAATTCATCAAAATACTACAAAGGGGAAAATCCTTTTTTCTATCCTACACCCAACAAGCACTTAGGAAGATTATCAAGACTTAGGTCCTTTTGGGGCTTCGGGCCCTGAAAGGCTTTTTGGCCTCAAAACTTCAGAAGTGAAAAATCCAACTTTCCTCCCGCTCCCCACAAGGAAACGAAACTGTCAAATTGCTTAAGATCTTTTCGGACCTCCGACCTCGAAAGGTTCATCGGCCTTAACTTTTCAAAAGTACCAAATCCCATTTTCACCCTGTGTCCTACCAATTGTTAGAAGAGCCATTTCGGGACTCCGGGCCCACTAAGCATTTTATGTCATAAAGGGAAAAGAAGTTCCAAATGCCAAGTTTCTTCTATCGACCCGCACCCCACCAATACAATACTTTAAGCGTGGCATCCTCGTCGAGATTTTGAGCTCGAGGTAGCTTTTTGACCCTTTAATAGTTTTTAGCCTAAAATCTTGATTTCTTCCCGTTGTTTTGGACCCGATTGGGATGGCGGGCCCAAGGTCCAAATTTGGACCTTGGTCCAAATTTCCAACTTAGTCTTGCAAACACACCAAGGCATAAAAACCCTCTATATGTTTAGAATTAAGTGTTCTTTTGGTATTTTCTAGTCTTTTTATGTATCTATTTTGCCCTTGCAAGTTAGATAAATGTCTGAAGAAGAGACCTTTGTCCATTAAAATGAGGAAACAGTTTCTGATTTTGATAAGTCTATAGAGGAGATTAAGCAAGAGGTAGAGGAAGTAGAAGTAAGTGAAGTTGGGTTATCACAATCATCAAAGAAACAAACCAAACAGAAAAAGAAGAAGGAACTACTTGTAATAATGAAGTATCAATTTCAAGGAGTTCCTAAGGATTTTAAGTTCAAGAATGAGCTTATGAATATCACAAATATAGAATAAGGTCACATAGACCTAGGAGTGTTTAAACATGACACATTTGGGGATGATGTCACCCCAAGGGCCAAGAAAAATACTCAATCAGGGTTAGGACATATAGTAAGCTTTCCACCAATAATCCAATGCCCTCAGTTGATTCTTACTTTCTCTCACCATTACATCCCTGAGGAGACAAAAGGCTTTGATTTTGGTGGGAACCTCCTGCTGGACATCACCCTTGAGATGATTAGGATGGTCTTTGATTTGCCAATATATCCACAATCTAGTTTATTGACAGTTGTTGAAGCAGCAAGATTTTACAATCAGGATGTTACTCGAAGCAAAGGGTATTTAAACCAACATTGGTTGGCAAAAAAGAAGAAATCTGCTTCCAAGGTACCCTCCAAACTGACAAGAGCATATTTTTAGGGTGAGGTCTCTAATGTAATTACCTTGTTAAGCAGAGATTTTGGAAGAGAGGAGTCCAGAACCTATGAAACATGGACGTTTCAATTCATTTTTTACACTATAAAGGGAGAAACTAGGCTGGACTAGGCTAAGATTGTTTCAGACAATATACATGCACAATTGATGTCAGTAGTACAAATCAAGAAGTTCTACATGACATTGCACATTGTATGGTTGGCTACAAGAGTAGGAAATTTCCTTGGTTTAACCATTGTAGTAGTCAAAGGAGAAGCTCCAGGACAAAGCAAAATCTAGAAATATTATCCCCAGTTGAAACGAAAAAGAAGCAAAAAAGCACTTCAAGAGAGTTAATGACACATTTTTGTATGCAATTATTTTAGAATTGACAGGTGATCTCATTTGGTGGATGTCTGAAAAGGTAATGGATCTCATCAAGCCATGCAGACAATGGTTTATCCAATTCCCTAAATCAACATATATCAAAATAGCGGGCTTCAAGAGGACCCCATTTTTTCTCCCAAGGCACTACGGTGACAAGATTATTCTGATGGAGTTCTCCCACCAAATCAATGAAGTTCATCTGAAGTTCTCTAGGAAACATAAGTCTGGGGTGAAGTTGTTGAAATGCATTGAACAACTGAGAGGGGGGAGTGAATCAGTTGTCACAAAAATTCAAACACTTCTTCACTCAAACATTAATCACTTATTCACAATTCTTATGATTTAACAATGAATGCATGAAATCTAAAACTTAAACACATATGCAACATTATACACAAGAGACACTAGATTTTTACATGGAAAACCCCAAGGTGGGGGAAAATGACGGAGAGGATTAGCTCTGAAAATATATTGCAATCTTTGAAAAATGATGTTTAGGCTTGGTCACTCCATGGGTCCAGAACATACTAGCTCGCTGCCTCAACCCTAAACCTAGAAAGATTACAATAAGGTTTGTTAAACCCTAAGGGCTATTAAACCCTACTGGCAGCTCACTACCAAAATCACCATCTTCTTCATGTCTGAGATTAATACATTGAAGTACAATAGTTCCTCTACTTTTCTCTGCCCTTCTCTGTCTTATCTCCTCATCCTTTTCCTTATCTTCCCATTTTTGCACTGTTGGTTTTTCTTCTGAATTAGCATTAGGGTTTGCCACTTCTAATGCACAGGCAGATTCAACCAACTGAATACATGAGGTTGCGTGAGCTCCTCCCCTTCACTTCTAGTTCTGCCGCACCAAGGGGGGTGTCCCTATTTGATAAAAGTATAACCTTGACTAGCTCAATGACAGAAGGATTTAACTTGACAGCAACAGGCAGAATACTCTCATGTATGGACCAAGATTTGTGTAACAAATCACAAGGTTGGAAACATTCTTGGACATGATGTCTGGTTGGGTATGAGAGCATGCAGGGATCCTAATCCTACTCCTACAACTAACAGGTGGAAGGATGAAATGGTTTGATTTGATTTTTGGATGCAAAGCTGGACATGGTATATAACCTCAACATAGAGCTAGATTTGTGCCTATCCAGGGCTTGGAGTCGGTAGACATACACCTGTGAATGATCAGCATGAACAACTAAAATTGGATTTCAGGGGGATATACATGATATCTGCCTTACAGATATCTCCCAATACAGAGTGTTAAGCTGTCTATACTTATGGCATCCCTATTGCAGTATACCCTTCCCAATATTCAATCTGAAAACAGTTTAATCTACCCCTTGAGCAGAAGTTAAAAGATTAAACATTCAACACAGGAATTCTATGTTCTAGAATCTCAGACATTCCTTGAATTCCTGGACTCAGAAGAAAGATACATGCAAAACTGGAGACAGAATCAGCATAACACATGCAAACATAGCATTATTCATATAAAATTGACCATGAAATCAGTGGATTCATGCACAAACGTACAACAGGAGATATATAAACTCACAAGTTTTGTTGCACAGAGCAACCAAAACCAGTTGTATCTTATTACAGAGCGAAAATGTCCAGTTTTCAACAACCTAAAATGAGTAACACTTCCTGCTTATAACAGCCAAAGAAGCGTACTCAGCATTAATTACATGGCTTTGACAAAAAATTGCCAGATACAGTCCTCAGAAGGAATGGCACTTAGAATTTATTTCTGCAGAGACAGAAAGAGTTGACAGGGAGGCCTCGAGCCTTGCGCCACCGTATGGAAGTCCTCATTCACAATCAAGCAGTTTAATCACTTGTACCGTCACCCATATCCCTGCTACAGTCACCATTGATGGCTCAACCACCCCGCAGCCATCGAGAAATCAGTCGCAGCAATCAAAATGAAGTTCCCGCCAAAAAGCGTTTACCACAAGTTCAAAATAATGCAGGGAGATTAATCCCACATGCATGGTGAGGAGACTACCTTAGTAGTTTAAAAGCATAGTCACTTGCATAATAGGTGTCGAGCGCTTTTGCCACGCTCGACACACGCTCCTTCACCCAAAAGCCCATCGCCCAGACCCAGGCCATCAGCCAACTCCCAAATCCTCCTGCCGATCTATCAAGTCTCACCGACGACACCTCCCGAAAGCCTACAACTTCCATATCGGCCAGAGAAGAACCATCGGCCAACTCCACAAAACTCATCCCGACATCAATAGTTTGGCCGATGACCACAAACTACACTCTGCACCCCCGTCGGCGTGACTCCCTCCATCGGAGCATCCAAAAATCCTCTGGCCGACCTCAACAGTCTCGCTGACCGTTTCACTACATTCCCCTCATCGGCCAGAGAATGACCATCAGGCTAACTCTCCAGACTCCCACCGACAATACGAGTCTCCCCGATGGCCACCAAAAGACACTCGTCGCCAAGACATAGACCATCGGCGAACAACAAAATGCCTATATCAATAGAACTTGTCACCTCGATAGACACATCCTCCTTGGTCCCATCGGCCAAGCCCCCCATCGTCGGCACAACTCAAAACACTCACACCAACAATACAACACACGCCGCTAACATCCATCGGCCAAACACAAATGAAGCCTGCCGACGATGAATATCACACCGATGGCATTTCCATCGGCCAAACCAAACATATCAGAGGGAACAAAAAATAGCTCGCTGATGATGCCGATCACTCCGATGAACCAAAAACATAAAGCTCTGAACCTTTGAACCATGAACCAGTTCAAATGGATGGTTCAACTGAGAAGTTTAACGCCGAACGAAGCAATTCAAAAAGAACATTTGCCGAACACAAACACAAAGCCTTGAACCGTTGAACCATGAACCAAAAGGGTTCAACGTGATGGTTCAAAATGATGGTTCAATCATAATCTGAGCACTCAAAAAGAAGTTTCGCCGATAGAGAAAGTCACAGCGATGAACAAGGAAACTTAGGGCCCAAAAAGAAAAAACCCTCCAACATCTGCGCTCAGATCCAGACCAAAATGGGTACCAACATGCACAAGGACACCTTTTCCATGACTCAATTACAAGTATTTATACACTTCATCAACCTTGGAATGATCATCAAGGTCAACATTATAATCATCAACCATTGGAACAATCTCCAAGGTCAGCATTACAAACATTTACAAAATAGGTCTTGACCTAATACAAAAATATGTTAAGGAATTGTAGTATAGATGTATGTAGATCATGCCACGCCTTAGCTGGGACTCAAACATGATCTTCCACGCCATAACATGCTTACACAATCTTCAAGAGATCTCTACAATTACTGGAATTAACCAAGTCAGCTAAGACTGGTTGCACGCTACGTTATCTGGGAATAATCTTCAAACACAATCTCATTTCCTTAATGCAGACCAATGTAAAGGTAGGAACATGATTAGGAGGAATCCACAAGCACGTTGAAATCATTAGGATAAACCGCACAAACACAAACCACTTTATTCATAAGATTCTTCACATCGAAACACATGAACTTCATTGTCTTCAACTGTCATGAAGGAAAGATAGCTTACGGACCACCAAAACATGAACCATTGCAATTATAGGTACTTATCATCATCCTAGACTTCCCTTTAGAACCACATAGAAAAACACTTTAATGCGGAGGAATGCGGAGAAAAATACTTTCTCCCTATTAGTAGAGAATAACCAGAGAAAGAAGGTTTTACTTTGGTGAATGCAACTCTTTATATTCTTCACACCGGAGGCTCAAAATCAGGATTTAGCATCTTCAGACATCCCTTTAAATAAATTCCAATCCACACACCAAGATCTTCAAGTAGCAAGAAATACGGAGTAATCTACCAGATTGTTCTTCAACATCCAACTCATTGTCTATACTACACTTCACTGTAACTCACTTGTTTCTTTCGAAGAGGCTAATTTTCTCAATATCCTCAACATATAAATCTTCTAAACAAAAAATAGAATAGGACATAGTTGACACCAATGACAACACCGATTAGGCACATACTTGCAACAATCTCCCCTCTGTCATTGATGGCAACATATGATGTGAAAAACTGCAACAACCATCAAGATAGGATTCTCCCCCTATCTCTTTACACATCTACACTCTTTCTTTCTGACCAAGATTCCCCCTATCTCTTTACACATCTGCAATCTTTCTTTTTGAGTTTTTCACATGACTTCTCTCCCCCTTTGACATCAATGGAAAAGGGCACATACTTTAACTCTTCTGCTTTGATTCAATTTCTCTTCTGAACTCTCTTACTACTCCCCATGAGAAGTAACTGTAAAAGCATCAATCTGGATCTGAAGAAGCACCACCGAACTGGTGCACTCTTGTGCATCTTAGTTTAGAGTAGGAGGGGTAATAACCCCTAACTTTTCTCTGAGATACTCAAAAGTATCCTTAGGTAGAGGTTTGGTGAAAATGTCTGCAATCTAGTCTTTTATAGATACATATTCCAACTTGACTTCATTCTCTGTCACTTTTTCCCTTAGAAAGTGATATCTTATGGATATGTGCTTTGTCCTTGAATGCATTACTGGATTCTTTAATATGTTTATGGCACTTGTATTGTCACAAAAGATTGCAATTGGACCTTCATACACAACTCTGATGTCCTTCAATGTCTGTTTCATCCACAACACTTGAGTACAACTACATGTTGATGCAATATATTCTACTTATGCACTGGACATAGATATTGAGTCTTGTTTTTTGCTTATCCAAGATACCAGCCTTTTTCCCAAAAAGAATGCAAGGTCTCCACTTGTCCACTAAGAGTGAAATCATTGTCCCTTTGATACCACAAACCATAATCCATTGTGCCTTTCAAATATCTCAGAACTCTCTTGACTTCCATCACATGTGACTCCTTAGGCTCTGCTTGAAATCTTGCCATAAGACAAACTGCATGCATTATGTCAGGTCTGGTTTGAGTCAAATAAAGTAATCCTCCAATCATAATCTATACCTTTTCTAATCTGACATAGGTGAATCATCATTTTTTCTCAACTTACAACTAGTTATCATGTGAGTATTTACGAGTTTAGAGTCTTCCATCCCAAATTTCTTTAACAACTCTTTCACATACTTAGACTATGAAATGAAGATACCCTTGTCTGATTGATTTATTTGTAGACCTAAAAAGAAATTCATCTCACCAAACATGGACATTTCAAATTCACTTTGCATTTCTCCAGTAAAAACTGTGCACATACCTTCATTTCCTCCAAAGATAATGCCATCAACAAAGACTGCAACAATTAGGATTTGGTCATTATTGATCATGAAATAGATATTGCTGTCGGTGGTACCCTTGGTGAATCCTAACTGTATCAGATACTTATCCAACCTAGCATACCGGGCTTTGGGGGCTTGTTTTAACCCATACAATGCCTTCTTCAATCTGTATACCATGTCACCTTGATGTGATGACTAGAGTCCTTCCAGTTTTTTAATATAGACTTCTTCTTCCAACTCTCCATTCAAGAATGCAGACTTTACATCCATCTGATATACCTTAAAATCTTTGTAGGCTGCAAATGCCAGAAACATTCTTATAGCTTCAATCCTTGCCATTGGTGCAAATGTTTCCACAAAATCTATTCCTTCAACTTGAGTGTGTCCTTTGCATACCAACCTTGCTTTGTTTCTTACTACTTCACCATTCTCATTCATCTTGTTTCTGAAAACCCACTTGGTACCAATTACATTTTTATCTGTTGGTCTAGGAAAAAGATCCCAGGTCTGATTCTTCTCTATCTACATCAATTCTTCTTTCATAGCCTTTACCCAATTCTCATCATTGCAATCTTCATTCATAGTCTTAGGTTCAATCTTGGAAATTAGATAGAAATTTACATGTTCTTCTGCAGCTCTTCTTCTGGTCAAGATTCCTTTACTCTTATCTCCTATGATTTAATCTTCATAATGATTACTTTTTACATACCTTGGTGTCTTGGCAGTACTTTCTGGAGCTTGATCCTCTTCATCTGAGTTGTCTTCATGTTGCACCACTTCTGAAACATCTGGTTTATCTAATTCATATCCACTTGATTCTGGAGACCTTTCCTTGCTTTCATTGACTTTGACATTTGCACTCTCAATGATCTTATTTAGCCTCTTATTATAACACTGGTAGGCCTTGCTCTTGGTTGAGTAACCACAAAAGATTCCTTCATCACACCTAGCATCAAACTTGCCTAGATCTTATTCTCTTTTGATATAACATTTGCTATCAAAAACTTTGAGATATTTCAAAGTAGGAACTTTACCATACCATAATTCATAAGGAGTCTTAAAACTATTACCTTTGACTTGGACTTTGTTTAGGATATATACAACAGTGTGAATTGCCTCTCTCCAATATACTTCCAGAAGATCATCTTCCTTCATCATGGTTCTAGCAGCTTCTTGAACTGTTTTGTTCTTTCTTTCAATGACTCCATTTTGTTGTGGAGTTCTAGGTGCAAATAACTATCTCTTTATCCCATGTTCTTCACAAAAGAAATTGAATTTATTTGATGTGAACTCTCCTCCTCTATCAAACCGTAAACATTTGATCTTCAAATCCATCTCAATTCCAACCATTGCCTTAAATGCCTTGAACTTATCCAGAGCTTCTGATTTTTCTTTCAAAAAGGTAACCCAAGTCATTCTAGAATAATCATCAATAATTAACATGAAATACCTATCTCCTTGCAAACTTATTACTCTGGTAGGTCCACACAAGTCTGTATGCACTAGTTCCAGTAATCCATCAACTGATTGGTCCTTGCTTTTGAAACTTGTTCTTGTTTGTTTCCCAAATTGACACTCCTTGCAAATAGGATTAGCAGGCTTCACAAGCTTGGGAAAATCTCTAATAGCATCTGCAGTACTTATCTTCATAATTTTATCAAAATTGATGTGACACAACCTTCTATGCCATAGCCAGCTTTCATTGGTCTGAGCCAACAAACAATAATTATCAGTGTATACACCTAAAATTGGCTCATGTAGAATTAAGTAAATATTTTAATATTTATCTTAATTCTTATTCTTCTATCAATTAAATAAATATTCTAAGTTTATTTCATTGGTTCATTATCCCATAATTAAATAAAAATCAATTTATTTAATTAAAATCCCTAAATTCTTCTAATGTCTCACATAATTAAATAATCCTAAATTCCTCTATCCTAAGTCCTAATTCCATAAATCCACCTCACCAATCCACCTCACCTTTCCACCTCACCATGTTGCACATGTAATTAAATATTTTAAATATTTAATTAGCTAATATTCCCTCACCCACATGTCCTATTTATCCTCTAGTCAAATTAGTTAACTCAGCAATCAAATCAGTTAACTAATTAGTCATTTGAGTTCACTAATCAATCAATGCACTTGACTTATTGGTCTATTCTATTAACTCTTCAATCTATTATGTTAACTCCCTTGTTGCATGAAGGACCTTGGACACTTGTCCTCTTTCTATTTGCACACATTCCTCAATCATTCTCAACCATTGATTTTCTTATTTCTTCTCAATCGTTGATCTCTTCTCTTCTGAGTCTATAAATTGAACCTTATTCCTCCATTTCTATCATCCAAGCTTTCAATACAATTACTCTGTCAAATTACCAACATGCCTTTGGCACCCCCACTACCATACATTTCCTTGAGATCACCACCATTGTTTTGAAGCTCATCTTCATAGCAATAAAGTATCATAGCCATTTCTCCATCTCCATCTTGAAGAACGAAGCAAGGAAATGCACTTCCTGAGGGCAACTTTCATCACAAAAGATTGATCGAGACTAGGCAAACAATGGAAGCCGCAGGATAACAAGGTTTTGTGAGAGGTTTTGTGCTTTATTTGTTCAGTCTTGTTATTCTTTATTTCTATTGATGTTCATTGGTTTATTAATGGTTTTATGCTGTTAACCACAATTTCTGATAAAACCTGGCAAACAGGCATCGTGTGTAAGTTGATCTTCTATGTCACCTACACTTGGAGGCACTTTGTCTCATTGGCTTATCACTCTTCTCCTATCAATTTCCTTCCATTCCATTTCCTATCCTATCCTTCCATATTGTCTAGTCTATCCATCCTAATCTTCCCTTCCTCTATTTTTTTGATCTTGATAAAGATTGGGGGCACAATGTTGACAAATGTTTTAGATGTCTCTTGACATACCTTATCCCTCCAAGCCATGCCAATCCTTCATTATCCTCTTATCCTCCTATCATCATAGGCGTCGCCATGAAAAATCCTAAGTATTCTACCTACAATGGGGTACGTTATTCTTAGGCGACGTAGTCCTTGGAGATCATGTCCTTGTTTCCTTCTACCTAACCATCTGTATCTACTATCACCCTTCCATCTGCCTATCTGTGGTGTTTCCTTGTCATCAGTATCTAGCATTAAGGATATCCATAATGTCACCTTATCCTATCATGGCTTGATACTCTATCTCTTTTGTCACCTTATCAACTAAGGTCTTATCCAATATCCTATCCACAGTGTCAGCCTAGTATAGCATCTGTCATCAGTGTCTGCATGATCCAAGTCCCCGAACTATGTTGCCTTTGCATCATCATGTAGGCAAGGCCATTTTCAATGCACCCTTGAGGCTCCGCTTCCCATCCAATCCATATCTTGTCATCTATCCTCTAGTCCATTTTCATCCATGCTCCAGGTCCCAAACTACGTTGCCTCTACATTGTCACGTAGGCAAGTCCATTATCAATGCACCCCCGAGGCACTAGGTCAGTCCTTAGGGTCCATTTCACCAGTAAGGGTTGTGGAACCTTTTACCCAGCATGCATACAAGTACAAGCAAAACCCGCTTCCAAAACATAAATCTTGGTGCAAGACATCAACCTATCCAACACAAAGCAAACAAGTACCTAATGCACTCAAACTGATTCTATCTAAATCATGGCAAGAACAACACATCTAAATGCAAGAAGGTTTTGTGTTTGATCAGGTTAACTTATAGAGTCTTGATTTTTGTTATTATGTCTTCCTATGGTACTTGAGGATGACAAAAGCCAGAGATACTATGATGGGGTCATAATCATTTTCTTTGTCTGTTGTTTGTTGATTAATCTTTAGTAATGTGAAGCCTTGTCTAATGACATGATCGGAAAAAGATCATCAAGGACTTCAAAGGTCTAACATGAACGGGGGCAATCCTTATTTGTTGATACACAAGAAATACTCAGGTCATCTCGGTTCAATTATACCTTGATGCTTGTATTAACTTGCTAAATCAAAATCCATGTAAGTGATACTTAGGTCATCTCAGTTCAATTATACCTAGATGCTTGTATTTTCTTACAACATTTTAAATCACCCAATGATGAAATAAGCACTTCAAATACTTACAAAATCAAGATGGAAAAACCATTTCACATCCATATCATATCCATTTATGTCCATATCCCATGTAATAAAAATTCCTATGCAGAGTATCAATGTTTACAAATAAAAGCTTGCGAATCCTTCTATCGAGTCAATCATTGTATCTCTTGTCAACAGTTCTAGCTGTCAATCTAAGCAATGGTCCAAATGCAATTCTATCCTTAATCCATACCGATCAAGTCAAGTCAATCTTGTCAAATGATCCAATCACAATCAGTGGTCTTGATCCTTGTCTAGTCGTAAACTAACTCGATCAGTTATAATCAATCAATTGTCTTATACATGATGTCACATTGTCGAAATTAGACCAGTACATGCGTCTTACATGATAGGTTTCATTTACTGAAACTAGACACTATCCTTCATGTTTCTCTAGGGATCTATCATTCCCTACCATGACAACATTGTCGTATATCAATATCGATTAATAATTGGTTTACTGCTTGACAGAGGCAATACCTTGTTTGTTCTTGTATCATTTGTGCATACTTGCTAACTTGCTTGTGTGTGTTATCATTTTATTTTACCCAGTGTGTCATTTGGCTCTTTCTTCACCCATTTTCTTCAAACCTAACCTATTTTTCACCTTCTTCATTGTGAGATTGTCCGTCTCACGCCTTCTACCTTCTTCCTGTCCACTCTCCCAAGGGGGCAGCGTATCGTCATAACCTGTACCAGGGAAAAACTGGGGAATCTATCCAATTGCAAGAAATCTTTATTTCTTTGAAACAACGTGATAAAACACATTGCATCAAAGAGGGGAAAAATGTATACACCTAGAATTGGCTCATGATGAATTAAGTAAATATTTTAATATTTATCTTAATTCTTATTCTTCTATCAATTAAATAAATATTCTAAGTTTATTTGATTGGTTCATTATCCCATAATTACATAAAAATCAATTTTTTTAATTAAAATCCCTAAATTCTTCTAATGTCTCACATAATTAAATAATCCTAAATTATTTAATTAATCCTAAATTCCTCTATCCTAAGTCCTAATTCCATAAATCCACCTCACCAATCCACCTCACCTTTCCACCTCACCATGTTGCACATGCAATTAAATATTTTAAATATTTAATTAGCTAATATGCCCTCACCCACATGTCCTATTTATCCTCCAGTCAAATTAGTTAACTCAACAATCAAATCAGTTAACTAATTAGTCATTTGAGTTCACTAATCAATCAATGCACTTGACTGATTGGTCTATTCTATTAACTCTTCAACCTATTCTGTTAACTCCCATGTTGCATGAAGGAGCTTGGACACTTGAACTCTTTCTATTTACGCACATTCCTCAACCATTCTCAACCATTGATCTTCTGATTTCTTCTCAATCATTGATCTCTTCTCTTCTGAGTCTATAAATTGAACCTTATTCCTCCATTTCTATCATCCAAGCTTTTAGTACAATTACTCTATCGAATTACCAGCGTGCCTTTGGCACCCCCACTACCATACATTTGCTTGAGATCACCACCATTACTTTAAAGCTCATCTTCATTGCAATAAAGTATCATAGCCATTTCTCCATCTCCATCTTGAAGAACGAAGCAAAGAAGTGTGCTTCCTGAGGGCAACTTTCATCACAAAAGATCAATCGAGACTAGGCGAACAATGGAAGCCGTAGGATAACAAAGTTTTGTGTGAGGTTTTGTGATTTATTTGTTCAATCTTCTTATTCACTATTTCTATTGATGTTCATTGGTTTATTAATGGTTTTATGCTGTTAACCACAATTTCTGATAACATTCAGTTCCTTTCAAGTGATAGATATTACCTCTAGTCTTCTTACCAGTTGTAATGACTATTCTGGAGCTTTCCCTAATCTTGCATCCATTGTCCTTGAAGATTAGGTCATAAGCGTTGTTACACATCTAACCCACACTCAAAATATTGTACTTTAATCCTTTCACATACAAGACATCTTAAGTATTATGCTTGCCATCAAAAGAAATAGATCCTTTTCCACAAATCTTACCAGCTGTATCATCTCCAAACCTAACCAGTCCACCATCATATCTTTCCAAACTCACAAACTTACTTTTGTCACCAGTCATGTGGTGGGAGCATCCACTATCAATAACCCATTCATCTTTGTCTTCAACAACCTAAGCAACCAAAGCACTTTCCACTGGTTTTTCTTTCTTCACATAGCTAGAAGGATTAGTAGACACAAGTTCTTCTTTAATAGGAATAAACACGCATTCATTACTAGAGGTACTAACATTATCTGGTTGGCCATTATCTGATACTCCTTCATCTTCATCAAGATCTTCAACATAATAACATTTCTTTTGGATCCTAGGCATGTTCTCATATATTTTCCTATTTCTTTTAATTCTTTCAGGACATCTGGAAGCAAAGTGGCCTACTTTACCAAAGGAAAAACATTTGAAAGGTAATTTACGTTTAAACTTACCGGATCCTCTTTACAGTCTATCCACAAAGTTGGCTTCAATTTCATCAAACTCATCATCTGATTCTATCTTGTACTTTTCTGATCTAGAGGTTCTCCTAGAAGTACTGGCTTTGAAGGCAGTCTCTACTTTTGGCAGGGAATCACCAAACTCTCTCATTTCAAAGGCAATAAGCTTACCAAGCAACTGATCTCTGTCAATAGCTTTTACTTGCATAAATTCTTCAATTGTAGCTACCTTGTGACTGTAGGACTTTGGCAATGATTTGAGAATTTTCATTACAACTTCCTTATCACCGAGAGTTCCCCCCATACCTTTTATTCCAGTGACAAGTTCATCAACTCTTTGCATAAAGGCTATTATGTTTTCATCTTCAAACTTTCATATTTCACTTTCAAACTTTGTAGCTTGGCCTCCTTCATAGAATCATCTCCCTCATACAGATTTTTCATCTTTTCCCATACCTCATTTGCAGTTTCAAGATCCACAACTTTTGTCAGTACTGAGTCATTTAGTGAACTTAACAAAGCATCTTTTTCTTTAACATCCACTTCATATTCCTTGATTTCGTCTTTAGTCGTCAAACCATTTTGAGGCAAGGTGTATTTTGTTTTTGCAGCTTTCCATACTTTGTAACCAAGACATAGAAGATGAATTTTCATTCATGCCTTCCAAAGAGCATAGTTTGTCCCATCAAAATGAGGCGCTCCCTTCTTATAAGACATTTTGGATCTTCCTCAAGCTGTTAGACTTTCTTCAGAGGAACCTTTCTCTGATACCAATTGTTGAAATGCACCGGACAACTGAGAGGGGGGGTGAATTAGTTGTCACAAAAGTTCAAACACTTCTTCACTTAAACATTAATCACTTATTCACAATTCTTATGATTTAGCAATGAATGAATGAAATTAGAAACTTAAACATAGATGCAACATTATACACAAGAGACACTAGATTTTACGTGGAAAACCCCAAGGTGGGGAAAAACCACAGAGAGGATTAGCTATCAAAATATATTGCAATCTTTAAAAAATGATGTTCAGGCTTGGTCACTCCATGGGCCTAGAACATACTGGCTCACTACCATGAAGTACAGCTAGGTCTAGCAGGCTCACTGCCTCAACCCTAAATATAGAAATATTACAATAAGGGTTGTTAAACCCTGAGGGCTATTAAACCCTACTAGTAGATCACTTCCAGGCTCACTTCTAAAATCACCATCTTCTTCATGTCTGAGATTAATACATTGAAGTACAATAGTTCCTCTGCTCTACTCTGCCTTGCTTTGCCTTATCTCCTCCTCCTTTTCATTATCTTCCTATTTTTGCACAAGGAAACCTTTTCCATGACTCAGTTACAAGTATTTATACATGTCATCAACCTTGGAATGATCATCAAGGTTAGAATTATAATCATCAACCATTAGAACAATCTCTAAGGCCAGCATTACTAACATTTATAAAATAGGTCTTGACCTAATACAAAAATATGTTAAGGAATTGTAGTATAGATGTATGCAGATCATGCCATGCCTTAGCTGGGACTCAAACATGATCTTCCATGCCATAACACACTTCCACAATCTTCAAGAGATCTCCACGATTACTGGAATTAACCAAGTTAGCTAAGACTGGTTGCACGCTAAGTTATCTAGGAATAATCTTCAAACACAATCTCATTTCCTTAACGCGGACCAATGTAAAGGTAGGAACATGATCAGGAGGAATCCACAAGCACGTTGAAATCATCAGGAGAAATCGTACAAACACAAACCACTTTATTCATTAGATTCTTCACACCAGAACACATGAACTTCATTGTCTTCAACTATCATGAAGGAAAGATAGCTTGCGGACCACCAAAACATGAACCATTGCAATTATAGGCACTTATCATCATCCTAGACTTCCTTTTAGAACTACAGAGCAAAACAATTTAATGGGGAGGAATGCGGAGCAAAATACTTTCTCCCTGTCAGCAAAGAATAACTAGAGAAAGCAGGTTTTACTCTGGTGAATGTAACTCTCTCAATTCTTCACACCAGAGGCTCAAACTTAGGATTTAGCATCTTCAGACATCCCTTTAAATAACTTCCAATCTACACACCAAGATCTTCAAGCAGCAAGAAATGCGGAGTAATCTACCGGACTGTTCTTCAGCATACAACTCACTGTCTAAACTGCACTTCATTGTAACTCACTTGTTTCTTCTGGAGAGGCCAATTTTCTCAATATCCTCAACATACAAAGCTTCTAAACAAGTAATAGAATAGGACATAGTTGACAACAATGACAACAAAGATATGTTGACATTAATGACAACACCGATTAGGCACATACTTGCAACAGAAGTATCCTTTTGTGTTGGGTTTTTATGAATGTCCTTCCATTGTTGCAGTGAAGACAACAATTGAAGAGCTAAATTCTCTTAATCTGAAAGTATATGACCCTATGGAAGACTTTGACCCTATTGGAAAACTTAACTGGCTATTACCAACAACGGATTTCAAACATAACCATTCTTTGGAAGACTTTTGGACAAATTGCCAAGATGATTTTGAAGTGAGGAAGAAGTAGTATACCAAACTCACTGCTTTCCAAATGAGAGAATTTGGACTAAGGAATGACATGCCGGAGGAGTTTTTTGATGATGGTGTAGTATTTGACCCTATATATCAGTTGGATTATATTGATAAGAAAGGGTTGGACCCTATCAATTGGTTAGAAAAAGAAGAGAATTCCATCAAGGAATTTCGTACTTATATCATTAAAAGAAGCATGTCTTGGTTGAATCCAAGGTTACAAAATTTTGTGCCACAAAATACACAAGTAAGGAAGCAAGGCAAAGATCAAGCTTCATCTTTTGGATCACCAGCTAGAAAAAGACAAAAGGTGCAGAGGTAGCCTCCTAAAATGACAAAAAGAGGTGTTTATATTGAGGCTGCTTCTCCTGAAGATGTATTCAAAGTTGTTAAGGAAAAGTTTGTTGAGTCTTCAATGATATACAAAGGAGTAGTAGGGATAACATGTAGCATTGGAGTTAGGCTAGTTGCATAGGTTCTTCCTCCCAGAGCCGCCATTGGGAAATATCTAAGGGAAGGGGAGCAAATAGTTGAAACTAAAGTATCACAAGCAACATTTGGCATAGTAGTGTTTCCTTCATCTACATTAGAGTAGAAACCTAGAATAGAACAGGTAGAACAAGTACAAAAGTAAATTTAGATGAAGTGTTACCTGAAAAAGGAACCTACTGCGGAACAGTCATCTAAAGACAGACAAAGTCCTTTGCAAAAACAAGAAAAAGAAGAAGAAAGCGATAAAGTTCAAGATATGTCTGAAAAAGTCCCTTTTGAAGAAGACGGGGATCTTGGAGAAGAGCATATGCTAACTTCTAAAGAATAACAAGACATAATTGATGCTATAGGAAAAGAAGATAAGGTTGATTCTGCTGAGCAAATTGAGTCTTGAAAAACTTCCAAAGAACAACCACATGAAGAGCAGCAACAGGAGGCCAAGATAGATGAGCCAGCTGATCAACAGCAACAACAAATAACACAAGATCAACATGATCAAACCCTGTAGGCACTAGCGGTGCCATCTTGGCTCAATTTGAACTTGACTAAAAGGCAACAAGTTATTATCAATCCTTTAAATTTTTAAGAGATGATTGCAAAGATTGAGAAGGAAAAGCCTAGGAAGAAGCCTAGGACCTTGTCAACTATCCATACCAATGACAAAGGGGAAAGAATTGCAAAAATCGCTACCCTGATAGCTGATAAAGATGACCGGGAGTTGCAAGCTAAGGATTACCAAATCACACAAGTGAATTTGGGGAAGCAGACCCGCATAGAAGAAATTGCTTCATTTGATTCTGCATATACAACAGTGAAATCAAGAATGTAGAAACATAAACAAACCAAAGACAATTTAAAACTCCATCTAAATCAGATGAAGACATTTGTTAAAGGTCTTTTGACACCCATTTCTAAGCAGCCAAAATTAACATATGTGCCAATTCTAATGACAAAATAGGAAGTAGATGCTTTATAGGCTATGAAAGAAAAGTCTTCAATAATTGACAGATGGGTGGCCAAATTTTTGGAAGAGGCTTTCATTATTTTTGACAAATGTTTTCCTTATTATGAAGAGGCATGTAGATTAGAAAATGAGGTAGATTCTTTTATTGAAGATCAGAAGAAAGAGGAGCCAAAGCTGGAGCAAATTTTGAGCACTTTGAAGTAGATTGGTAAGCTTACTCAGGAGGAGCTGATGGAGTCACACATTTTGCATGATGAAGAGCCTAATTTTGTTGAATTTTGTGTAAAGGTTACTGAGTATAAAATTGAGCAGTTGGTTGAGTATCATCCTCCATTACTGACATTATGGTAAGACATCTTTTAGTATATTGCTATTTTTGGGACTTTTGTCAAAGCGGTTGTGGGTCTTGACATGTATTCTCATGACAAATATAGACTAGAACCATTGGATAAAGTGAAGGAAGTTTTCAAGAAGAAAATGTGTTGGTTAAATTTTTTGGAGTCTAAAGCTCATTTCAAGCTAGCCTTGGTGGACATAAGTAACATGGAGAGAAGGTTTGAACAGGTTGCTCAGTACCTTAAGACTTTCAAATTCAGGAATGAATGGTTAGATGGGCCAGAAGTGGATAGGGTGGATGAACTTTTATCAAAGTTTTGTTGAATACAAGAAGGCTTAGACTTTTACAGGAGTGTCCAGTTCCCACAAGTTCACTTTTGGACTTACTTAATTTTAATGTCTAAATCTTGTAAATCCACTTTTGTAAAAAGGGACTCACTATTTTTATAAAGTGGGCCCTAAGGGATATCTTTCTTTTTCTTTTTATATCTTTGAGTTGAAAAGTTCACTTGGAAACTGACATGCAAAAACAATTCTATTTTTTAATGTGCTTTTTTTTTAGTTGCATGGAGATGGTGATAAAAACAAGGACAAAAGGTGTCACGTCCCTAATTTTGACTATGGTTTACTTTTCACTTTTATGCAATTAGTGGATAATTTTGCAAGGATTAATCATTTGACATTTAGAGAAAATGTGAGGATAAATCAAAGATTTTATGAATTATTATGCAAAAGAATTTAGACATATGATCACATGATGTCAAGATTATTTATTTATTTGGTTTAAGGATGGACTAATGATGCACTAATCCTAGTCTGGTGAATGCAAGTTGTAAACAGGAAACAGGTTTCCACCCTCCAAGAAAGAGAGGGAGAGTATCATCGGAGAGAAGAGAATAGATGTATGAGAAGGAATAGGTTATTGCCATCTAAGTCTTGTGTTTATTGTTAGTGAACCCATGTCAAAATTTGGTAAGTCGTAATTGCCCTTATTGGTCAAATGTTTTGGTTTTGACTCGACATTCGTTAATTTGACGTTAAGATCCATTAGCGTTGGTTTTGTCAAAACCAAGTTGGGATAAATTAATCATCGACAAGATATGATCGATAGGTATTGTTTTGCCTATACGCTATGATTATAGTTATGTTTTTATAATGATTTAAATTAGAGGTAAATTATTTTGATTTGATGATTTTTGTTAAGTTATTTGTTTTGGTAATGTAACTGTTCTTTGATGTTTTGCGAGACAAATAAGGGAGATAATCTCAACCCTATTGTCATAACCTTACAGATGTCAGTATCAACGTAAGTAAGAAGAGGATTCTTTTTACTTTCTTTTGTGGATGTTATATATATGTATATATGTATGTATATATGTATATATATTTATATTTTAATAGAGTCTAAGAAGAAGGCTTAAGAAGGTGGTGGACAATCTTCTCCATGAAAATGGGAAATGATTCCTTGATAATTTATGAGGTTGTTCGATTCCCATTCATTCTCTAACTTTCTAGAGAAGTGGAGACACATTGTTATTATTTTCGGGAAGTGGTCTTTAATGACCATAACTTCCACTTAGTATGATGCCTTCGTGGAAGTCATGGGAGTATCATTTGAGGAGTGTGGAAGTTGATCATTAAAAGGAGATTCTCTCGAAAGTTATGGGAGAGAGAAAATATGATGAGAGCTCTGTGGAATAAGTGGTGTGCGAGAGATGACACAAGGAAAAGGCAGAGGAGCTCGCCGAGGAAAGAGAGTGAGAAGAGACTTCACTAATCATCTCTGTGAACTCACAGGTTATTTCCTATTTTCAATACTAGTATTATGTTTGCAAATCTATTTGTGTTTCGACATTGTTAGTTAGCAATCATGAGGCCAATGATTATAGTTATTGCTATGTTATATCTAATAATGTTTATATTTAGAAATGTTACTGTGCTTTTTATATAACTATGAGCCATTATACTCAATGGATTACTATGTGAAAACAAAGACAATGTGCTCATTACGCTATTGTATTTAAGAGATCCAATGTGCTCATTATACTACTATATGTAAACATAGTCAACATGATTGATATTCGACTATGTAAACCTATGAGTTGATGCACTCATTGTAGTGTATAATCCATCATGTTTAAGTAAGTCTCAGTATTCTATTATGTTTCATATATCACTGTTGTGATTAACCATTGTTGTCTTGCTTGATCTATATCGATTATATATGTGTCATCCATAGTTTAATGCTACATCCATCCAAGACTTTTTTTTTTCTTTATGAGCCATATGTGAGTAAATATGGTTGGATAGCAAGAGTCGCCTGTGTTTATGATTGTTAATTTATGATCGATCTGTAGATCAGCTCTTATGTTAATATCACTGGCATATGTTATATAGTAAACTTTCTATGTGTTACGTCAGAAAATGTCCCATTGGGGGCTTTTCCCTCTTAAGGTTTAGATCTCAGGTCTTTAGAATGCATTTAGGACATCATGCATGTTAAATTAACATCTCGATGAGAAAACCCTGAAGTTTCATGGCAAATGGGACTTAGGGGGTGCACTTGACATGATTCCTGCCTGAAATAGGGGGGAGGACTTGGGTGCCTGCACCCTTGTCCTACCCTATTTTAGGTTAGGACCAATTTTGGAGTGTCAGTTTATGACCGGTATTTAGGTCTTATGCTGACACGGTAAGTTTCAATTACAAAATTCTTAGGGGGAATGTTTGTAGTTGCATATATAAGCATGTTTAGGCATTCATTTGTAAACTAGATGGTGTTTTGGATTCAAGAGCTTGTGTAGAAGTGATTCAAGGAATTTATTGTGTGTTGCAAAGCAAAATTTGTGTTGTTATTGTGTTTGTATTTGCAGATTTGGCAACCATCTCTTCATGGCATGAAGAGCATCTTCATTCCATGAGATTTTCACTACAAGGTGATATAAATTATGTTTTCAATCATTTATCATTTGGATTTTGACTCTATCCCACAGGGATACACACTCTTTATCTAACAACGGTGTTCGAAAGACTCGAATGTCTCTCCAGGGCTTGACTAAGGCAAGCCTCTAAACACCACAACCCCCAACCCATTTTTCTGTGATTACAAGTTACAGGTTTCAGGAGCAGAAAAAGTGGAGTTGCAAGAGAGTAGTGCAGATTGTCAGAATTGTAGATTAGAGAAGAAAATAGGGACCTGGACTCAGGTGCCCACTCATTAGTCCTCCGGATCCCACAACTGAAGAATCTCTGGAACAACAGGAACATGTTGCAGACAAGATTCCTAGATCCTGACAGAAATGATGGCACTGGACTAGGGTACCCACTCATTAGTCCCTAATTTCTCCTCTTTCTAAACTTCTAAATATGGTATGCATTTGATTGTCATTTAATATCTCTGTGTGCGAGTATTTTTCGTGATTTGTTCATTTACTTCCGAATTTGCATAATTAGGGTTTTGAACATAAGTGGACTTGATTGAATAGCTAAATCACACAATTCCAATTTTCCCCTATGTTCCAAGTGACTAAAGGCTTAATAGTAGACTTCCTACTTGGCTGAAGTCCTTGAATGTTTGGGGTGAAAGGAGGATTCATAAAAACTAGTAAAATCAACCCTAAACACAAAAATCCTCTTCATCAAATTTCACCCTAAACATTATTGGTGAACCTGTGTTTTTAATGAATTTTGCACCTCGCTAAGTGTTTTGCTTCAAATTTACATGCATTTCATTCATTCATATCATTGTTCATCTTATTGCATTTGAAAAATTACAAAAAAAAATTAAAAAATTGGAAAAATTGGCATTTATAGCTTGCATTTTCATATAATTTGAATTACTTGACATTTAATTTCAATAAATTTCTTTAATTACCATCAGATCTTATTTAATTTACATAAATTCATCATTCATCATGGATTTAGATTGCATTTTCATGCTTAAATTGTTGAAAATTGCTTGAAATTGTGCATTTTTTTCATATAACCTAGTTTTGCATTAGCTAGGGTTTGTAGTCAAAATATTGTTTCATATTTTACTACCCTTTTAAAAAATTCATTAGGATTGATTTCTAACTGTAGTGTTGCATCATAGTGGTTTGCTTGCAAAATTCCATGCCTAGGGTTTGAAAACCTCAAATTTTCACTAGATTTTGGCCTTATCGTCTCTCTAGATTTCCATCATAGGCATGTTGTAAACGATTTTTCTGCACTAATTGGCTATTATTAGGGTTATTATCATTTTCCCCTCCTAAAATACTTTACAACACCTTTTTATTGGCCTCTTACAGTGGAAGTTTAGTGGAAAATTGCATATTTTAGCTATATTTTCCCTAGGGTTTGACTTTGAGTTACACTATAAGCATGTTGTGACAGATTATTTGGCATTAGGTGGCTGTTAGTACTATTATAATTTTCTTCCATCATCATTTTCCTCACAACACCCTTTGTCATACTCGTTTGCATTGAAATTTGGTGAAAAATTGCATATTTTGGCTATATTTGCCATAGGGTTTGACCTAGATTTGCACTCCATGCGTGTTGTGAAAGATTTTATGGATTTAGGTGGCTGATATGACTGATATAATCTGTTTCACATCCTAAAATTCTTTACAACAACCTTTCCATTGGGTCTTTGCATTGAAAATTTGTGAAAAATTGCATGTTTTATTGTATTTTCACTAGGTTTGGACTTGTCATCATCTTAGGTTTGCATCAAAAGTGTGTTGTGAAGGATATTATTGATTTATTGGACTGATATCAGACATTATTTTCTACCCTGATCAATTTCCTTACAACACCCTTTCTTTCACTTATTTGCATTGAAAATTTTGAAAAAATCAAGCATTTTAGGTCACTTTCATACATAATTTTGCACTTGTCTTTTGCATAAATTTTGAAAAGATTTTAAAATCTGATTTCACATTGATTTGAATACATATACACATGGCTTCTAATCGTAACAATAACAATAGGTTCCCTCCTAGGCCTTACATGAAATGAAAGGTCCCTAAACCTGAACTTGTCTTTACACCTCATGATAAAACAATTGGAGACACTGAAGGACCTCTTTATATCACTATGAAGATAATGCGAAATCTTGTGGATAGAACCCTTATTGATCATAATTGCATGACTAATGTAGCCATGGAAGAGTTCCTCTATTCACATGAATTTATGCAAGGCTCTTATGACCCTTTGGATATGATGATTAAGACACATAAGGGAACCTTTGTAAACACTTCTGGGAAGATATCTTTATTGGTCAATGTATTTGAGAAACATGTAGAACAATTGTTTGATGTTGTCCCCATTTTTGACCTGTTTCATATAAAATTGGGACATCCATGGTTAAAGGCTATGAAAGTTGTCCCTTCAACAATTCATAACTGTGTAAAATTTCTTTTGAATGGACAAGTGATTACTATCCCTCACAATAAGTATAAACCTTTGGTTACAAGACAACATTGTACACTGGATTACTTTTGGGAAAGATCTGAGGTGGAACTGGAGCCATGGACATATTTTAACTTCTTGAGCTATTGAAACTACAAAACAAAACTATTACATCAAGTGGCCGGTCCTTCTATGCAAGAAACAACAAGAGACAAACAACCTGCATTTGAAGAGAATCCTAGACTGAAAGGATATGGACCCTATGCTAAGGTTCCTCTCTCGCCATCCTTACAAGGATCGGGAGGTAGTCATCAACAAAAAAATATTCCACCTAGACAAATGAGATTTGATCCTGGTGCTTCCTCCTCTAAAATACAAAAACCTATGGAAGAGAAAAACACTATCTTACAAGAGATAAGTGGTAGGACAAAAAGAAATAACAAGCAATAGAAAGGAGGAGGAGACGACAAGCTTATGCCCAATGACTTGCATCTCAACAAGAAAACATCTCACCAAACATTGACTCAAACAAAGAAGATTTTAAGAATGGACAACTTGAAGAAAAGAATAAGAGTTGGGCTATGGTACCTTATATCCCACTTTCCTCTAACATTCGGGAGTGGGAAGATGACAATGATTTGCTTGATGACAACCCTTAGTTGGTTGTCCCTACCAGGTAAGTATCTCTAACCCTTTATCTCTCTTGATGTGTTTCCCCTGTGTTGTGTTGTGTGTTGTTTAGGTCTCTTGGGATGACCCTTGATTCTCTTGTAAGGTCCAGGATACCAAGAGACCACCTCTATTGTGACCTTCTTCTATTTGTATCATCATTCTTCTATATTGCTTCTCCTCTATTTTTTTTTGTTGTGTATTGTGTCTTACAGACATAATGTCACGGTTGGTGACTTGGGGGTACCCTCCTACGTGATTGTCCCTAAGACACTTGTTTCTCCTCTCTTGATTTATTGTTTCCCTTCCTCTAGTGTTTCTATCTAGTGGGTGAATGATGAAAAACATACTATACTAATGCGGACCTAGCGTCCCTTTAGCAAGAAATAAAAAATTAGACTTACTTTCTATATGACGATGGGGTTGATATATTATCCGATGCTTGGCTAGTAGAATCACTCTGTGCACTTTATTGTGTGATATTGATGATGTCTTATCGCACTTACAAAACATAACAATACTACTGCTTTGTACACTTTGTCTATCTTGAATCTTGCATTATGCATTGATGTTGTTGTTTATCATTATTATTTGGACACTAACACTTTTCTTGGAGGGATGTTTTTATGGGAACATTTAGCAACAATAAAGTACATGTCACCTCTGGGGGGCATGGGCTTTGTGAGAGCTTTTTCTCCCCTTGTGTGTTTTCTGCCTACCTTAACATGCTTGATATCGGTACCTAATATCAACCACCTTAAGGTGGGGACATATATAAGGTAAGCTGTTTGTTGTAGATGTTAGCAGTGTGCTTGTTCTCAAGTACAGTCTTAAAGACTGGTGGCGATGAGTCCCTCCTGCACTCTGAGATTTGTTTGCAATCATTTAAGCCCTCATCACGAGGCATGGATGGTGTATTTCTCATGGAAAGTGCACATCCTATCATTTTCAAAAGTCCTCATCGCGAGGTGGGGAGCAGTTCTGTGACTAACTCAACCTTTAAGAGTGTCTTCAGTGATTGTTGTGGTGAAGCCCAATCATCAGTGTGTGCCTGTAATGTGCCTAAGATGGTGTTGGACCTAGAAATAGGAACACTCCATCACTTGTCTGTCATGTTTTCTTCGTGTCTTCCAAGTGTGTGTGTATTGTGTGTTTGTTCCCAAGCATATTCTTAAAGACTGGTGGTGATGAGTCCCTCCTATGCTTTGGGATTTGTATGGCATGTTTGATTTGTTTGGTGTGTTTGTTGCCCCATATGCAGTCTTAAAGACCGATGGTGATGAGTCCCTCTCACATTATGGGTAGTGTGTTTACTTTCCTTGCACTTGCATCTACATTTCATATACATAAAAAGAAAAAGAAAAAGAAAATCATCACTGTCTTCACTGCATTCACTGTGTTTTGCATGTCTTCAATGTTGTATTCTCTATATTTTGTGTGGCTGTAACTGTCTTCTCTGTGTTTTACGTGCATGTTACTGTCTTCTTTGTGATTGGCGTGTCTTCTCTGTGTTTTATGTGCATGTTACTTGTGTTTGTTGACCATACTTTAATGCATGTATTAGCCTTGTGTTTATACATACATTAAAGTGGCAACTAAATGTTATATTAGAAAATGTCCCCTTAGGGGCTTTGTCCTCTTAAGGTTTAGCTCTTAGGTCTTTAGAATGCATTTAGGACATCTTGCATGTTAAATTGACATCCTAATGAGAAAACCCTAAAGTTTCATGGCAAATGGGACTTAGGGGGTGCACTTGACATGATTCTTGCCTGAAATAGGGGGAGGACTTGGGTGCCCGCGCCCTAGTCCTGCCCTATTTTAGGTTAGGAACAATTTTGGAGTGTCAGTTTATGACTGTTATTTAGGTCCTATGCCAACACAATAAGTTTCAATTACGAAATTCTTAGCGGGAATGTTTGTAGTTGCATATATAAGCATGTTTCGACATTCATTTGCAAACTAGATGGCATTTTGGATTCAAGAGCTTGTGTAGAAGTGATTTAAGGCATTCATTGTGTGTTGCATAGTAGAATTTGTTGTTATTGTGTTTGTATTTGTAGATTTGGAAGTCATCTCCTCATGGAATGAAGAGCATCTTCATTCCATGAGATCTTCACTACAAGGTGATATCAATTGTGTTTTCAATCATTTACATTTGGATTTTGCCTCTATCTCGCAGGGATACGTACTCTTTATCTGACAAATGGTGTTCAAAAGACTTGAATGTCTCTCTAGGGCTGGACTGAGGCAAGCCTCTAAACACCACAACTCCAACCCATTTTTCCATGACTGCAGGTTATAGGTTGCAGGAGCAGAAAATGTGGAGTTTCAGGAGAGTAGTGCAGATTGTTGAAATTGTAGATCAAAGAAGAAAATAGGGACCTAGACTTAGGCACCCGCTCATTAGTCCTCCAGATCCCACAACTGAAGAATCTTCGAAACAACAGGAACAAGTTAAAGACAAGATTCCCAGACCCCGATAGAAATGGTGGCGCTGGACTAGGCACCTGCTCATTAGTCCTCGATTGTTCTACTTTCTGAACTTCAAAATCTGGTATGCATTTGATTGTCATTTAATATCTCTGTGTGCGAGCATTTTCGGTGATTTGTCCATTTGTTTCCGAATTTGCATAATTAGGGTTTTGGGCATAAGAGGGCTTGATTGGATAGCTAAATCACACAATTCCAATTTTCCCCTATGTTCCAAGTGACTGAAGGCCTGATAGTAGACTTCCTACTTGGTTGAAGTCCTTGAATGTTTGAGGTGAAAGGAGGATTCATACAAACTAGTAAAATCAACCCTAAACACAAAAATCCTCTTCATCAAATTTCACCCTAAACACTATGTAGGCTGATAGGCCAAGAATATTTAAGTATGTATTGGTTGTTGAGTAAATCTCATACATACCGATAAGATAAAAGTTATCTATGAAGCATATACCTATATGGGTGAATAATTTGCCAGTTTGATTGTCTTTAGAAACTCTTTGTATAGATTCTAACTAAGCTTACACTCGGGTTTTAGTTGCATGACCAAGGTCAAGCCAATATAAGATTGTGGTAGATGGAGTATCCATCAGTATGACCAACTCATTATAATTCTATATTTTAACATTAGATAAGAGATCTTTTGAGTTTTTTGTATTCCAAAATTGGAATTATTAAGAGTTAGATAACAGAGCTTGATATATATATATATATATCACTCAAAGACTCACATGTATAATTTCTATTTATTCTAAACAAGTTGTTATGAGATAAGTTATACTTTTAATCCAAGATATCTAGATGATAATGACATCTTTGAAATCATAATAGGATAAGAGCTATAATATCTCTTAGTTTTAAACTCATGATAATTGTTATCTTTCTTTTCTAAAGAAGAGATTTGTAGAAACAAATCTATCCTTTAATTTGAGTCAGAAGATTTGAGAAGACCATTAGGTCAATAATACTAAGGAAGACTTAAACTTATCAAAGTGATAGATTGATTAAGTTAGAGTATAGCTAGGAAGCTGATAGTATTTATTGGAAGAGGATAAATCTCAGATGAGATGTCTATTGAAGATACTTAATATGTAAATATTATAATGTTCGAGAGATCAAGAGTAGACCAGTGGATATTTTTATAATTATTATCAAAGATTGTTAACTTTACGATATTTTGGATTAGAGGAATTTAAACCTTAGAACCAACTTAGATGAGATTATAGATCATGGAATCTCTTAAGTTTGATTATGATGTTATATTATTTTTTTGTATTGTATGGTCGATAGATAAGGTTGAGAAACCACAAAATAAGATGTTAATATTAAGAGTATGATAAGCTCTTTAATGAAATTCAATGTTTTCTTGTTAGAGTTGAAACAAGACTTAAAGTCATAGAATGCTTAATTCTTGAGTTTGAGTAGCATGACAGGTAGTCATAGATTCTTAGGGTTGCAAGAATACAACTAAGAACTCATTGAAGAGTTATATTTTTCTAAACTTATACTCTGTATAAATGGATAACTTAGAGTACAAGGTTAATTTCTAAGTCAGATTGACTAGGAGTAAAGAAAAGTCTAGACATATAAGTCTAGTGTTATTTTAGCTTAATAAGCCATACTGTAGGAGGAGATAGTTCCCAACATGAGGTAGAGGTGTGTGAACATACAACTGCATTTATTATAACGTTATTTATACTGAAACTTTTGCCAAAGTGATGCATTTGTCTTTGCATGCATTAGTTGGTTCAGAAGTGTCTAGATGACGTAACCCATCAGGATAATCATACTTAGCTAGAAGATAGTCTAGATTTGTATGGTCAAATGTGTTATGTAGGACACAACATTAGAACTCAGATGACATAACTTGTTGATTCCATATTTCTATACTCTTCATGAAGGGTAGGGCCACTTCCAGGGAGGAAGGTGTGCGGGGGACCGCCGGTTTGTGGTTGGAGGTAAAGCACTTAGATGATGCTCTCCCTCTATAGTAGAATACTTGCCAAGACTTGAGTGAAAGATGTCAAATTCTAGATGCAGAATTCTCTTGTATTAATGTAAAATGATTACCATTGCCAAGTGCAAATTATGTATTGTAATAAAGTGAAAGATTTCACCATAATTCTATCTTTGAATATGTTGTAATTTCAAGGTTGAAAATATTCAGAAAAGATATGCTTTTATTTATTACAGTCATGTAAATGATTAAAATATATATATATCTCTTGTTTAGCATGTTTATTTACTTTCTTGTAAATTCTCGTGTTAAATTGAGTAATATGAGATTGCATGTTACAAAAGGTATTGCATGTAGTTTAAGACTGCTATAATTATTCTTTTGAGGTGCCTATAAAAGGAATGACTCATTTTGTTCAAGGGTTCAAAAGTTGAAGAATTAGGCTGTCAGTCCATACTTAGATTTTCAAGCTTTTTTTTTTAAGCAGTTAGTAATTTTACAGCATTTTAGCATAGAGAAGGTGGTTCTTTCTGGAAATAGATCCATTTTTCTGGTACTTGTGCTGGATTTATTTTCTTGTATTGAAGTTCAAAGAAACTAATACAAGATGGTTGTCAATTCCATGGGATCTATCACCGTGTTTCTGGTGTAGTGCTTTGAACTTACTCTTTACTTCCGTATTTATTCAAGAAACTCTAAAATTTGTGCTTTGAAACTCTGAATTCTATTTCTAATTTGCATGTGGAATATAGTAGTCAAAAAATATTATTCTAATCATACTTATTTGGGAATCCTTTGACTATTGCACTGTAATATGAATGATTGGGTTTTATAAAACTGATTTTAATATTGTGGTTAATGAATTTCTTGGATGGATCTATGTTGATATAAAGTTTAAAATACAAAGTGTTGTGTCATTTACTTCTCAATTTCATTGCAATCTTTTGATCTTTATTGAACAAAATAGTGATAAGTAGATTAATTCACACTCAATTTGAACAATTAAATCGAATAACCAAGACCCCTTGTAAATTGTCCATATTTACCCTGTGCTTGCATAGCATAGTTGTGACCCAACTCCTGAGACCTTGGGGATCACTGATTCTCTTTTGGATTAGTTGTCCTTTTAGGAGAGGCAAGTTGAATCTCACCTTCCCTGTGTTGCATGCATGTGTTAAATGGACCATCAATAGGTAGTAGTTAACAATGTTATGTAAAGCATGCACTAAGTTAGAAAAAACATTATGCAACTAGAACATAAGAAATAAATCATTAGAATATAAAATATGTAGAATGCATGTAATCAATCAATCCATTAGCATTCATCCTATTAGCATGCATTATAATAGCCAAGCTCATGTATTAGCAAGGTAGTCATTTTATCAAATGGATATCATGTATTTATCATAACCTTCCACCTAATGTTGTTGGCTTCCTAATTTTTGAACTATACTTTCAGCATAGCCTAAGCAAGGCCTACAAATCTACTAAAATAGTGCCTAGGAGGTCCCAATAGTTAGAGAGATAAAAGAAATAAGTTATATTAACATAGGAAAGAAACCAAAGTAACTGAGATGTACTTATTGCAATAGTGTATCAACTAGTTAAAGAGCTAATTTTGGGGTTCCAGGCAACAGGATCTAAAACCAAGAAAGCAACTTCACCTCAAAAGAAGATAAGTCTGGTTCGACAAGAAGAAGTTGGAATTTTTGCCAAACATTTGGGTAATGTTCAACTTGCAGACATTAAAACATGTGTCAAGCATTCCTACCCTTAATAATCTCTTGCAATCATCTTGAAGACCATAGTGTAAAAATCTTAATTTTAGCACCATCATTATTCTAAGAACATCCTACTAATATCATGCCCATGGTTAAGATATTCTATGGACAACCATACAAACTCACACTATTCTTGCACTTATTTTACTACTAGTTTAAACAAGATTTTCACCTCACCATTCATCTACTAAGGTTGGCAGTTCAAGTCAAGACTTAAAGGTTGGTTGCTTTGATTCTAAGTGTGATTTGACTTAACTGGCATTTTGTTAACTTATTTTAAATAAAATATGCATTGATATTTGACTTCCATTTCACCTAAGCATATGTTGGGCCTACAACATGCCTTTAAGATGATACCATATATACATATCATCGTCTTTGTCATGTCATGTTATTATCAGAATCCAATCGCTTTATATAAGTATGATTGTATATAGCATTCTTACATCTCCCTCCATCATACTATTATCAATATCCTTAAATAGAGAACACTCAATACAAGGTACAAAGAGAATTAATCATTGTTTGAAAGCATTCCAAAAGAGATCTTATGCATAAATTCTTCTTTATTAAATTATGTGCATAAGTTTCTTGAAGACCATGGGCTACATTGTGGCCTTATAATTACAACTTCTAATAGAAATTAATTTCAATTAGGCTTTTATGGAATCCTTACCCTCTTCCCAAGCTCCAATTTTAATATAAACAAGCCAAATGTTGTTTTTCATTTCCTTAAAAGTTTTTAAGCCCATTTCAACACTCATTTGAACTTATCTTGTCCTCTTGAAATTCTTTGAGGTCACATTTCTTTGAGGCATTTTGTCAAACAATTCACATGTATTGTTTGGGCTTCCACATTTTGTATACATGTTACCATATGTGTGTGGAGAGAGAGAGAGAGAGAGAGAGATAATTATTACATTGTTTCAACAATCACCTAATACTCTTTTACTTGCAATGACTAACAAATAAATGTTCGGAGACAAAGAGACTAAAATTTATTATCTTTCCTGTCACCTAGTATTCTCCCTTGTATTTTTTTGTTAATATTTCACCTACATGTCCCACAGCCAGATTAGGATGACAACTACTATACTGGACAAAATTTTAACAAGGATTATGGACAACAAAAGTTTCATCCAAAGAATAGAAACATACATTAGCTATAGCACCAATTATCTACAGTGATGGGTAACTGATTCATAGAGCCTCTTTGATTGGTCCAAGGTCATCACAACAATTCTCACACTCTTCAATCTCCTACCTCTTTCTTCATACTCTTTTTCTCCCATTTATTCCCAGCTACGACCTCTCACCTTTCACCAGAAATCTTGCCCTCCCCCTATTTTCTATCCTCCTTCCTTCCTGCCTTCTCCATGCTTTGGATACCTTTCCAAGTCCCACAAAACTAATGAAATTCCTCTATCCTTTATTATTCTTTGATGGAATTCTAAACCCTATGCCCTTCAATGGTCATTAAAACCCCCCTTTCTAGGTCACAAAAATGCATTAAGTCATCCCCTGGCCTCCTCCTACACGTCCTTTTTCCCATCCTATCCTAGGAGCATGATAATGAGGAGAGGGAGGTTCCATGCCTCAATAATGGCACCTAAAATGGACTTCCTCCTTCCAAGAACCCATATCCCTGCCATAACTCTATCTACTCCATGGAAGATGCCCTTTCTTTATTTTCTATATACACCTGTATTTTTAGGGATGTGACATCAAGCAAAGGAAACTAATAAAACCTTGCTCATAATCGTTAGAAAAACTACCAATGATGCTAGTCGTGATTAGCATCTCCATCTCCATCCCACCCTATGGGCTTACAACACTAGTATCCACACTCCTACTAGTGCTACACCGTATTCCCTATTCTTTAGTTCTGAAGCAATCTTGCCAGTTAAGATTGAATTACCATCATTGCACATCTATTTGTGTGACCTCATTGATGATGAAGAGTATAGGCTTGGACAATTACAATCAAGTTAGAGCTACATGATGGATGAAACCTCAATTCTTTAAATCACTTACAAGATTATCAAAATCATCTCTGCAAAAGATACAATAAATGAATCAAAACTCAAGAATTTGAGATTAGTGATCTTGTAATTAAAGAGAGTTAGAGAAACACTAATCAAGGTCATGAAAAGAAAGGAAAGTTTGACCTTAATTGGCTAGGTTCGTATGTCATCATTGCCAAATATGGATCAGGTGTTTATCAGTTGGCTACTCTAGATGGTCAAGAGCATGATGAACCCTTGAATATCCCCCATCTTAAATATTTATATGCTTAATCTATAAAGTATCCAAACCAAAACATTAAAAATAAATAAATAAATAAAATAAAAAGCAAAAAGAAAAAGAAAAATCGCCCTCTAGTGAAAACCAATTCTTGTGACACCTTGGACAAGTACCATGGTGCAAGCCTTCTCACATGCACCATGTATATAGCTGGACTCCATTATCCTTCAATTCCTCTTCATGACATTTCATCCCATCTCATGTCTTAGTCTCACACATTGTTCCTATTCCCTTCCATCTCATACTATTGACCTCATCCTATGCTGGGGGAAAGTGATTTTGTCTTACTTTGGAAAAGCTTTTTGCCATTCTCCCCTTGCTTATTTAACATCTTGGATTACTTCCTTTATTAGTCCTAAATTTCATACTGATGGTCTAAATAGAGGTTTTTCCTAACTAGTTTAGTTAATTTCCCCTTGTGTGGATAATTCATATTTTTTAACTACTTATTAGTAAAATAATATTCACACATCACGCATAGATTAACACCCCCTTTGGTGCTATTAACGGCCTTTGGGCCTTTTAATTTTTATTAATATTCACAGATTCAAAACAAAAAATCAGCAGTCAACAGCCCGGTGACCCCCAGCCTAGAAGCGATTTATCGTCGGTCTCAAGAAGTTTTGAAAACCACAATAGGTGGTATCAAACAAGGCAGTTTTTGAACCAGCGGTTTTGTGCACAAAATGAGCAGTTTCCACCAGACCTTCAGCGGTTTTGGTATTGTTAAGTGGTTTTGGGCTAAAAACCAGTGATATTTACCTTGCCCAGGTGGTTTTGGCCTTAGTAGGCTGTTTTCCCTTAAAATAGGTGTTTTTTTCACCAACAGTAGTTTTTTGCATTCAGTAGAGAATATTCTGGCAACCACGGAGAATATTTCATCTCAGAAAAGAATATTCCGTTAGCCAGGGGGCTGTTTTGCCCCTCAAAGCCCTAAAGTAGGCTTTTTAAAAAAAATTTGCATAACTTTTGTCCAGGGTGTCAAAATTAGGCAAACAAAATATCAACAGAAAGCTAACAGAGAGCACTTCATAGTGGTGTTAGTTTTTTTCTTTGATTTTGCTATTTGACATCATTTATTGCAAGTTGAAGATAGATCTCTTTTTTAGGCTTCTGAGCTCATAACTTTCTGCCACGATCTGTAATTCTTGCGATTTTTACAAAATTGGAAAGGTATTTAGGAGCTCTTCAAATCCATCCATGCACTTTTCTCAAACTTAGCACCAGGTTCAGTTAATTCAATTTGTCAGTTTTTTTTCTTTTGAGTGATAACTTCGGTATTTTGAGACTTGAGGAAGTGAAATTTGTTTTGAGAGGATTTGTTTGCTGTAATAAATCATTGTGAGTGATTGTAATCTCACTCGGATGTCTTTTTTAAGAGATTTTAATTTTTTTCCCAATTTTGGTCCCTTGAGGACAATTGTAAAATGCACTAAGTATAAAGTACCACAACATATGGGGGGAGGGGCTCTCTTGCATAGTAAAGGGGTGTTGTTGTATTGTTATCTTTCTTTTTCATCATGGATGTGCCTCAAATTCCACATTTAACTCCATATAATTATTATGAATGGAAGAAAAACATGGAGTTTTTATTGTATAAACAAAAGTTACATAGAATTTAACTTTAGGCATAGATCCTAAACCGACAGGTGCTACTGAGAGAAGAAAATGGTTAGATAGAAGAGATGAGGCTTATGGAACACTTTGTCTTGCTATTTCTCTAGATCTTAGATTTCATGTTGAGTCTTGTACAGCACCAAATGAGATATGGGCAACATTAGACAATCTCTTTGGCAAGCAAGATAAAATAAGAAGGTTCAAATTGGAGAATGAGACAATTGCACTTAATCCCCAAGATTTTGATCAAATCAAAGATTTTTTCACCAAGTTTAAGTCTCTCAGGTTGCAACTCAAACAATGTGGTCTTGAGAAAGAAGATGAACAATTGATTCTATCTATTCTTGCAAAATTGGGTCCTGCTTATTTAGTTTATGTTTCTACCTTTTATGTGACAATGGATGTTTTTGGTAGTAAGTTTACTATGCCTTCACTTGAGGAGTTTGTTGTACAACTCACTCGAGAACAAGCCAAGCTACTACACATGGGCACATTGAAGTCTCCTAGATCACAGGATCTAGTTGCAACACTAAGCACAAAAGATCATGATGCAGAGGAAGGTAGAAAGGTTGTATTTCACTCAAATGAACTTAACTTCCTTCCACAAGGTTTACAAAGGTGTTTGTGATAATAAAGCCTACACAAGGCTAATACAGAGATTTTATCCAGCCTAGGACCACCATCAAGTGTCCTCCTCACAGGCTGTCCAACTCTCACCTTGGAGAGTTACTACTCAATCCCACCTTTCTACACAATCCACCTTGGTTTGACTCACAACATCCTACCCACACCTCTACCAATATGGACAACAACATAAATCAACATTCACTGGCTTATGACATGCATGGAATTGATCAAAAACTCTCATTCCACTTCTTGAAAGGCAGTGGACAGCAAACCTCTCTGTGATTGTCTTTTTGTCTATGCCAAGAAAATCTACTCCTTGTAGTCACTGTGAACAACTAACTACATTAACTCTTCTACCAACAAGATCTTCCATCATCTACCAAGGACAGGAAGTCAGTAACATATTACCTATTGTTATACTTATTCAGACAATGATAGTGACTGTTTTATGACAGCAATGCAAGACTATGGGGACCTTGTAATATAAGGAATATACCAATCCATCCTAACCTTCTAGATCCCAAAAGACATTTATCTTTAAAGGCACAATAAACATTCAATGTGTTCCAACCACCAGTTACTCACCAACATCAGTTGTACTATGGTTTGTAGGACAGAGGACAAGAAGTATAGTTTGCTGTCCTATGACAGTGTTATAGTGACAACCTCTTTTTTGCAGTCTTTGTGAAAATTCAACCCACAACAATTCCTCTCCAACAAGGATCAATACCACAAACACTCACAAGGATAGAGTTCACTTAAAATCTCTGACCCAACACCCCACCAAAATAATTTCTCTGACAGAAAAGTACGGCTGTAGACAGCCTTCAAGAAAATAGTAATAAAAAAAAGAAAATTATCTTGCAAGCAAAGAGAGGTTTTACACCATGCAAATCCTTCAAAATCCTCAAATGACCTTCATTGCTTGATGCATGATCCAAACACCAATATTAAGATGTTTGCCATTCATTAATCCTTCAGGCCGTACTGTACCCATGTGCATAACAGCAAGCTATTTTTTTTCTGTCAACCATTGTAGTTTGCCTTCTAAAGGATAGTCTAACTTGGAATTAAAAGAAAGAGATGTATCAAGATCCTTTTTTTGAATGGTAAACTCTTATGCAGGTCTGTATCCCTTCTAAATCACAAAAAATAACTCCGTTTTATCAACCCCATGACTGTTTCCTTTAGCTTTTACTATCCAATGCCTCTTCTTCACTAACTAGTCACTGTTTTGACTAGTTATGATCATGCCAAACATCTGGAGAAGGAGTATTCCACCTGCACAACATGGAAAAGAGAAAAATCTGATCTAATCTTCCCCATCCTACTGAAAATGATTGAACTCTCAGAGGATAGAGGAAGAATCCACCATTTTTGTGCACAAACCCTAGTTAAGAGGGTTTCAAAACAAATTCTACAAATTAAATTGTTTCTACCTTCTATAGGAGTGTCAAGAACTCCAAATGGATGCAAATGAAAGCTACTTTGTAGTATTAGTAGATTTTAAGCATTTCAACTCACAAGGAATCCATACAAAGCCGTACAAGATGTTGTTTCTAATAAAAAATGCAGAAAACTATTTTTTCTCCTTAAAAAACTCCTCCTTTTCATATATTTTTGGCATGTTAAAACAAAACTCAATTTATGGGGAGTTGTCCAAACCTTTCCTCTTCCAAACAGTCTGTACAACTGCCCAGGAAAGGCAGTGGAACAGTGGAAAAGGCAGTTTTAATAAAAACAATAAGTTTCTAAAAGAGAAAATCCTATAAATTAGGTCTTTTAAATCTTCTAGTGGACTAGTCAAATAAAGTGGACTAAGTCCTTATTACAACACATCAAAATGGCTTCTAAGCCCTTAGATAAAACCAAAATTAATAAGGTCATCAAATATTATATTTGGAAAAAGAAATATAAATTGAAGCTCCTGCACCATACTCCCCCTGTGGGAAAAACTCAAGTCCCTTGAGTTGCCAATTGTTGAAGTGTCATGCCATGCTTTAGAATATCGGCTTCAGTCATCCAGGTGGCCTTTAAGTCAGGGAGATCCTTCCATTTCACCAAGTAGTCCTTATAGACACCTCTCCGAGTCTTCTTGATAACTTTGGAATCCAGAATGCACTCCAACTATAAAGGTTTGCTTGGAGGCAAATCCTTGATCCAATCAGCATCTTCAGCCACCACATCTGATCCACTTTCATCAGGCAATGGAGGTCTGAAAGGAAAAAGATCACAAACATTGAAAATTGGAGAGATACCCAGGCCATCTGGTAGCTCAATCTCATATGCATTTGGACCGAATTTGTGCACTATCCTGCATGGTCCAATCTTCTTCATCAGGAGTTTAGTTGGCTGACCCTTTGGCAACCTTTCTTTCCTCAAATATGCCATGACTAAGTCACCAACTTTGAACTGTACTTCTCTTTTTTTCAAATCTGCCTTTTCTTTGTACTTTGTGACTGATTTTTCTAGTTGCAACTTGACTTGATCATGAATTGTTTTCATGGAGGCAGCAAACTCTTCACCAAGTGCACTCCTTCTATCCCAACCTTGGAGATCTTTCAGCTCAAGTGGCCCTCTTGGATGAAAGCCATAAACTATCTCAAAAGGACTTTTACTAGTGCTCCTATTCCTTGAATCATTGTAGGCATATTCAACTTGACTGATAACCAAGTCCCATGCCAAACCATGCTGCTTTGTAAGGCACCTTAGAAGGTTTCCAAGAGACTTGTTAACCACCTCAGTCTGACCATCAGTTTGTGGATGGTAGGCTGATGAAAAAGACAACTGTGTGCCCAGCTTCTTCCACAAAGTCCTCCAGAAGTGACCTACAAACTTAGAATCTCTGTCAGTTACAATGGACAATGGTAAACCATGCATCCTTACTACTTCTCTGAAAAACAGACCTACAACATGAGATGCATCATTTGTGCATTTACATGGCACAAAATGAGCCATCTTGCTGAACCTATCAACAATGACAAACACACTATCCACCCCTCTGGCTGTCCTGGGTAACCCAAGCACAAAATCCATGCTGATACTTTCCCAAGGTCTGTTGGGAATGGGAAGGGGCTGGTATAGACCTGCATTTGAAGACACACCTTTGGCCCTTTGACAGATTGCACAACTAGCTACATATTTTCTCATATCTGATTGCACTTTTGGCCAAAAATAGAACCTTGTGACTTGTTCTAGTGTCTTGTCCAAGCCAAAATGTCCTCCTAAAGAACCATTATGCTTCTCCTTGATGATGTTGTCCCGCATAGAGCAATTAGGGACACATAGCAAATTGCCCTTAAACAAGAGGCCTTCCTGCAAAACACAATCTGCATACTCTCCATGGAATGTGTTAGCCAAGTTCACACAAATATCATAAGCCTCTTTGAAATCAGAATCTTCTTTATATAGCTCTTTTAAACAGTCAATACCCATGCTTTCTAACTAAATTTCCTGAACAAGAAGCAACCTCCTACTTGTTGGTCATGATGTTAGTCATTCGCAAACATAGAATAAAAGTTACACAACAACCTTTACTCATCTTGAAAGATATGATGAATTCAAAGAATTCATGATCCCAAGTCTCCGTTGATTAGGTCTTAATCTACTGACGTTACTCAGTGGTTGATGTGTGTTGCTGTTTTCCATTCAGGGGCCTTACGTGTTTCTGCACTGTTCATCATCATCATCTTCAAATATCCTGCTCTGGATGTTCGCTCTGCATAAGTCTCCAATAATTCTACCTCTGCACTGTAAATTTAGTCAAATAATGTGCATACAGGCTGATATTTGCATGATTTCTACCATTATTTATGATTCTTTGCATGATATTTTCAATACTACATGCATTTAACCAAATATGCTAAGGATCTTCAGTTACCTACGAGATTTCAGCATATTTCACTGTTTCTGCTTGTTATTTATCATGATTTGCAGTTATGGTGATGAATTAATGAAATTGAAAAAAGGAAAAGGGTTAGAGAGTGAGATTCCCAAAATTACTGGACCTAGATCACTGATCCACATACAAGCTCCCATACTTGCAATGAAAAGAAGGAAAAACTAGAAATCATACTTCACCAGGACATTCCACAAATCCGCATGATCTAGTGCAAAGCTTCAAAGGAAAGTTGACAACAACATGTAATGAAATGAAAGCGCTTCCAGTTGAACACAGCATTCACCAGTACATATCCAGAAATCAACAGAAAGATTACGTAAAATTTACAATCAGGATGTAATCTGGAACTTCATATTCATTCAGTATGCTCAAGAACAGGTACATTTACAGTGATCGGAAGAAAGAACCTTGACATTTCAACAATTCTATCCCCTTTAGTCTCAGTAATCCGATCTCCTAACTTATTCTACAGTAATTGACTCTTTGCGCCAGATGCGTCTGTGTATTCTAATGTATTCCTCCCCTTTAAAATGACAAGCTCTGGATGTTATATAGAACAACTGCCAGAAAACGGTTACAATGATCCAAGGATCATGATCCTCTCATAACAAACAACGGTCCAGATGAAAAGCACATGCTTCGTCAGTTAGCAAATGTACAGCTGGCACAGAATATTCCAGCATCTTCAACTTGATTCGGCCTCCAGCTGGCGAACAGCATATTTGACAATATCCTCCTCATTTCTGGCTCATGTTGCCTCCATGCGCAACTTTGTAATGCTCAGCTTCAGCAGCATCATCATGATTTCAACGCTCAGCTTCAGCAGCATTATGATTTCAACGCTCAGCCTCAGCAGCATCATGACTTCAATGTTCAGCTTCAGCAGCATCATGATGACTTCCTGCAAGTAAACAGACAAACATTAAGTTTGTCATCATGTGGATAAACAACAGGAAGTAAACACTTTATTAAACATACCTCCCCATGTGCAGCTACAGGCAATCAAGCTCTACCTGTGAAAAATATGCACTAAATGCATAAACAGCATGAAAACAACCAGGTCAACCCTCGTTGACCAAAATTCAGGCAGTCGGGCTTTCAAATTTCTATCGCTTCATGTTTTTGCCCATTTTCTTGTATATCGGGTTCGAAATATGATGATGATGATCTCAGATTATACAAGGAAATAATCGCCCTTCAACCATCCTTAGAAACCAGCCTTGCATCATCATCATATTTGCATCGGCGTGACTACATATGATCAGGGTGACAATTTTACCCTATGCCGACGGTAACAGTTATACCGACGCTAAAAATCATGATGATGACCAACCACATATCTTCAAAGTGGCCGCAGGATATCACAAAATATGATGATCCTCCTTTCCTAATGCCCTGATGAAAAGCACATCAGGATGTTTTGTTTTTGCATACTCGGGAAAGAAAGACATCGTCATCATCATCATGATGAAGACAAACAGGAGGACTTGGAAAATGATCCTGCCGCTGAGGAAAATCATGATGACGTCATCGTCATCATCAGGCTTCAATAAAATGCAAAGGGATGACGTCATCGTCATGTTTCGTTAAGATCAGGAGGTAAATGGAATATCGGGTTCTCTCTAAGGAAGATGATCAGGTCAAGAAAGCAGCATGACCCCTTTTTCGGCTAAGGCGATCTGCTCGAAAGATCAAGATGATGATGATCATCATCATCATATTCGCACTGGGCGACCTAAAATATGATCCTGCTGAAAGTCCTGATGACGTCATCAGGATATCCGGGGCTTGTGTTAATCCTCGAAGATGACGTCATCGTCATCATCATATTGGCGAAATGGATCACGCCTTGGAAAATATCATGCCGAAGGAGAAAGGTGATGGTGACGTCATCGTCATCATCATATTCGCAAAAGTTTACACTTGTCGGCAGGATGATATTACGAACTGTTGGGAGAGACGAACAAGATCATGATGATCTTGTTCAACACGACTTAAGAAACGAAAATCACCCTCCGCTTCGAAAGATAAGGTGATCATCATGATCACGCAAAAGGAGGTCAGGAGGATATTAGGAAATGTCGGGTCTCGAAATATCATGATGATGTTGATCACCAATACTGTCGTGCGCGCGCAAATTATGCAGATGACCGATTTCTCTAAGTAAGGTGATATTATAATATCAGCATGATATTATAATATCGGGTGATGTTGGAATATCATGATGCTCGCGATGTGAGAATATCATGATGAAGATGATGTTAGAATATCATGATGCTCGCTAGGTTAGAATATCATGATGCTCGCTTGACGGGTAAAACACACTAGCATTTAAGATTGACGTCCGGATGTTTCGGGACTGCATGATTTTTATCAGGTGATAGAGTAAGATCATGATGATGACCTTTGGCGATATAAAAGACCGCCCGACGGGGAGAACCTACTACGACTTAAACTTGACGTCCGGATGTTTCGACCTCAGGATATTATCGGGGGGCTTTTCAAATATCATGATGATGATGTTCATATAGCAATTATCAGGTTTGACCAAAACTTTGACTGCTCACAACTCCCTCATATGGACGAATTTTCAAGTGATGTAAAAGGCAAACCTGCATGGAATTTCAAGCTCTTTCCAACCATGAAGTCATAGAAACAAAATATGAACTTTGACAAACTAACCTCATGATGATGACCTACCTCATCCTGACCTTCATGATGATGATGCACCTGACTTATTTTTACCAAACCGCCAGAAACAGACAACACAAGCCAAAACAAAAGCTGGGTCCCTGTTTTGCCAAGTCAAAATGGGGCGTGTTGTGTAACCACACAACAACTTGCCACCAAAGAAAACAACAAAATTCAAATGATTCAAGTGATGTGATCACATTCATCTATAGTGTTCTAATTCTGTCTAAGTAAATCATCATGATCTTTGAATGATAAAATTTCATTATGGTGATAAAGCTAACAAAGGATCAGGTGTGTGCAGATGATTAATTATCCTCATCTTGAAAGCAAGTTGAAAACATAAGTAACTGGTGTTAAACTACATAGTTGGAGATCATCCCTCATAGCCAACCTGGATAGAGCCTTGCTGCCAGCAGGTGTCTATAACCCCGGCAAGGTTATCTATACAATCTCCCTAAGTAGAGCCCCACTGCCAGCAGGCGTCCATAGCCCCGGTAGAGTTACTTAGATGGCCTAATTTTATTTTGGTTTCTGATTTTCCTTTAAAAATTTAAATTTGATATCATCATGTATGCTCATTTGTACAAGGTGTAGTCACTTGCAGCTTTAGGTTGGAGATTGTATTGGTAGCAAGGGAGTCCCTTTAGATTTTTCACTTAACACCTATACTCATATCTTCAACAAACCCAAGGCTGTTAGGTGTTTCATTGTGTTTGATTCACTTTGGACAAGAAAAAGTACCCTGATGAAAAGATATCATAAACCTGGTCATGAATATTTCTTAGAATGAATTACAATCTATATCTAAATTTGATCTCATCACTTGAATCCTAACAATTTAGTTATTTTCTTAAGTGATGAAGTGCATCATCTTGACTTACCAGAACAAGGTCCTAACCAACAAAACAACAACAACAACAAGCAAACACTGTACAAACAACTATACAAATATACAATATGATACACAAGACTGCCATGAAGTCACTCAGGCCTGGAAATAATGTTTGAGGAACTGTCCATTAACTGGCAATGGGACATCCTCACCTGTCAGGTTCTTAAGCCTATAAGTGATGTCTCCTAAAATTTCAGAAATCTGAAAGGGACCTATCCATAGTCTATCAAACTTACCATGATCACCTTTCCTTTCATGGGCTTTATCCCACATCAGGACTAAATCTGATATCCTGAAAGCTTTAATTCTGGCTCTCTTGTCAAACCAGCGTTTGACAACAGCCTGATGTTTTGCAAATTGGTCAATTGCTTGGCTTCGTTTTTCTTCCAGATGCATCAACTGAAGCAACCTGACCTCTTGTTTATTATCTATGCCTAGATAGTCTTGGGCAAACTGCAGAGTAGGAATTTTCAAGTTTACAGGGAGGATAGGATCTACCCCATATACTAGCTGGAAAGGTGAGTTTCCTAATGCAATTTTCATTCTAGTTCTGTCTACCCATAAGGCATATTTCAGAAATGAATTCCATTCCCTGGGATTTTTCTCTATCAATTTTCTTATGATACTCAGTAAATTCTTATTGGTGGATTCTGCTAATCCATTTCCCTGGGGATAGTAATTGGATGAGAACTTAAGTATAATCCCATGATCAAAAGCCCAACTTGACAATTTAGTGGAAATGAAGGCAGAACCATTATCACTTACCAATGCATAAGGAGTTCCATACCTGGTGACAATGTTGCTTTCCAGAAATTTAATGACATCATCAGCAGTACAAGTTTTGCTGCTGATAGCCTCAGTCCATCTGGTACAATAATCAGTGATTGTTAGGGCATACCTCTGGCCTGAAGAAGACGGAGGATTGATTGGTCCTATGAAATCCATGCCCCATTGTGCAAATGGGCGCTCCTCCATCACTGGCTGCAATGGTTGTGCAGCATATTTTTCTCTGTTGGCAGCAACCTGGCAAACATGACAACATTTAACATGATCAGCTGTGTCTTTAAAAATTGTAGGCCAGTAATATCCTGCTCTGAGGATTGCATGTGTTGTGGCCAACGCTGATCCGTGGGCAGTTCCAAACTTGTCATGTAGCTCTGTCAAAACTTTATTAGCTTCTGGTTTCTCTAAGCATCTCAGGTATATCCCTTCATAATTCTTTTTAAACAGGGCTCCTCCCTTCATCATATATTTCTGGGATCTCATCTTCAAGGCTCTTCTCTGTGAAGCCTGCATCCTCAAAGGACATCTTCATGTGATCAGGATGTGCCTGATGTCTGAATACCATTCTTTATTGTCTTTCTCATCTATCACATACTGTTGACTGATGATGTTTGGATCAGTTTCAGATATCATCTGGCTCAGAGCCTGTCCTCTTACTAGCTTCATGGGTGTGATCTCCATGTCATATTCTTGTAGTACCGTAATCCATTTGGCCCTTTTTTCACCAGGTTCACTCTGCATCAGCAGCATCTTTACTGCTGCATCTGGTACCACAGCAATCACTTTGCTCCTCAGTATATAATGTCTAAACTTTTTTACTGCTCTGACTAATGCAAGTGCCTGTCTTTCAACATCTACATATCTCAACTCAGCATCCCTGAAAGGACAGCTCATGAAGGCAATTGGTTTCTCTTCTTTATCTTCATTTCTTTGAGTTAACACTGCTGCAGAAGTATGTTCTGAAGCAAATGAGTAGATGTAGAAATCTTTTGTATAATCTGGACTAATGAGGACAGGAGCATCCGAAATGGCCCTCTTTATATCTTCAAAAGCAGCTCTGGCTTCTGGTGTCCAGTCAATCTGTGCATCTTTTTTCAACATGGCATTCAGTGGTCTGACAATCTCAGCAAAGCCAGTGATGAACTTCCTCACAAAATTTATCTTACCAAAATAAGATTTAAGCTCCTTTTTGCTTCCTGGAAGTGGTAATTTCATAATAGATTCCACCCTGTCAGGATCAATGATAATCCCATCTTCTGTGATCAGGTGGCCTAGTAACTTTCCTGTTGTGACCCCGAATATGCACTTCTTGGGATTCAAAGATATTCCATATTCTTCACACTTCTTTAGCACACTTCTGAGATCAGCAACATGATTTCCCCTTTCTTTGGAGAACACTGTCAGGTCATCCATGTAGATGACTATACATTTTCCTATTAAGCCTCTGAAGGCTATGTCCATTGCTCGCTGGAATGTAGCTCCAGCATTTATCAATCCAAACGGCATACGTCTATATGCAAATATCCCCCATTTTGTGGTGAAGGCAGTCTTTAATCTGTCAATTTTATCAACCATCACTTGGTTGTATCCTGAAAAACCGTCCAAGAAGGACATCATCTTGGCTCCATTTACCATCTGCAGAACCTCATCCAAAGAGGGCAAAGGATAGTTATCCTTTTCTGATGCTCTGTTCAGGTTCCTGAAATCCACACACAATCTGATGTCTCCATTCTTCTTCCTGACTGGTACCAGATTTGCCACCCAAGTGGAGTGCCTTACCGGAAATATTATCCGGGCATTTAACAATTTCTTGACCTCTTCAAGGATGATGGGCTCAAGCAGAGCATTGACTGGCCTCTGCTTCTGTCTGAAAGGTTTTGCATCTGGCTTGAGGGGTATAGTATGAGTTATGACAGAAGTGTCATACGTCTTCAGCTCGTCATAAGTCCATGCAATTACATGTATATAATCCTTAAGGGCTTGAGTTATTCCATCTAACTCTTCAGGTGTACAAACCTTACCCAACAAGACATTCTTCTTGTCATCAGCTTGTCCAATATTCACTTGTGAATATTGACCTCCATCTACCTTAGGCAGATCCTTATGCTTGAGCATATTATCCAGATCAAAGGCTCTTTCTAATTCAATCATACCTTTGGGAATTGTGTTGCCAGGCAACTCTAAAATCTCATCTTCTTCCCAGACATGATCTTCCATACCATTTTCATCTATGATCTGAGCTTCAAATACATCTCTGTTTGATATGAAATCCAGGATATGCTGATCATCATCAAACACTTGGAGATTAGTCACATTGTCAGGTACGGAAGGTACTGACACCAATTCTACTGAAAATCTCTTCAGACCAGATATAGACAGTGGTTCCAGCGTACTGGCGGCCTGAGTAAGTGCATCTGCCCTTTGGTTCTGTTCTCTTGGCACGTGAACGATGTTGAAGGCATCAAAGTCTTCAATCAGGTCCCACACACGATGTCTGTAATTTGACAGCTTTCTGTAGTTACAAGAGTAAATTCCTCGTACTTGTCTTACAACTAGTTCTGAATCTCCAAAGACATGCAGGATCTTCACCTTCTTCTTATGTGCAAACAACAGTCCATGAATCAGAGCTTCATACTCTGTGACATTATTAGTGCAGGGGAACTGTAATCTGTAAGCTGCTAAATGGGATTTCCCTGATGGATCAGTAAGGTCAATCCCTACTCCAGAACCTTGCTTAGATTTGGATCCATCAAACCTCAGGATCCAAGGCTTATCTTCAGCGGGACATTTATTTGAACTTTCCTTTTTCTTTGCAGCTCTGGCTGCTGCTCCGCCTGATATCCACCTTAACTTAGGTGTGTCATCTTCAAGCTTCCTCTTTCCTTTATCTGATGAGCCTGATGGCTTTTCTGTTTTCTCTTCAATCCTAGCAGGAGGATGATGCTCAGCACATACAGCTGCATGCTTCTTCAAAATGTGCAAGCGCAGTGAGCAAGTGGTTTCTGAGTGAGGCGCCTCATGCAGCCTACACCAACCTTTGATTAAAACCTCCTGGGGAGATCTACACTGTTGTGTCATTTTTTTTATTTCTTTGACCAGAAATTCCTCGAACTTCGTCAGGTCACTGCCTTTATCCTCATCAGACAACTCGTAATCCGGTTCCATGAAGCAATCACTACCAGGAGTGATCTTTTCCTTTCTCGCATCATTCGTCTGATTGGACACCAGGATCTCTTCTGTTTTTCGGATATGATCCTCATCAGGATCCGTCGACTCTTCTGTTCCTGCAGAAGACAAATAAAAATTAGTATCATCATCATCATCAGATGTAGCACTCACCTCGGAATATGATGATGATGCTTCACTATACGTCTGCTCCAGCATGATCATGTCTAAGCATGGTTCGCAAGTCTTTTCTGAGTGTGCCTCGCCATGCAATCTGCACCATCCGTCAATCAAGATATCATTAGCAGGTATATTTAATAATTGACAACGTTTTATCTGAGTAGATAAATGCATCTGAAAATCCCTGAAGCGATCTATTTCATTCTCATTATCAGGATCATTATTAAGTTCTACAACTGGCATATCCTCATGATAATCATCATCATGATGATGATGAACATCAAGCATCAGGACCTCTTCTATTTGGACAGTTTGCGGCCTGATGTGATAAACTCCAGGTTCTACGTTTACATACATGATCTCATTTGTTCTGTTATATTCCGTGATCATATGTTTCATCCTAGGCTCAGCATCAATCCTGATCTGATTAGGTATACCTTTCCATGGCAACCACATGTGACTGAAGTCTGTGGACATGTATCCGTTAAGCGTTTTAGACCAGTCTCGGCTAAGCAACATCCCATATGTATCAGGTATGTCAACTACCTGAATGTCAATGTAATACTGGATCCTAGGATCAGACGCTAGCTGCATGTGAATATGAGTGAGTTCTCCTACGACACTTACTTCTGTCTTGTCCAGTTGAGTGACCTTCTTTAAGGATTTAGCAGGATGCAGTCCTAATGCGTTGCATATTGACAAAGGCATAACATTAGTTGAGGCTCCTGAATCAACTAAGCAGTTGTGCAAATTCTTACTGAACATTCTTATGGTGAGGAGAAACGGTGGTGATTCAGTTTTATCTCTGTACAAGATCATGTGAGAGGTTTCAGCAGCTTGGACTGTGGCTGACACTTTGGGCTTGACAGTGTTATCTTTAGCAGTATGGTCTCTGCTATTGGATTGACTCGAAAGGTGATTATCCTCTTTAGAAGCAGGATCATCCAGCGACTTCATGAATGCCCTTTTGATGGCAGGAGTTTTCAGTAACTCAGATAGGGACAGGCTGATCTTGATTTTCTTCATTTCATCAGCCAAATAGCTAACTAACCTGTCAGACTCATGAGGTGCATTTGCAACTTTTGTTACTGTGTTTTGAGGAGACAAGTACTGAGCATTCACCTTAGGGAAACCAGGGTTATTGCTAGCCTTAGGATCAGGAGGTGTGTTGAAGTTGTTTGGAGGTAGAGATGATGTCAATGGACCGGCAGGTCTGTTGGCATTACTCCTCAGGTTATAATTGTGCTTACCAGGGTATTGCTGCTGGTATGCATGTACTTCCTCATGCTCTCTTGTAGGTTCATTTTCATCCTCAAAAGGGAAGACATAATTTGCTTCAAAGGTTAAGGCAGATTCTTCACAGGTCTGATTATAATCCTGATGAGGCTGATTAGTGTAGGTTTCCAGCACAAAAGCTGAGTCATATCCACAAGGAACTATTTCATTTCCTTCTGCCTGAGGTGGATTTCCAGAAGTATTAGACACTTCAGTCTGAAAGATGCTGGCAGCAATCCTAAATTGTGGACAATCTAATTCTGCATGTGCATTGGTGTTGTGAATCCTGCACCAATTGGTAAGGGCTGCTTCAGCAAGATTGACTCTAGTAGTTTGTTTGGCTTCACCAGGAGGCTGATTGTCTAGGGGTGATGGTAATGAACCATTATTTGGCCTGGAGTTCCACACTCTGGGCTGCCTAGGAGGATTATTGTTATTTGCAGCACTACTGTTGAAGTTATTGTTGTATCCTCTGTCAGGGTAATTTGGTCTGTCATTGGAATAACTCCTATTCTGACCTGACTGTGAATAAAACCCTTGATTTCTCAAGTGTGTTACTTCTGTGGTGAGCTTTCTCAACTGAGCAGCAATTTCTTTGATTTCCTCTTTCTCCTCTTGAGCTTTGGCCACTACATTTTCAGGCTGAGGCTGGAAAAAGGAAGATCCATGGTTATTATGAGATAGGTCTGTACCCTGAGGTGTCTGAGTATGTGCAGGATATTGTGGCGATTGGCCATTTCCATTAGGAGGAGGCATGATACTCAATGGAGGTACTTGCAAAGGTGCAGGCATGATTGCTGGGGGCATCACTGCTCCATTTGGATATTGTGCAGGATATTGCGAAGGATAAGCTGCGGGATACTGTGCTGGATATTGTGACTGCATGCCGGGCAAAGCAGGGAATGCTATATTTGGAGTAGGAGCAGGTATCAGCTGTTGATTTACCTTGATAGCTTCTTGAAAAGCTCCTGTCAATGTGGTGATCGCAGGATGTGTTCTCCTGATGAACATGGCGGTTAATGGATCCAGGGCTGAATAATAAATACTTCTAGCAGCATCATCAGCCACCACATATGGGGTAACTAGCTTGGACAACATTTTCTGGAACCTAGCATTGAAATTTGCAATAGGTTCATGCTCAAATCTCTTGATTGTGGCAAACAGGTGGTAATTCATGGATGGATCAATAGGGACCTTGAATCTGTCAAGAAAGGCCTTCTCTAAGACAGCCCACGAACCTACAGAAGATTGACCAAGACTGATGAACCAATTATAAGCCTCTTCCCCTAAGGAAAAAGGGAATAATCTGCACACCACATCCTGATGCTCTATTCTGGCTCTGCAGCAAGCTTCTTTAAACGTCCTGATATGATCATCCGCATCCTGGTAAGGATGGTATTTTGGACAAAGCTTGTCCGGATACTTTGGTAACTCATGATACGCAGTAAAGGTCAATGGTGATTCTGCTGCAAAGAACGACATTGCAACCTGAGGGGGCTGAACTGGTGGTGCAGTTGGCTGAGGTTGGACTAAAGGTATACCCTGAGGTTGAACAGGAGGTGTCACGGGTATACCGGAAGGTATTTGCAAACCAACGGGAGTTACAGGAGGAGGTCCTGGTGAAGCTCTGGACGTACTAGACTCTGGAGTATGGTGGACGTCTACAGTCTTAGGTCTAAAACCTCTGACAGGCAATTCTTCGAAAATTTCACTATGTCTAGACCTGGTATTTATCCTGTGAGCCAGGATTTCTCAATTTGGAGGCCAATTAGCTGAAACTTTGCAAATATTGGCTGGATTCCACGGGACGAGGTGATATTTGCGGTCAACTTGCAACTCAGACTGAATATTTACGCGATATTTGCGAAGATACTGCAAATATGACAGGATATTGGGATATTTCGACCGGTAGCACCAGATCTCGCGTGTTTAAGGCTTAAATTCTCAAAGCTTGAACAAATTTATGCATCTTTGGCCAATATTTAGTGAATCTAAAGAAATCTACTGTAAAGCTTGCAATATTTATGTGAAATTTGGAAATCTTTACACAGAATGTGCAAATACAAACTTGTCGCAGCAAATATTTATGCAATTTGATGAAATTCACAAATGATCTGAAGTTACCTTACTCTGAGCGTCATCAAACCTGAAAGTACTGAGGATGAACGTGATCTTCCGAACTCAGGCCCTCCTTCTAGCGCCAATTTATGTTGGTCATGATGTTAGTCATTCGCAAACATAGAATAAAAGTTACACAACAACCTTTACTCATCTTGAAAGATACGATGAATTCAAAGAATTCATGATCCCAAGTCTCCGTTGATTAGGTCTTAATCTACTGACGTTACTCAGTGGTTGATGTGTGTTGCTGTTTTCCATTCAGGGGCCTTACGTGTTTCTGCACTGTTCATCATCATCATCTTCAAATATCCTGCTCTGGATGTTCGCTCTGCATAAGTCTCCAATAATTCTACCTCTGCACTGTAAATTTAGTCAAATAATGTGCATACAAGCTGATATTTGCATGATTTCTACCATTATTTATGATTCTTTGCATGATATTTTCAATACTACATGCATTTAACCAAATATGCTAAGGATCTTCAGTTACCTACGAGATTTCAGCATATTTCACTGTTTCTGCTTGTTATTTATCATGATTTGCAGTTATGGTGATGAATTAATGAAATTGAAAAAAGGAAAAGGGTTAGAGAGTGAGATTCCCAAAATTACTGGACCTAGATCACTGATCCACATACAAGCTCCCATACTTGCAATGAAAAGAAGGAAAAACTAGAAATCATACTTCACCAGGACATTCCACAAATCCGCATGATCTAGTGCAAAGCTTCAAAGGAAAGTTGACAACAACATGTAATGAAATGAAAGCGCTTCCAGTTGAACACAGCATTCACCAGTACATATCCAGAAATCAACAGAAAGATTACGTAAAATTTACAATCAGGATGTAATCTGGAACTTCATATTCATTCAGTATGCTCAAGAACAGGTACATTTACAGTGATCGAAAGAAAGAACCTTGACATTTCAACAATTCTATCCCCTTTAGTCTCAGTAATCCGATCTCCTAACTTATTCTACAGTAATTGACTCTTTGCGCCAGATGCGTCTGTGTATTCTAATGTATTCCTCCCCTTTAAAATGACAAGCTCTGGATGTTATATAGAACAACTGCCAGAAAACGGTTACAATGATCCAAGGATCATGATCCTCTCATAACAAACAACGGTCCAGATGAAAAGCACATGCTTCGTCAGTTAGCAAATGTACAGCTGGCACAGAATATTCCAGCATCTTCAACTTGATTCGGCCTCCAGCTGGCGAACAGCATATTTGACAATATCCTCCTCATTTCTGGCTCATGTTGCCTCCATGCGCAACTTTGTAATGCTCAGCTTCAGCAGCATCATCATGATTTCAACGCTCAGCTTCAGCAGCATTATGATTTCAACGCTCAGCCTCAGCAGCATCATGACTTCAATGTTCAGCTTCAGCAGCATCATGATGACTTCCTGCAAGTAAACAGACAAACATTAAGTTTGTCATCATGTGGATAAACAACAGGAAGTAAACACTTTATTAAACATACCTCCCCATGTGCAGCTACAGGCAATCAAGCTCTACCTGTGAAAAATATGCACTAAATGCATAAACAGCATGAAAACAACCAGGTCAACCCTCGTTGACCAAAATTCAGGCAGTCGGGCTTTCAAATTTCTATCGCTTCATGTTTTTGCCCATTTTCTTGTATATCGGGTTCGAAATATGATGATGATGATCTCAGATTATACAAGGAAATAATCGCCCTTCAACCATCCTTAGAAACCGGCCTTGCATCATCATCATATTTGCATCGGCGTGACTACATATGATCAGGGTGACAATTTTACCCTATGCCGACGGCAACAGTTATACCGACGCTAAAAATCATGATGATGACCAACCACATATCTTCAAAGTGGCCGCAGGATATCACAAAATATGATGATCCTCCTTTCCTAATGCCCTGATGAAAAGCACATCAGGATATTTTGTTTTTGCATACTCGGGAAAGAAAGACATCGTCATCATCATCATGATGAAGACAAACAGGAGGACTTGGAAAATGATCCTGCCGCTGAGGAAAATCATGATGACGTCATCGTCATCATCAGGCTTCAATAAAATGCAAAGGGATGACGTCATCGTCATGTTTCGTTAAGATCAGGAGGTAAATGGAATATCGGGTTCTCTCTAAGGAAGATGATCAGGTCAAGAAAGCAGCATGACCCCTTTTTCGGCTAAGGCGATCTGCTCGAAAGATCAAGATGATGATGATCATCATCATCATATTCGCACTGGGCGACCTAAAATATGATCCTGCTGAAAGTCCTGATGACGTCATCAGGATATCCGGGGCTTGTGTTAATCCTCGAAGATGACGTCATCGTCATCATCATATTGGCGAAATGGATCACGCCTTGGAAAATATCATGCCGAAGGAGAAAGGTGATGGTGACGTCATCGTCATCATCATATTCGCAAAAGTTTACACTTGTCGGCAGGATGATATTACGAACTGTTGGGAGAGACGAACAAGATCATGATGATCTTGTTCAACACGACTTAAGAAACGAAAATCACCCTCCGCTTCGAAAGATAAGGTGATCATCATGATCACGCAAAAGGAGGTCAGGAGGATATTAGGAAATGTCGGGTCTCGAAATATCATGATGATGTTGATCACCAATACTGTCGTGCGCGCGCAAATTATGCAGATGACCGATTTCTCTAAGTAAGGTGATATTATAATATCAGCATGATATTATAATATCGGGTGATGTTGGAATATCATGATGCTCGCGATGTGAGAATATCATGATGAAGATGATGTTAGAATATCATGATGCTCGCTAGGTTAGAATATCATGATGCTCGCTTGACGGGTAAAACACACTAGCATTTAAGATTGACGTCCGGATGTTTCGGGACTGCATGATTTTTATCAGGTGATAGAGTAAGATCATGATGATGACCTTTGGCGATATAAAAGACCGCCCGACGGGGAGAACCTACTACGACTTAAACTTGACGTCCGGATGTTTCGACCTCAGGATATTATCGGGGGGCTTTTCAAATATCATGATGATGATGTTCATATAGCAATTATCAGGTTTGACCAAAACTTTGACTGCTCACAACTCCCTCATATGGACGAATTTTCAAGTGATGTAAAAGGCAAACCTGCATGGAATTTCAAGCTCTTTCCAACCATGAAGTCATAGAAACAAAATATGAACTTTGACAAACTAACCTCATGATGATGACCTACCTCATCCTGACCTTCATGATGATGATGCACCTGACTTATTTTTACCAAACCGCCAGAAACAGACAACACAAGCCAAAACAAAAGCTGGGTCCCTGTTTTGCCAAGTCAAAATGGGGCGTGTTGTGTAACCACACAACACTACTCAATGCATCAGCTACCTTATTAGAGACACCTCTTTTGTGCTTAATTGTGAAAGTATACACTTGTAGCTGTTCCATCCATTTAACATGTCTATGGTTCAATTTTTCTTGACTGTTAAGAAAGCTTAAAGCATGATTGTCAGTAAACACAATAAATTCCTTAGGCAGCAAATAATGTCTCCATTTCTTAAGAGCTTGCACCATTGCATAGAGTTCTAAGTCATAGGTAGAATACCTTTCCTTGGCTTCATTCAACTTTTCTGAAAAGAATGCCACTGGATGTCCTTCTTGGCTAAGAACAGCACCAATAGATTGCTGACTTGCATCACACTCAACAATAAATACCTTATCAAAATCAGGGAGCACTAAGGTAGGTAACTCAGCCACCTTTGTTTTCAACAACTCAAAACTATCATTAGCTTCCTTTGTCCACTGGAATCTACATTTGACTCCACCCTTGATGGTGTTGAGGATGGGAGCACTAATGTGACTGAAACCTCTGATAAACTTCCTATAGAAAGTCGCCAATCCATGGAAACTTCTCACATCTCCCACTATTTTTGGGGTAGGCCAACTGAGAATAGCCTCAACCTTAGAGGGATCCATCTTCAAATAGCCATTAGAAATGACAGATACCAAGTATACAAGTTCAGTTTTCATGAACTCACATTTGTCTAAGTTGATCATCAACTTGTGCTCATGTAGCTTCTCCAACACCTGACCAACATGCTTCACATGGTCTTCCCTTGTCCTGCTGAAGATTAGTATGTCATCAAGATAAACAATAACAAATTTACCAATGAATTCAACTAATACCTCATTCATCAGGCGCATAAATGTACTTGGCGCATTGCTAAGACCAAATGGCATAACAAGCCATTCATAAAGAGCTTCATTGGTCTTGAAAGCAGTCTTCCATTCATCTCCCTGTCTGATCCGGATTTGATGATATCCAGATTTCAAATCAATCTTTGAGTAATAGCAAGATCCTCCTAGATAATCCAAGAGATCTTCAATCCTTGGCATTGGAAATCTGTATCTTATGGTGATTTTGTTTATGGCCCTAGAATCTATGCATAGCCTCCACTTTCCATCCTTCTTAGGAGCTAGTACACTTGGAACTGCATAGGGACTTAGACTCTTCCTAATCAGCCCTTTCTCCAGAAGATCTTGAATTTGCCTTGCCACCTCTTCATTTTGCTGTGGAGTCAGCTTGTATGCAGCCTTGTTAGGCAATGTAGCACCAGGTATTAAGTCAATTTGATGACTAATATCCTTCATGGGTGGTAAGGAGTTGGGAACTTCCTCTACCACAAGGTCTTGATACTTATCCAGAAGTTGTTGTACTTCCAATGGAATCTCCTTCTATTTTTGATCTTGCTGATTTGATCCACTCTTGGGCTTCATGACCAAGGCATACCCCTGGTTGTCATTCTCCTTTAAGATATTTAGGAATTCATTTCCATTCACCAACATGACACTGCTGTTATTTTCCTTTCCCCTGGGCTGCTCCAACAAAGGATCCATTTTGAATGGCCTTCCATTCTTGGTGATGACATAAGTGTTCTTCTCACCATCGTGTTGAGCTTTAACATCATACTGCCAGGGATGACCAAGAAGCAGGTGACATGCATCCATAGGGATGATTTCACATAGTACTTTGTCCTTGTAGTCACCAATTGCAAATTCAACCCAAGCTTGTTCCTCCACCTTGAAACTTTGGTTCTTGTTCAACCAAGAAATCTTGTGAGGACTGATATGAGGCAGCCTCTTCAACTTGCACTTCTCAACCATCTCAGTGGATACCACATTCTCAGTAGACCCTGAATCCACTATGATTTTGCAAAGTTTTCCATAGGCTATGCCTCGGGTTCTGAAAAGATTCTTTCTCTGAGGGGGTTCTTGCTTCAATGACATATTCAACATAGACCTTTTTATCATCATACTTTCTCCATCTAGAACAGGTGCAGCACTCCCCATTGGTGAATTCACACTTCCATAGTCATCATCTTTCACTAACTGATTTCTCTTCCCATTGTCATGAGAGCTACTGGCTTTCCCTGGACATTTGTTCATTGTATGGCCAACTTGGTTGCAGCCATAACATCTTCCAGTGAAGACTCCTGGTCCTCTACCACCTCCACCATTTCTGCCTCTGCCATTATGAGTTCTACCACCTCTGAAACCTCTTCTATGCTCTATTGTTGATTGAGTTTCTTGTTGGCTGTTATTTTCAGTTTTGTTGAACTGTCCACGGCCGAAATTGCCTCTACCTCTTTGATTTCTACCACCTCTACCTCTGGCACTTTGATCACCCTTCCTTCTCAGCTTTTCCTCAGCTCTGGAGGCCAATAGGAAACATTCATCCACTGTCTTTGGTAACACCAAACTTATCTCATCTTGCAGATTGTATTTCAGTCCATTCAGGTACCTAGCCACCATCCCTTTTTCATCTTCATTATGGTTGGCCCTCATACTGAGTCTATGAAACTCTTCTGTGTAGGCAGCCACATCCATGTCTTTTTGTCTCAAATTCTGAAATCTCCTTATGATTTGAATCTCATAGTTAGGTGGCATGAACTTGCTTCTGAGCATAGCCACCATTCTGCTCCATTTAGTGATGGGACTTTTCCCAATCTTCTCCCTATCACTTTGCATATAGTTCCACCATACAAGTGTAGAACCTCTTAGCCTTGTCTTGGCAAACTTGACCTTTTTGTTGTCATTAAACTCCTTGTAATCAAAGAAGTTACACATAGCTTCTATCCAGTCAGTGAGAACATCTCCATCCAGCTTGCCATGGAAGGTAGGCACCTCCATCTTGGGGTCACCACTGTCTCCATGAGCACCCTTAAGTGCATTCAAGAAGGCTTTCTGATCTGCAGACATATCCTGCTCCTGAGGATCCTCTTCTGCCTCTGTTTCTTCATTTGTGTCTGAAGAATTTCCTTCTTCTTTGGTCTTGCCCTTAGACTTTTTCTCTTCTTACAATTTTACTTCTTGAAGACGTGCTTCAACCATTTCTTCCACCAACTTCTTGATGGCATCTTGACTCATTGTCTTGGGAGGCATTGTAGTAGCCTCTATTTCAATTTCCTCTTCTGACATACACTTGCTTCCAATCAGAATATTGGCTCTGATACCAATATGATGCAGAGGAAGGTAGAAAGGTTGTATTTCACTCAAATGAACTTAACTTCCTTCCACAAGGTTTACAAAGGTGTTTGTGATAATAAAGCCTACACAAGGTTAATACAGAGATTTTATCCAGCCTAGGACCACCATCAAGTGTCCTCCTCACAGGCTGTCCAACTCTCACCTTGGAGAGTTACTACTCAATCCCACCTTTCTACACAATCCACCTTGGTTTGACTCACAACATCCTACCCACACCTCTACCAATATGGACAACAACATAAATCAACATTCACTGGCTTATGACATGCATGGAATTGATCAAAAACTCTCATTTCACTTCTTCAAAGGCAGTGGACAGCAAACCTCTCTGTGATTGTCTTTTTGTCTATGCCAAGAAAATCTACTCCTTGTAGTCACTGTGAACAACTAACTACATTAACTCTTCTACTAACAAGATCTTCCATCATCTACCAAGGACAGGAAGTCAGTAACATATTACCTATTGTTATACTTATTCAGACAATGATAGTGACTGTTTTATGACAGCAATGCAAGACTGTGGGGACCTTGTAATATAAGGAATATACCAATCCATCCTAACCTTCTAGATCCCAAAAGACATTTATCTTTAAAGGCACAATAAATATTCAATGTGTTCCAACCACCAGTTACTCACCAACATCAGTTGTACTATGGTTTGTAGGACAGAGGACAAGAAGTATAGTTTGCTGTCCTATGACAGTGTTATAGTGACAGCCTCTTTTTTGCAGTCTTTGTGAAAATTCAACCCACAACAATTCCTCTCCAACAAGGATCAATACCACAAACACTCACAAGGATAGAGTTCACTTGAAATCTATGACCCAACACCCCACCAAAATAATTTCTCTAACAGAAAAGTACGGCTGTAGACAGCCTTCAAGAAAATAGTAATAAAAAAAAGAAAATTATCTTGCAAGAAAAGAGAGGTTTTACACCATGCAAATCCTTCAAAATCCTCAAATGACCTTCATTGCTTGATGCATGATCCAAACACCAATATTAAGATGTTTGCCATTCATTAATCCTTCAGGCCGTACTGTACCCACGTGCATAGCAGCAAGCTATTTTTTTTTTTGTCAACCATTGTAGTTTGCCTTCTAAAGGATAGTCTAACTTGGAATTAAAAGAAAGAGATGTATCAAGATCCTTTTTTTGAATGGTAAACTCTTATGCATATCTGTATCCCTTCTAAATCACAAAAAACAACTCCATTTTATCAACCCCATGACTGTTTCCTTTAGCTTTTGCTGTCCAATGCCTCTTCTTCACTAACTAGTCACTGTTTTGACTAGTTATGATCATGCCAAACATCTGGAGAAGGAGTATTCCACCTACACAACATGGAAAAGAGAAAAATCTGATCTAATCTTCCCCATCCTACTGAAAATGATTGAACTCTCAGAGGATAGAGGAAGAATCCACTGTTTTTGTGCACAAACCCTAGTTAAGAGGGTTTCAAAACAAATTCTACAAATTAAATTGTTTCTACCTTCTACAGGAATGTCAAGAACTCCAAATGGATGCAAATGAAAGCTACTTTGCAGTATTAATAGATTTTAAACATTTCAACTCACAAGGAATCCATACAAAGCCGTACAAGATGTTGTTTCTTATAAAAAATGCAAAAAACTATTTTTTCTCCTTAAAAAACTCCTCCTTTTCATATATTTTTGGCATGTTAAAACAAAACTCAGTTTATGGGGAGTTGTCCAGACCTTTCCTCTTCCAACAGTCCATACAACTGCCCAGGAAAGGCAGTGGAATAGTGGAAAAGGCAGTTTTAATAAAAACAATAAGTTTCTAAAAGAGAAAATCCTATAAAATAGGTCTTTTAAATCTTCTAGTGGACTAGTCAAATAAAGTGGACTAAGTCCTTATTACAACACATCAAAATGGCTTCTAAGCCCTTAGATAAAACCAAAATTAACAAGGTCATCAAATATTATATTTGGAAAAAGAAATATAAATTGAAGCTCCTGCACCAGATCATTAGGCTTCAAATAATAAGGGAAAGAAACAAAAGGATTCAAAGTCTAATGAGCAAGAGAAAGAATCAAGAAAAACCCCCAACTCTTCTTCCAAAGAGGAGTCCAATAAGAATAAGAAGCCAAAGTGTTCTTATTGTAAGAAATCGTGTCATGATGAGACTAAATGTTATGAGAAATTTTTTGATGAGATGTCATAACTTCTTAAAAAGTATAACATTGAGTATACTTCATCAACATCAATTTTACCCAATTCTTCTTCTTCGACATCATCATCATCTACATAGCCAAAGATAACAAGATTTGCAAATGGGTTAGATAAAGCAAAAGGATAGGCACTCTTTGCTTCAACAAGTCTACAGTCAGATAGATGGCTTCTTGATTTAGGAGCTTCTTATCATATGGCATCTTCACAAGGGATGTTTTCTTCATTTCAGTCATGTACTTCACCACCTATTTTGATGGGTAACAATACATGTATATGCATGCAACAGGAAAATGAACTATTGATGTTGGTGAGAGTACTTTAAACAATATGTTGTGTGTACCTTCCTTGACAACCAATCTCCTTTCCATCTACCATATTACTCATTGTGGTGCATGGAAAACAGTTGAGTTCACTCTTGCTTCTGTGATCATACGAGACTTGGAGAGTAGAGATATCTTTGTTTTTGGGATGGCTAATTATGCATCTCGCTTGTATACATTCTCCCATTTTATTTCTGATGATGATGTAGATCCATTGATTTCTATTCACACTCATGCATCAAGTGTGAATCATGTTTGTGAGGAGAAGTTTGGTCACTTGAACCTTGGTATTCTTGCATCTACTTCGGTTCCTAAGACTAGTTTTGAGCTTCCTCCTTCTCCTAATTCTTCAAAGATTGGCATTGACAAAGCTTCATCCACTTCATTTGAGCAGGATATTCATTGTCTTCCAAATATAGGTTTATGGGATGAGTACTTGATAGGTATTTCAGACTTGTTTTGTGAGTCCTATCTTGATGACTTGGAGGACATCATTGATGACATTCATCTCCTCTTTGAAGGAGTTGATTATTCTACTTCAGATGTGCGGGCACCATCTTCTCCTCTTCACTTGTCATAGTTTGGCATTGAGTTGGAATATCCTGAGCATCATTCAGATGATTCCTTGTCTTTGGAGATTGATGATCTTGAGTTTTCATCTTGTCTTGGATTGTCACATTCTTTGATTAGGCATGTAGTACCTGATTATGTGACATATTTTGGTTGTGACATGTGGACACTTGAGTAGTTTTCAGAGACAACATACATCATGAAGCTTTTTCCTTCATCTCTTGAGATGGAGTTTCTTCTACATCAGCCTTTGGACCTATTTCTTCCTAAGGGGAAGAATGTTGTTTGCATGCTTTGGATTCTCTTCAGCATGCTTCTTCAGGCATTCACCATCGAGACAAGAGATACTTCATTATGGGGGGGACCTATAGTCTCACACTCTTTCTCTCCTATGGGGGGTAATTGATTGTACATAAGTGTTGGATGTAGTTCTAAGGGGGTCCTGAGTCCTCCTTCCATCACATCTTTCATTTCATTTGTTTTCTGCATTCTCATCTTTGGAGAGGAGTTTTGTCCCATGAGGTTTTCTCCTTTTCTCCACTTGAGATTTGTTGTACATGTGTACCTAACATGGCCAAGTAGCTGGGACCCATCGTTACATTTTTGTTTTAGTCAGCTACTCCCTAAGTTGCACTTAAGGGGGGTGTTGGTGTGAATAAGGGTTTTTCCTAACTAGTTTAGTTAATTTCCCCTTGTATGGTTAATTCATATTATTTAACTATTTATTAGTTAAATAATATTCACACATCACACATAATTCACATGGTAAGTTGACTTAGTGAGTCTTCTAGATGTTTCTAGTTGTTTCTAGTTGTAGTGAGTTGTCTTATCCTACACATGTGCTCTAGTTGGCATCCTATCCTCTAGTTGTCATATGTGATAGGAATGTGACACTTGTCACATAACTACAACTCCTTGATTGTCATCCTTGCCTTTATAAGAAAGGCTCACTCATTGTATTTCATAACAGTTTCATACAGTTTGTTGTATAGAATCTTTGCTCTATTGTTTTAGCATATTATTCTTTTTTATCTTTGTGTGGAAGGTTGCCTTGATTGCAGGGATCCTGGCTTGTTGAGTCACATTGACTCTTACACATACACTTGCAAGTATGTTAGAATTACGTACCATACACCTACAAATTCAACATCTGACACATCAAACTTAAATGCAACCCTACATCTTTATGCAACCTTGATAGCATGCAATAGTTGAACCATTTGCCACTACAAAATCCTTGTATTATCTTTGTCCTGTATTTTGCCTTCATGGGATACATCATTTCCCACATCAAGCATCATCATCCTTATCTTAGATCTTTTCAATAATTTGGCAAGAGGTAAACTTCTTATATCAATTGATCATTGATTTTGACTTTGGTTATCTTTGACTCGTACTATACCTACTCTAGGCTACCATGATCCTTATATCATGGTGAGTCTTGACTGGTATATTATGGGACATGCTTTATTATTTTATGTGTTGTGTTTGTTGGTTGTCCCATCATAGTTCCCACCAAGGACATCAAATGCCTTGTGATGTGTTGGGGCATCCTTTTTGTTTGTTGTGCTTGCTAGATAGCCCATTATGCATGGGCTAAATTGGCACCTTGGTCTCTATACCATGGTGCATAACATCTAGTGCTATATCAAAATAAGTGCTCACCACATATCAACATAATACCTACATTCACAAACTATCCAATTTTGTCCTATATTCCACTCATTCTCTATCCCTTATTCTCCATCATTAACCCATTTTACCCCCTTTGGAACCTTTTCCCCCCTTCCATTAGTCTTCCATTGCTCTTTATTTTTTTGTCTTCTCTCCTCTTTTTCTCCTCCTTCCTTCTTTTGAGAGATCCTTTGTGCTATTTTTTCCCAATGACCTCTCAAGGGGGCATCATCCCTTCATCTTACTAATGCCATTTTTCTAGTCCACTGGGTATACCATCACCCTTTCTCATCTTAAAAGTTCTATATATTTTTTTGAAACGACATTATAAAATGTTGTCTCAAAGAGGGGCAAAATGTAGACATTGAAAATCACCTCCTATTATTTTTGTCACAACTAACCTCATTCATCACCACTTTTCCTCTTTAACATTAATTAAATAATATTTAATTATTTAATTAATAAATCATATTTTTCTTCCATTAATTAAATAAATTAAGTCAATTTATTTAATTAATTTACTCCTTTACTAATGTTTAACCTTAAATAAATAGATTTCACATTTATTCATTTCCCCAAATTCTTCCTAAATCCCTAGTTGGCTAACAACTAATTACCAATTAATTAACAACTTACACATGAAAATCTCAAAAAAAAAAGAAGCACCTTTTATCTCCACCCTCCACTTCATCCCACAAAATCTTATCCCTTCATATCTTTCAAAACCATCCTTAAATAACTAAATAACTTCTCAATCATCTTTAATAATTGATCTTCTCAACCAATCCTATCAGTTGATCTTCCCATTCGAAAATCTATAAAATGTGAGTCATTTTCATCAACAAGCATGATTACAAAGTTACGTTGTCATATTGAGCACTTGGCATTCCTCCTTTCAAATAGTGAATCGTTGGAGCACAACTGCTATTGACGCATCAAGGATCTTATGTGGGTGAGAGAGTTCTTGATTCTTTTGTTCACATTGTACAAGTTTATTTTGCTTAAACTGATGTTACATTTAGGTGTTGAATAGGGTTTTGATCTTAGTGTTTTAATCCTTCTTTTTTATTCACACTTATTTGTACACAAAGCCATTCTATCAAAATGAATTATGAATTTTTGATTTTTAAGTCAATTCCATGTGGTGTAGGATTGATCCCACACATTGTGGGATTGACTTAGGACATGGAAGTGCTAATCTAGAAATGGGGAATGAATGTATGGAGTAAGTGCAAGGATGGGTGTAATAAATAGTAAATATATGGAAATATATAGATCAGATCAAATATGTGAGAAGATGTGTAAATGAAAAGGTGTAACAAATTGGAAAAAATTCAACTTTACACAAGAATGCGCCATTTGTCAATATATAATTGGATTAGGCCATTCCATTAAAATAAACCAAGAATTGAGATGGATATGCAAATTTCACCATTACAACATGATATACCACTTTATGTTCAACAAACTTATATCTTTCAGACAATAAGTTTTTATTTTTATTTCTAAATTTTTATTCTAAAAATCAATTGGGACAATGACTTAGGCTAAAGCATAACCACAGGAAGACTTCCCTTACACTCACATTTGGGTGGTGTTTATGATATATGGTTTATCTTCAGAAACCAACGGTTTGATATATATTGCCTGTTGTTTCAGATATTTTCACTAGTCCCATCATCGAGATTAAAAATGAACCCCTGTGAAGGGATGCAGAGTTTGGAGAAAAAATGCTAGCTGTCTTCGTATTAACTGTAACTTGAAAGGCCAATTCAAGTTATCAATCGTTTGACAAAAAGATTAAACCATTTCAAACTATCAATCCTTTTAAATTTAGACAGTATATCATCTTGAACTTTTGATAAAAACTCAAAACCTATAATAATAATAATAATAATTAATATTATTCAATATTAAAAGTGTCTACATCAATTTAGTAATCTAAGCTTTTTATAGAGATACCAAACCTGTGGTCTTGCTAGTTATCTGATATTATAGCCTCTTATTTAAGTAGCTCATGAACGGCCTCAAATCACATATCATATACTCCTAAACCATTTGTAGGCTTATCAGCTAAGGATGAAAGCAGATTAAACAATTTAGTGACAACAATCACAGCATTTTTGCTTGCCAAGTTGAGGAAAATAGTAGCTTCATTTTCTGTACTTGATCCACCTGCCAAATCAGAGAGGGATCTGATTATTATGAATGGCTTCCCCATACTCAGGCTAACATGCAAATCAAAAAGGGAAAAAAACAAACAAACAAAAAACAACATAAGCAACTATCATCAAGAAACTATAGAAATACATTACAAACCATTATAATATATATTATTACCAATGCTACTACTGCACTCTCCATATCAATGGGAGTGCAATTGAATTTTTCATGAAGAAAGTTTCTGTAAGCAGCATTATCAACATAAATGTTGGCACTGCATCCTCTTTCCACTTTCACAATCTTTGGTGTGGTGGACAGGCAGGTTGTAGAGTTGATGCAGGACTCTAGTGTTATATTCTGTTTATTATTCCAGAGTTTACAGATTCAAATACAAAGTTAACTAGAAATCATATGTATAATTTATTCTCTCAACAGAAAAACAAAAAGAACAAAGTCAGTTAGAAATCATATGTATAATTTATTGTCGCAGCAAGAAAAGGAATAAAATGATACAAATGAATTACCTCTAGCTGTTCTGCAAGGTTATAATAGGTTTGGGATACATTGACCCAAAATGCATGTTCTCTAACTTCTGGAGTGCCATTCTTGGGGAAAATCTCGTCTGGGTTGAACCAAACATTATTTAATAGATTATCGCAGCTTTCTACTGTACTGTAGTTGGCAAAATGAAGATACCCAATATCACGAGTGGAGTCTCCATTGGACTCCAAGGCAAGTTCATCGTCCTCTCCTTGTCCATATCTCTTCTCAATAAAACTAACATTTCAGTACAGTCTATGTAGACCTAATGGTAAAGGAATGTTCACTTCATAAATGAGGTTATATATCAGGTTGGGAAGGGAATATAGTATATATCATTTGAACAAATATGCAAGGTTTTAAATTCTATTAAAACCTTTAAGGAACAGAGAATATATGGCATTTTCACAGTCCATAAGAATGCATACAATAATTTTCTGGATTCAACTGTATAATAAAATTTTTGATTTAAGCATCTAAGTTTCGGATCACGGCGTGATCCATCATCAGGATGAAAAATATTGAACAAAAAAATCAAACAAATATTGTTATTCAAGAATAAAACTCTTCAATGAATATGAAATCCTAATTTGGTCTCTATATAAATCAGTAATTTGGTCTCTATATAGATCAGGACACCAAAGCCATCCTAGTATGTACTAAAATCTATAGAAATGACATGCTATTTATCTTCCTAATTCAATACTATCTTTTTCTCTTATTAAGATGAAAATCTATTAAAAAAATGGATGAAATTTTATAGAACCTGCCAATTCCATAGGCCAGTATGAGCCCATTGCCAAGGAATAGTGACATCACCATTATGATAGTCAGAGTTTCCATTTCCAGCTATTCCATAGTGCACAACTCCTTTTATGTAGAAGAAACTCAAGAGAAGCTGGGTAGTTATTGCTGCATTCATCTGTATCCAAATACCAACATTAGTGGGTTATGTGTTGTGAATTGGAGTGACTTGAGGCCTGTTACTATTACTGATATGTCTGAGATTACTTTGGGTAAAGGCAAAAGGGTAAGGATTGATTTTTTTTAAATCAAAGTTGACATTTAACATTAAATGGATGAATTTCATCAGTATATAAAACTTAAAAAAGCACCAACTATTTTTTAATACAACATTTATTTGAAATTTTTCAGATTGGCAAAATAAACTTTTACCAAGAATCAATAATAAAATCTTACTTTGTTCTCAATTCCTACTCTAGGATGTTTAAATGAACTTCTATATTTCTTGGTTTTATGTTTTATAGAAACCAGGGAAAAATTCAATTCCCAAAATCCAGTCCTCATTGTCTTTTTGGGCACATTAAACAATTGATATAACCCATTAAACATTTGACTTTTTTATGCAATTACCATTGCCAGCCCTGTCATGACCACAATGACCTTCTGATCTGCAATAGTTCCTACATGGAATCTCCTTCCTGCATAGCAATAAGTATACAGACAGTTACATTGTATATAAGCCTAAAAAGAGTTCCATATGTAAGAAAGAGCAGGCAAGAAAATTACCAGAGAGATCTATGTGGGAAACATTTTCATCGGCTATAAAATTTGAGGGCTCTAGTAGGGGCTCCAATTCAAAACTGTTGGGAACAATCAGACCCAAGTAAGGGCCAGCACTGTTAATTATATTGACATGGCCGACGACCTTTGGCGAATGCTCTGCATTACATACAGAGGCCATGAAAATGAGCAGTAACACAGGAATATACACCAACTTAAGGGCCATGCTGGAAACCAAAAAAAATTGTGATCCGAAGAGAGATTTGGGGTGTAATATGTAGAAGGAATCAAGAGCTTTCATTCAATATCTTACGTAGAAGGAATCAAGAGCTTTCATTCAATTATCAAGAATTATTTGTTATTTTAGGTGGGTAAGCTGCCTCCAAATAATTTGTGATCCGAATAGAGATTTGGAGTGTAATATGTAGAAGGAATCAAGTGCTTTCAGTCAATTATCTAGAATTAGTTGTTGTTTTGGGTCGGTAAGCTGCCTCCTCTTAATTGTGACATGTTAGTTTAAAATGAACCCTCTCTTCATATGATGAACTATAAACTCTCGTAAATACGGATTATTGCTTTTTTAATTAAGTAAAGTAAATGTATTAATGTTTGACTTATTAATTAAAGAAATTTTAAAAAGTTATACTCTTAAAGATAAAGTAAGGTATAACATTATTTTTATCAATTAAGAAGTCAAAAGGTATAATATTATTTTTTAATATTATACAAGTTGTTTATGATGTGTTGAAAGTTTGATGTTGTTTTGTAGTCTTAGTACTATTTGATTTTTTATTGTTGTTTATTTGTTAGTCATGCATTTAAAAAAAATACTATTGTGCTTTAACTAGTTAATTAAAGTTAATAATTATTTAGATTAACAATTCAGCTTGCATGAATTTGAATGTAGAGGTAATAAAATAGAGGAAATTTTTTGATTAAGGGTAAAAAGGGGATTTTTGAAAGTGCCCCAACTCTTTTACAAACAAGGAACAAACGAGACAACTATGCAACAACATAGCAACAATGCAACAATAGCCAAGAAACAATGAGAGACACAAGCCAAAAAAACCATACTGAGGAACACGTCACAAAATGTCATGGTGGCTTGAAACCAATGTGCTCCAACGAACATTAAACCTTCCCTTTGACATCCTCCATAGAGACTCTAGGGCTATTTTGGATCCATTTAACACCATTAATAATTGTGATTGAATGATCATGATTCATGTTTGAACCATCGGGCGATGGTTGGTAGCTTGTAGGTTCAAACTGAAGTTCCCTACTTCTCATCATGTTGCCAAGACCCTTATGAAATTAGCATTTCTCTTCAAATTTCAATTATTATACCATTTGATCTCTCAATTCTAGTTAAAACATTCAAACATACTTCACCAGAACAAAAATCTATAATCAATCTTGCACGGCCTCTGGGAGGAAGTAGCATTGATTATAGATAAGATTTTAAAAAAATGGATTATGGGTAAATGCTTTTGACCGGAGCTATGCACCAAGATACAAAGAGTGCAAAGGATACATTATAGAAAATCGGATTGTAATAATGAGGAACAACATGAAATAGATAGCCCAAAGGTAGCAAGACAACAACAAGCCAAAGAGAAGAGTAAACAACCAAACAAGGCAGCTACAAGGAAAACCCACTCGAGACAATAAAAAGTCAAAAAGCTCTAATGAATTCAAGACTCAAATGCCAGCCCTTCCCCTAAACTGCTTGCTACAAAGGTCCTTCTTGGCCACAAAATCCATACACCATTCAGATAGGATTGTGAAATAAGAGGTCTGTAAACCCTCAACCCTTGAAGATCCATCAAAACTAGGGCTTTCCTCTTTTCGACCAACCACTTTGGGCACCTAGGAGCCACCTCAATATACTCTCTAGCCTTTACATCATCCAACTGGCTTTGGGAAGGCCCCAATTAGATCTTCCCCTACTATTGTATGTGTAACCCACTGTAATATGTCCTATTTTATTGCATCTATTTTTGACATTTTATTCTTTCAAGAGTAATTTATGTTAAATTTTAGTTTTTGCATGTTTAATAGTTACGATTTCCTCTCAAGATAAGTAATTTATGTTAAATTTTAGTATTTAGTAATAAATAAAAAATTATACTATTTTAAAAATATTTATTTATAAATTGAAATTTTTATATTTTTATTTTTATTTTTTTAAATGTTAAACAATATTTTTAAGTTGTGAAGTTATTTTTTAATTAATTTTTGTTATAGTAGAATATTAGAGCAATGGATACAAATAAGATTTAGTTTCAAATTAGTTTCTTTCACACACCACATTATTGTAATGAATACACATAAGGCTTAGTTTTAAAAGATGAATCAAAATAATTTATTTTTCTATTTAAAAAGTTTTAAAAATATCTTGTAATATTTGTTTGTTATAATTAATAAAATTAAATATTATCTAAAATATTATTGGCTTGTTTGCAATGAAAAATAATTTATTATCTTTTTTATGTATTTTACATCAAATTTTATTTTGTTATTTTCTAATTTATTACCATATGAGTCATAATAATTATAGTCTACGGAAAAATATTTAAAAATTTCAAATTTTTGAAAATATAATAGTACATTATTTTTTAATATGGTAAACAAGGATTTTGAAAGGGCCTAGACCCTTAAACAAAGTAACCTAACAAGACAACAAAGAGCAACACAAAGAAACAAGCACTACTATGACTACACTACAACAACAACAACCTAAGAAGCATGGAGCACCAACATGCAGACAATCAACCAGTCTAAAGTATCATGGTGGTTTGAACCCAAACTACTCCAAAGAGCTTTGAGTTACCTAAACTTATTTTTCCTTGAAGCTGAAATTCTTTCGAGTAAATCTCCCCTTTTTTGATGAGCTAGGAGTCAATGGGTCACATGAAGTTCTCAATACCAATTCCCTTTTATCTCTTCCCAATGTTGTCAAAGAACCTAAAACATCTTGATGATCCTTAAGGATCTTTCACTCTACTAACCTCCTTTGGCACATCCTCAAAAGGGAAAGGGGTCATGCGATCTTCCACACCCACCAAAGGATCAGCCACCTCCCCATTGGGTGGGAGGGAAGACGAAGCTTGTTCTTTTTTCCTCCTTAAAGGATTCTTTTTGCTTGGACATACCACTTTTGTATGACCCGCTTTGCAGTAATAATGGCAAACAACCATTTAGTTTTCAAATACTAGCTGCTACACCTATAAGCACTAAAAAGATGCATGGGCCTACATGGTAATCCTATGATGAGCTATAATCCTAAACACCTACATGTAAGCATGTATATATGAGGTCTCTCAACAAGTATCCTTTTTGGAAACACGTGGATTAGATTTCCCTTATTCATCCTTTCTCTTCTAACCCCTAGCCAACATGTGAAACCCTGTTCCTTCTTCAATCCCCCTTTGTCGTCATTTCATCTTCTTCACTTTTTGGCCTTGTTAACATGGCCTACAAATGTCATAACATGGTAAATTCTTCTTCCCTAAGTACATTTCAAATGTTTCAAACATTTAGAGGCCTCCATTTGACCTCACAGACCTATCCCCATTTTCAATTTTTGTCTAGCTTTCCTCCCTTCTAGGTCACTCCCTTTTATTGTAGGGTCACCCTTGGGGGATCCTATTGGTGAATTGGGGGATACTTCTTAATTTGTTCTTTTGACCAATTTCAAAAGCTAGATGGCATCATTGACCTTCTAGGACAATGCTATAACCTTCAGTTTTCACCCGAGTCCTCCTTCCTAGGGTCATCCTTGTTTACTCAGGGTCATCCCCTGGGTGACCCTACTAGTAAATTGGGCAACCCTGTCATGTTTTCATCCACGAGTTTCTCTTTAGTTGTGGACCAAATTTTCTCCAAATTGAACCCTGATTGCATGAGTCACTTTCCCTAACTGATCATCAACTTTTCCTGACTGATTCAAGACTCCCAATCACTACATTCTAACTCACAAATCAATTCTACTCTTCTCTTAATAAATCTCATGCTAACTCCATTTCTTCTTCTGTGAAAGGCTATCAAATCCTATTCACTCCAACTCAAACCCAGTCCTCTCCCTAATCAATCTTGTTAACTCTCCAATCAAGGGAGTTAACTTCTCAATCAATTTCCCCATCTCGTGTGCCCATCCAAGCTATAAATACCCCTCACCTCTTCATTATTTCCCAACTTGGAGAATGCTCTTCTCATCTTCACAAGCTTTTTCAAGCTTCTTCATAGGTCTTTGAGCCTCTTTCCATTTGTTTCTTTAGTTTTTCAAAGCTTCAAAGCATTCATTTCATTAGTTTTCATTTTTGCAAAGCTTCAAAGCTTTCCCTTAGGAGGCAAATTCATTATTGTAGCCATTCATTAGCTTTGTTTTTGCTTTCCACATATCATTCTTATGCTCTTCGCATGACGTAGCTGCCTTTTGCTTTTAGTTGTTTTGCCCAAGATTTTCAAAAAGCTTCATTTAGTGTTGTTACGCTTGCCAATTTTCAAGCCCAAGTGCTTCAATCATAGCTTTCATAGCTCACCTAATCATAGCTTTCATAGCTCACTTAGAATCAATGTCCATTTAACCCCTATCACCAAAAGGAGTACTCCGTTGCTGCAGAGGTTGCTACACAAAGGATTTCTATGAATCGCTAGGCTCATGCACCAAAGAGGATACAAATTCTTTATGCTTTCAATAGTTAATTAAAACATCTTTTCTCTTGGGAATACTAATATTGTTGTTGCAATTTCCTTGATAGGTTTATTTCAAATTGATTAGATTAGCTTTGCTTTAAGTAGTTAAATTGTGATTCTAGATTAATTTCATTCCAAGTATTCTTAGATTAAATGAAAAATTGCTTTCGAAAATATAAAAACATAGTATAGCATGCATTAGGAAAAATCTTAGTAGATTCCATACATATTTCAATTTCTAGATTAATTAGATCACTCTACATTTGAGAAAAAAAACCAAAAAATCGTATTGCATTCATAAATTAGTTGCATACATCAAAAACACAAAAACATTAAAACATTAGAAAACTCAAAACCCTCGATTCGATCATGACGTATATTCCAAAACAAAAGGTCAATCCCTCGATACCACCACAAGGTACAATTTACAATTCACAAGTCAAATTAAGAAAACCCTAGGTCAACTCTTGGTCAACACTAGTTAACTCATTCTTCTCTAAAGCATTTGATGTGCCCAGGAGTTAGAGGCGAGTGGATTAGGGCTATCCTTGAGGAGATAGACAAAATACATCCTAGACCATGATTAACACAACAAGCAATTCAAGGACAAGAACAAACCCTTAGGATCATCTAAATAATACAAGAACACGAAAACTATCTAGAACGCCTAAGAAACATCAATGGATACAATCGACATCCATCTATGTGTTGGAACACAACGAATCCTAACAAGAGATCAATGGCTAGTGACCCTTTAGGTCATAGGGTTATCTCCACCATCACGGTCATAGAACAAACAACAACAAACAACAGGCCCCGGAATTGCCTAACCACTCTCCATGACATTATGATCCCATGAGAATAGGACCACCCTCGGGTTATGCCTCCACTCAACTAGCTTCCACCACAAGAGCAGGAGTTACTTGGAGGTCACCCATGGAAAGGAGAGGGTTCGTGTGCTATGTTGAAGCTGACTCATCCACATTTGCACCTGAGTCATGTTTTGAGGAGTACAACACCCAGATTCCCAATTTGGAGGATAAAGAAGTCTGAGAGGGGAGTTCCTTTTCAATGTCTACATAGACACAAAATCTTGCAAACAACGGTCACTTCCTAAGTTTGGTGATCGTATCCATCACTATGAACTACAAAAGAGTTGGTTATGCCCATAAAGCTCTCTTCATCCCAATATTCCAAAGGCAGTCCACGCAACCTAACCTAGACTGGAAACTTGTTGATGCTTTCTTTCTCAGGGTTAAAGGCCAATGACCACTTTTTGAGATATAAGTTATTCTTACTCATAAACTTAGGGCCTTCCAAAAGGATCCTTATGCAATCCTCAACGTTTGTGAATGATATTAAGAAGAAACCATTCAACATGGCCACAATCTACACCTAGCCCTTGATCTTCCATCTACTTCTAGAGCCCATCTTCTAACCACATCAATATTGAGACAATATCCATAAAATCTCCTAACAAGTGAATCCTTGAACCTGTCAGCAAATCTATCAATGCAACAATCAGGGATAGAGAGAAGATTAGTCTGCCCCTCTTCCATGGCCTGGGCAGGAGTAACAACAACCTCAAGAAAGATCCCAGAAAGACCTTCATCAAGAATAACCCCAATATAAGAGTTTTGGAGCTCCTCCACTGAGGCCAGAATGTTGTGCACTTCACCTAAGCAAGGGACAACAAAGTCCATCCCAACCATTTTTCCTTCCAATGACCCACCACATCAGCTCTAGAAGCTCCAATAGAACCCGTAGCACCATCGACGCCCAATGCAACGTAACCAAGGATCTTGGTAGGCCCATGAGAGTCTCAAACCAAAGTAAAAACACCATCAGAAGCTCGAAACACATCCCCACCAACACCCAATTCATCCAGCACACAAGCTTTGGCCCCAAAACTTTGTAGAGCTACTTTGCTAGCTTGAAGGAGTTGAGAATCATCCTACAGCAAGAACCCATGGTGAATGCCCTAGCATGGAGAGAAAGCAACCTTCGAATCAACAGGGCCTAGTGTTTTGAGAGAAGCATCCTTGCACACGCTCGCGATTCTTTGGGCTCCAACCAGATATCAAGCAAGCATTCATCATCCTCCCCATCCCAATTGTTGTAGGTTTAATATTATGCTTCACCATAGTATTCAACCCCATCTTCATCTCCATCATCATTGTTGCCTTTCCCTTTTGCTCCCTGCTCCTTCTCACTCGCTCTTGGTTCAAAATCCCCATTCATGCTAAAGGTCCAATTTTAATGTTTATTTTTGTAATGTATGTATGTTATCCATAATGGATCGAATGAAAAATGAGAATTAGTAAATTTATAATAATATAATAACAAATAAATGGAATGGAACCATGATCCTCAGTTCGAGAATCCTATCAGTAAGAGACAGTCCCAATTAATTCTTGGGAGGTCAATTTGAAACAAAGTTCCTTGAAAACTTTAGGTTTAAACCACCTTGATTTGGTGGCCTTGTATTTTGGTGGCTTCCCCATGTGTGGGGTTTAGTTTTTTGTTGTTTGTTTCTTGTTTTACTTTGTACTGTTCATTGGCGTTGGTTGAACGTCGTTGGTTGTTCCTTTTGTTTGTTTGTTTGGGTTTTCCCCCCTCCATTGTAATTCTGGTTCATAGCTCCGGTCAAAAGCACTTATCTTAATAAAAACAAATAAATGGAATGAATGAATAAATGAAATATTTTAATAATATCTATAAAACCAAACAATCTAAGAAATCAAAAGCAACAATGAACAAACAACATGGAAACCCAACACAAAAACATGGAAAAATAAATACAATTTTTTAACTTTATCTTTAATATCTAGGACATTGCCTCTCCACCATTCTAGTGTTCATCACTGCATTAGGTATTTAATAAACTGATATCTAACTTGAGAGGTATGTATGATTATAATTGGTCCAATTAACATAGTCTCTGGTTTTATTCCTCTGAAACACAAACAAATGCCATTTAACAGCTTTTTAAAATATTACAAATTTCCACTCAAATTAAATTCTTTAGCTGCTCCGTTGAATCATTCCTCGTTATGTTACTTTAGTTTTCCTTCCAAAGAAAAAAGATTTAATATAATTTGTAGCAATCAAGAAGACTTTTTGTGTTTTTCATTGTAGTTACAGGCTTTGCGTTGCTGCATTTCACCCTTTTTACTTTATCTCCTTTAAAATTCTTTTAATACGTGGCATGAAATTTCTATATTCATTTTTTTTTTCATTTCTAAATCTGTTTAGTTTTTATCTGTCTTTTGTGGGTCAGTTTAGCAGAGAATCAAATGTAAAAAGGTATTTTTTTTCCTTTCTTCAAGAATATTGATAGAAGAATCAAAGAAAGATATAAAGATTATACCTTACTTGGAATTGGCACGCACATTTCAATTTGATAAATCTATAATTACAGTTCTGGTTGGCTTAAACAAGATATTGAATTAGGATTTAAGTGGTTATAAGATTGTCACCATTAATTGAGGTCTTCAAATGAATTTGGGAAGATAACCTTCAAAGGAAGGTATTGTGTGGGCTGTGAAAGTTGGACTCTTAGGAATCAACTGAATGTTACCTCAAAAATGGTCTCCACAAACATCATCGTGGAAAGCAAGAGATTGAGGAACTGCTTATCCTTTTCTTCTCAACAGATTATGGTATTTATTCTAAAACCTAGTTCTTGTAGTTTGTTGATTCTATATTATGAATGCTTCTTAGAGATATGAATATGGAATCTTTATTTCATAGTTGGGCAAAACTCTAGTTGGGAGGATTTTACCAAATGCATGGCTGATGGTTCCCTCTCAAGTCATTGAAGATCTTTTCTCTCTCTTTTTCTATCTACAGTAATAATCTCTTACCATGTAGTAAATATAAATTGTGAAGCCTATGACCTTACTACCCATATGATAGTGGTATATTTGCTTCCATTAATAGATGGGATGCATGATACCACTATGTATATGGACAATGTCTTGGAGTTTGATACTTGTTGCGTTTTACTGAATTGATTTTGATGCTATAGTATAAAATGGTTACAACATTGATTCTCAGAAATGGGAGTACTTCTAAAATGGAGGTTAAGAGTTGGATATGGTTCTTTGGTAGGATAGGAGCCCCACAATCTCTTCGGATTCAAGGTTCTTGGAATTACAATATTTCTAAAATGGAGGTTGGTTCTTTTGAGGCAAAGGATCGAGCTACTGGTAGAATTTAGAGCTCTATGAAATGCTATGGCTTCAAGCCGCCTTGAGTTGGCTAGTCTATCCCGAGTTCTGAGTTTGGGTGGTTTGTTAGTTTTGGCTTTTCAACCTTTGTGCTGGTTGTTCCATGTTGATGTTTCATGGCATTTGTTTGGGCTTCTTTGATGTATCTTTTCTAGTCTTTGTACAACAGGTGGGCCCCTTTTAAAACCCAACTTTTACCCTTGATTAAACATATGGTTACAACATTATTATTTTGTGAAATTGCTCTCCTTAAAGCTAAATGCCATGTGAAGCAATCATGGGAGGCTAACTTGTTATCCAAGGAAGTCCTTGATGATCAAGAATTCGATGAGGAGATAGATGAGACACATATGAGGAGACATATATGCAGTGGTAGTTGCTTTGACAGAAAAAAGACCAATCTGTTCAAGACTATACCAATACCTTCCATGATTTATCTGCCAAGCTTGGCATCCAAGATACAAATAAACATCGAGTTTTGAAGTATCATAGTGGGCTACACCGATATATTCAAACTAAGATGGCTTTTATGAATGTTGAGACACTAGGAACTGCCTTCAAATATGTAACAAAAAATTGAGGGGAAATTCAAGTTCAAAGGGAAAAAAAGGATTATCCAGTAAATCAAAAATCAAAAGGGCGAGGTAGTAGCAAGTTTGTAGGAAAATAGACCACTAAGGGATTCTCCTCACAATTTCCAACATCAGATAAGGGTGTTAAAAGACACAAAAAGACACAGGCATGTGGTGTGAAATTCATAAAAGTCCTTGCCATAACACTAAAGATTGTCAAGTTGCTAAGACATTAATGATAGAGATGCATGAAATGGAGAAAGAAGTTGATTTGTTGCCTACAAACCCTTTTGAATGAAAGGATGGTGAGCAGATCATTGAGCCATTGGACCCTTATGCCATGGTTTCCACTGCTAAAATCTTTCCTTGCGTAGATGACAAATGTATGTTCCATTCATAGATGTGGGTGAATGGGAAAGCCTTACATTTCATTGGTGATAATGGGAGTCAAAATAATTTGATCTCTACTGAGATTGTCAAGTAGTTAAACTTGCAGACAACACCCCATCCACAACCATACTCTATAGGAAAGACCTGTTGTAGTAGAGAAAGGAAAGATATCATTCAGGGGTTGAAAAACTATTGAGATGTCATTGCTTGGGGGTATGAAGATCTAAAAACATTTGACACTTCAATCATCACTCATACAATCCCATTAAAGCCAAAAATAAAACCATTTCGACAGAAATAGAGGCCTATTAACACTTTAATTGAACCTTTGATTTTCAAGGAAGTACAAAAGTTATTGGCTACCAAAATCATCTTTCAAGTAATACACTCCATGTGGGTAGAAAATCTGGTGCTAGTCAGAAAGAAAAATAGGGAAATCAGACTATGTGTGGACTTTTGAAATCTGAACAAAGCATATGAGAAGGACAATTATCCTCTTCCATCGTTGGATGAAGTATTACAAATTGTGAACGGATCTCAAATGATGTCTTTCATGGATGGATATTCTAGATACAACCAGGTCTTAGTAACTTATGAAGATAGGTTCAGGACTACCTTCACCACTAAATGGGGAATGTTTGCCTATAAGAGAATGCCCTTTGGCTTAATAAATATTGGTGTCACTTTTTCAGAGAGCAATGGATACAACATTCACTGACTGTGTGTGTAAGTGTATCATAATCTATATGGATTACCTCACAGTATTCTCCAAAGACCACAGTAATCATGATGTAGACCTGAGGAAGATATTAGAAAGATGTAGACGATATGGCATATCGCTCAACCCTAAGAAATGCATTTTTGAAGTCACAGAATGAAAGTTGTTGGGTCACGTCATATCTAAAAAGGGAATTTCCATCGACCCAGAGAGGGTAGAATCTATTATGAAACTACCTATGCTAGGCAGTAAAAAGGAAATGAGATCTTTCTTTGGGGAGATAAATTTTGTACAGTTCATAATAGGGTTTTTTGAGATCATGAAACCATTGAATGCCATGATGAAAAAGGAAGCCAAGATCGAGTGGAGCACAAAAGCCAAATCATCATTTTCTCAAATCAAGCAGTCTATCACTAAGGCACCAGTCTTGATCAGTCCTGACTACCTGCAACCTTTCTATATTTATTCATTCACTTTTGAACACTCATGTGCATCTATCCTAACCCAAAGAAAAGAAGCCAGAGATGAAAGGCCTATTGCTTTCATGAGCTCCCCATTCAAAAATGCTAAGGTGCGGTATCCTTATCTAGAGAAACAAGCTTTTGCATTGGTAAGGGCAGTCAAGAAATTCAGACATTACATCCTTAGGAGCAAAATATTTACAATTGTCCTAGACCAAGTTGTGAAGTCTCTTTTGATGCAAAATGAGTTGGGAGAAAGGAGGGGCAAATGGATGGCCATTTTGCAAGAATTCAACCTGGAGATTCAACCCATGAAGATTGTAAGAGGAAAGAAACTATCTAAGACCATGGTTGAATTCGATTCTCAAATCATTTGTCAGCAGTACAAAGTTGAGGCCATCACCAATGATGAATGGTACAAAGATATAGTGTATTTCCTCTTGAACAACAAGTGCCTGGACAACTTGAATTCCACTCAGAGAAGAACTCTTAGGCTAAGAAGTGCACATTTCATGATAAAGAATGCAGCGTTATTTCAAAAGAATTATGAAGGTGTCTATTTAAGGTGTTTGACCGAACTAGAAGCCAAACAGGTTCTTCAAGAAATTCATGGCAAATACAGCACCGAACATGGTTCTAGAGATTCTACAGCACGCAAAATCCTCATATCAGGTTACTACTAGCTGTATATCTTCTGAGACACACATCAACATGTCAGAACCTATCATATATGTCAGATGACTACCTCTCAGGAAAGAAATCCTACTATTCCCTTGCATCCAGTCTACAAGGTAAGACCATTCCCCTATGGGCCTTGGATTTTGTAGGTGTGATTAATCCAAATTCGTTTGTAGGTCACAAATTCATTTTGACCATGACGGATTACTGTGCCCGTTGGAGGGAGGTGCACGCTTGCAAGAATTGCACCACTAAGGTAGTAATCAAGTTCCTTGAAGACAATATCATCACAAGGTTTGGAATACCCTTTGCTCTGGTATGTGACAACGGCCCTGCTTTTTCATCAGCTCAATTTATGCAATGGTCTTTTCAGCATAAAGTAGTTTTGAAGTTTTCTTCTAACTATTGCCTGCAAGGTAATGGTGTAGTAGAATCCACGAATAAAACTTTGATTGATGTTATTAAGAAACTACTTGAAAAGAACCCTAGGGATTGGCATACTCAGCTCAAGTTCACCTTATGGGAAGACAGAACCAAAACTAAAGCCTCTCTAGGAACTTCTCCATACCAACTTGTATACGGGTTGAACTTGGTCTTCTTGGTGAATCTCCAAATACCAGTCCTCCAGTTTATGAAATAATTTTTAATAGATGAGGACAAAGTAGAAGCTAGGCTTATGAACTTGTTGGGCTTAGAAGAAAAATGAGATGCTACCCTACAACACTTCGTCAAACATCAAGCGATGGTCAAAAGATGGTTTGACAAGAGGGTCAAAATAAAGGCTTTTAGAATTTTAGACTTAGTTCTATTGAGGGATAAAGCCAAAGAAAAGAAAGGTGACCACCAGAAATTTGAAAAATTACGGCTTGGCCCTTACCAGATATCCAAATTTCTTAGAGAAAACACTTTTAGGATCAGTTCATTAACTAGAGAACCTGTCCCATTGCCTGTCAATGGACAGTTTCTCAAACACTATTTTGGTCCTTAAAACTATTGTCATGCATTTTGTATTATATTAGGATAGGAGTCTTTCGTTGTCCGTTCGTCCTTGGTCACCTTTCATCCCTTTCGTTGGGTGTGCTTCTCTGTTCGTTTGATGTTTCTTTATGTTTTCCTTTTGTTTGCTTGCTTGTCGGTCCTTCCTGTCCTAAAGGAGGAGGTTTTTGTGTTGCATAATATCAAGATGACTTGATCAGGATCTTGCTGTTAGTATTTTTTAGTATATAGTTAGATGGTTCCCCTTAAGTCTTTCATTTACTTCTATTTCTCAAGAACCCTAAAAACACAAAGCCTTTATAAACAACTTGATTGTGGTGAAGATTAAGAGATAACGTAAGAGCTTACTAAATTTTATACACACGTTAACATCCATAAGTTATCTTGGATCCAGATCTTGTAATGACCTTCTTCAAGTGAAAACCATGGTGATTATATTCCTTAGAATAGGGGATTCACATTCATCTCAGTATTACACAAGGTTTCATCAGAGGGGGTACATTTTCAAATCACCTTTCATCAATCAGAAAGAAGAATACATTTTTTTTCTTACATATCGACACTCAAGGGTGGAGCTCGTATTCATGATCAACTATGTCTCTAACACCAAAATCTATTTGTCCACATACTATAACATACATTCAGGTACTCTGAGATGAGCCAGAAAGTGTTGTTCAACGTTTGATGACAAGTGATAATTAAGATGTTGTCTAGCAAAACCAAAAGTTAACATATTTGTCAAAATTCATGTCCACAACATGACATTGGACCTTTAGTAATTCTCAGAAGTGAAAAATAGATTTCATTCTCATGCTTCAAAATTTCATACTTCAAGGGTGACATCGAGAGAAGATTGTATAGAAGTCCTTTTCAACATTCAGGAACAATGTCATTCAGGTTTACAGATATCAACAGTAGCTGGAAGATCAATGAACAAGCATTGGTTGAGGTAACCATATCTATTTGGGTTTATTGGAGTAATGTTTTCAATTGTTCTTACCAACATTTCATTCACCTTTCCATCAGTCCCTTTCACCCCCTGCCCCCACAAAGTGTTCCTGGTACTTTGTTTGATCAACCCTGTTGCCCAAATCTGTTGACTATCATAAGTTCAAAATTTCATCCTCTGTCACGATAGTCTAAGAACATGTAATGATCCCATTCTGTCTCCGATATTGTTCCAAGAATCAAAAGGAGAATGTATAATTTTAGATAGAAAATTCCTAATATATTCCTAATCCTTATTTTGAAAAATTTCTCAAAATTGCCACCAATAGGATAGTCCCTAAAGAAATAACCTGGGACCTTGTTTGTTTGCACTCACTAAATCATCAATTTCATTCCATCCCTCACCCATCATTCAAGGCAGTTGAAGGAAAATCAACAACTCTCATGAAAGAGGGAAGCATTTGGGTCTCTTATGAATATCTTTTACTACCTGCCTTCCATCCATACCATATTGCTCGTTAGCTCTTCTCCCTAAGCAAATATGGAGTAGTTCTCAGTTTAGGATACTTCGGCCCTTTTGGGTCATCAAGAGAATAAAAAAAGAGAAAAAGGAAAATAGTAAAGAAAAAAAATTATCCTCTAGTGAAAACCATAATATATGGCACCTTGGATAAGTACCATGATAAAAATTCATTTACGGGCGTCATGCGTATAATGTAGTCATCAAGGATTAGCTTGACGGAGTGAGTTACAAGATTTTGGATCTAGGTGAATCTTGTTGAAAGAAATGAATCACATGCACACAATTGTAAGTTTCAAAGCGTCTTCTTGCTGTCATTATTGTAATTGTTTGTTTATGGGGTTTGTCATTTCAGTGTTCATCCTTGATGGATTCAAACTTAGAATGTTAGAGAAATTGAGGGTTCTATACTCCAAAATGCTTAGAGCATTTTCCCAGTTGAGTCGCCATTTGATATGCGCCCCTGCATAACCACCCCATCTTTTTAACATATTGGGACCCCCTTTTGTCATTTTGTCATTTTCGTTCATGTGTTGGTCTTGTGATGATCTTGGGATCATCTTTCATCTCTTAGTTTTCTCAGAGAGTTCATGTTTTGCCTTAAAAACTTATGTTTTTAGGCTTTCTTTGTTGAGGCCCAGGAGTTCTTTCACTCTCCGACTCACATGTTTTCGAGCACATTTTGGTTCCCAGGACTCAGTGCAGTGAGTCCAATCGAGGCCTCGAGCCCCGATCAACTTTTTCGCCTCATGGTTTCTGAGCTTCGTTGGACCTTTTTGTCCTGTTTGCGTGTTTCTTTCCCGCCTCTTGCTCCCATTGAATCCCGTCAGGATCGTGGGGTCCGACCGACTTTTTGGCCTTTTTTGTGTAGGGACCAAATTCCATTTTTGTCTCTGCGCCCCACCCAACTACCACATTAATGGCGGCAAGGGTTTTGTACTGTGTGAGGGTATTTAAGACTTTTAAAGCCTTTCCTCCCTCATTTCTGCATTTTGTTTTCCCTCTCCTGCTTCCTAGCTCCCCTCTTTGTGAACCTTAAGTTATCTATCAGTGATAGAGGATTGATTTTGAGACTTCAAAGATTGTTTGTCAGCGTGCGAGTAGGGTTTGCATGTTTTCCTTCTTCATCATTCCATCAGGTCTCATTTTGCTGAGGTAGGGTTTGTTTCTTTCTGTGCCCTTGTGTTTGTTTGGATTGTTTATCATTTTGTTCTTTGTTTCTTTTTGTTGTTTCTTTATTTTTAGTGTGGGTTTAGATTTACATTAGGGCTTTAATTTTCTTTAGTTTAGTGCTTTCTTTCCACATTTCTTGCATTTTGTAGGGTTTTAGGTTAGCAATAGGGTTTAGATAAATAAATGTACCATTTTTTTTAACAATAATTCAAATTCATTTCGTAGCATTGAAAACCTTCTTCAATTTAATCAGGGTCCCTTTTTGGTCTCAACCCCCAATTTTTGTCGAAGCTATTAAAATTCCATTCAGTGCAGTGGGTCCAATCGGGACCTCGGGTCCCGATTGGCCCATTGTCCTTAAACCTTTCAGAGGTCCTAAAACCACCTTTCCTCTTACTCCTCGTAGAGCTTTAGAAAGCTACAAAGTACAAGGGTTCCTTTCGGGACTATTGAGACTATTCAAAATTCACTTAGTCCCATCCAGTTTCACAGATTTCATTTCCACAAATCTATCCTAGAGGGTCTATATTCTTTTTGCAATCATACCAATAAGTCTTTTGATAATATTTCATAAGCATTTCATGTCACATGTATGTGAGAAATCTTTGTATTTTTATCCACATAAGTGTTTTTATGCATTACCGCAATCCCGCAGCATACCCTAATAGCCCTTTGTGGGTGTGCGGGGCTAAAGGAAGCAAATATTTAATTACCGCATCATTACAATAGGAGATAAGTAGGTTTGCAGAATAGCAGTGAAGGTATAAGCAAAGTCCAAGTTTCACCGTGACCCCATGGTAGTTTCAAAATGGATTTGCGGGCTCATGGTATAAAGTTCCAAGTAACATATAATATATACCACAGCCCCATGGCAGTTATGATATCGACTTGCAATATTGCGGTAGAGGTTAACTTATTGGTAAAAAAAGGCACCGTAACCCCGCAACGATGAAATGAATGGTCTGTGGTAAAGTAGTAAGAGCTAAAAGAAATAAAGTATATCCCACCATCCCACAGTAGTAACCTCACAAGGATTGCGAGACAGTGGTAAAAGGTAGAGATAGCTATCACATGTAACCGCGGTCCTGCAATGAAGTTTAGCAAGCCTTGTGATATTGCGGTGAACAAATGAAAAGGTAGGGTTTGTTGTCCCACCATCCCATGGAGCCCCTAAACCATTTGAGCGGGGTTGCGATACAATTGGACTTCACATTTAATGCAAAACATGTTGAACATCAGATCACTCTTGATCAATGGTGTATATTCAAAATTGATTCACAGTGGTTGAAGCTTATCACTCAGCACGAAACAGAGTAATGGTGAGGTGACCAGCTCCATAATTGATAAAATCTCAAGTTTCTTTGTAATTTGTCTCATTCAAACAAGTTCAGAGGTGATTTGGCAATGGCAAATTCAAAATCTGAGTGTGCTCTGCAGGTTCCTTTTAACCGGGTAAGTGATTTTCATCAATCTCTATGTCAAAGTTGATATTTGGTGTGCATTTTTATTTCAAGTGGTTCAGTAGATCAAATAATTGTCAAAACCCTAGCTCATAAAAGTAGTAAACCATGGCACCTAAGAAGGCTGAATCAGTAAGCAAGAAAGGGGAATCCTCTATCCCAAAAGAGAAAAAATGACCTCTCCAATAATCTCTGTTGGATGGCTTGCCCAATTCAGTTGACAAGGGCTATAAAAAGATGTTTAAAGATGAGGAACAAGGTTGTCATGATACCATAGTCCCCATTTTACGCTGGAACTTATTTTGGTATTTTTGTGAGAAGGACGGACTGGGGCCTGTTGCCAACCCATGGAAACTTTATTTGGCCAACCTGGTTGTACCAAATGTATAAATGTGGATATTGAACTAGTCAGAGTGTTGTCACAACACTATCATGTAGCAACAAGTATAATTAGACTACCAGATGGGTCACCCTTGGTGGTTGTGAACAGAGCTTCAATCATTGATTGTTTCATGCTCAATAAACAGGCTCTTACAAAAGTTGACCTCCAAAAGAGTGAAGAAGATTACACCAGGTTGAGGAAGACTCATAGGAGTGATGAGCTTCCATTATATATGAGGAAAGGGGCGAACAATAGGAGGATTCATGTTCCATCTACAGCTATGGAGTCATTCTTAGTGGATGACTTTGCAGTATACTTCAAGAGGACCTACTTTGCTCTATGCCAAGTATTAGGTGTTGATGCTCAGTACAGAATGCCAGTTGGCATGATGATGATGGCAATGAGGATTCAGATCCCTGAGGTCAATGATGAATATGACTTTGTATCTTTTATCGAGAAAATGTTGCATGATGGACTGCTCCAAATAAGGGAAAACAGAACCCCTATGATTTTCAAACATTATTCTTTATTGCACCATTTGATATTGTATCAAAATAGAAGAAGGTGGACCAAAAGGATGGATTTAAGCATGATAGATCAAATAGGGCAGAGACTACCTGTGCATTGTTGGTGCTACATTTGGGACAGTAATTGCAAGAACTACAATTACATAGTGTTTCATGATGATTTTGCAGTCAGGATAATGGCTTCACTAGGTTACCTTTCACCTAGATTATCCAGAGATATTAGAGAACTATTGAGGTCTCTTTCTTTGAAGCCAGAACAAGGCCATATGCATAATTTTTCTGATTGGTTCTTCCTTCCTGATCATACTGTAATCAGAATTTATGGGTGTACCCAACCACCTGATGCTTTGCCCAAATTTGTGCCTAATAGATTATTATTTCTTGAATTCATGTGGAAAATGTTATGGATAGAAAGAGATGTGATGAAAAAATAGAAGAAGGTCACATTCTTGCCCGGTTTGACTGTCTTTGGTGAATTGTTGGTTTGTTCACGTACCTTGGAGGAATTGCAAGCATACTTGAAAATAAAATATTTTTTGAAGTCAAAAATAGAGAGGGTCTATGACCCAAAGAGACACATGAACTTTGTTCGATAGGTCATTCTCACTAGAGCTGGGATATCCCATCAAGTTAACTTTGATGAGGATGTGATCAAGAACTACCTCACTCTAGAGGAAGTGTATTACAGAAAAAGGAAATGGGAAATTTTTAAAGAGATTGAGGATGACAAGAAGAAGAAGAAACCTAGCTTTTCGGAATTTTTTATTGAAGAAAACGACCCATTGAAAAGAATAAATTTGATCATTGAAATTTTTGAAAGAATAAATGGCAAAGTAGAGGGCCCACCTACAAAGGTTGCTAAGCTCCCAGTAAAGAGGTTAGCTGGAGTTGTAATTGCTAAACCACCCCTTGATGCTATGTCAGTACAAGAGCCTCCATCCCCTAATCAGCCAATATAAAGGAAAGAAAAGGTGGATGATGTGTCTCCATTGGTGCCATATGAAATGACCGAGGGAGTGGGAGACACCGATGAGGTGGCAAATATTTTGAGGCACATGGGAGATGATGAAGAGGTTGATCAACCCCTTGTTGGTTAGGAGACATAGGCACATAAACTTGAGGCAAGGATGGATGAACAGGCACAAGGTGAGCCTGAGATGCATGAAGATGAAAGAATTGTGGCCTCTATGAGATTTAAGGATGATGATGATTTCATCAACATTCCGGAGTTCAAGGATTTTTGGCTAAGATGAAGATGAAATAATTTGAGGAAAAAGTTGAAATAAATAAAATGGGTATAGATATCTCTTAGCATGATCAAATTGTAACCCAAACATTCAAATAACTAAAGATTGATGAAATAAATGTCAGCCCTCAAGAGGCTTCAAATGGTCTTGAAAAGCAACATGTTAATCATCCCTGGCATGGAATTGAAGAAAATGTTTTTGTTGGATCAAGTAAGAAGTCAGGATGATCCAATGATGGTTTCTGAATTTGATTTTGAGGATGGTGTGAGTGGTGTTGGGTATAACCCAAAAACTGAGACTCTAGCATTGTGGGCCACACAGAAGAGCACAAATAATCCAAGGTTGCTAGATGTGAGCTAGGAGTTGAGACGAATAGCAATGGTCAAGACACTAAAGGATACCTCAACCCTTGAAGCAGCTACACTGACTATGCACTCTGTCATGTTCACACAAGCTGCTATGAAAAATATGCAATTCAAAATGAATGAGTATGAGAAAAATCAAATTGAAATGAATGATGAAATTAATAAATTGTATCTGGAGAATCTAAAGCTAAAGCAACAATTGAAGGGCATTGATTTTTCTCAAAGTAAGGCAATTGTGCCTTATCAGCCCCTATGTCACAATAAACTAGTGACAATATTGTTCCTGTTGAACAATTGAATGTCATGAAAAAAGAATTTTGAGAAGGAGATTGAGAAGCTGAAACAAACAAATGAGGCCACCAAGTAGGAGACCAAGTCAAATATTTTTGGTATGATTGAAAAGGTTTTGGAGTATAGGGTCAAGTTGGTGTTGGATAAGATTAAGGATGTACATAGTTGTTATTCTTCTTTATATCAAGCACTGGAGGAGATGAATGCCAATGTTCCCATACTTGATCCTTTGTTGAAGAAATGGAAGCTAGTTCATCACACTCTGATCACTCTGTTTAAAGTATTGCAAAGAAATCCTGATGCCTCTGCTGCCTTAAGGCCCACACAGAAAATGGTCAAATTGACCATTGAAGAAGTCCAGTATGCATCTGTGAGAGCCAGAAAATGAAGTCAAAGCTAGAGTCTTTTGGATCTTTCAAGCATCAGTTCATCCCAGGCATACTTGGTGAAGATAACTAGCTCAAGGGATTTGAAAAATGGAAGAATGAATCTGAACAAATGGTTTCTCTCATTGTTGAGCACTTGAAGAAAGACAAATACCTCAATGTCCTTGGTTTCAATTTGATCTTGGACAAAATAATTACACTGGAAACAGGTTATGCCAAGTTCATCTCTGATAGCAAAGATCTTCTCAACAAAAGATGGAAGGATCATCAGGATAATTTGCTTCAAATTCAAGAGTAAAAATGGCCCAGTGACTACACCATGTATCAATGGGAACAACAATATCTTTGAACAGAAGATTAAGTAGGCCAAGCATGCAATGGAGCTGAGTGAGTATCAAGTTGGCATCTTTAGGCACCAAGTCTTCATCAGTGAGCCTTGGACATCCTCTTTTTTTTCTCTTTCTTATCTTTTATGTTTTTTCAAATGTATTTCAATATTTGGCAGTGTTATTAAGACTTGTCAATAGGCAAATATTGTAATATGTCATACCACTAGGTTGGAATATGAAAAGTCATTTTTTGAATGTGAAAGGTCTAAAGCTTGTTTCTTCCTTCATCCCTATAAGAAGGAAACCAAGACATTGGAAGCAATCTCTTTGGGAAGTTAATTTTGGAAAGAGACATTGTAAAGGCACGTTTTCTAAAGCATATCAATAAAAGCAAACTGCATTTCTCTATGCCTGAAATCTAGTTCTCAATTATTTGTTGAATGTTATTGATATATTCTATCTGGTTGTCTCCATGTCGTCTTCTCCTTATTATTTATATTAGCATATCAAGTATGTGTCTAGTTTTTCAAAGCATACTTAATGTTTTGTGTGATTTGTTTGAAAGGGTTTCCTCAAGTAGGAATTAAATTCTATTTAATAAGTCACTGTAATTTGGAGGGTCCAACTTGGATAACTAAGTAGAACCAAATAAAAACAGTCTTGCATGTTTATGCCAGTCATAGACAATATTAGGCCAAGTAATTCGAGTTATAACTAGAAGGAAGACACAAATTTATCAGTGATTAGACTTCGTTGCCTAGTTAAGGAAAAGGCATCGATCAATTCTTTTCCAAAATCATTTCCTTGTATAATATTTTAAAATCCAATTTTAATTTTATGTTGTAGAAGTTGGAGTAGTTTTTAGTATAGATAAAAATAACCTATTTCAAATTATATGCCAATCTAAATTAGGTTAAAGTGGATAATTTAATTGACAAAATTACATAAACTCCATAAGCTTCTCAAATTCACCAATCAATTTGAGTAATTATTCATTGGTGAACATAAGGTAATACCCACCTACGCATAGCAGAGCCTAAAGTGCAGGGAATTCCAATCATTTTGATTGATTCCATTCGTTGGCCAATTCACTTGTAAAACCTCATCATAAGGCCTGGCATACCTTTAGGGTTTTGTAATCTGTTGAATTCGGAACGGACAGATTGGCAACTCTGTTGGGGAGTTGCTTATAACAAGCAAAGAATTCAAATTTCCTCTTGGAACTCTGGAAGACTAAAAAACTTTCTCAGTATTTTCCTCTTTTCTGAAAAGGAGGTGGTGACTCTTGAATCTCCAAGAATTTGAAATGCAAATCAAAGAAATATAGCATCACAACTTTCCAATATGGATGACAGAAGATCACAGGGAAACTTGAACAATAAAAATCAAAAGGGACCAGAAAAATATAAGGAATTTTCATTTGAAGCCTCTTCCCACTTCAAGTACATCCACTAAGGATGGAGGAGCTTATGCAAATGTACCTATGATTACTGAATGACTTGAGGATGTTCAAAATGAACAAGGAGATATCTTACTTCAGTCATATACCATATATAATAGTCCTTTGTATGGGACTGGAGCATATAACAATCAAAAATTTCAACCAAGAGATCCTCAAAATCTTCCTGAAAAAGATAGTTTGAGCCAAGCTATATCCCAATTCAAACCTGATTTCCAAAAGATGAAAGAATATGAAGACCACATGCATGAAGAGGTGAGCCAAGAAGAAGCAAGAAGAGACCATGAGGAGAAGATGGCTTGACAATATTTTGAGGGTTCACAACATAATGCTATGGAACAAACACCTCAAATGGTACGTTTTGTTGATGCCAATCTTGTTTCAATTTCAAAGAAAAAATTAACTAATCAAGAATTGAAGCAAGAGGTGGAGCGTATGACAGCAGAAGTTGAGAGGCTCAAATTGTTAAGATGACAACAAGAGTTGGAGCAAGAGTTGCTTCAATTGAATTCTTAGCCTATTTCAAATGCATTATAGCATAGACCTATCAATAATTAGGCTACATATGCAAATACAAGCGGTTATTTCACTTCACAAATATCCCATAATACAGTCAGAGGACATGGAAATGTAGGTAATGCTCTTCATATACAACATAATATCTCTGCACCATAGATATTGAATCAAGTAAGTGCTCCAATGGCTTCTCAAAGTAATGCTTATCCTTTTCCTCCTAGCCAAGGAATGGTAAGGATTCAAAATCAAGGATATAAACAAAATGTGCAGGGCAATATCAATATCAGGCTCCACATCATAATGTACATGGTAACATGTATTATCTAGGAGGGATGCATCATAGTGTGCAAGACAATGTGAATCCTAATGCAGGGACTAACCAGAATATGCATCCAAGAGTGTACCAGTAGCCTCAACAACAAGGATTTCAATACCATCAGTATCAGCCTCATCAAAGGCAGAATCCATTTGCAAGAGGACCAATGAATGTGGATAGATTCAGACAACTTGACTTCTTTGGTATAAGAGGATATCCAAATGACATTGATAATAAGGTAAGAAAATAAATTCCAAAATTCTCTAGATGCTATTTCAAGAGAAGACTACATAAGAGTATTTGAGATTGTCATGGATAATTTTGATGTGCAACATGAAGATGTATATATGAAATTGTTCGTGCAATCATTAACTGATGATGCAAGAGACTGGTATAGAAATTTGCCTGATGCCTCAATTAGCTCTTGGACTGAATTCAAAAGGATGTTCAAGGAGCAGTATGGTGATCATTCTGATCCTAAATTTGCTCTGCATGAGTTGACAAATATTCAGAAAAATTATAATGAATCAGTGGCAGGTTTCAATACTAGGTTCATGAAGTTGTTCAATAAAATTCCACATCATTTGAAACCAACCAATCCTATGTGCTTGGTCTTCTATTTGAATTCTTTTGATCCAAAAATAGGATATGAACTTAGAACAAGAAATCCTCTAATCCTTACTGAAGCATTTAGAGCTGCCTTGAATATAGAAAACAACAGGAAGGCTTCGAGGAAAATTGGTAGAAGAGATGACGTCAAGATATTGCAAAACCCTAAGGCTCATCAAAATAGGTAGCCAAAGGAAGAAGACAAGTTGGAAAAGGTATGGAATGCTGTAAAGGATTTATCATATAAGGTGGCTAGAAATGAAAAGGGAATACCTTATGATAAACCAAAGTACCCCAAAAATGAAAGACTAAGGTTCTAGGATATGCCCTATAGGACAAATTGGAAAGATGGGAAGCCCATGGTTGAAGGTCAAAAGCAAAATGTCAACCAAGACACACCTGACCCATTGAAGAGACATGGAGGAAATATGGTAGATGATAATCCATGGTGTGTGCCTTGCAACTTGCCTCATTCCCATGATTATTGTGTGGTTGCATAGTCAATCCAAGAAAATGAGATGCCATATGATCAAGAGAGAGATGAACATACTATAAATATGCTGGCAGCCAAGCCTTATGAGGTAGAAAGAGATTATTCTTCTTTAGAAGAAGATGGATCATAGTATGATGTAAATCATCATAGGTATAACAGTCATGTTGGCCAGCAAGAGGTATTCTTTGATCAAGAGGATAACAACATAAGAGATACTCAAGTCTACTTTGCAAAGTCACAGTAAAATCAAGCTCAGTTGAGGAGGCCTAATGAAGAGGAAATAAAGACACTTACAATTGTTTCTATAGCATAAGCTAGAAGCAACTACAATGTTAGAAATAGAACTGCAAATGTTGATCAAGGTACACCTAGAAGTTTGTTCATCAAGAATCTAGAAGGTGATAAGAAGATTGCCCCAGAATCTCAAAGGGATGGTGAAAATAGAAATACCCAAAGGGTAACTCAAAAATATGTCCCCAAAGATACAACGAAGGATGATCAAAATAAGAAAAGAAGTGACCCCAAGAAGCAAATAATGGAAGAGAAGAAACTTGCCAAAGTGGAAGTGAGCAAAACATAACCTTTGACAGGTATGCCCTCTTTTGATATAACTCAGGCTTTGTCTCAAATCAAATTATCAGTTCCATTAATGGAGATGATGAAAATTGATGAGTATAGAAGTAGTGCTATGAAATTAATTTCAAACATGCCAAATAAGCTTGAAGTTTATGGTAAGGGTCGGAATGACTCAGAAAAGAATAAGAAACAAGTGAACAATGTTAGAGGAGAAGCCATGCAGACTCCTAAGATTTACTTGGGGACTACTTTGACAAAGAGTCCATCCCAAGTTGATCCTTTTTATATCACACTGTTGATCAATAATAAGTTGGTGAAGAATTGCATAATAGACTCAGGAGCTGCAATAAATATCATGCCTATGGCATTTATGAAGGAACTTGGTATCTGGGTTGATTCCACATATGGAAAATGCTATGCCATGGATAAGATATCAATCCATGTCATTGGTATCATGAGGGACGTGGAGATAAAGCTTGCTGCTTTTCCTGAAGCCACATATAAGACTGATATTACGGTGGTTGATATCCCACCATATTATGGCATGTTACTGTCAAGACAATAGACTGTTGCAGTTGGTGGGAATGTTTAGTTGGATCTATCATAAGCAACCATACCAGTGAATGGAAAAGAGGTCAAGTTATATAGAGAACCAAGATCTGAGCAAGTGGTAGAAAGAATTGACCCTAATCAAATGAACTACTTTTGTGATGTGGACTTGGGAAGTTTCAGGGTTGAACAATCATCCTCAATTACAAAATAGTGATCCAATTGGTAATTCCATTCAATTGGATAAAAATGGTGTGTGGAAAATGTATTTTGATGGAGCCTACAGTAAAGAGGGAAATGGAGCTAGTGTATTCTTCATTACACCTAGTGGTAAAACTTTCAAGTATACATTTATGTTATCATTTGAATGCACTAATAATATAGTGGAATATGAAGCATTTCTATTGGGCCTAAATTTTGCTGTAAAAAATGAAATCAAGTTGTTGAAAGTATATGGAAACTCTGAGTTGGTTGTTTCATAGGTACATTCTAAATATGCCAAAAAAAATAAAAGGCTCAAGCAATATAAACATGTGTGGGATACAATTGAACTCTTTGATGCATTTTCAATAGATTGGGTAGATAGATCTGTTGGTTTTTTCTTCTGAATCAGCATCAGGGTTTGCCAGTTCTAATGCACAGGTAGATTCAGCCAACTGAATACAGGAGGTTGCGTGAGCTCCTCCCCTTCACTTCTGGTTCTGCCGCACCAAGGGGGGTTTCCCTACTTGATAAAAGTATAACCTTGACTAGCTCAATGACAGAAGGATTTAACTTGACATCAACAGGCAGAATACTCTCATGTATGGACCAAGATTTGTGTAACAAATCACAAGGTTGGCAACATTCTTGGACATGATGTCTGGTTGGGTATGAGAGCATGCAAGGATCCTAATCCTAATCCTACAACTAACAGATGGAAGGATGAGATGGTTTGAAATGGTGTTTGGAGTTATGGGACTTTCCTAGACCCATTGAACAGACAGATTCCCAAACCAGTGCCTTATCTGGGCAGAAGAGTCATATCTAAGACTATAAATGTCTCCCCATGACAACATAAATTCATATCCAGAGGACCTAAGAATAATGCTACTGCCTAACAGCAACATGTCCAAGAAAGAGTATCATTAATGATCATACTTAACAGATCCTATGATGCAATCTATTTCCCTTTGTATCTGATCAAAAGCCTATTTAACTACTCCTCTAGCAGACGCAATAAATCAGACACACAGTATGCACATACTGAAAAACTTGGAAGCCCTTGACAACCTTGTTTGAAAGGAAAACAAATGACATACAGGAGACAATCAGAAACAATACACACACAGGTGTTTTTCATTTAAAATCAATCTGCATAGAAGGCCATCACAGAGAAAATCATCATTTACAAGCCAAGATAGATTAGTACACCAGACTAAGGACCGAGTCTGTAGCAAAAAATGCCTTTCAAAATGTGAACACCTTATGTTCAGAGTCAGAGCAGAAAGCCCAAAAACATCCAACCTCTAAAAAGTAACACAGCCAAAACCCTTTATACAGAACCATGTACATTCAGCAATTAATTACATGGCCAGAAGTCAAAAATTTGCCAGATACATTCCTTCCATTTGAAGATGGCCTCCACAGATTAAATGCGACAGACAGGGGGGATCTTGAGCTTTGTGCCACCACTTGAAAGTCTTCATCCACGATCAGGTAGCTTAATTGCTTGTACCATCACCCATACCCCTGCACTATCGCCATTGATGGCTCAACAACCCGCAACCACCCAGAAGACTGTCGCAGCGATCAAAATGGAGCTTCCCGCCAAAAGGTGCTTCTTGAGGTTTCAAATGTGTAGGGAAATTAATCCCACATGCATAGTGCGGAAACCCCTCTATCACTTTAAGAACATCGTCACACGCATACTAAGTGTCGAGCGTTTTGCCGTGCTCGACACACAACCCTTCACCCACAGCCCATCGCCATGACATACATTATCGGCCTACCCCACAAATCTCCTGCCGATCACAGCGGTCTCGCCGATGCCAACACCTCCACAAGTCACCAACATCCCCATCGGCCAGAGGAGAACCATCGGCCAGCTCCACAAAACTTACCCCGACCTCACAAGTCTCTCCGATCACACATTACACTGCCCCCCTGTTGGTGTGACTCATGCTGATAACAACACATCAGCCAAACACTCTCCATCGGTGAACCTTCCAACGGCTAGCCTGATAGCCCCTGTCACGCCGAAACCGAACTCTATTACCACCATCGGCTAGACACTACCCCATACTTGCCGATGGAAATTCCATCGGCCAGACCTGCGCCATCGGCCAACAATCTGCGCGTTCACCTGATAATCCTCCATTACACCGATGGCGCCAACAAACTATACTCTGTCGGCGAGACCTCAGGCGTCGGTGAACCCGAAAACTCTCTCACCGATAGCACTACTCCTGCCGACGACCACCTTGAACATCCCTCATCGGCCAGACAACCAACGTCAGTCCAACACTTGCTCGCTCATTCCGATAGCCAAAGTCTTGGCGATAGCACTCCAAAACCCTCGTCAGTGAGACCAAGTCTGTCGGTAAGCCACAAAACACCTACGCCGATAGGTAAAGTCTTAGCGATAGAAGACAACACGCCATTGGTACCAATCATGATTGCCAAGACACATTCCAAACTCATGCCGATGGACAAAACATGAAGACCCCCCCTTCAAGAAAGATGATGTGGATGCTACAAAACACTGAAGGGGTGCCAAAACTGGAAAATTTTTTGGATTTTTTGGGATGGTGCCTGCATAAAAATTGCTCAAGAACTGACAGTCAATTCAGGCACCAACAAGATCAAAGAATTTGATGGCTGATTTTCTTGCAAATATTGCTTTGAGAAGAAATGACATTACATTGACTAGTGTCTCAGAGGTAGAATTTATGACAAGACCTTACATTCCTAACAATATATATAGTTGGCAAGTATTCAATGATGATAAGGATCTATTGAATTTCCTTCAATGTAGTCAAGTATGAAGGTCAAGAAATAGACTTTAACTCTTTTGTTGAAAATGTTGATGGTAAGAACATGGTTTTTGGTCAAGAAGTTGTACAATTGAAAACAAATAAAATTCCAAGAGGTCTAGTTGCTTTGGAATGTGTTTTTGATGGAAATGACAGGTCAACTTTGAAGCAGACACTAGTTCATAGGCAATACAATTAGTCCAAAGGTCAGGGACATGCTTATAAGCCTTCTAAGGAAAGACAAACATGTATTTGCATGGTCCTATGAAGATTTGAAGGCCTATAGAGAAGACCTACTTCAGCATGAGATCCCATTGAAGCCAGATGCCAAACCTTTCAGGCAAAGATAGAGGCCTATAAATCCAGTTCTAGAGCCAAAAATGCAAGAAGAATTGATGAAGCTCAGGGATGGAGGTATAAACAAGCCTATCGGGCATTCTTCTTGGGTTTCAAATTTAGTACCAGTCAAAAAGAAGAATGGAGATGTAAGGTTGTGTGTAGATTTTTGAAATTTGAATGTCTCTTCATTTAAAGATAACTACCCACTTCCAAATATGGAGGCTATGTTGCAGAGGGTGATAGGGTGTGAATTTCTTTCCATGATGGATGGGTTCTCTAGTTATAATCAGGTTAAAGTCAAGAAATCAGAGCAGTACAAAACTGCCTTCACTACACCTTGGGTGACGTATGTGTATGTCAAGATGCCTTTTAGCCTCACAAATGCTGGTGCCACTTTCCAAAGAGCTATGGATGTAGCATTTGTAGACCTTATCAATGTTATAATCATTGTATATCAAGATGACTTGACAACATATTCAAAGAAAGCAGAGGATCGTTGTTTACATTTGGAAAAGATATTTATTAAGGCACTTGAATATGGCATATCACTAAATCCTAAAAAGTGTCAATTTGCTGTCACGAAGGGCAAGTTACTTGGTCATATTGTCTCCAAAGAAGGTATGAGAATTGATCCAGAGAGGGTTACAACAATTGATAAGATTCCTATCCCCAAAACAGTGAAGGTCATCTAGTCTTTTTTTGGGTAAATAAATTTTGTAAGAAGATTTATCTCTAATTTTGCTGAAATTGTCAAGCCCATTACAAAGATGTTGAAAAAGGGATCAAAGATTGACTGGACATCAGAAGCTGTTGAGGAATTTGCATCAATCAAAAGAGCAATCAAAGAGGCCCCTATTCTAAAATCTCCTAATTGTGGTAATTTGCTTCATTTCATATTGTTGTTGCTGTCATGTTACAGAAAAATGAAGAAGGGCATGAATAGCCAATATCATTTTTTAGCAAATCACTTCAAGGAGATGAGTTGAAGTATGATTCCACTAAGAAGCAAGCTTATGCACTTGTAAAAGTTGTTAAAACATTCAGATACTACTTGGTAGAAGCACAGGTGACTACCTATGTACCAAGTGCAGTAGTCAAGGATGTCCTCATACAAACATAAGTCACATGAAGAAGGTGTAGATGGATAAACAGAATTCAAGAATTCAATATTAATATCTAGATCACCAAACTTGTGAGAGGACAAGGTTTGGCAAAATTGATGACTGAATCTAATTTGAAGGTTGCACAGGTATGTGATGTTGAACAAGAAGGTATGGTGTCTAGTATTAAACATACACCCTGGTATACTAATATAGTTCACTACCTTAGACATATGAAGTGCCCATATGAACTGAATGACAATCAAAAAATAACACTGAAGCTACAAGCCTCAAGGTATGTATTAATGAATGGTGATTTGTTCTGGAAAGATAAAGTTGGTGTTCTACTCTTGTGTCTAGATCAAGGACATGTAGAAAGGATTCTGAAGGAGATGCATGATGGTGTATGTGGTGGACATTTCTCAACCAAGACCATTGCACATAAGATATTGAGAGCGGGCTATTATTGGCCAATTGTTTTTACTAATGCTCATAGATATGTAAGAAAATGCGAAGCATGCCAGAAATTTTCTGGTAAATTGAAATATCAAGGAGCTTTAACTCTAAGGCCTATGCAAATTAATGCACCCTTTCATCAATGGGGTATTGATTTTATAGGAGAGATAGCAGATAAGTCAAGTGGTGGGCATATATGGATTCTTACTGCCACTGATTACTTCACTAAATGGATTGAAGCAATTCCAATTAAACAAGCTACTAGTAAAGTAGTCATAAATTTCTTATTGGAAAATATTATCAACAGATTTGTAGTTCCTGTAAGAATTGTCACAGACAATGGCATGTGCTTCAGGTCTGATGAATTCAAGAAATTTTGTAAGTCTTATGGGATAATAATATCACATGTCTCTCCATATCATCCCCAAGCTAATGGTCATGCGGAATCAAGTAATAAGAGCATCATGAAGATAATCAAAAGGATACTTGACAATAATAAAAGGGCATGGGACTCAAAGTTAAAGCTTGCATTATGGGCAAATAGAATTATAGTGAAAAAGGCTATTGGCAAGTCACCTTTTGAGTTAGTATATGGATCTCAAGCAAGAATGCTAATGCATAATCTTTTGCCTGTTTATAAATTTATATTGCAGGAGGATTTAGATGTGCCTAAACCAATGGAAGAAAGGATGGAGCAATTGGAAGAGTTAGATGAAATAAAAAATTAGGCACAAAGAAAAATAAAAAAATGCAAGTACAAATGAAGTATCTTTTTGATAAGAAGGCCAAGGATTGAAAATTTTAGGTTGATGACATGGTTTTTTTGTGGAATGCTCGGAGTTAAGACAAAGGAAAGCATGGAAAATTTGAGGCTCTATGGCTTGGCCCATTTGTCATTATTGGAAAATATGGTAAAGATTCATATTACTTGCAAAACATGGTGGGTGAAAATCAAGAATTCACAGTGCATGGACAATTTCTGAAGCACTTCTTTTCTTAAAGAAGATAAAATTCCATGCACAATAGTTTAGGTTTTCCCAATTTTGGTTTTCCTTGTTCTGTACAGTTTTAGTGTTTTGGTCTGCACCCTGGAGAAGTGTTCTGGATCCTTGCAATGTCTAGATAGCCATTCATCCCCAACAAGAGCCACTATTAGGATTGTTCAAAATTCACTTGGTCTCATCTAGTTTCATAGATTTCATTTCCACAAATCCATCCTAGAGGGTCTATATTATTTTTGCAATCATACCAATAAGTCTTTTGATAATCTTTCATAAGCATTTCATGTCACATGCATGTGATAAATCTTTGTATTTTTGTCCACATAAGTGTTTTTATGCATTACCGTAATCCCGCAGCATACCCTAATAGCCCTTTGTAGGTGTGTGGGGGCCAAAGGAAGCAAATATTTAATTACCGCATTACCACAACAGGAGATAAGCAAGTTTGCGGGATAGCGATGAAGGTATAAGGAAAGTCCAAGTTTCATCGCAACCCCACGACAGTTTCAAAATGGATTTTTGGGCTCGCAGTATAAAGTTCCAAGTAACATATAATATATACCGCAGCCCCACGACGGTTATGATATCGACTTGCGGTATTGCGGTAGAGGTTAAGTCAGTGGTAAAAAAGGCACCGTGGGCCCGCAACGATGAAATGAATGGTCTGCAATAAAGTGGTAAGAGCTAAAAGAAATAAAGTATATCCTGCCATCCCGCAATAGTAACCTCACAAGGTTTTTGGGATAGCGGTAAAAGGTAGAGATAGCTGTCACATATAACCGCGGTCCAACGATGAAGTTTAGCAAGCCTTGCGGTATTGTGGTGAAAATAATGAAAAGGTAGGGTTTGCTGTCCCACCATCCTGCGGAGCCCCTAAATCATTTGAGTGAGGTTACAATACAGCTGGACTTCACATTTAATGCAAAACATGTTGACCATCAGATCACTCTTGATCAATGGTGTATATTCAAAATTGATTCACGCTGATTGAAGCTTGGCACTCAGCATGAAACAAAGTAATGGCGAGGTGACTAGCTCCATAATTGATAAAATCTCAAGTTTCTTAGCAATTTTTCTCATTCAAACAAGTTCAGAGGTGATTTGGCAATGGCAAATTCAAAATCTGAGTGTGCTCTGTAGGTTCCTTTCGACCGGGTAAGTGATTTTCATCAATCTCTATGTCAAATTTGATATTTGGTGTGCATTTTTCATTCAAGTGGTTCAGTAGATCAAATAATTGTCAAAACCCTAGTTCATAAAAGTAGTAAACCATGGCACCTAAGAAGGCTGAATTAGTAAGCAAGAAAGGGGAATCCTCTGTCCCAAAAGAGAAAAAATGACCTCTCCAACAATCTATGTTGGATGTCTTTCCCAATTCAGTTGACAAGGGCTATAAAAAGATGTTTAAAGATGAGGAACAAGGTTGTTGTGATGCCATAGTCCCCATTTTACGCTGGAACTTATTTTGGTATTTTTGTGAGAAGGACGGACTGGGGCCTGTTACCAACCCATGGAAACTTGATTTGGCCAAATTGGTTGTACCAAATGTATAAATGTAGATATTGAACTGGTCAGAGTATTGTCACAACATTATCATGCAACAACAAGGACAGTCAGACTGCCAAATGGGTCACCCTTGGTGGCTGTGAACAGAGCTTCAATCATTGATTGTTTCATGCTCAATAAACAAGCTCTTACAAAAGTTGACCTCCAAAAGAGTGAAGAAGATTACACTAGGTTGAGGAAGACTCATAGGAGTGATGAGCTTCCATTATATATGAGGAAATGGGCAAACAAAAATGGGATTCTTGTTCCATCTACAACTATGGAGCCATTCTCAGTGGATGAACTTGCAATATACTTCAAGAGGACCTACTTTTCTCTGTGCCAAGTATTAGGTGTTGATGCTCAGGACATAATACTAGTTGGCATGATGATGATGGCAATGGGGATTTAGAACCCTAAGGTCAATGATATGACTTTGCATCTTTTATCGAGAAAAAGTTACATGATGGACTGCTCCAAATAAGGGAAAACATAGCTCCCATGATTTTCAAACATTATTTTTTATTGTGCCATTTGATATTGTATCAAAATAGAAGAAGGTGGGCTAGAAGGATGGATTTAAGCATGATAGATCAAAGAGGATAGAGACTACCTATGTAGTGCTAGTGCTACATTTGGGACAACAATTGCAAGAACTGCAATTACATAGTGTTTCATGATGATTTTGCAATCAGGATAATGGCTTCACTAGGTTACCTTTCACCTAGATTGTCCAGAGATATTAGAGAAGTATTGAGGCCTCTTGCTTTGAATCTAGAACAAGGCCATATGTATAATTTTTCTGATTGGTTCTTCCTTCTTGATCATACTATAATCAGAGTTTATGGGTGTACCCAACCACCACATGCTTTTCCCAAATTTGTACTTGATAGATTAGCATTTCTTGAATTCATGTGGTAAATGCTTTGGATAGAAAGAGATGTGATGAAAAAATAGAAGAAGGGCACATTTTTTCCTGATTTGACTATCTTTGGTGAATTGTCAGTTGGTTCAGATACCTTGGAGTAATTACAAGCATACTTGAAAACAAAATATTCTTTGAAGTCAAAAATAGAGAGGGTCTGTGAGCCAAATGGAGACATGAACTTTGTTTGACAGGTCATTCTCACTAGAGCTAGGATATCCCATCAAGTTAACTTTGATGAGGATGTGATTAGGAATTGCCTCACTCCAGAGGAAGTGTATGATAGAAAAAGGAAATGGGAAGTTTTGAAAGAGATTGAGGATGACAAGAAGAAGAAAAACCCTAGCTTTTTGGGTTTTTTTATTGAAGAAAATGACCCATTAAAAATAATAAATTTGATCATTGATAATTTTGAAAGAATATATGGCAAAGCAGAGGGCCATCCTACAAAGGCTAGTAAGCTCACAGTAAAGAGGTTAGCTGGAGTTGTAATTGCTAAACCACGCCTTGATACTATGTCAGTACAAGATTCTCCATCCCCTAATCAACCAATATCAAAGAAACAAAAGGTGGATCATGTGTCTCCATTGGTGCCATATGAAATGACCGAGGGAGTGGGAGACACTGATGAGGTGGCAAATATTTTGAGGCACATGGGAGATGATGAAGAGGTTGATCAACCCCTTGTTGGTCAAGAGACAGAGGCACATAAACCTGAGGCAAGGATGGATGAATAGGCACAAGGTGACCCTGAGATGCATGAAGATGAAAGAATTGTGGCTTCTATGAGATTTATGGATAATGATGATTTCATCAACACTCTGGAGTTAAAGGATTTTTGGCTGAAGATGAAGATAAAAGAATTTGAGGAAAATGTTGAAATAAATAAAATGCGTATAGATGAGTCTCAACACGATCAGATTGTAACCCAAACATTCAAAGAACTAAAGATTGATGAAATAAATGTCAACCCTCAAGAGGCTTGACAAATGGTCTTGAAAAGCAACATGTTAATCATCCCTGGCATGGAATTGAAGAAAATGTTTTTTTGGATCAAGTAATAAGTCAGGATAATCCAATGATGGTTTCTGAATTTGATTTTTAGGATGGTGTGAGTGGTGTTGGGTATAACCCAAAAACTGAGACGCTAGCATTATGGGCCACACAGAAGAGCACAAATAAGTCAAGACTACTAGATGCTAGCTAGGAGTTGAGAGGAATAGCAATGGTCAAGACACTAAAGGATACCTCAACCCTTGAAGTAGCCACACTGACTATGGACTTTGCCATGTTCACACAAGCTATTGTAAAAAATATGCAATTCAAAATGAATGAGTATGAGAAAAATCAAATTGAAATGAATGATGAAATTAATAAATTGTATCTGGAGAATGTAAAACTAAAGCAACAATTGAAGGGCATTGATTTTTCTCAAAGTAAGGCAATTGTGCTTTATCATCCCCCTGTCTCACAAGAAACTAGTGACAATATTGTTCCTATTCAACAATTAAATGTCATGAAAAAGAATTTTGAGAAGGAGATTGAGAAGCTGAAACAAACAAATGAGGCCGCCAAGCAGGAGATCAAGACAAGGATTTTTGGTATAATTGAAAAGGTTTTGGAGTATAGGGTCAAGTTGGTGCTGGATAAGATTGAGGATGTACACAGTTGTTATTCTTCTTTATCTCAAGCACTGGAGGGGATGAATGCCAATCTTCCCATACTTGATCCTTTGCTAAGAAATCACAGCTAGTTCATCCCACCCTTATCACACTGTGTAAAGTATTGCAAAGAAATCCAGATGCCCCCGCTACCTTAAGGCCCATAGAGAAAATGGTCAAATTGATCATTGAAGAATTCTAGTATGCATCTGGTGAGAGCTATGAAGTCAAAGCTGGAGTCTTTTGGAACTTTCAAGAATTAGTTCATCCCAGACATACTTGGTGAAGATAACCAGCTCAAGGGATTTGAAAAATGGAAGAATGAATCTGAACAAATGGTTTCTCTCATTGTTGAGCACTTGAAGAAAGACAAAGACCTGAATATCCTTGGTTTCAATTTGATCTTGGATAGAATAATTACACTGGACATAGGTAATGCCAAGTTCATCTCTGGCAGCAAAGGTCTCTTCAACAAAAGATGGAAGGATCATCAGGCTAATTTGCTTCAAATTTAAGAATACAAATGACCTAGCGACTACACCATATATCAATGGGAACAACAATATCTTTCAACAGAAGATTGAGCAAGCCAAGCATGTAGTGGACCTGAGTCAGTATCAAGCTGGTGTATTCAGGCACCAAGTCTTCATCGGCAAGCCTTGGACATCCTCCTTTTGTCTCTTTCTTGTCTTTTATGTTTTTTCAAATGTATTTCAATATTTGGTTGTCTTATTAAGACTTGTCAAAAGATAAATATTGTAATATGTCATACCAATGGGTGGGAATATGAAAAGTCATTTTTTGAATGTGAAAGGTCTGAATCTTGTTGCTTCCTTCATCCCTATAAGAAGGAAACCAAGACTTTGGGGGCACTCTCTCTAGGAAGTTGATTTTAGGAAGAGACATTGTAAAGGCATGTTTTCTAAAGCATATCAATGAAAGCAAACTACATTTCTTTGGTGCCTGAAATATAGTTCTCAATTATTTGTTGAATGTTATTGATATATTCTATTTGGTTGTCTCCATTTTTTCTTCTCCTTATTATTTAAATTAGCATATCAAGTATATGTCTAGTTTTTCAAAGCATACTTAATGTTTTGTGTGATTTGTTTGAAAGGGTTTTCTCAAGTAGGAATTAAATTCCATTTAATAGGTCACTGTAATTTGGAGGGTCCAAGTTGGATAACTAAGTAGAACCAGATAAAAATAGTCTTGCATGTTTATGCCAGTCATAGACAATATTATGCCAAGTAATTCAAGTTATAACTAGAAGGAAGACACAAATCTATCAGTGATTAGACTCTGTTGCCCAGTTAAGTAAAAGGCACGGATCAATTATTTTCCAAAATCATTTCCTTGTATAATATTTCAAAATCTAATTTTAATTTTGTGTTGTGGAAGTAGTAGTTGTTAGTATAGATAAAAATAACCTATTTCAAATTATATGCCAATCTAAATTAGGTTAAAGTGGATGATTTAATTGACAAAATTACATAAACTCCATAATCTTCTCAAATTCACCAATCAATTTGAGGAGTAATTATTCATTGGTGAACATAAGGTAATACCCATCTAGGCATAGCAGAGCCTGAAGTGCAGGGAATTCCACTCATTTTGATTGATTCTGTTCATTGGCCAATTCACTTGTAAAACCTCATCATAAGGCCTGGCATACCTTTAGGGTTTTGCAATCTGTTGATTTGGGAACCAATAGGGACTTCAAGTCCTGAAAGGTTTTTTTACCCCAAAAAGGATATCAGATGCCAAAACCCTCTTTTGTTTTGTTCTCCACAGGTCTAAAATCACTAAAGAACTCAGGTCCTTGCGGGGATTCGGGCCTCGAAAGGCCTTTAAAACTTAATTCATCAAAATGTTACAAAGGGGAAAATCCATTTTTCTGCCCTGCACCCAACAAGCACTTAGGAAGATTATCAAGACTTATGTCCTTTTGGGGCTTTGGGCCCTGAAAGGCTTTTTGGCCTCAAAACTTCAAAAGTGAAAAATCCAACTTTCCTCCCGCTCCCCACAAGGAAACGAAATTGTCAAATTGCTTAAGATCTTTCCGGACCTCGGACCCCGAAAGGTTCATCGCCCTTAACTTTTCAAAAGTACCAAATCCCATTTTCACCCTGTGTCCCGCCAACAATTAGAAGAGCCATTTCGGGACTCCGGGCCCACTAAGCATTTTTGGTCATAAAGGGAAAAGAAGTTCCAAATGCCAAGTTTCTTCTGTTGACCCGCACCCCACCAATACAATACTTTAAGCATGGCATCCTTGTCGATATTTCGAGCCCGAGGTAGCTTTTTGACCCTTTAATAGTTTTTAGCCTAAAAGCTTGATTTCTTCCCGTTGTTTTGGACCCGATTGGGATGACGGGCACAGGGTCCAAATTTGGACCTTGGTCCAAATTTCCAACTTAGTCTTGCAAACCCGCCAAGGCATAAAAACCCTCTAAATGTTTAGATTTAAGTGTTCTTTTGGTATTTTCTAGTCTTTTTATGTATCTGTTTTGCCCTTGCAGGTTAGATAAATGTCTGAAGAAGAGACCTTTGTCCATTAAAGTGAGGAAACAGTTTCTGATATTTATAAGTCTATAGAGGAGATTAAGAAAGAGATAGAGGAAGTAGAAGTAGGTGAAGTTGGGTTATCACAATCATCAAAGAAACAAACCAAATAGAAAAAGAAGAAGGAACTACCTGTAATAATGAAGTATCAATTTCAAGGAGTTCCTAAGGATTTTAAGTTCAAGAATGAGCTTATGAATATCACAAATATAGAATTAGGTCACATAGACCTAGGAGTGTTTAAACATGACACATTTGGGGATGATGTCACCCCAAGGGCCAAGAAAAGTACGCATTCAGGGTTAGGACATATAGCAAGCTTTCCACCAACAATCCAATGCCCTCAGTTGATTCTTACTTTCGTTCACCATTACATCCCTAAGGAGATGAAAGGGTTTGATTTTGGTGGGAACCTCTTGCTGGACATCACCCCTGAGATGATTAGGATGGTCTTTGATTTGCTAGTATATCCACAATCTAGTTTATTGACAGTTGCTGAAGCAGCAAGATTTTACAATCAGGATGTTTGCTCAGAGCAAAGGGTATTTAAACCAATATTGGTTGGCAAAAAAGAAGAAATTTGCTTCCAAGGTACCCTCCAAATTGACAAGAGCATATTTTCAGGGAGAGGTCTCTGATGTAATTACCTTGTTAAGCAGAGATTTTGGAAGAGAGGAGTCCAGAACCTATGAAACATGGATGTTTCAACTCATTTTTCACACTATCAAGGGAGAAACTAGGCTAGACTAGGCTAAGATTGTTTCAGACAATATATATGCACAACTGATGTCAGTAGTACAAATCAAGAAGTTCTACATGACATTACACATTTTTATGGTTGGCTGCAAGAGTAGGAAATTTCCTTGGTTTAACCATTGTAGTAGTCAAAGGAGAAGCTCCAGGACAAAGCAAAATCTGGAAATATTATCACCAGTTGAAACAAAAAGAAGCAGAAAAGCACTTCAAGAGATTTAATGACGCATTTTTGTATGCAATTATTTTAGAATTGACAAGTGATCTCATTTGGCGGATGTTTGAAAAGGTAATGGATCTCATCAAGCCATGCGGACAATGGTTTATCCAATTCCCTAAATCAACATATATCAAAATAGCGGGCTTCAAGAGGACCCCATTTTTTCTCCTAAGGCACTACAGTGACAAGATTATTCTGATTGAGTTCTCCCACCAAATCAACGAAGTTCATCTGAAGTTGTCTGGGAAACATAAGTCTAGGGTGAAGTTGTTGAAATGCACCGAACAACTGAGACGGGGGGTGAATTAGTTGTCACAAAAATTCAAACACTTCTTCACTTAAACATTAATAACTTATTCACAATTCTTATGATTTAACAATGAATGCATGAAATCTGAAACTTAAACATAGATGCAACATTATACACAAGAGACACCAGATTTTTATGTGGAAAACCCCAAGGTGGGGAAAAATGACGGAGAGGATTAGCTCTCAAAATATATTGCAATCTTTGAAAAATGATGTTTAGGCTTGGTCACTCTAGGGGCCCAGAACATACTGGCTCACTGCCTCAACCCTAAACCTAGAAAGATTACAATAAGGGTTGTTAAACCCTGAGGGCTATTAAACCCTACTGGTGGCTCACTACCAAAATCACCATCTTCTTCATGTCCAAGATTAATACATTGAAGTACAATAGTTCCTCTGCTTTGCTCTGCCCTTCTCTGCCTTATCTCCTCATCCTTTTCCTTATCTTCCCATTTTCGCACAAGGACACCATTTCCACAACTCAATTACAAGTATTTATACACTTCATCAACCTTGGAATGATCATCAAGGTCGGCATTATAATCATCAACCATTGGAACAATCTCCAAGGTCAGCATTACAAACATTTACAAAATAGGTCTTGACCTAATACAAAAATATGTTAAGGAATTGTAGTATAGATGTATGTGGATCATGCCACGCCTTAGCTGGGACTCAAACATGACCTTCCATGCCATAACATGCTTCCACAATCTTCAAGAGATCTCTGCAATTACTAGAATTAACCAAGTTGGCTAAGACTGGTTGCACGCTACATTATCTGGGAATAATCTTCAAACACAATCTCATTTCCTTAACACGGACCAATGTAAAGGTAGGAACATGATCAGGAGGAATCCACAAGCATGTTGAAATCATCAGGAGAAACTGTACAAACACAAACCACTTTATTCATAAGATTCTTCACATCAGAACACATGAACTTCACTGTCTTCAACTGTCATGAAGGAAAGATAGCTTACGGACCACCAAAACATGAACCATTGCAATTATAGGTACTTATCATCATCCTAGACTTCCCTGTAGAACCACATAGAAAAACACTTTAATGCAGAGGAATGCGGAGCAAAATACTTTCTCCTTGTCAGCAGAGAATAACCAAAGAAAGCAGGTTTTACTTTGGTGAATGCAACTCTCTCAATTCTTCACACCGGAGGCTCAAAATCAGGATTTAGCATCTTTAGACATCCCTTTAAATAAATTCCAATCCACACACCAAGATCTTCAAGTATCAAGAAATACAGAGTAATCTACCAGATTGTTCTTCAACATACAACTCATTGTCTATACTGCACTTCACTGTAACTCACTTGTTTCTTTCAGAGATGCCAATTTTCTCAATATCCTCAACATACAAAGCTTCTAAACAAGTAATAGAATAGGACATAGTTGACACCAATGACAACAAAGATATGTTGACATGAATGACAACACCGATTAGGCACATACTTGCAACAATCTCCCCCTTTGTCATTGATGGCAACATATGATGTGAAAAACTGCAACAACCATCAAGATAGGATTCTCCCCCTATCTCTTTACACATCTGCAATCTATCTTTCTGACCAAGATTCTCCCCCTATCTCTTTACACATCTGCACTCATTCTTTTTGAGTTTTTCACATGACTTCTCTCCCCCTTTGACATCAATGGAAAAGGGCACATACTTTAACTCTTCTGCTCTGATTCAATTTCTCTTTTGAACTCTCTAACTACTCCCCCTGAGAAGTAGCCATAAAAGCATCAATCTAGATCTGAAGAAGCACCACCAGACTAGTGCAATCTTGTGCATCTTAGTTTAGAGTAAGAGGGGTAATAACCCCTAACTTTTCTTTGAGATACTCAAAAGTATCCTTAGGCAGAGGTTTGGTGAAAATGTCTGCAATCTAGTTTTTGTAGATACATATTCCAACTTGACTTCATTCTCTGTCACTTTTTCCCTTAGAAAGTGATATCTTATGTATATGTGCTTTGTCCTTGAATGCATTACTGGATTCTTTGATATGTTTATGGAACTTGTATTGTCACAAAAGATTGCAATTGGATCTTCATACACAACTCTGATGTCCTTCAATGTCTATTTCATCCACAACACTTGAGTACAACTACATGTTGCTGCAATATATTCTACTTATGCACTAGACATAGATATCGAGTCTTGTTTTTTTCTTATCCAAGATACCAGCCTTTTTCCCAAAAAGAATGCAAGGTCTCCACTTGTACTTTTTATGTCATCTACATCTCCGGCCCAATCTGCATCAGTGTATGCACTAACAGTGAAATTATTGTCCCTTTGATACCACAAACCATAATCCATTGTGCCTTTGAAATATCTCAGAACTCTCTTGACTTCCATCACATGTGACTCCTTAGGCTCTGCTGGAAATCTTGCCATAAGACAAACTGCATGCATTATGTCAAGTCTGGTTTGAGTTAGATAAAGTAATCCTCAAATCATAATCTATACCTTTTCTGATCTACCATAGGTGAATCATCATTTTTTCTCAACTTACAACCGGTTATCATGGGAGTATTTACTAGTTTAGAGTCTTCCATCCCAAATTTCTTTAACAACTCTTTGACATACTTAGACTAAGAAATGAAGATACCCTTGTCTGATTGATTTATTTGCAGACCTAAAAATAAATTCATCTCACCAAACATGGACATTTCAAATTCACTTTGCATTTCTCCAGCAAAAACTATGCACATACCTTCATTTCCTCCAAAGATAATGCCATCAACAAAGACTGCAACAATTAGGATTTGGTCATTATTGATCATGAAATAGATATTGTTGTCGATGATACCCTTGGTGAATCCTAACTGTATCAGATACTTATCCAACCTAGCATACCATGCTCTGGGGGCTTGTTTTAACCCATACAATGCCTTCTTCAATCTGCATACCATGTCACCCTGGTGTGATGATTGGAATCCTTCCAGTTGTTCAATATAGACTTCTTCTTCCAACTCTCCATTCAAGAATGCAGACTTTACATCCATCTGATATACCTTAAAATCTTTGTAGGCTGCGAATGCCAGAAACATTCTTATAGCTTCAATCCTTGCCACTAGTGGAAATGTTTCCACAAAATCTATTCCTTCAACTTGAGAGTGTCCTTTGCATACCAACCTTGCTTTGTTTCTTACTACTTCACCATTCTCATTCATCTTGTTTCTGAAAACCCACTTGGTAACAATTACATTTTTATCTGTTGGTCTAGGAACAAGATCCCAGGTCTGATTCTTCTCTATCTACATCAATTGTTCTTTCATAGCCTTTACCCAATTCTCATCATTACAATCTTCATTCATAGTCTTAGGTTCAATCTTGGAAATTATATAGAAATTTACTTGTTCTTTTGCAGCTCTTCTTCTGGTCAAGATTCCTTTACTCTTATCTCCTATGATTTGATCTTCAGAATGATTAAGTTTTACATACCTTGGTGTCTTGGCAGTACTTTCTGGAGCTTGATCCTCTTCATCTAAGTTGTCTTCATGTTGCACCACTTCTGAAACATCTGGTTTATCTAATTCATATCCACTTGATTCTGGAGACCTTTCCTTGCTTTCATCGACTTTGACATTTGCACTCTCAATGATCTTATTTAGCCTCTTATTATAACACTGGTAGGCCTTGCTCTTGGTTGAGTAACCATGGAAGATTCCTTCATCACACCTAGCATCAAACTTGCCTAGATCTTATTCTCTTTTGATATAACATTTGCTACCAAAAACTTTGAGATATTTCACAGTAGGAACTTTACCATACCACAATTCATAAGGAGTCTTAGAACTGTTACCTTTGACTTGGACTCTGTTTAGGATATATACAACAATGTGAATTTCCTCTCTCCAATATACTTCCAGAAGATTAGCTTCCTTCATCATGGTTCTAGCAGCTTCTTGAACTGTTTTGTTCTTTCTTTCAATGACTCCATTTTGTTGTGGAGTTCTAGGTGTAGATAACTGTCTCTTTATCTCATGTTCTTCACAAAAGAAATTGGATTCATTTGATGTGAACTTTCCTCCTCTATCAAACCATAAACATTTGATCTTCAAATCCATCTCAATTTCAACCATTGCCTTAAATGTCTTGAACTTATCCAGAGCTTCTAATTTTTCTTTCAAAAAGGTAACCCATTATTCTAGAATAATCATCAATAAGCAACATGAAATACCTATCTCCTTGAAAACTTATTACTCTGGTAGGTCCACACAAGTCTGTATGCACTAGTTCCAATAATCCATCAACTGATTGGTCCTTGCTTTTGAAACTTGTTCTTGCTTGTTTCCCAAATTGACACTCCTTGCAAATAGGATTAGCAAGCTTCACAAGCTTGGGAAAATCTCTAACAGCATGTGCAGTACTTATCTTCATAATTTTATCAAAATTGATGTGACACAACCTTCTATGCCATAGCCAGCTTTCATCGATCTGAGCCAACAAACAATAATTATCAGTGTATACACCTAAAATTGGCTCATGTAGAATTAAGTAAATATTTTAATATTTATCTTAATTCTTATTCTTCTATCAATTAAATAAATATTCTAAGTTTATTTCATTGGTTCATTATCCCATAATTATATAAAAATCAATTTATTTAATTAAAATCCCTAAATTCTTCTAATGTCTCACATAATTAAATAATCCTAAATTCCTCTATCCTAAGTCCTAATTCTATAAATCCACCTCACCAATCCACCACACCATGTTGCACATGTAATTAAATATTTTAAATATTTAATTAGCTAATATTCCCTCACCCACATGTGCTTTTTATCCTCCAGTCAAATTAGTTAACTTAGCAATCAAATCAGTTAACTAATTAGTCATTTGAGTTCACTAATCAATCAATGCACTTGACTAATTGGTCTATTCTATTAACTCTTCACTCTATTCTGTTAACTCCCCTGTTGCATGAAGGACCTTGGACACTTGTCCTCTTTCTATTCGCACACATTCCTCAATCATTCTCAACCATGGATCTTCTTATTTCTTCTCAACCGTTGATCTCTTCTCTTCTGAGTCTATAAATTGAACCTTATTCCTCCATTTCTATCATCCAAGCTTTCAGTCCAATTACTCTGTTGAATTACCAACGCGCCTTTGGCACCCCCACTACCATACATTTGCTTGAGATCACCACCATTGCTTTGAAGCTCATCTTCATAGCAATAAAGTGTCATAGCCATTTCTCTATCTCCATCTTGAAGAACAAAGCAAGGAAGTGCACTTCCTGAGGGAAACTTTCATCAGAAAAGATCGATCGAGACTAGGTGAACAATGGAAGTCGCAGGATAACAAGGTTTTGTGTGAGGTTTTGTGATTTATTTGTTCAGTCTTGTTATTCGTTATTTCTATTGATGTTCATTGGTTTATTAATGGTTTTATGCTGTTAAACACAATTTCTAATAAAACCTGGCAAACAGGCATCGTGTGTAAGTTGATCTTCTATGTCACCTACACTTGGAGGCACTTTGTCTCATCATCTTATCACTCTTCTCCTATCAATTTCCTTCAATTCCATTTCCTATCCTATCCTTCCATACTGTCTAGTCTATCCATCCTAATCTTCCCTTCCTCTATTTTTTTGATCTTGATAAAGATTGGGGGCATAATGTTGATAAATGTTTTAGATGTCTCTTGACATACCTTATCCCTCCAAGCCATGCCAATCCTTCATTATCCTCTTACCTTCCTATCATCATAGGCGTCGCCATGAAAAATCCTAAGTATTCTACCTACAATGGGGCACGTTATTCTTAGGCGACATAGTCCTTGGAGATCACTTCCTTGTTTCCTTCTACCTAACCATCTGTATTTACTATCACCCATCGATCTGCCTATCCGTGGTGTTTCCTTGTCATCAGTATCTAGCATTAAGGCTATCCATAATGTCACCGTATCCTATCATGGCTTGATACTCTCTCTTTTGTCACCTTATCAACTAAGGTCTTATCCAATATCCTATCCATAGTGTCAGCCTAGTATAGCATCTGTCGTCAGTGTCTACATGATCCAAGTCCCCAAACTACGTTGCCTTTACGTCATCATGTAGGCAAGGCCATTTTCAATGCACCCAAGCTCCGCTTCCCATCCAATCCATATCTTGTCGTCTATCCTCTAGTCCATCTGCATCCATGGTCCAGGTCCCAAACTATGTTGCCTCTGCATCGTCACGTAGGAAAGTCCATTATCAATGCACCCTCGAGGCACTAGGTCAGTCCCTTAGGGTTTGTTTCACCAGTAAGGATTGTGGAACCTTTTACCTAGCATGCATACAAGCACAAGCAAAACCTACATTCAAAACATAAATCTTGGCGCAAGACATCAACCTATCCAACACAAAGCAAACAAGTACCTAACGCACTCAAACTGATTCTATCTAAATCATGGCAAGAACAACACATCTAAATGCAAGAAGGTTTTGTGTTTGATCAGGTTAACTTATAGAGTCTTGATTTTTGTTATTATGTCTTCCTATGCTACTTGAGGATGCCAAAAGCCAGAGATACTATGATGGGGGCATAATCATTTTCTTTGTCTATTGTTTGTTGATTAATCTTTAGTAATGTGAAGCCTTGTCTAACGACATGATCGACAAAAGATCATCGAGGACTCCAAAGGTCTAACATGAATGGAGGCAATCCTTATTTGGTGATACACAAGAAATACTCAGGTCATCTCAGTTTAATTATACATCGATGCTTGTATTAACTTGCTAAATCTAAATCCATGTAAGTGATACTCAGGTCATCTCGATTCAATTATACCTAGATGCTTGTATTTTCTTACAACATTTTAAATCGCCCAATGATGAAATAAGCACTTCAAATACTTGCAAAATCAAGATGGCAAAACCATTTCACATCCATATCGTATCCATTTATGTCTATATTCCATGCAATAAAAATTCCTATGCAGAGTATCAATGTTTACAAATAAAAGCTTGTGAATCCTTCTATCGAGTCAATCATTGTATCTCTCGTCAACAATTCTAGTTTTCAATCCGAGCAATGGTCCAAATGCAATTCTATCTTTAATCCATACCGATCAAGTCAAGTCAATCTTGTCAAATGATCCAATCACAATCAATGGTCTTGATCCTCGTCTGGTCGTAAACCAACTCAATCAGTTATAATCAATCAATTGTCTTATACATGATGTCACATTGTTGAAATTAGACCAGTACATGTGTCTTACATGGCACATTTCATTTATTGAAACCAGACACTGTCCTTCATGTTGCTCTAGGGATCTATCATTCCCCGCCATGACAACACTGTCGTATATCAATATCGATTAATCATTGGTTTACTACCTGACAGAGGCAATACCTTGTTTGTTCTTGTATCATTTGTGCATACTTGCTAACTTGCTTGTGTGTATTATCATTTTATTTTATGTAGCATGTCATTTGGCTCTTTCTTCACCCATTTTCTTCAAACCTAACCTATTTTTCACCTTCTTCATCGTGAGATTGTCCATCTCACGCCTTCTGCCTTCTTCCTGTCCAATCTCCCAAGGGGGCATCCTATCGTCATAACCTATAGTAGGGCCAAACTGGGGAATGTATCCAATTGCAAGAAATCTTTATTTCTTTGAAACAACGTGATAAAACATATTGCATCAAAGAGGGGAAAAATGTATACACCTAAAATTGGCTCATGTTGAATTAAGTAAATATTTGAATATTTATCTTAATTCTTATTCTTCTATCAATTAAACAAATATTCTAAGTTTATTTGATTGGTTCATTATCCCATAATTAAATAAAAATTAATTTATTTAATTAAAATCCCTAAATTCTTCTAATGTCTCACATAATTAAATAATCCTAATTTATTTAATTAATCCTAAATTTCTCTATCCTAAGTCCTAATTCCATAAATCCACCTCACCAATCCACCTCACCTTTCCACCTCACCATGTTGCACATGTAATTAAATATTTTAAATATTTAATTAGCTAATATTCACTCACCCACATGTCCTATTTATCCTCCAGTCAAATTAGTTAACTCAACAATCAAATCAGTTAATTAATTAGTCATTTGAGTTCACTAATCAATCAATGCACTTGACTGATTGGTATATTCTATTAACTCTTGAATCTATTATGTTAACTCCCCTATTGCATGAAGGAGCTTGGACACTTGACCTCTTTCTATTCACGCACATTCCTCAACCATTGATCTTATTTCTTCTCAATCGTTGATCTCTTATCTTCTGAGTCTATAAATTGAACCTTATTCCTCCATTTCGATCATCCAAGCTTTCAGTACAATTACTTTGTCGAATTACTAGTGCGCCTTTGGCACCCCCACTACCATACATTTGCTTGAGATCACCACCATTGCTTTGAAGCTCATCTTCATAGCAATAAAGTATCATAGCCATTTCTCCATCTCCATCTTGAAGAACGAAGCAAGGTAGTGTGCTTCCTAAGGGCAACTTTCATCACAAAAGATCAATCGAGACTAGGCAAACAATGGAAGCCGTAGGATAACAAGCTTTTGTGTGAGGTTTTGTGATTTATTTGTTCAATCTTGTTATTCGCTATTTCTATTGATGTTCATTGGTTTATTAATGGTTTTATGCTGTTAACCACAATTTTTGATAACAATTAGTTCCTTTCAAGTGATAGATATTACCTCTGGTCTTCTTACCAGTTGCAATGACTGTTCCGGAGCTTTCCCTAATCTTGCATCCATTGTCCTTGAAGCTTAGGTCATAAGCGTTGTCACACATCTGACCCACACTCAAAAGATTGTACTTTAATCCTTTCACATACAAGACATCTTCAGTATTATGCTTTCCATCAAAAGAAATAGATCCTTTTCCACAAATCTTACCAGCTGTATCATCTCCAAACCTAACTAGTCCACCATCATATCTTTCCAAACTCAGAAACTTACTTTTGTCACCAGTCATGTGGTGAGAGAAGCCACTATCAATAACCCATTCATCTTTGTCTTCAACAACCTGAGCAACCAAAGCACTTTCCACTTGTTTTTCTTTCTTCACACAGCTAGCAGGATTAGTAGACACAGGTTCTTCTTTAATAGCAATAAACAAGCATTCATTACTAGAGGTACTAACATTATTTGGTTCGCCATTATCTGATACTCCTTCATCATCATCAAGATCTTCAACATAATAACATTTCTTTTGGATCCTAGGCATGTTCTCATATCTTTTCATGTTTCTTTTAATTCTTTCAGGACATTTGGAAGCAAAGTGTCCTACTTTACCAAAGAAAAAACATTTGAAAGGTAATTTACCTTTGAACTTACTGGATCCTCTTTACAATCTATCCACAAAGTTGGCTTCAATTTCATCAAACTCATCATCCTATTCTATCTTGTACTTTTCTGATCTAGAGGTTCTCCTAGAAGTACTGGCTTTGAAGACAGTCTCTACTTTTGGTAGGGAATCACCAAACTCTCTCATTTCAAAGGCAATAAGATTATCAAGCAACTGATCTCTATCAATAGCTTTTACTTGCATAAATTTTTCAATTGCAACTACCTTGTGACTATAGGACTTTGGCAGTGATCTGAGAATTTTCATTACAACTTCCTTATCACTGAGAGTTCCCCCCATACCTTTTATTTCGGTGACAAGTTCATCAACTATTTTCATAAAGGCTATTATGTTTTCATCTTCAAACATTCATATTTCACTTTCAGACTTTGTAGCTTGGCCTCCTTCATAGAATCATCTCCCTCATACAGATTTTTCATCTTTTCCCATACCTCATTTGCAGTTTCAAGATCCACAACTTTTGTCAGTACTGAGTCATTTAGTGAACTTAATAGAGCATCTTTTTCTTTAACATCCACTTCATATTCCTTGATTTCATCTTCAGTCGTCAAACCATTTTGAGGCAAGGTGTATTTTGTTTCTGCAGCTTTCCATACTTTGTAACCAAGATATAGAAGATGAATTTTCATTCATGCCTTCTAAAGAGCATAGTTTGTCCCATCAAAATGAGGCGCTCCCTTCTTATAAGACATTATGGATCTTCCTCAATCTGTTAGACTTTCTTCAGAGGAACCTTGCTCTGATACCAATTGTTGAAATGCACCAGACAATTGAGAGGGGGGGTGAATTAGTTGTCACAAAAGTTCAAACACTTCTTCACTTAAACATTAATCACTTATTCACAATTCTTATGATTTAGCAATGAATGCATGAAATTAGAAACTTAAACATAGATGCAACATTATACACAAGAGACACTAGGTTTTACGTGGAAAACCCCAAGGTGAGGAAAAACCACAGAGAGGATTAGCTCTCAAAATATATTGCAATCTTTGAAAAATGATGTTTAGGCTTGGTCACTACATGGGCCTAGAACATACTGGCTCACTGCCATGAAGTACAGCTAGGTCTAGCAGGCTCACTGCCTCAACCCTAAACATAGAAAGATTTCAATAAGGGTTGTTAAACCCCAAGGGCTATTAAACCCTACTAGCGGCTCACTGTCAGGGTCACTACTAAAATCACCATCTTCTTCATGTCTAAGATTAATACATTGAAGTACAATAGTTCCTCTGCTCTACTCTGCCCTGCTTTGCCTTATCTCCTCATCCTTTTCCTTATCTTCCCATTTTCACACAAGGACACCTTTTCCATGACTCAATTACAAGTATTTATACACTTCATCACCCTTGGAATGATCATCAAGGTCAGAATTATAATCATCAACCATTGGAACAATCTCCAAGGTCGGCATTACAAACATTTACAAAATAGGTCTTGACCTAATACAAAAATATGTTAAGGAATTGTAGTATAGATGTATGCGGATCACGCCATGCCTTAGCTGGGACTTAAACATGATCTTCCATGCCATAACACACTTCCACAATCTTCAAGAGATCTCCGCAATTACTGGAATCAACCAAGTCAGCTAAGACTGGTTACACGTTACGTTATCTGGGAATAATCTTTAGACACAATCTCATTTCCTTAACGCGGACCAATGTAAAGGTAGGAACATGATCAGGAGGAATCCACAAGCATGTTGAAATCATCAGGAGCAACCGTACAAACACAAACCACTTTATTCATAAGATTCTTCACACTAGAACACATGAACTTCACTGTCTTCAACTGTCATGAAGGAAAGATAGCTTGCGGACCACCAAAACATGAACCATTGCAATTACAGGCACTTATCATCCTAGACTTTCCTTTAGAACTGCAGAGCAAAACACTTTAATGCGGAGGAATGCGGAGCAAAATACTTTCTCCCTGTCAGCAAAGAATAACTAGAGAAATTAGGTTTTACTCTGGCGAATGTAACTCTCTCAATTCTTCACACCGGAGGCTCAAACTTAGGATTTAGCATCTTCAGACATCCCTTTAAATAACTTCCAAACTGTACACCAAGATCTTTAAGCATCAAGAAATGTGGAGTAATCTACCATACTGTTCTTTAGCATACAACTCACTATCTATACTGCACTCCACTGTAACTCACTTGTTTCTTCCGGAGAGGCCAATTTTCTCAATATCCTCAACATACAAAGCTTCTAAATAAGTAATAGAATAGGACATAGTTGACACCAATGACAACAAAGATATGTTGACATTAATGACAACACCGATTAGGCACATACTTGCAACAGAAGTATCCTTTTGTGTTGGGTTTTTATGAATGTCCTTCCATTGTTGCGGTGAAGACAACAACTGAAGAGCTAAATTCTCTTAATCTGAAAGTATATGACCCTATGGAAGACTTTGACCCTATTGGCAAACTTAACCAGCTATTTCCAACAATGGATTTCAAACATAAGCATTCTTTGGAAGACTTTTGGACAAATTGCCAAGATGATTTTGAAGTGAGGAAGAAGTAGTATACCAAAGTCACTGCTTTCCAAATGAGAGAATTTGGACTAAGGAATGACATACCGGAGGAGTTTTCTGATGATGGTGTAGTATTTGACCCTATATATCAGTTGGATTCTATTGATAAGAAAGGGTTGGACCCTATCAATTGGTCAGAAAAAGAAGAGAATTCCATCAAGGAATTTCATACTTATATCATTAAAAGAAACATGTCTTGGTTGAATCCAAGGTTACAAAATTTTGTGCCACAAAATACACAAGTAAGGAAGAAAGGCAAAGATCAAGCTTCATCTTTTGGATCACCAGCTAGAAAAAGACAAAAGGTGCAGAGGTAGCCTCCTAAAATGACAAAAAGAGGTGTTTATATTGAGGTTGCTTCTCCTGAAGATGTATTCAAAGTTGTTAAGGAAAAGTTTGTTGAGTCTTCAATGATATACAAAGGAGTAGCAGGGATAACATGTAGCATTGGAGTTAGGCCAGTTGCACAGGTTCTTCCTCCCAGAGCCGCCATTGGGAAATATCTAGGGGAAGGGGAGCAAACAGTTGAAACTAAAGTATCACAAGCACAAAAGAAAAATTTAGATGAAGTGTTACCTGAAAAAGGAACCTACTATGGAACAGTCAGCTAAAGACAGACAAAGTCCTTTGCAAAAACAAGAAGAAAGCGATAAAGTTCAAGATATGTCTGAAAATGTCCCTTTTGAAGAAGACGAGGATCTTGGAGAAGAGCATATGCTAACTTCTGAAGAACAACAAGACATAATTGATGCTGCAGGAAAAGAAGATAAGGTTGATTCTGCTGAGCAAATTGAGTCTTCAAAAACTTCAAAAGAACAACCACATGAAGAGAAACAACAGGAGGCCAAGATAGTTGAGCCAGCTGATCAACAGCAACAACAAATAACACAAGATCAACATGATCAGACCCTGCAGGCACTAGCGGTGCCATCTTGGCTCAATTTGAACTTGACTAAAAGGCAACAGGTTGTTATCAATCCTTTAATTTTTTAGGAGATGATTGCAGAGATTGAGAAGGAAAAGCCTAGAAAGAAGCCTAGGACCTTGTCAACTATCTGTACCAATGACAAAGGGGAAAGAATTGCAAAAATCGCTACCCCGATAGCTGATAAAGATGACCGGGAGCTGCAAGCTAAGGATTACCAAATCACAAAAGTGAATTTGGGGAAGCAGACCCGCATAGAAGAAATTGCTTCATTTGATTCTACATATACAACAATGAAATCAAGAATGCAGAAACATAAACAAACCAAAGACAATTTAAAACTCCATCTAAATCAAATGAAGACATTTGTTAAAGGTCTTTTGACACCCATTTCTAAGCAACCAAAATCAACAGATGTGCCAATTCTAATGACAAAATAGGAAGTAGATGCTTTACAGGCTATGAAAAAAAGTCTTCAATAATTGACAGATGGGTGGCCAAATTTCTGGAAGAGGCTTTCATTATTTTTGACAAATGTTTTCCTTATTATGAAGAGGCATGAAAATTAGAAAATGAGGTAGATTCTTTTATTGAAGATCATAAGAAAGAGGATCCAAAGATGGAGCAAATTTTGAGCACTTTGAAGTAGATTGGTAAGCTTACTCAAGAGGAGCTGATGGAGTAAGACATTTTGCATGATGAAGAGCCTAATTTTGTTGACTTTTGTGTAAAGGTTACTGAGTATAAAATTGAGTAGTTGGTTGAGTATCATCCTCCATTACTGACATTACGGTAAGACATCTTTTAGTATATTGCTATTTTTGAGACTTTTGTCAAAGCGGTTGCGGGTCTTGACATGTATTCTCATGACAAATATAGACTAGAACCATTGGATAAAGTGAAGGAAGTTTTCAAGAAGAAAATGTGTTGGATAAATTTGTGGAGTCTAAAGCTCATTTCAAGCTCGCCTTGGTGGACATAAGTAACATGGAGAGAAGGTTTGAACAGGTTACTCAGTACCTTAAGACTTTCAAATTTAGGAATGAATGGTTAGATGGGCCAGAAGTGGACAGGGTGGATCAATTTTTATCAAAATTTTATTGAATACAAGAAGACTTAGACTTTTACAGGAGCGTCCAGTTCCCACAAGTTCACTTTTGGACTTACTTAATTTTAATGTCTAAATCTTGTAAATCCACTTTTGTAAAAAGAGACTCACTATTTTTATAAAGTGGGCCCTACGGGATATCCTTCTTTTTCTTTTTATATCTTTGAGTTGAAAAGTCAACTTGGAAAATGACATGCAAAAACAATTCTATTTTTTAATGTGCTCTTTTTTAGTTGCATGGAGATGGTGATAAAAACAAGGACAAAAGGTGTCACATCCCTAATTTTGACTATGTTTTACTTTTCACTTTTATGCAATTAGTGGATAATTTTGCAAGGATTAATGATTTGACATTTAAAGAAAATGTGAGGATAAATCAAAGATTTTATGAATTATTATGCAAAAGAATTTAGACATATGATAACATGATGTCAAGATTATTTATTTATTTGGTTTAAGGATGGACTAATGATGCACTAATCCTAGTCTGGTGAATGCAAGTTGTAAACAGGAAACAGGTTTCCACCCTCTAAGAAAGAGAGGGAGAGTATCATCGGAGAGAAGAGAATAGATGTATGAGAAGGAATAGGTTATTGCCATCTAAGTCTTGTGTTTATTGTTAGTGAACCCATGTCAAAATTTGGTAAGTCGTAATTGCCCTTTTTGGTCAAAGGTTTTGGTTTTGACTCGACAGTTGTCGATTTGACGTCAAGATCCATTAGCGTTGGTTTTGTTAAAACCAAGTTGGGATAAATTAATCATCGACAAGATATGATCGATAGGTATTGTTTTGCCTATACGCTATGATTATAGTTATGTTTTTATAATGATTTAAATCAGAGTAAATTATGTTGATTTGATGATTTTTGTTAAGTTATTTGTTTTGGTAATGTAACTGTTCTTTGATGTTTTGTGAGACAAATAAGGGAGAGAATCTCAACCCTATTGTCATAACCTTATGGATGTCAGTATCAATGTAAGTAAGAAGAGGATTCTTTTTACTTTCTTTTGTGGTTGTTATATATATGTATGTATGTATGTATATATGTATATATATGTTTGTATTTTAATAGAGTCTAAGGAGAAGGCTTAAGAAGGTGGTCGACAATCTTCTCCATGAAAATGGGAAATGATTCCTTGATAATTTATGAGGTTGTTCGATTCCCATTCATTCTCTAACTTTCTAGAGAAGTGGAGACACGTTGTTATTGTTTTTAGGAAGTGGTCTTTAATGACCATAACTTCCACTTAGTATGATGCCTTCGTGGAAGTCATGGGAATATCATTTGAGGAGCATGGAAGCTGATCATTAAAAGGAGATTCTCTCGAAAGTTATGGGAGAGAGAAAAGATGATGAGAGCTCTGTGGAATAAGTGGTGTGCAAGAGATGACACAAGGAAAAGGCAGAGGACCTCGCTGAGGAAAGAGAGTGAGAAGAGACTTCACTAATCATCTCTGTGAACTCACAGGTTATTTCCTATTTTTAATACTAGTATTATGTTTGCAAATCTATTTGTGTTTCGGCATTGTTAGTAAGCAATCATGAGGCCAATGATTATAGTTATTGCTATGTTATATCTAATAATGTTTATATTTAGAAATGTTACTGTGCTTTTTATATAACTATGAGCCATTATACTCAATGGATTACTGTGTGAAAATAAAGACAATGTGCTCATTACACTAATGTCTTTAAGAGATCCGTTGTGCTCATTACTACTATATGTAAACATAGTCAACATGATTGATATTCAACTGTGTAAACCTATGAGTTGACGTTCTCATTGTAGTGTATAATCCATCATGTTTAAGTAAGTCTCAGTATTCTATTATGTTTCATATATCACTGTTGTGATTAACCAGTGATGTCTTGCTTGATCTATATTGATTATATATGTGTCATGTATAGTTTAATGCTACGTCCATCCAAGAATTTTTTTCTTTATGAGCCATATGTGAGTAAATATGGTTGGATAGCAAGAGTCACCTATGTTTATGATCGTCAATTTATGATCGATCTGTAGATCAGTTCTTATGTTAATATCAGTGGCATATGTTATATAGTAAACTTTCTATGTGTTACGTCAAAAAATGTCCCCTTGGGGGCTTTTCCCTCTTAAGGTTTAGCTCCCGGGTCTTTAGAATGCATTTAGGACATCTTGCATGTTAAATTGACATCTCGATGAGAAAACCCTGAAGTTTCATGGCAAATGGGACTTAGGGGGTGCACTTGACATGATTCTTGCTTGAAATAGGGGGGGAGGACTTGGGTGCCCGCGCCCTTGTCCTTTCCTATTTTAGGTTAGGACCAATTTTGGAGTGTCGGTTTATGACCTGTATTTAGGTCCTATGCCGACACGGTAAGTTTCAATTATGAAATTCTTAGCGGGAATGTTTGTAGTTGCATATATAAGCATGTTTAGGCATTCATTTGTAAACTAGGTGGCATTTTGGATTCAAGAGCTTGTGTAGAAGTGATTCAAGGCATTCATTGTCTGTTGAAGAGAAAAATTTGTGTTGTTATTGTGTTTGTATTTGCAGATTTGGCAATCATCTCCTCATGGCATGAAGAGCATCTTCATTCCATGAGATTTTCACTACAAGGTGATATAAATTGTGTTTTCAATCATTTATCATTTGGATTTTGACTCTATCCCATAGGGATACACACTCTTTATCTAACAATGGTGTTCGAAAGACTTGAATGTCTCTCCGGGGCTTGACTAAGGCAAGCCTCTAAACACCACAACCCCCAACCCATTTTTCCATGATTGCAGGTTACAGGTTGCAGAAGCAGAAAAAGTGGAGTTGTAGGAGAGTATTGCAGATTGTCAGAATTATAGATTAGAGAATAAAATAGGGACCTGGACTCAGGCACCCACTTATTAGTCCTCCGGATCCCACAACTAAAGAATCTCCGAAACAACAGGGACATGTTGCAAATAAGATTCCCAGATCCTGATAGAAATGATGGCACTGGATTAGGGTACCCACTCATTAGTCCCTGATTTCTCCTCTTTCTGAACTTCTAAATCTAGTATGCATTTGATTGTCATTTAATATCTTTGTGTGTGAGTATTTTTTGTGATTTGTCCATTTGCTTCTGAATTTACATAATTAGGGTTTTAAGCATAAGTGGACTTGATTGAATAGCTAAATCACACAATTCCAATTTTCCCCTATGTTCCAAGTGACTGAAGGCCTAATAGTAGACTTACTACTTGGCTGAAGTCCTTGAATGTTTGATGTGAAAGGAGGATTCATACAAACTAGTAAAATCAACCCTAAACACAAAAATCCTCTTCATCAAATTTCACCCTAAACATTTTTGGTGAACTCATGTTTTTAATGAATTTTACACCTTGCTAAGTGTTTTGATTCAAATTTACATTCATTTCATTCATTCATATCATTGTTCATCTTATTGCATTTGAAAAATTACAAAAAAAAATGAAAATTTGGAAAAATTTGAAAAAATTGGCATTTATAGCTTGCATTTTCATATAATTTGAATTACTTGACATTTAATTTCAATAAATTTCTTTAATTACCATCAAATCTTATTTAATTTACATAAATTCATCATTCATCATTCATTTAGATTGCATTTTCATGCTTAAATTGTTGAAAATTGCTTGAAATTGTGCATTTTTTTCATATAACCTAGTTTTGCATTAGCTAGGGTTTGTAGTCAAAATATTGTTTCATATTTTACTACCCTTTTAAAAAATTCATTAGGATTGATTTATAACTGTAGTGTTGCATCATAGTGGTTTGCTTGCAAAATTTCATGCCTAGGGTTTGAAAACCTCAAATTTGCACTAGATTTTGGCCTTATCGTCTCTCTATATTTCCATCATAGGCATGCTGTAAAGGGTTTTTCTGCACTAATTGGCTATTATCAGGGTTATTATAATTTTCCCCTCCTAAAATACTTTACAACACCTTTTTATTGGCCTCTTACAGTGGAAGTTTAGTGGAAAATTGCATATTTTAGCTATATTTTCCCTAGGGTTTGACTTTGAGTTACACTATAAGCATGTTGTGAAGGATTTTTTGGCATTAGGTGGCTGTTATTACTGTTATAATTTTCTTCCATCATCATTTTCCTCACAACACCTTTTGTTATACTCTTTTGCATTGAAATTTGGTGAAAATTGCATATTTTGGCTATATTTGCCATAGGGTTTGACCTAGATTTGCACTCCAAGCGTGTTGTGAAAGATTTTATGGATTTAGGTGGCTGATATGACTGATATAATCTACTTCACATCCTAAAATTATTTACAACAACCTTTCCATTGGGTCTTTGCATTGAAAATTTGTGAAAAATTACATGTTTTAGTGTATTTTCACTAGGTTTGGACTTGTCATCATCTTAGGTTTGCATCAGAAGTGTGTTTTGAAGGATATTATTGCTTTATTGGACTGATATCAGACATATTATTTTCTACCCTGATCAATTTCCTTACAACACCCTTTCTTTCACTTATTTGCATTGAAAATTTTGAAAAAATCAAGCATTTTAGGTCACTTTCATACATAATTTTGCACTTGTCTTTTGTATAAATTTTGAAAAGATTTTAAAATATGATTTCACATTGATTTGAATACATATACACATGGCTTCTAATTGCAACAATAACAATAGGTTCCCTCCTAGGCCTTACATGAAAAAAAAGGTCCCCAAACCTGAACTTGTCTTTACACCTCATGATAAAACAATTGGAGACATTGAAGGACCTCTTTATATCACTATGAAGATAATGGGAAATCCTGTGGATAGAACCCTTATTGATTCTAATTGCATGACTAATGTACCCATGGAAGAGTTCCTCTATTCACATGAATTTATGCAAGGCTCTTATGACCCTTCGGATATGATGATTAAGACAAATAAGGGAAACTTTGTAAACACTTCTGGGAAGATATCTTTATTGGTCAATGTATTTGAGAAACATGTAGAACAATTGTTTGATGTTGTCCCCATTTTTGACCTCTTTCATATAAAATTAAGACATCCATGGTTAAAGGCTATGAAAGTTGTCCCTTCAACAATTCATAACTGTGTAAAATTTCCTTTGAATGGACAAGTGATTACTATCCCTCACAATAAGTATAAACCTTTGGTTACAAGACCACATTGTACATTGGATTACTTTTCGGAAAGATTTGAGGTGGAACCGGACCCACGGACATATTTTAACTTCTTGGGCTATTGAAACTACAAAATAAAACTATTACATCAAGTGGTTGGTCCTTCTATGCAAGAAACAACAAGAGACAAACAACCCGCATTTGAAGAGAATCCTAGTCTGAAAGGAAATTGACCCTATGCTAAGGTTCCTCTCCCACCATCCTTACAAGGATCGGGAGGTGGTCATCGACAACAAAATATTCCACCTAGACAAATGAGATTTGATCCTGGTGCTTCCTCCTCTAAAACACAAAAACCTATGGAAGAGAAAAACACTATCTTACAAGAGATAAGTGGTAGGACAAAAAGAAATAGACAAGCAAAAGAAAGGAGGAGGAGACGACAAGTTTATGCCCAATGACTTGCATCTCAACAAGAAAACATCTCACCAAACATTGACTCAAACAAAGAAGATTTTAAGAATGGACAACTTGAAGAAAAGAATAAGAGTTGGGCTATGGTACCTTATGTCCCACTTTCCTCTAACATTCGGGAGTGGGAAAATGACAATGATTTGCTTGATGACAACCCTTAGTTGGTTGTCCTACCAGGTAAGTATCTCTAACCCTTTATCTCTCGTGATGTGTTTCCCCTGTGTTGTGTTGTGTGTTGTTTAGGCCTCCTGGGATGACCCTTGATTCTCTTGTAAGGTCCAGGATACCAAGAGACCACCTCTGTTGTGACCTTCTTCTTTTTGTATCATCATTCTTCTATATTGCTTCACCTCTATTTTTTTTGTTGTGTGTTGTGTCTTACGGACATAAAATCACGGTTGGTGACTTGGGGGCACCCTCCTACGTGATTGTCTCTAAGATACTTGTTTCTCCTCTCTTGATTTATTGTTTCCCTTCCTCTAGTATTTCTATCTAGCGGGTGGATGATGAAAAACATACTATACTAATGCAGACCTAGCATCCCTTTAGCGAGAAATAAAAAATTGGACTTAGTTCCTATATGATGATGGGGTTGATATATTATCCGACACTTGGCTAGTAGAATCACTCCGTGCATTTTATTGTGTGATATTGATGATGTCTTATCACACTTACAAAACATAACAATATTGTTGCTCTATGCACTTTGTCTATCTTGAATCTTGCATTATGCATTGATGTTGTTATTTATCATGATTATTTGGACACTAACACTTTTCTTGCAGGGATGTTTTTATGGGAACATTTGGTGACAATAAAGTACATGTCACCTTCGGGGGGCATGGGCTTTGCAAGAGCTTGTTCTCCCTTGTGTGTTTTCTGCCTACCTTAACGTGCTTGATATCGGTACCTGATATCAACCACCTTAAGGTGGGGGCATATAAAAGGTAAGCTGTTTGTTGTAGATGTTAGCAGTGTGCTTGTTCTCAAGTACAGTCTTAAAGACTAGTGGCGATGAGTCCCTCCTGCACTCTGAGATTTGTTTGCAATCATTTAAGCCCTCATTGCGAGGCATGGATGGTGTATTTCTCATGGAGAGTGCACATCCTATCATTTTCAAAAGTCCTCATCGCGAGGCGGGGAGCGGTTATGTGACTAACTCAACCCTTAAGAGTGTCTTCGGCAATTGTTGTGGTGAAGCCCAATCGTCAGAGTGTGCCTGTAATGTGCCTAAGATGGTGTTGGACCTAGAAATAGGAACACTCCATCACTTGTCTATCATGTTTTCTCCGTGTCTTCCAAGTGTGTGTGTATTGTGTGTTTGTTCCCAAGCATATTCTTAAAGACCGGTGGCGATGAGTCCCTCCTATGCTTTGGGATTTGTATGGCGTGTTTGATTTGTTTGGCATGTTTGTTGCCCCATATGTAATCTTAAAGACTGGTGGCGATGAGTCCCTCTTGCATTATGGGTAGTGTGTTTACTTTCCTTGCACTTGCACCTACATTTCATATACATAAAAAGAAAAAGAAAAAGAAAATCATCACTATCTTCACTGCATTCACTTTGTTTTGCATGTCTTCAATGTTGTATTCTCTATATTTTGCATGATTGTAACTGTCTTCTGTGTGTTTTACGTGCATGTTACTATCTTCTTTGTGATTGGCGTGTCTTCTTCGTGTTTTATGTGCATGTTACTTGTGTTTGTTGACCATACTTTAATGCATGTATTGACCTTCTGTTTATACATACATTAAAGTGGTGGCCAAATGTTATGTCAGAAAATGTCCCCTTGGGGGCTTTGCCCTCTTAAGGTTTAGCTCTCGGGTCTTTAGAATGCATTTAGGACATCTTGCATGTTAAATTGACATCCTAATGAGAAAACCCTAAAGTTTCATGGCAAATGGGAATTCGGGGGTGCACTTGACATGATTCTTGCCTGCAATAGGGGGGAGGACTTGGGCGTTCGTGCCCTAGTCCTCCCTATTTTAGGTCAAGACCAATTTTGGAGTGTCGGTTTATGACCGTTATTTAGGTCCTATGCTGACACAGTAAGTTTCAATTACGAAATTCTTAGCGGGAATGTTTGTAGTTACATATATAAGCATGTTTTGACATTCATTTGTAAACTAGATGGCATTTTGGATCCAAGAGCTTGTGTAGAAGTGATTTAAGGCATTCATTGTGTGTTGTAGAGTAGAATTTGTGTTGTTATTGTGTTTGTATTTGCAGATTTGGAAGTCATCTCCTCATGGAATGAAGAGCATCTTCATTCCATGAGATCTTCACTACAAGGTGATATCAATTGTGTTTTCAATCATTTATCATTTGGATTTTGCCTCTATCCTGTAGGGATATGCAATCTTTATCTGATAATGGTGTTCAAAAGACTTGAATGTCTCTCCAAGGTTGGACTGAGGCAAGCCTCTAAACAGCACAACTCCAACCCATTTTTCCATGATTATAGGTTACAGGTTGCAGGAGTAGAAAAAGTGGAGTTTCAGGAGAGTAGTGCAGATTGTCAAAATTGGAGATCAAAGAAGAAAATAGGGACCTAGACTCAGGTGCCCGCTCATTAGTCCTTTGGATCCTGCAACTGAAGATTCTTCGAAACAACAGGAACAAGTTGCAGACAAGATTCCCAGATCCCAACAGAAATGGTGGCACTGGACTAGGCACCTGCTCATTAGTCCCCGATTGTTCTACTTTCTGAACTTCAAAATCTGGTACGCATTTGATTTTCATTTAATATCTCTGTGTGTGAGCATTTTTCATGGTTTGTCCGTTTGTTTTCGAATTTGCATAATTAGGGTTTTGAGCATAAGTGGGCTTGATTGAATAGCTAAATCACACAATTCCAATTTTCCCCTATATTCCAAGTGACTGAAGGCCTGATAGTAGACTTCCTACTTGGTTGAAGTCCCTGAATGTTTGAGGTGAAAGGAGGATTCATACAAACTAGTAAAATCAACCCTAAACACAAACATGCTCTTCATCAAATTTCACCCTAAACACTATGTAGGCCAATAGGCCAAGAATATTTAAGTATGTATTGGTTGTTGAGTAAATCTCATACATACCGATAGGATACAAGTTATCTATGAAGGATATACCTATATGGGTGAATAATTTGCCAGTTTGATTGTCTTTAGAAACTCTCTGTATAGATTCTAACTAAGATTACACTTGAGTTTTAGATGCATGACCAAGGTCAAGCCAATATAAGATTGTGGTAGATGGAGTATCCATCAGTATGACCAACTCATTATAATTCTATATTTTAACATTAGATAAGAGATCTTTTGAGTTTTTTGTATTCCAAAATTGAAATTATTAAGAGTCAGATAACAGAGCTCGATATATACATATATATATATATATATCACTCAAAGATTCACTTGTATAATTTCTATTTATTCTAAACAGGTTGTTATGAGATAAGTTATACTTTTAATCCAAGATATCTAGATGATAATGACATCTTTGAAATCACAATAGGATAAGAGCTATAATATCTCTTAGTTTTAAAGTCATGATAATTGTTATCTTTCTTTTCTAAAGAAGAGATTTGTAGAAACAAATCTATCCTTTAATTTGAGTCAGAAGATTCGAGAAGACCATTAGGTCAATAATACTAAGGAAGACTTGAACTTATCAAAGTGATAGATTGATTAAGTTAGAGTATAGCTAGGAAGCTGATAGTATTTATTGGAAGAGGATAAATCTCAGATGAGATGTCTATTGAAGATACTTAATATGTAAATATTATAATGTTTGAGAGGTCAAGAGTAGACCAGTGGATATTTTTATAATTATTATTGAAGATTGTTAACTTTACGATGTTTTGGATTAGAGGAATTTAAACCTTAGAACCAACTTAATTGAGATTACAGATCATGGAATCTCTTAAGTTTGGTTATGATGTTATATTATTCTTTTGTATTGTATGGTTGATAGATAAGGTCAAGAAACCACAAAATAAGATGTTAATATTAAGAGTATGAGAAGGTCTTTAATGAAATTTAATGTTTTCTTGTTAGAGTTGAAACAAGACTTAAAGTCATAGAATGTTTAATTCTTGAGTTTGAGTAGCATGACAGGTAGTCATAGACTCTTAGGGTTGCAAGAATACAACTAAGAACTCATTGAAGAGTTATATTTTTCTAAACTTATACTCTGTATAAATGGATAACCTAGAGTACAAGGTTAATTTCTAAGTCAGATTGACTAGGAGTAAAGAAAAGTCTAGACATATAAGTCTAGTGTTATTTTAACTTAATAAGCCATACTGTAGGATGAGATAGTTCGCAACTCAAGGTAGAGGTGTGTGAACATATGACTACATTTATTATAACGTTATTTATACTAAAACTTTGGCCAAAGTGATGCATTTGTCTTTGCATGCATTAGTTGGTTCACAAGTGTCTAGATGACGTAACCCATTAGGATGATCATACTTAACTCAAAGATAGTCTAGATTTGTATGGTCAAATGTGTTATGTAGGACACAACATTAGAACTCAGATGACATAACTTGTTGATTCCATATTTCTATACTCTTCATGAAGGGTAGGGCCACTTCCAAAGAGGAAGGTGTGCGGGCGACCACCGGTCTGTGGTTGGATCTAAAGCACTCAGATGATGCTCTCCCTTTGTAGTAGAAGACTTGCCAAGACTTGAGTGAAAGATGTCAAATTCTAAATGCAGAATTCTCTTGTATTAATATAAAATGATTACCATTGCCAAGTGCAAATTATGTATTGTAATAAAGTGAAAATATTTCATTATAATTCTATCTTTGAATATGTTGTAATTTCAAGGTTGAAAATATTCAGCAAAGATATGCTTTTATTTATTATAGTCATGTAAATGACTAAGATATATATATATATATATATATATATATATATATATATATATATATATATATATATATATATATATATATATATATATATATATATATATATATATATCTTGTTTACCATGTTTATTTACTTTCTTGTAAATTCTTGTGTTAAATTGAGTAATATGAGATTGCATGTTACAAAAGGTATTGCATGTAGTTTAAGACTGCTATAATTATTCTTTTGAGGTGCCTATAAAAGGGAAGGACTCATTTTGTTCAAGGGTCCAAAAGTTGAAGAATTAGGCTGTCAGTCCATACTTAGATTTTCAAGCTTTTTTTTTCAACAGTTAGTAATTTTATAGCATTTTAGCATAGAGAAGGTGGTTCTTTCTGGAAATAAATCCATATTTCTGGTACTTGTGCTGGATTTATTTTCTTATATTGAAGTTCAAAGAAACTAATACAAGATGACTGTCAATTCCATGGGATCTATCACCGTGTTTCTGGTGTAGTGCTTTGAACTTACTCTTTACTTCCGTATTTATTCAAGAAACTCTGAAATTTGTGCTTTGAAATTCTGAATTCTATTTCTAATTTGCATGTGGAATATAGTGGTCAAAAAATATTATTCTAATCATACTTATTTGGTAATCCTTTGACTATTGCACTGTAATATGAATGATTGGGTTTTATAAAACTGATTTTAATATTGTGGTTAATGAATTTCTTGGATGGATCTGTGTTGATATAAAGTTTAAAATACAAAGTGTTGTGTCATTTACTTCTTAATTTCATTGCAATCTTTTGATCTTTATTGAACAAAACAGTGACAAGTAGATTAATTCACACTCAATTTGAACAATTAAATTGAATAACCAAGACCCCTTGTAAATTGTCCATATTTACCCTGTGCTTGCGTAGCATAGTTGTGACCCAACTCCTGAGACCTTGGGGATCACTGATTCTCTTTTGGATTAGTTGTCCTTTCAGGAGAGGCAAGTTGAATCTCACCTTCCCTGTGTTAAATGGACCATCAATAGGTAGTAGTTAACAATGTTGGGTAAAGCATGCACTAAGTTAGAAAAAACATTATGCAACTAGAACATAAGAAATAAATCATTAGAATATAAAATATGTAGAATGCATGTAATCAATCAATCCATTAGCATTCATCCTATTAGAAAGCATTATAATAGCCGAGCTCATGTATTAGCAAGGTAGTCATTTTATCAAATGGATATCATGTATTTATCATAACCTTACACCTAATGTTGTTGGCTTCCTAATTTTTGAACTATACTTTCAGCATAGCCTAAGCAAGGCCTACAAATCTACTAAAATAGTGCCTAGGAGGTCCCAATAGTTAGAGAGATAAAAGAAATAATTTATATTAACATAGGAAAGAAACCAAAGTAACTTAGATGTGTCTATTGCAACAGTGTATCAACTAGTTAAAGAGCTAATTTTGGGGTTCTAGGCAACGGGATCTAAAACCAAGAAAGCAACTTCACCTCAAAAGAAGATAAGTCTAGTTCGACAAGAAGAAGTTGGAATTTTTGCCAAAAATTTGGGTAGTGTTCAACTTGCAGACATTAAAACATGTGTCAAGCATTCCTTCCCTTAATATTCTCTTGCAATCATCTTGAAGACCATAGTGTAAAAATATTAATTTTAGCACCATCATTATTCTAAGAACATCCTACTAATATCATGCCCATGACCAAGATATTCTATGGACAACCATACAAAACTCACACTATTCTTGCACTTATTCTACTACTAGTTTAAACAAGATTTTCACCTCACCATTCATCTACTAAGGTTGGCAGTTCAAGTCAAGAGTTAAAGGTTGGTTGCTCTGATTCTAAGTGTGGTTCCACTTAACCACCATTTTGTTAGCTTATTTTAAATAAAATATGCATTGATATTTGACTTCCATTTCACCTAAGCATATGTTGGGCCTACAACATGCCACTAAGATGATACCATACATACATATCATCGTCTTTGTCATGTCATGTTATTATCGGAATCCAATCGCTTTATATAAGTATGATTGTATATAGCATTCTTACATCTCCCTCCATCATACTATTATCCATATCCTTAAATAGAGAACACTCACTACAAGTACAAAGAGAATTAATCATTGTTTGAAAGCATTCCAAAAGAGATCTTATGCATAAATTCTTCTTTATTAAATTATGTGCATAAGTTTCTTGAAGACCATGGGCTACATTGTGGCCTTATAATTACAACTTCTAATAGAAATTAATTTCAATTAGGCTTTTATGGCATCCTTACCCTCTTCGCAAGCTCCAATTTTAATATAAACAAGCCAAATGTTGTTTTTCATTTCCTTACAAGTTTTTAAGCCCATTTCAACACTCATTTGAACTTATCTTGTCCTCTTGAAATTCTTTGAGGTCACATTTCTTTGAGGCATTTTGTCAAACAATTCACATGTATTGTTTGGGCTTCCACATTTTGTATACATGTTACCATATGTGTGTGGAGAGAGAGAGAGAGAGAGAGAGAGAGAGAGAGAATTATTACATTATTTCAACAATCACCTAATACTCTTTTACTTGCAATGACTAACAAATAAATGTTCGGAGACAAAGAGACTAAAATTTATTATCTCTCCTATCACCTAGTATTCTCCCTTGTATTTTTTTGTTAATATTTCACCTACATGTCCCACAGCCAGATTAGGATGACAACTACTATGCTGGACAAAATTTTAACAAGGATTATGGACAACAAAAGTTTCATCCAAAGAATAGCAACATACATTAGCTATAGCACTAATTATCTACAGTGATGGGTAACTGATTCATAGAGCCTCTTTCATTGGTCCAAGGTCATCACAACAATTCTCACACTCTTCAATCTCCTACCTCTTTTTTCATACTCTTTTTCTCCCATTTACTCCCAGCTACGACGTCTCACCTTTCACCAGAAATCTTGCCCTCCCCCTATTTTTTATCCTCCATCCTTCCCGCCTTCTCCATGCTTTGGATACCTTCCCAAGTCCCACAAAACTAATGAAATTCCTCTATCCTTTATTATTCTTTGATGGAATTCTAAACCCTATGCCCTTCAATGGTCATGAAAACCCCTCTTTCTAGGTCACAAAAATGCATTAAGTCATCTGCTGGCCTCCTCCTACACGTCCTTTTTCCCATCCTATCCTGGGAGCATGATAATGAGGAGAGGGAGATTCCATGCCTCAATAATGGCATGTAAAATGGACTTCCTCCTTCCAAGCACCCATATCATTGCCATAACTCTATCTACTCCATGGAAGATGCCCCTTCTTTATTTTCTATATACAACTGTATTTTTAGGGATGTGACGTCAAGCAAAGGAAACTAATAAAACCTTGCTCATAATCCTCATGAAAACTACCAATGATGCTAGTTGTGATTAGCATATCCATCTCCATCCCACCCTATGGGCTTACAACACTAGTATGCACAATCCTACTTGTGCTACACCGTATTCCCTATTCTTTAGTTCTGAAGCAATCTTTCCAATCGAGATTGAATTACCATCATTGCACATCTATTTGTGTGACCTCATTGATGATGAAGAGTATAGGCTTGCATAATTACATTCAAGTTAGAGCTACTTGATGGATGAAGCCTCAATTCTTTAAATCACTTACAAGCTTATCAAAATCATCTCTGCAAAAGATACAATAAATGAATCAAAACTCAAGAATTTGAGATCAGTGATCTTGTAATTAAATAGAGTTAGAGAAACATCAATCAAGGTCATGAAAAGAAAGGAAAGTTTGAGCTTAATTGGCTAGGTTCGTATGTCATCATTGCCAAATATGGATTAGGTACTTATCGGTTGGCCACTCTAGATGGTCAAGAGCATGATGAACCCCTGAATATCACCCATCTTAAATTTTTTTATGCTTAATCTATAAAGCATCCAAACCAAAACATTAAAAATAAATAAATAAATAAAATAAAAAGCAAAAATAAAGAGAAAAATCGTCCTCTAGTGAAAACCAATTCTTGTGACACCTTGGACAAGTACCATGGTGCAAGCCTTCTCACATGCACCATGTATATAGCTGGACTCTATTATCCTTCAATTCCTCTTCATGACATTTCATCCCATCTCATGTCTTAGTCTCACACATTGTTCCTATTTCCTTCCATCTCTTACTGTTGACCTCGTCCTATGCTGGGGGCAAGTGATTTTGTCTTACTTTGGAAAAGGTTTTTGCCATTCTCCCCTTGCTTATTTAACATCTTGGATTATTTCCTTTATTAGTCCTAAATTTCATACTGATGGTGTGAATAGGGGTTTATCCTAACTAGTTTAGTTAATTTCCCCTTGTGTGGATAATTCATATTATTTAATTACTTATTAGTTAAATAATATTCACACATCAGACATAGATTAACACCCCCTGTGGTGCTATTAATGGCCTTTGGGCCTTTTAATTTTTTTTAATATTTGCACATTCAAAACAAAAAATCAGTAGTCAACAGCCCAGTGACCCCCAGCCTAGAAGCGGTTTATCACCGGTCTCAGGCAGTTTTGAAAACCACAATAGGTGGTATCAAACAAGGTAGTTTTTGAACTAGCGGTTTTGTGCACAAAATGAGCAATTTCCACCATACCTTCAGCGGTTTTGGTATTATTAAGTGGTTTCGGGCTAAAAACTAGTGATATTTACCTTGCCCAGGTGGTTTTGACCTAGTAGGCGGTTTTCCCTTAAAACAGGTGTTCTTTTCACCAACAGTAGTTTTTTGCATTCAGCAGAGAATATTCTGACAACCACGGAGAATATTTCATCAGCCAGGGGGGCTATTTTGCCCCTCAAAGCCCTAAAGTAGGCTTTTTTAAAATTTTTTGCATAACTTTTGTCCAGGGTGTCAAAATCAAGCAAACAAAATATCAACGGAAAGCTAACAGAGAGCACTTCATAGTGGTGTTAGTTTTTTTCTTTGATTTTTCTATTTGACATCATTTATTGCAGGTTGAAGACAGATCTCTTTTTTAGGCTTCCGAGCTCATAACTTTCTGCCACGATCTCTTATTTTTGCGATTCTTACGAAATTGGAAAGGTATTTAGGAGCTCTTCAAATCCATCCATGCACTTTTCTCAAACTTAGCACCAGATTCAGTTAATTCAATTTGTCAGTTTTTTTTTCTTTTGAGTGATAACTTGGGTATTTTGAGACTTGAGGAAGTGAAATTTGTTTTGAGAGGATTTGTTTGTTGTAATAAATCATTGTGAGTGATTGTAATCTCACTCGGATCTCTTTTTTAAGAGATTTTAATTTTTTTCTCAATTTTGGTCCCTTGAGGACAATTGTAAAACACACTAAGTATAAAGTGCCACAACAAATTGGGGGGAGGGGCTCTCTTGCATAGTAAAGGGGTGTTGTTGTATTGTTATCTTTCTTTTTCATCATGGATGTGCCTCAAATTCCACTTTTAACTCCATATAATTATTATGAATGGAAGAAAAACATGGAGTTTTTATTGTATAAACAAAAGTTACATAGAATTTAACTTTAGGCATAGATCCTGAACCCACAGGTGCTACTGAGAAAAGAAAATGGTTAGATAGAAGAGATGAGGCTTATGGAACACTTTGTCTTGCTATTTCTCCAGATTTTAGATTTCATGTTGAGTCTTGTACAACACCAAATGAGATATGGGCAACATTAGACAATCTCTTTGGCAAGCAAGATAAAATAAGAAGGTTCAAATTGGAGAATGAGATAATTGCACTTAATCCTCAAGATTTTAATCAAATCAAAGATTTCTTCACCAAGTTTAAGTCTCTTAGGTTGCAACTCAAACAGTGTGGTCTTGAGAAAGAAGATGAACAATTGATTCTATCTATTCTTGCAAAATTGGGTCCTACTTATTCAGTTTATGTTTCTACCTTTTATGTGACAATTTATGCTTTTGGTAGTAAGTTTACTATGCCTTCACTTGAGGAGTTTGTTGTACAACTCACTAGAGAACAAGCCAAGCTACTACACATGGGCACATTGAAGTCTCCTAGATCACAGGCTCTAGTTGCAACACTAAGCACAAAAGATCATAAGGCTTCAAATAATAAGGGAAAGAAAAAAAAGGATTCAAAGTCTAATGAGCAAGAGAAAGAATCAAGAAAAACCCCCAACTCTTCTTCCAAAGAGGAGTCCAATAAGAATAAGAAGCCAAAGTGTTCTTATTGTAAGAAATCATGTCATGATGAGACTAAATGTTACGAGAAATTTTTTGATGAGATGTCAGAACTTCTTAAAAAGTATAACATTGAGTATACTTCATCAACATCAATTTTACCCAATTCTTCTTCTTTGACAACATCATCATCTACATAGCCAAAGATAACAAGATTTGCACACTAAGCACAAAAGATCATAAGGCTTTAAATAATAAGGGAAAGAAACAAAAGGATTCAGAGTCTAATGAGCAAGAGAAAGACTCAAGAAAAACCCCCAACTCTTCTTCCAAAGAGGAGTACAATAAGAATAAGAAGCCAAAGTGTTCTTATTGTAAGAAATCGTGTCATGATGAGACTAAATGTTACGAGAATTTTTTTGATGAGATGTCACAACTTCTTAAAAAGTATAACATTGAGTATACTTCATCAACATCAATTTTACCCAATTCTTCTTCTTTGACAACATAATCATCTACATAGCCAAAGATAACAAGATTTGCAAATGGGTTAGATAAAGGAAAAGGATAGACACTCTTTGCTTCAACAAGTCTACAGTCAGATAGATGGCTTCTTGATTTAGGAACTTCTTATCATATGGCATCTTCACAAGGGATGTTTTCTTCATTTCAGTCATGTACTTCACCACCTATTTTGATGGGTAACAATACATGTACATGCATGCAACAGGATAATGAACTATTGATGTTGGTGAGAGTACTTTAAACAATGTGTTGCATGTACCTCCCTTGACAACTATTGTGGTGCATGAAAAACAGTTGAGTTCACTCTTGATTCTGTGATCATACGGGACTTGGAGAGTAGAGATATCTTTGTTTTTGGGATGGCTAATCATGCATCTTGCTTGTATACATTCTCCCATTTTATTTCTGATGATGATGTAGATCCATTGATTTCTATTCACTCATGCATCAAGTGTGAATCATGTTTGTGAGGAGAAGTTTGGTCACTTGAACCTTGGTATTCTTGCATCTACTTCGGTTCCTAAGACTAGTTTTGAGCTTCCTCCTTCTCCTACTTCTTCAGAGATTGGCATTGACAAAGTTTCATCCACTTCATTTGAGCAGGATATTCATTGTCTTCCAGATATAGGTTTATGGGATGAGTACTTGACAGATATTTTAGACTTGTTTTGTGAGTCCTATCTTGATGACTTGGAGGACATCATTGATGACATTCATCTCCTCTTTAAAGGAGTTGATTCTTCTACTTCAGATGTGCGGGAACCATCTTCTCCTCTTCACTTGTCATAATTTGCATTGAGTTGGAATATCTTGAGCATCATTCAGATGATTCTTTGTCTTTGGAGATTGATGATCTTGAATTTTCATCTTGTCTTGGATAGTCACATTCTTTGATTAGGCATGCAGTACCTGATTATGTGACATATTTTGGTTGTGACATGTGGACACTTGAGTAGTTTTCAGAGACAACATACATCATGAAGCTTTTTCCTTCATCTTTTGAGATGGAGTTTCTTCTACATCAGCCTTTGGACCTATTTCTTCCTAAGGGGAAGAATGTTGTTTGCATGCTTTGGATTCTCTTCAGCATTCTTCTTCAAGCATTCACCATCGAGACAGGAGCTACTTCATTGTGGGGGGGGCCTATAGTCTCACACTCTTTCTCTCCTATGGGGGGTAATTGATTGTAAATAAGTGTTGGATGTAGTTCTAGGGGGGTCCTGAGTCCTCCTTCCATTACATCTTTCATTTCATTTGTTTTCTGCATTCTCATCTTTGGAGAGGAGTTTTGTCCCATGAGGTTTTCTCCTTTTCTCCACTTGAGATTTGTTGTACATGTGTACCTAACATGGCCGAGTAGCCGAGACCCATCATTACATTTTTTTTTTAGTCAGCTACTCCCTAAGTTGCACTTAAGGGGGGTGTTGGTGTGAATAAGGGTTTTTCCTAACTAGTTTAGTTCATTTCCCCTTGTATGGTTAATTCATATTATTTAACTATTTATTAGTTAAATAATATTTACACATCACGCATAATGGTAAGTTGATTAAGTGAGTCTTCTAAATGTTTCTAGTTGTTAATAGTTGTAGTGAGTTGTCTTATCCTACACATGTGCTCTAGTTGGCATCCTATCCTCTAGTTGTCATATGTGATAAGAATGTGACACTTATCACATAACTACAACTCCTTGATTGTCATCCTTGCCTTTATAAGCAAGGCTCACTCATTGTATTTCATAACAGTTTCATATAGTTTGTTGTATAGAATCTTTGCTCTATTGTTTTAGCATATTCTTCTCTTTTATCTTTGTGTGGAAGGTTTCCTTGATTGCAGGGATCCTGGCTTGTTGAGTCACATTGACTCTTACACATACACTTGCAAGTATGTTGGAATTACGTACCATACACCTGCAAATTCAACATCTGACACATCAAACTTAAATGCAACCCTACATCTTTATGCAACCTTGATAGCATGCAATAGTTGAACCATTTGCCACTATGAAATCCTTGTATTATCTTTGTCCTGTATTTTGCCTTCGTGGGATACGTCATTTCCCACATCAAGCATCATCATCCTTATCTTAGATCTTTTAAATACTTTGGCAAGAGGTAAACTCCTTATATCAATTGATCATTGATTTTGACTTTGGTTATCTTTGACTCGTACTATACCTACTCTAGGCTACCATGATCCTTATATCATGGTGAGTCTTGACTGGTATATAATGGGACATGCTTTATTATTTTATGTGTTGTGTTTGTTGGTTGTCCCATCATAGTTCCCACCAAGGACATCAAATACCTTGTGATGTGTTGGGGCATCCTTTTTGTTTGTTGTGCTTGCTAGATAGCCCATTATGCATGGGCTAAATTGGCACCTTGGTCTCTATACCATGGTGCATAACATCCAGTGCTATATCAAAATAAGTGCTCACCACATATCAACATAATACCTACATTCACAAACTATCCAATTTTGTCCTACATTCCACTCATTCTCTATCCCTTATTCTCCATCATTAACCCATTTTACCCCCTTTGGAACCTTTTCCCCCCTTCCATTAGTCTTCCATTGCTCTTTATTTTTTCATCTTCTCTCCTCTTTTTCTCCTCCTTCCTTCTTTTGAGAGATCCTTTGTGCTATTTTTTCCCAATGACCTCTCAAGGGGGCATCATCCCTTCATCTTACTAATGCCATTTTTCTAGTCCACTGGGTATACCATCACCCTTTCTCATCTTAAAAGTTCTATATTTTTTTTTGAAACGACATTATAAAATGTTGTCTCAAAGAGGGGCAAAATGTAGACATTGAAAATCACCTCCTATTATTTTTGTCACAACTAACCTCATTCATCACCACTCTTCCTATTTAACATTAATTAAATAATATTTAATTAATAAACCATATTTTTCTTCCATTAATTAAATAAATTAAGACAATTTATTTAATTAATTTACTCCTTTACTAATGTTTAACCTTAAATAAATAGATTTCACATTTAGTCGTTTCCCCAAATTCTTCCTAAATCCCTAGTTGGCTAACAACTAATTACCAATTAATTAACCACTTACACATGAAAATCTCAAAAAAAAAAAAGCACCTTTTATCTCCACCCTCCACTTCATCCCACAAAATCTTATCCCTTCATATCTTTCAAAACCATCCTTAAATAACTAAATAACTTCTCAATCATCTTTAATAATTGATCTTCTCAACCAATCCTATCAGTTGATCTTCCCATTCGAAAATCTATAAAATGTGAGTCATTTTCATCAACAAGCATGATTACAAAGTTATGTTGTCATATTGAGCACTTGGCATTCCTCCTTTCAAATAGTGAATCGTTGGAGCACAATTGCTATTGACGCATCAAGGATCTTATGTGGGTGAGAGAGTTCTTGATTCTTTTGTTTACATTGTACAAGTTTATTTTGCTTACACTGATGTTACATTTAGGTGTTGAATAGGGTTTTGATCTTAGTGTTTTAATCCTTCTTTTTTATTCACACTTATTTGTACACAAAGCCATTCTATCAAAATGAATTATGAATTTTTGAATTTTAAGTCAATTCCATGTGGTGCAGGATTGATCCCACACATTGTGGGATTGACTTAGGACATGGAAGTGCTAATCTAGAAATGGGGAATGAATGTATGGAGTAAGTGCAAGGATGGGTGTAATAAATAGTAAATATATGGAAATATATAGATCAGATCAAATATGTGAGAAGATGTGTAAATGAAAAGGTGTAACAAATTGAAAAAAATTCAACTTTACACAAGAATGCGCCATTTGTCAATATATAACTGTATTAGGCCATTCCATTAAAATAAACCAAGAATTGAGATGGATATGCAAATTTCACCATTACAACATGATATACCACTTTATGTTCAACGAACTTATATCTTTCAGACAATAAGTTTTTATTTTTATTTCTAAATTTTTAGTCTAAAAATCAATTGGGACAATGACTTAGGCTAAAGCATAACCACAGGAAGACTTCCTTTACACTCACATTTGGGTGGTGTTTATGATATATGGTTTATCTTCAGAAACCAACGGTGTGATATATATTGCCTGTTGTTTCAGATATTTTCACTAGTCCCATCATCGAGATTAAAAATGAACCCCTGTGAAGGGATGCAGAGTTTGGAGAAAAAATGCTAGCTGTCTTCGTATTAACTGTAACTTGAAAGGCCAATTCAAGTTATCAATCGTTTGACAAAAAGATTAAACCATTTCAAACTATCAATCCTTTTAAATTTAGACAGTATATCATCTTGAACTTTTGATAAAAACTCAAAACTTATAATAATAATAATAATAATAATAATTAATACTATTCAATATTAAAAAGTGTCTACATCAATTTAGTAATCTAAGCTTTTTGTAGAGATACCAAACCTGTGGTCTTGCTAGTTATCTGATATTATAGCCTCTTATTTAAGTAGCTCATGAACGGCCTCAAATCACATATCATATACTCCTAAACCATTTGTAGGCTTATCAGCTAAGGATGAAAGCAGATTAAACAATTTAGTGACAACAATCACAGCATTTTTGCTTGCCAAGTTGAGGAAAATAGTAGCTTCATTTTCTGTACTTGATCCACCTGCCAAATCAGAGAGGGATCTGATTATTATGAATGGCTTCCCCATACTCAGGCTAACCTGCAAATCAAAAAGGGAAAAAAACAAACAAACAAAAAACAACATAAGCAACTATCATCAAGAAACTATAGAAATACATTACAAACCATTATAATATATATTATTACCAATGCTACTGCTGCACTCTCCATATCAATAGGAGTGCAATTGAATTTTTCATGAAGAAAGTTTCTGTAAGCAGCATTATCAACATAAATGTTGGCACTGCATCCTCTTTCCACTTTCACAATCTTTGGTGTGGTGGACAGGCAGGTTGTAGAGTTGATGCAGGATTCTAGTGTTATATTCTGTTTATTATTCCAGAGTTTACAGATTCAAATACAAAGTTAACTAGAAATCATATGTATAATTTATTCTCTCAACAAAAAAACAAAAGGAACAAAATAATATGAATGGATTACCTCTAGCTGCTCTGCAAGGTTATAATAGGTTTGGGATACATTGACCCAAAATGCATGCTCTCTAACTTCTGGAGTGCCATTCTTGGGGAAAATTTCGTCTGGGTTGAACCAAACATTATTTAATAGATTATCACAGCTTTCTACTGTAGTGTAGTTGGCAAAATGAAGATACCCAATATCACGAGTGTAGTCTCCATTGGACTCCAAGGCAAGTTCATCGTCCTCTCCTTGTCCATATCTCTTCTCAATAAAACCAACATTTCAGTACAGTCTAAGTAGACCTAATGGTAAAGGAATGTTCACTACATAAATGAGGTTATATATCAGGTTGGGAAAGGAATATAGTATATATCATTTGAACAAGTATGTACCTTAAAGGAACAGAGAATATATGGCGTTTTCACAGTCCATAAGAATGCATACAATAACTTTCTGGATTAAACTCTATAATAAAATTATTAATTTAAGGATCTACGTTACTGGATCACCCCTTGATCCATCATCAATGAATATGAAATCCCAATTTGGTCTCTATATATTCAGGATGCCAAAGCCATCCTAGTATCTACTAAAATCTATAGAAATGACATGCTATTTATCTTCCTAATTCAATACTATCTTTTTCTCTTATTAAGATGAAAATCTATTAAAAAATGCATGAAATTTAATAGAACCTGCCAATTCCATAGGCCAGTATGAGCCCATTGCCAAGGAATAGTAACATCACCAATATGATAGTCAGAGTTTCCATTTCCAGCAATTCCATAGTGCACAACTCCTTTTATGTAGAAGAAACTCAAGAGAAGCTGGGTGGTTATTGCTGCATTCATCTGTATCCAAATGCCAACATTAGTGGCTTATGTGCTGTGAATTGGAGTGACTTGAGGCCTGTTACTATTAACATTAAATCAAAAGGGTAAGGATTGATTTTTTTTTTAAATCAAAGTTGACATTTAACATTAAATAGATGAATTTCATCAGTATATAAAACTTAAAAAAGCACCAACTATTTTTTAATACAACATTTATTTGAAAATTTTCAGATTGGCAAAATAAACTCTTACCAAGAATCAGTAATAAAATCTTACTTTGTTCTCAATTCCTATTCTAGGATGTTTAAAGGAACTTTACATTTCTGGGTTTTATGTTTTATAGAAAAAAGATAAGATAACCAGGGAAAAATTCAATTCCCCAAATCCAGTCCTCATTGTCTTTTTGGGCACATTAAACAATTGATATAACCCATTAAACATCTGACTTTTTTATGCAATTACCATTGCCAGCCCTGTCATGACCACAATGACCTTCTGATCTGCAATAGTTCCTACGTGGAATCTCCTTCCTGCATAGCAATAAGTATACAGATAGTTACATTTTATATAAGCCTAAAAAGAGTTCCATGTACGAAAGAGCAGGCAAGAAAATTACCAGAGAGATCTATGTGGGAAACATTTTCATCGGCTATAAAATTTGAGGGCTCTAGTAGGGGCTCCAATTCAAAACTGTTGGGAACAATCAGACCCAAGTAGGGGCCAGCACTGTTAATTATATTGACATGGCCGAGGACCTTTGGCGAATGCTCTGCATTACATACAGAGGCCATGAAAATGAGCAGTAACACAGGAATATACACCAACTTAAGGGCCATGCTGGAAACCAAAAAAAATTGTGATCCGAAGAGAGATTTGGGGTGTAATATGTAGAAGGAATCAAGAGCTTTCATTCGATATCTTATATGTAGAAGGAATCAAGAGCTTTCATTCAATTATCTAGAATTAATTGTTATTTTGGGTGGGTTAGCTGCCTCCAAAAAATTTGTGATCCGAATAGAGATTTGGAGTGTAATATGTAGAAGGAATCAAGTGCTTTCAGTCAATTATCTATAATTAGTTGTTGTTTTGGGTCGGTAAGCTGCCTCCTCTTAATTGTGACATGTTAGTTTAAAATGAACCTTCTCTTCCTATAATGAACTATAAACTCTCGTAAATATGGATTATTGCTTTTTAAATTAAGTAAAGTAAATGTATTAATGTTTGACTTATTAATTAAAGAAATTTAAAAAATTATACTCTTAGAGATAAAGTTAGGTATAACATTATTTTTATCAATTAAAAAGTCAAAAGGTATAATATTATTTTTTAATATTATACCAGTTGTTTATGATGTGTTGAAAGTTTGATGTTGTTTTGTAGTCTTAGTACTATTTGATTTTATTGTTGTTTATTTGTTAGTTGTCCATTAAAAAAAAATACTATTGTGTTTTAACTAGTTAATTAAAGTTAATAACTATTTAGACTAACAATTCAACTTGCATGAATTTGAATGTAGAGATAATAAAACAGAAGAAATTTTTTGATTAAGGGTAAAAAGGAGGTTTTTGAAAGTGTCCCAACTCTTTTACAAACAAGAAACAAACGAGACAACTATGCAACAACATAGCAACAACACAACAATAGCCAAGAAACAATGAGAGACACAAGCCAAAAAAACCCACACTGAGGAACACGTCAAAACTAAATGTCATGGTGGCTTGAAACCAATGTTCTCCAACAAACATTAAACCTTCCCTTTGACATCCTCCATAAAGACTCTAGGGCTATTTTGGATCCATTTAACACCATTAATAATTGTGATTGAATGATCATGATTCATGTTTGAACCACCGAGTGATGGTTGGCGGCTTGTAGGCTCAAACTGAAGCTCCAGGTACTTCTCTTCATGTTGCCAAGACCCTGATGAAATTAGCATTTCTCTTCCAATTTCAATTATTCTACAATTTGATCTCTCAATTCCAGTTAAAAAATTCAAACATACTTCACCAGAACAAAAATCTATAATCAATCTTACACGACCTTTGGGAGGAAGTATCATTGATTATAGATAAGATTTTAAAAAATGGAGTATGGGTAAATGCTTTTGACTGGAGCTATGAATCAAGATACAAATAGTGCAAAGGATACATTATAGAAAATTGGACAATAATGAGGAACAACATGAAATAGATAGCCCAAAGGTAGAAAGACAACAACAAACCAAAGAGTAGAGTAAACAACCAAACAAGGCAGCTACAAGGAAAACCCACTCGAGACAATAAAAAGTCAAAAAGCTCTAATGAATTCAAGACTCAAATGCCAGCCCTTCCCCTAAGCTCCTTGCTACAAAGGTCCTTCTTGGCCACAAAATCCATACACAATTCAGAGAGGAATGTGACACAAGAGGTTTGTAAACCCTCAACCCCTGAAGATCCACCAAAACTAGGGCTTTCATCTTTTCAACCAACCACTTTGGGCACCTAGGAGCCACCGCCATATACTCTCTAGCCTTCACATCATCCAACTGGCTTTGGGAAGGCCCCAATTGGATCTTCCCCTACTATTGTACTATTGTATGTGCAACCCACTTAGTATGTCCCATTTCATTGCTTCTATTTTTGACATTTTATTCTTTCAAGAGTAATTTATGTTAAATTTTAGTGTTTATATGTCTAATAGTTATGAGTTCCTCTCAAGGTAAGTAATTTATGTTAAATTTTAGTATTGTAGTAATAAATAAAAAATTATATTATTTTAAAATATTTATTTATAAATTGAAATTTTTATATTTTTATTTAATTTTTTTTTTAAATGTTATATAATATTTTTAAGTTGTGAAGTTATTTTTTTATTAATTTTTGTTATAGTAGAATATTAGAACAATGGATCATACAAATAAGATTTAGTTTCAAATTAGTTTCTTTCACACACAACATTATTGTAATGAATACACGTAAGGTTTAGTTTTAATAGATCAATCAAAATAATTTATTTTTCTATTTAAAAAGTTTTAAAAATATCTTGTAATATTTGTTTGTTATAATTAATAAAAATAAATATTATCAAAAATATTATTGGCTTGTTTGTAATGAAAAATAATTTATTATCTTTTTTATGTATTTTACATCAAATTTTATTTTGTTATTTTCTAATTTATTACCATATGAGTCATAATAATTATAGTCTACGAAAAAATATTTAAAAATTTCAAAGTTTCAAACATATAATAGTATATTATTTTTATTATGGTAAACAAGGATTTTGAAAGGGCATAGACCCTTAAACAAAGTAACCTAACAAGACAACAAAGAGCAACACAAAGAAACAAGCACTACTATGACTACACTACAACAACAAACAACCTAAGAAGCATGGAGCACGAACACAGACAATCAACCAGTTTAAAGAATCATGGTGGTTTGAACCCAAACTACTCCAAAGAGCTTTGAGTTACCTAAACCTTTTTTTGTTGAAGCTGAAATTCTTTCGAGTAGATTTCCCCTTTTTTGATGAGCTAGAAGGAGTCAATGAGTCACATGAAGTTCTCAATACCAATTCCCTTTTATCTCTTCCCAATGTTGTCGAAGAACCTACAACATCTTAATGATCTTCAGGATCTTTCACTCTACTAACCTCCTTTGGCACATCCTCAAAAGGGGAAGGGGTCATGCGATCTCCCACACCCACCAAAGGATCAACCACCTCCCCATTGGGTGGGAGGGAAGACGAAGCTTGTTCTTTTTTCCTCAAAGGATCTTTTTGCTTGGACATACCACTTTTGTATGACCCGCTTTGCAGTAATAATGGCAAACAACCATTGAGTTCTCAAATACTAGCTGCTACACCTATAAGCACTAGAAAGATGCATGGGCCTACATGGTAATCCTATGATGAGCTATAATCCTAAACACCTACATGTAAGTGTGTATATATGACCTCTCAACAAGTGTTCTTTTTGGCAACACATGGATTAGATTCCCCTTATTCATTCTTTCTTTTCTAACCCCTAGCCAACATGTGAAACCCTATTCCTTCTTCAATCCTGCTTTGTCGTCATTTCATCTTCTTCACTTTTTGGCCTTGTTAACATGGCCTACAAATGTCATATTTCCCTAAGTACATTTCATATGTTTCAAACATCTAGAGGCCTCCATTTGACCTCCCAGACCTATTCCCATTTTCAATTTTTGTCTAGCTTTCCTCCCTTCTAGGTCGTGTTTTCATCCACAAGTTTCTCTTTAGTTGTGACCTAAATTTTCTCCAAATTGAACCCATATTGCATGAGTCACCTTCTCTAACTGATCATCAACTTTTCCCGACTGATTCAAGACTCCCAATCATTACATTCTAACTCACAAATCATATCTACTCTTATCTCAATAAATCTCATGCTAACTCCATTTCTTCTTCTGTGAAAGGCTATCAAATCCTATTGACTCCAACTCAAACCCAATCCTCTCCCTAATCAATCTTGTTAACTCTCCAATCAAGGGAGTTACCTTCTCAATCAATTTCCCCCTCTTGTGTGCCCATCCAAGCTATAAATACCCCTCGCCTCTTCATTATTTCCCAAGTTGGAGAATGCTCTTCTCATCTTCACAAGCTTTTTCAAGCTTCTTCATAGGCCTTTGAGCCTCTTTCTTCATTTCTTTCTCTATTTTTTCAAAGCTCTAAATCTTTCATTTCATTAGTTTTCATTTTTGCAAAGCTTCAAAGCTTTCCCTTAGGAGGCAAATTCATTATTGCAGCCATTCATTAGCTTTGTTTTTTCTCTCCACTTAACATTCTTATGCTCTTCGCATGACGTAGGTGCCTTTTGATTTTAGTTGTATTGCCCAAGATTTTCAAAAGGCTTCATTTAGTGTTGTTACGCCTGCCAATTTTCAAGCCCAAGTGCTTCAATCATATCTTTCATATGTCACTTCGAATCAATAGCCATTTAATCCCTATCGCCAAGAGGAGTACCCTGCTACTGCAGAGGAAAGGAAAGGTTTCTACACAAAGGATTTCTCAGAATCACCAGGCTCATGCGCCAAAGACGATACAGATTCTTTATGCATTCAATAGTTAATTAAAACATCTTTTCTCTTGGGAATAGTAATCTTGTTGTTGCAATTTCCTGGATAGGTTTATTTCAAATTGATTAGATTAGCTTTTCTTTAAGTAGTTAAATTATGATTCTAGATTAATTTCATTCCAAGTATTCTTAGATTAAATGAAAGATCGCTTTCGAAAATACAAAAACATAGTATAGCATGCATTAGCAAAAATCATAGTAGATTACATACATATTTCAATTCTAGATTAATTAGATCACTTTACATTTGAGAAAAAAAACCAAAAAATTGTATTGCATTCATAAATTAGTTGCATACATCAAAAACACAAAAACATTAAAACATTAGAAAACTCAAAAATCTTGATTCGATCACAAGGTATATTCCAAAACATAAGGTCAAACCCTCGATACCACCATGAGGTACAATTTACAATTCACAAGTCAAACTAAGCAAACCCTATGTCAACTCTTGGTCAACACTAGTTAACTCATTCTTCTCTAAAGCATTTGATGTGCCCAGGAGTTAGAAGCGAGTGGGTTAGGGCTATCCTTGAGGAGAGATGAAATACATGCTAGACCATGATTAACACAACAAGCAATTCAAGGACAAGAACAAACCCTTAGGATCCTCCAAATAATACAAGAACATGAAAACTATCTAGAACGCCTAAGAAACATCAACGAATACAATCGACACCCATCTATGCGTTGGAACATAAGGAATCCTAACAGGAGATCAATGACTAGTGACCCTTCAGGTCATAGGGTTATCTCCACCATCATGGTCATAGAACAAACAACAATAAACAATAGGCCCTGAAATTGGCTAACCACTCTTCATGACGTTCTGATCCCATGAGAATAGAACCACCCCTGGGTTATGCCTCCACTCGACTAGCTTCTACCACAAGAGCAGGAGTGACTTGGAGGTCACCCATGGTAAGGAGAGGGTTTGTGTGCTATGTCAAAGCTAACTCATCCACGTTTGCGCCTAAGTCACGTTTTAAGGAGTACAACACCTAGATTCCCAATTTGGAGGATAAAGAAGTCTGAGAGGGGAGTTCCTTTTTAGTGTCCACATAGACACAAAATCTTGCAAACAATAGTCACTTCCTGAGTTTGGTGATCACATCCATCACTATGAACTACAAAAGAGTTGGCTATGCCCATAAAGTTCTCTTCATCCTAATATTCCAAAGGCAATCCACGCAACCTAACCTAGACTGCAAACTTGTTGATGCTTTCTTTCTCAAGGTTGAAGCCCAGTGACCACTTTTTGAGATATAAGTTGTTCTTACCCATAAACCAAGGGCCTTCCAAAAGGATCCTTATGCAATCCTCAATGTTTGTGAATGATATTAGGAAGAAACCATTCAACATGGCCACAATCTACACCTAGCCCTTGATCTTCCATCTAATTCTAGAGCCCGTCTTCTAACCACATCAATATTGGGACAATATCCATAAAATCTCCCAATAAGTGAATCCTTGAACCTGTTAGCAAATCTATTAATGCAACAATTGGGGATAGAGAGATGAGTCTGCCCCTCTTCCATGGCCTAGGCAGGAGTAACAACAACCTCAAGAAAGATCCCAGAAAGACCTTCATTAAGAACAACCCCAACATAAGAGTTTTAGAGCTCCTCCACTGAGCCCAAAATGTTGTGCACTTCACCTAAGCAAGGGACAACAAAGTCCACCCCAACCATTTTTCCTTCCAATGACCCAACCACATCAATTCTAGAAGCTCCAATAGAACCCGTAGCACCATCGACACCCAATTTAATGTAACCAAGGATCTTGGTAGGCCCATGAGAGTCGCAAACCAAAGTGAAAACACCATTAGAAGCTCCAAACACATCCCCACCAACACCCAATTCATCCAGCACACAAGTTTGGCCCCAAAACTTTGCAGAGCAACTACTCCACTAGCTTGAAGGAGCTGAGAATCATCCTACAGCAAGAACACATGGTGAATCCCCTAGCATGCGGAGAAAGTAACCTTCGAATCAACAGGGCCTAGTGTTTTGAGAGAAGCATCCCTGCACATGCTCGTGATTCTTTGGGCTCCAACTAGATATCAAGCCAGCATTCATCATCCTCCCCATCCCAATTGTTGTAGGTTTAATCTTATGCTCCACCATAGTCTTCAACCCCATCTTCATCTCCATCAGATCATTGTTGCCTTTCCCTTTTGCTCCCTGCTCCTTCCTACTCACTCTTAGTTCAAAATCCCCATTCATGCTAAAGGTCCAATTTTAATGTTTGTTTTTGTAATGTATGTGTGTTATCCATAATGGATTGAATGAAAATGAGAATTAATAAATTTAAAATAATATAATAACAAATAAATGGAATGGAACCATGATCCTTAGTTAGAGAATCCTATCAGTAAGAAACCAGTCCCAATTAATTCTTGGGAGACCAATTTGAAACAAAGTTCCTTGAAAACATTTAGGTTTAAACCACCTTGATTTGGTGGCCTTGTATTTTGGTGGCTTCCCCATGTGTGGGGTTTAGTTTTTTACTAGTTGTTTCTTGTTTTACTTTGTACTGTTCATTGGAGTTGGTTAAACGTCATTGGTTGTTCCTTTTGTTTGTTTGTTTGGGTTTTCCCCCCTCCTTTGTAATTCTAGTTCATAGCTCCAGTCAAAAGCACTTATCTTAATAAAAACAACTAAATGGAATGAATGAATGAATGAAATATTTTAATAATATCTACAAAACCAAACAATCCAAGAAATCACAAGCAACAATGAACAAACAAAATGGAAACCCAACACAAAAACATGGAAAAATAAATACAATTTTTAACTTTATCTTTAATATCTAGGACATTGCCTCTCCTCCATTCTAGTGTTCATCACTGCATTAGGTATTTAGGTATTTAATAAACTGATATCTAACTTGAGAGGTATGTATGATTATAATTGGTCCAATTAACATAGTCTCTGGTTTTATTCCTCTGAAACACAAACAAACGTCATTTAACAACTTTTTAAAATATTACAAATTTCCACTCAAATTAAATTCTTTAGCCGCTCCGTTGAATCATTTCTCGTTATATTACTTTAGTTTTCCTTTCAAAGAAAAAAGATTTAATATAATTTGTAGCAATCAAGAAGACTTTTTGTGTTTTTCATTATAGTTACAAGCTTTGCTTTGCTGCATTTCACCCTTTTTTACTTTATCTCCTTTAAAATTCTTTTAATACGTGGCATGAAATTTCTATATTCGGTTTTTTTTCCATTTCTAAATCTGTTTAGTTTTTATCTGTCTTTTGTGGGTCAGTTTAGCAGAGAATCAAATGTAAAAAGGTATTTTTTTTCCTTTCTTCAAGAATATTGATAGAAGAATCAAAGAAAGATATAAAGATTATACCTTACTTGGAATTGGCACACATGTTTCAATTTGATAAATCTATAATTATAGTTCTGGTTGGCTTAAACAAGATATTGAATTAGGATTTAAGTGGTTATAAGATTGTCACCATTAATTGAGGTCTTCAAATGAATTTGGGAAGATAACCTTCAAAGGAAGGTATTTGTGTGGGCTCTGAAAGTTGGACTCTTAGGAATCAACTGAATGTTTCCTCTCCACAAACATCATCGTGGAGAGCAAGAGATTGAGTAAAGCATCCCACCATTGAGGAACTACTTATCCTTTCCTTCTCAACAGATTATGGTATTTATTCTAAAACCTAGTTCTTGTAGTTTGCTGATTCTATATTATGAATGCTTCTTAGAGATATGACTATGGAATCTTTATTTCATAGTTGGGCAAAACTCTAGTTGGGAGGATTTTACCAAATGCATGGCTAATGGTTCCCTCTCAAGTCATTGAAGATCTTTTCTCTCTTTTTCTGTCTATAGTAATAATCTCTTACCATGTAGTAAATATAAATTGTGAAGCCTATGACCTTACTACCCATATGAATAGTGGTATATTTGCTTCCATTAAGAGATGGGATGCATGATACCACTATGTATATGGACAACGTCCTGGAGTTTGATACTTGTTGGGTTTTACTGAATTGATTTCGATGCGATAGTATAAAATGGTTACAATATTGATTCTCAGAAATGGGAGTACTTCTAAAATGGAGGTTAAGAGTTGGATGTGGTTCTTTGGTGGGATAGGATCCCCACAATCTCTTCAGATTCAAGATTGGTTCTTGGAATGGTAATATTTCTAAAATGGAGGTTAGCTCTTTTGAGGCAAAGGATAGAGCTACTAGTAGAATTTAGAGCTCTGTGAAATGCTATGGCTTCAAGCTACCTTGAGTTGGCTAGTCTATCCCGAGTTTTGAGTTTGTGTGGTTTGTTAGTTTTGGCTTTTCAATCTTTGTGTTGGTTGTTCCATGTTGATGTTTCATGGCATTTGTTTGGGCTTCTTTGATGTATCTTTTTTAGTCTTTGTAAAATGGGTGGGCCCTTTTTAAAACCCAACTTTTACCCTTAATTAAACATATGGTTACAACATTATTATTTTGTGAAATTGCTCTCCTCAAAGCTAAATGCCATGTGAAGCAATCATGGGAGGCTAAGTTGTTATCCAGGGAAGTCCTTGATGATCAAGAATTCGATGAGGAGATAGATGAGACACATATGAGGAGGCATATATGCAGTGGTAGTTGCTTTGACAGAAAAAGGACCAATCTATTCAAGACTAAACCAATACCTTCCATGAATTATCTGTCAAGCTTGGCATCCAAGATACAAAGAAACATCAAGTTTTGAAGTATCGTAGTGGGCTGCACCGATATATTGAAACTGAGATGGCTTTTATGAATGTTGAGACAGTAGGAACTGCCTTCAAATATGTAATGAAAAATTGAGGGGAAATTCAAACAAAGGGGAAAAAAGGATTATCCAATAAACAAAAAATCAAAAGGGGGAGGCAGTAGCAATTTTGTAGGAAAATAGACCACTAAGGATTCTCCTCACAATTTCCAACATCAGATAAGGGTGTTAAAAGTGTTGTTATATGGAGCCTAATTAGACTTAGAGGTTAAATTTTCCCCACTTTTATCGGCGCAGTTTCCCCCCAAATTATTTAACAGGGGTTTGGGGGCAGTGCCCCCAAGATGAGGTCAAGGGGTCTCTCGCTGTTATTATTTCTGTGTATTTTTCATTTCTCTATTTAATCTTTATTTGCATTTAATTGATATCTTCTACATGCAATTCATAAAAAAAACACACAAAAAGATGCAGGCATGTGGTGTGAAATTCATAAAATTCCTTGGCATAACAATAAAGATTGTCAAGTTGCTAAGACATTAATGACAAAGATGCATGAAATGGAGAAAGAAGTTGATTTGTTGCCTACAAACCCTTTTGAATGAAAGGATGGTGAGCAGATAATTGAGCCAAACCCTTATGCCATGGTTTCCAAGTTGCTAAAATCTTTCCTTGCGTAGATGACAAACGTATGTTCCATTCACAGATGTGGGTGAATGGGAAAGCTCATTGGTGATAATGGGAGTCAAAATAATTTGATCTCTACTGAGACTGTCAAGTAGTTAAACTTGAAAACAACACCCTCTCCACAACCATACTCTATGGGCTGGGTGAGCCAAGGGTGATTTATCCAGGTAAGAAAGTAATGTTGTTTATCCTGTTCCATCAAACCATTCGTATACGAGGTAATCTAGGACATGGCACCTTTGGACGTATGTGATGTACTATTGGGACAACCATACATGTACAAGTGTCATGGCATCTATGAGTCCAGAACTTGGAATGTTATTGTCAAGTTGGGTGAATGAAAGTATCGGGTGCCTGAGGTAAGTCCTACAAAATCTGCATCTCTAATTAGTGCCAAACTATGTAAGCATTTGATTGCTCAAACTAGAGCTTTTGTATTGCAATGATTCGACCTGAGGAGACAAGGTCAATTGTAGCTAGCACTCATACCAAAAGAACCACCACCACCATTCAGCAAAACAAGATGGATCAGATATTGACAAAATATTAGAATGTATTTACCTCACCAATAGGGGTTCCATTGCACTATCAAGTCAAACACTCAATTGATATAATCCCAAAAACATCATTACCAAATGTGCCACTATGTAGAAGGCTAGTTTTAGAGAATGACAAGATCAAGCAACAAATTCAAGAGTTAATCCAAAAGGGACACATTCACCCAAGTGCCTCACCGTGTGGGAGTCTAATCATTATGGCTAAGAGGAAGGATGAAACATGGTAACTATGCATTGATTCTTGATCCCTGAACAAGATCACTATAAAGAACATGTATCATATCCTTCGCATTGATGATCTTTGGACTAGCTACTTAGGGGGCTAAGTTCTTCACCAAAATTGACTACAAATCTGGATACCAACCATTGGATCCTATGGATGTTGCACTTTCAACCATGATGAATGAGCTATCACCACATGCCGAGAAGGAGGTAGACAAGGCATCTAAGTTTGTTGAAAAGATTTGCCATCTTCAGCAACAAGTTCATGAGATACTATAGCACACCAACCAGAAGTACAACCTAAGTGACATGACCAGCATCGTACACCTCATCACTTTCAAGTTGGTGACAAAGTTTGGCTTCATCTATAAATGAAGCAACTTCAAGGACCTAATAGGAAACTTCATCCTCTTCGATATGGGTCATGCACCATCCTCAAACAAGTTGGTGAGAATGCTTTTGAACTCAATCTGAGACCATTTCTGGGGCTACATCCTATTTTCAATGTTAAATATCTATGCCCATACTTTCCACCATTACTAGACATGTCACATGTTGTTGAATAGATTTAGAATTTAGACTTGAATCCTGACACTACTGTTCCATTCACCCATGACCAAATTATCAATGTTCTTGTGAAGACATTAAAAAGATAATTGATTCTTCCCTATCATGTGGTTTAGACAAGCCAATTACCTCATCAGAACAAGTGGTTTACTAGGGCACACATTGCAAAATGCTTTCCTCATTTGTTACAGAACATCTATGCAATTGGGTCCATTTCTTCTCAAGGGGGAGGAATAATCCCATACCAAAATAAATAAGGTTTTTGTTAGTTAATTAATCCCTAACTTCAACGAATGTGGTGACCTTTGATGTTCATGTTGACCTTTAAACATGTATAAATATTATTATTTTAAGAATTAAGAAAGGCAGTTTAGATAGGCATGCATCTCTCTCAATGAGTTTGCCAAACTATTTATTCTTGTGCTTTACAATATCATCGGTTCCCCACCAGATATTGTTACCTAAATTTAGTTCAGATCACAAATACTCAAACCTATAGCACTCAATAGAAGCTTGCAAGTAGACCTTCCCCAATCCCCCTTAGCAAAGGGGAAGTTTGACATGGTAGAAAAATATCTTGGTGGTGCCCAACCCCTTATTTATCCTGGCAAAAAATGTTAGGGGGATCATAACTCTACAAAATAATAAAAATATAAAAAAATAAAAAAAAGAGTCAATAAAATACAAAAAAAGAGAGAGCAAAAGAACTTCTACAAAGAAAAAGAGAAAAAATAAAGAGAGGATTATTGATGTCCATACTCTCGGTAGAGATAAGTCTAAGCTCAAAGCTATGAGGGTGGCATCTATCCAACAAAATTAAAAAAAGAGGTACAAAGCACACACATGTACCAGTTGGACAAAGTCAAGAGTCTAGTTGTCTTTAGGTCCATCTTTTGCTTTTGAGCCCTTTTTTAACCCCAGGTCTAACTTGTTGGCCGTCTCTAATTAAAGTCTAGAAGGTAAGTTAATAAAATTCATTTCTTATCTAAGTGGAAAGCTGGTCAAATTGTTTGGTCTAGATAAGGATCAATGTTTAGCCTTTTGCAAAGCTAAGTTTAGAAATTGTTCCATCTCCTTCCCATTCCCACTTGATTCCCTAATAAAATTTCATCTCAAATTCTATTATCTCATCCTATGGCTATACAGGGTCAACTCACAATCCCCTTTAAGTCAAAAAACTTACTTAAGAGCAATCACAATGTTTGTTCCACTTGCATACATTTCAAACATACAAAAACAATAAAATATGTCATATCACTATCGCATCTAGTATCTAGCATCAAGTAAATATAGTACTTTGCTTTTTTATATGTGAAGCAAATGCATACATACACATTGCATACATTATAAAATAGAAAAGATAACAAAAACAAACTATGTCATCATTATCATCCATGTGTGATAATCATAGGTATGCATCTGCGTTAACATGAATAAATCTCTATCCAACCATTTGCATAGGAGGGAAAGTGAAGTAAAATATGTCAACTAAATCTATATATAGATCTCAACCAATCAGGTCTCGCGACAATAGATGAATAATAATGTCTGAGTACAAGTCACTCCAATGAAGTTAAAAGAGAAAAACTATGCACTTAAGCATGCAAGTCTCCCCATGCAAGGGGGTAGGCAAAAGTATCTTAGTAATAAACATAGGTATCTTAAATACCTCAAGGAACATCAAGTTAGACCTTCACAAAATCTTTAGAAAAACCATAAAAATTAAAAAATCTTTAAAAACTTATAAAACTTTGAAAATCCTTAAAAATCATATACATTCTTCAAAAATCTACAATAAAAGGAGAATTTATTCTTCTCCTCTCTTGCTTAGCATGTGTTTGTCATGTTTTGTTTCCTTAGTCTAGGATTTTGTTCTTGTTTTGCATGTCATCATCATCATTGCAGGTCTTCATGACAAGGCGAGGCAACTCAGGTATACATCATACTCACAAATCGACAATATGGTTTCTCATCTTCCTAAAGGACTACTTCAAATGTATCATAAAAGTGAACTAATACTTGTCATTTCAAGTCTAGATGTGAAATAATGATAAAGGTAAAGGCCAATTTCATGAACGATACCTACCTTTCATGTAGACTACAATCCCTGAGAAGGCAAATATGTAAGTACAAAAAAGTGCATATGTTGACATGGTAGTCTGATGATAATTTAGAGTCCTAATCACACCCATGAAGGCATGAATTATATACTTCTCAATAGTTTCTCTCTTTGTGATGTGTCCCCCAATGTTTTTCCCTTTTGTTTATTCCTCCCCTACCTTCAAATTGACTTCCCAAGGTCTTGCATACCTTCTAGCTGATAGTCCAAGCCACTTTGAGTGGGTCACCCATATGACCTATAGGATCTCTCGGGAGACCTTGCAACTTAATTTTGGATCTCTTGGGTGGCCTTCCCTACTAATATGGGCAACCCACTTCCTGTAATAGGAGACCCTATCATATTTTTCCATGCAAGATTTCTTCTAGTTTAGCATAGTTTAACTCCATTTTTAGCTTTTGATTGAGAGTCCCTCCATGCATAACTAACCCTTGACTTCCCCTAACTATTTATGGACTCTCAATCACTCTTTTTTTAACTCCTAATCACTCTATTGTTACCTTCCAATTAGTCTTCTATGATCTCCCCTCTAGCTGTTGTTCTCTTCCAATAAGAACTAGATCGCTCCCTAATCAATTCCAATTGTCTACCCAATCACCACAACCATTTGTGTTGATTTTAGACCTATAAATACCCCTCACCTCTTCATTATTTGGCATCCTCTTCTCATACAATCTTCTTCAAGATTCTTCACGAGCCTTTGAGCCTCTTAGTTTATTTCTTTTAGTTTTAGTCTTATTTTTGTAAAGCTTCAAAGTTTCTTTCCCCATAGGTGGTTGTTTTCATTCTTGTATTATCAAGTTTACAACAACCCCTCTCGAATCCAAATGCTCTTCATATCTCACAAGCCTTAGAGCTTCTTTTTCCTATTTTGCAAATTCGTTTGAATCCTCATCCCTCTTTCTATCCCTATCATCAAGAGGAGGACCCCACTATTGAAGAGGAGGAGATGGTTGCTACATGACTTCTAAGGACAAAAGCTTGGCACTAACACCCATTATCACAAGTTCTTTATTGCTTTCATAGTAATTAGCTCACATCTTGAAAAGGATAAAGTTATATTAGAATTATTTGCTTTTCTTATAGTAAAATTCCTATTTTTCTTAGAATAGTTACAAATTTGTTTAATTAGATTAGAACTCAAAACACAAAAACATAATTGCATTGCACTAGGAAAAAGCCATATAGAATTGCATACATATTTCCCTTTCAATAGTAATTAGATCATATTTAAAATTGGGAAAAGAAAAGCCTGCATTCATTTAGCAATAATTGTATTTAGAAACTCATTAAAATATTCAAAAACATGGAAACCAAGTGATCGAACAAACCCTTGATTTCATCACAAGGTCAACAATTCAAACAATGTTTTCAACATTCAAAACAATCAAACATAGAAAACGTCAAGGAAACCCTCGGTCTCATCATGAGGTACATAAAATAAGCAATCTAACATTTAAACATACAACACAATGACTGCATTGTCACCTATGACACTCTTCTTCCAGAGAGTAATCATCCTAATCACCCCTCCCTATATAGAGTGGTTCGGTTGATGCCTTTAGCAAGGGCACAGTACATGTGTTGTCTAGAGTCTGACTCACCTGTGTTGTGTCTGAGTCACATTCTAAGAAACATAAAAGTAATATATTGATTATTTTCAATTACCTAATGATGTCAATTGAGACAAAATAATCATAATTAAATATATACATTCATACTCATATATGTGTTAGAGACATTGAGGATGAAATTGCTACAACAACACTGACATCCAATTTTCCTATATACTAGGAGACATGTTAGTTGAAATCATCAACTAAACAAGCAATAATATATTTAACAGAGAAAATCAAGTACACATAAATAATAACATTAAATTTTGTAAAATAAAAATTTAAAATGTGCTATAGTGTATCTCAGTAAATCCAATGTTACAACTAGCACTATGAACAAACATGTTGGATGATGGTGTGATGCCCACCTATTCAACAAAAAGTTGTATTTTCAAAAATTCAACATTATTCTAAATATAAACTACCTACTAATTTATTGCGATATATTAGAATTTAACCTCTAAAATAGATGGAACCGTAAAATTTGTTGGTGGAATGGTCAATGTTATACCACCCTATGACGTGGGTAAGTGCATGGAAATGACGGACAAATTAGTGGCCAATCTTGAGATTTTCAACAAAATGCATTTGCATAATGAAAAACATGGCATGCATGTGTTTTAACATGTAAGCATTTTTGATGCCTTGAATTCAATTTTTTTATGATCCTGCCTATTTGGGCTTGGTTTTCCAAGCCTGGGTTGGACATCTCTTGTGGCTCCTAAAATTATGTTTTTAACATAAAACGACTCAAATCCAAACTTCAACCTCATCAAATTTATATTTATTTTCTTTGAAGAGTGTCGTCATATTCCTCCTGTACATATGTATTAATTTTTTATAACTTTTGACCTGCTTATCCAAGTTTGAAAAAAAAATATAGGATTCTTCTATACTTCATTCTATACACATTTAACAAAAAAATACATTTTCAAATAGTATTGTGCAAGTTATGTGATGCGCACACTCAGTGATGCAATTATCAGGATCTACATCCACTTCAAAAAATCACAAAAAAAAAAAAAAAATTAATAAAATAATATACAACTTGTAGTACCCAAATTGTCACTATAACCCTAACCCTAGCATAAATCTTGACAATAATTCTAACCCTAATTTTACCCCTAGATCTACTTAACCCTAATTATATTACTAATTCCATCCCTAATCCCAAACTTAATTCTAACCATAGTTCTATATATAGATATAAATGTAAATGACCTTTGTTGTTTTATTGTAACTATAACCCTAACCCTAACATTCACCCTAATTCTAACTCCAATTCTAACCCCAACACTGATTCTAATCATAGTTTTAACCCTAATTCTAACCTAAACCCTAACCCTAACCCTAACCCTAATTCTAACAATAATTCCTAACACTAATTGTAATTGTAACCCTAAATCGAATTATAATTCTAATCTTGATTTTATCCCTAAACCTAATTCTCACCCCAATACTACTTATATTACTAATTCAAACCCAAATTATAACTATAACCCTAACCCTATCCTTAATTTTGATAGTAATGCTAACCCTAACTCTAATTATAACCCTAGGGTAAGTGCAAGAAGATGGGTGGCCAAAAAGGGGTCTTAAGTGGCCACTTTTTTTTTTTTCTGAAATCAGGAAATGTTGGCCTTGGATGAGAAATTGAGCATAGTTACACTCAAAATTTGGAGATGCAACCAAAACAATGTTTGTAGTGCTCTGAGTCTACTTTCTAAACTATTATTTTTTTTTTAAATGGCATAGATTAAGGGGTTCAAAAGAGGGAGCCATAGAAATTGGTGTTGTTTCTATCCAAAAAACATAACATAGCATGTTTTGTGGCTCCCTCAAAAGGTCAACTTTTTTTTGGTATTTTTAAAATCGCTTCAGTGAGAAATTAGCTAATAGCATGTAGTTTATGCCCAATTTTTCTGATAATTTTTTGATGAATATTTGATTTTTTACTAATTTTCAAACTGGACACATCCTAAAAAATAGAATTTTGGCCGTGCTACCCCTATAAATTTTGAAAACTAATTAAAAATTATTTTTTTCTTTTTTTAATATGTGTAGAATGGAGTCTAGTTTCTAAATATGTAATTTTTTTGAAATTTAAATGAATAGTTAATTTACAATGAAAAAAAGACCAAACAATGGTTTTTGCCCAAAAATGGACACACAAACAAAAGAAATTAAAGATGAAAGGCTTAACATTGTTAGAATGTGAAAAATATCACATCGTCAAATAGTTAAGAGAAAGCCTAACATTACCCAGGTGTTTGATTTGTTTGACCTTGAAACACGTGCAAATCTAAGGGTTAGCACAAACGAAATTATGTGAAATCTTGAAGAATATGGAAAAACACGTCTGTGGATGTTGAAAAGGCACTCTAAGCCTTTGGGTTGGAAATCCAAAGCAAATCCCAAGCCCAAGGCTTGGGATTCCCAAAGCAAAACATAACACGAGTGCGTTATAGCGCTCGTGTTATTGTTTGCTTTGCATTTTCCCTTTTCTGCAAAAGTTTGTGTTGTTTGTCATGCTTTAAATAACGCGAGCACATTATAACGCGCTCGCGTTATGTTCCCCTTGAATTTTTTTATGTTCAAGTTATTAATCATGTATGTATGTATGTGTGCCTATATGTATGTGTGTATAGTGTCAAGGGTAGAGGAGGGTAGAGATGGGAGTGAGCCAGATAGGGGAGGAGAGGGGTGGATAAGGATTGGGTGATTAAGGTTTAAGGTTGAGGGTTGAGGGTTTAGGGATAGGATTCAGAGTTTAGGGATAAGGGATTAGAGTTTAGGACCTTGAGGGATTAGGGTTTAGGGTTGAGGCTTTAGGGATAGTGTTTAGGGTTAAGGGTCGAGGGATTAGGGTTAAGGTAGAGTGTTGAGGGTAGAGGGATTAGGGATAGGGTTTAGGGTTGAAAGTTTAGGGTTGAGGGATTAGGGTTTAAGGTATAGTTTTGAGGGTTGAGGGTTTAGGGATAGGGTTTAGGATTTAAGGTTTAAGTGTTGAGGGTTGAGGATTTAGGGATAGGGTTTATGGTTTAGGGATAAGGGGTTAGGGTTTAGGGTTTAGGGATTAGGGTACCATAAATTATAATTAGGGATTAGGGTTTATGGTTTAGAGACTAGGGATTAGGGTTTAGGGTTAAGGGATTAGGGTTTAGGGTTTAGGGATGTACAATTAAGGGGTACCATAAACAAACTAGAATTTAGGAAGGGTTGGGAAAACTTTGCGAATCATCATGGGCTGGAGATTAGAGATTTTGTTGTGTTCAAGTACATATCTAAGTCATAATTTAAGGTTAAGATATTTCAAAGAACAGGGTGTGTGAAAAATATCAATGCTCTTTGGCTTATGAATACCAACATTGATACAGATAAAAGATGCCCTTCTTCTAACAGAGTATGCAGTTCAAGTGAACCGATGGGCAGCAAGTTGTCGAATGAGTTGGTTTAATGGGTGTGCCTCCTTCTTCAAGGCCCAGGTGGGTAGGAGTGGGATGTACAATTAAGGGGTACCATAAATAAACTGGAATTTAGGCAGGGTTGGGAAAATTTTGTGAATCATCATGGGCTGGAGATTGGAGATTTCATTGTGTTCAAGTACATATCCAAGTCATAGTTTAAGGTTAAGATATTTCAAAGAACAGGGTGTGTGCAAAATATCAATGCTCTTCAGCTTATGAATACCAACATTGATACAGATAAAAAAATGCCCTTCTTCTAACAGAGGATGCAATTCAAGTCAACCAATGGGCAGCAAGTTGCTAATCTTGAATTGGTTTTTGATGAAGAAAACAAATGATGTTGTTCAAGCAATAGAAGAAAATCAAAATTGTAAGTCTAATTTAATTTATTTCAACTTTCAAAGCAGGCATTTGAATTGTAGCTTTACCTAGAGGATTGGTATAACAAAAACTTACTTATGTTACAAGCCTTTCTTTGAAGAACCTTAGACATTATGGACCCTATCATCTAGAAAAGCAAATGAAAGTGAACTCTGCCCCACCTTTCAAATCAGATATTTACCTTTTTATTCAATGAAAATGAAGTCACGGAATGTAAACCGACCATGCATACCAGTAAGATCAAATTCTCTGCCTTCTATTCCTATTACTCTTACTTTATTAAGAGAAGAGTGTCAAAAATAATGGGTTTAATTGTAAGCTAACATAAGGCAAAATAGTTTTGTTATTACATTTTTCTGAGGGATCTCTAATAGTCTAATATAATGCAGTCTTCTATAATATGAACATCTGCATTTGTGTGAATGCTAAGCTTAAATATAGTAGAGTATTAAATCAATGCAATCAGCTATTTATTGGGTTAAAATAACTTAGTTTTTGTAATGGTTTGGGAATGCAGGAGTTGACAAAAATAGGTGAATGTCCTCTACAATTACCAAGAGAAAAAAGTTTAGTAGTTCTTGTGGATAGAGGCAGTAAACAATGCGAGATTATTTGTCTGTTTCATAACAATATACCTCCCCTAAGTGCGGGGTGGACAACAAGAAACATAGATGTACCCCAATGCAAAGCTTTTCTCATAATGATCATCCTTCTAATTTCAACTATTAATTACTCACTATGGATGTACCATATGCAAAGCTTTTCTCATAGTGTGTACACCTATTGGCATAATGAACCCCAGATGGTCCAGAAAAACATGCCATATAACATTACTAACATTAAAAAAGTTCATAGCCATTTTTCTAACATATTCTTGCAACTCAGATATCTTTAAGAGAAGAGTGTCAAAAATGATGGGTTTAACAACCTAACATAAGGCAAAGCAGTTTTGTTGGGTTTAGGGTTTAGGATTGAGGGATTAGGGTTTAGGGTTGACAGATTAGGGTTTAGGGTTGACAGATTAGGGTTTAATGTTGAGAGTTGAGGGTTGAAGGTTTAGGGATAGGGTTGATGGTCATAGGATTAGGGTTAATGTAGAGTGTTAAGGGTAGAGGGATTAGGGATAGGGTTTAGGGTTGAAGGTTTAACGATTGAGGGTTGAGGCTTTAGTGCTGAGGGTTAAGGGATTAGGGTTTAAAATATAGTGTTGAGCATCGAGGGTTTATGGATAGGTTTTAGGGTTTAATTTTTAAGGGTTAAGGGTTGAGGGATAGGGTTTAGGGACAAGGGATTAGGGTTTAAGGTATAGTGTCTAGGGTTGAGGGTTTAGGAATAGGGATAGCGTTTAGGGTTTAGGGATGAGGGATTAAGGTTGAGGGTTGAGGGATTAGGGTTGAGGGTTGAGGGATTAGGGTTTAAGGTATAGTGTTGAGGGTTGAGGATTTATTGATAGTGTTTAGGGTTGAGGTTTGAGGGATTAGGTTTTAGGGTTGATGGATTAGGGTTTAAGGTATAGTGTTGAGGGTTGAGGGTTTAGGGATAGGGTTTAGGGTTGACGGATTAGGGTTTAGGGTTGATAGATTAGCGTTTAATGTTGAGGTTAGGGTTAGAGTGTCAAGGGTAGAGGGATTAGGGATAGGGTTTAGGGTTTAAGGTTTAAGGATTGAGGGTTGAGGCTTTAGGGATGAAGGTTTAAGGCTTAAGATATAGTGTCAAGTGTTGAGGGTGTAGGGATAGGGTTTAAGTTTTAAGGGTTAAGGGTTGAGGGATAGGGATTAGGGCTTAAGGTATAGTGTTGAGGGTTGATGATTTAGGGATAGGGATTAGGGTTTAGGGTTGATGAATTAGGGTTTAATGTTGAGAGTTGAGGGTTGAGGGTTGAGGGTTTAGGGATAGGGTTGATGGTCAAGGGATTAGGGTTAAAGAAGAGTGTCGAGGGTAGAGGGATTAGCAATAGGGTTTAGGGTTGAAGGTTTAAGGATTTAGGGTTGAGGCTTTAGGGATGAGGGTTAAGGGATTAGGGTTTAAGATATAGTTTCGAGTGTCGAACATGTAGGGATAGGTTTTAGGGTTCAAGTTTTAAGGGTTAAGGGTCAAGGGATCAGAGTTAAGGGTTGAGGGATTAGGGTTTGATGTCGAGGGAATAAGGATTAGGAATAGGGTTTAGGGTTTAGGGATAAGGGATTAGGGTTTAAGGTATAGTGTCAAGGCTTAAGGGTTTAAGAATAGGGATAGTGTTTAGGGTTTAGGGATGAGGGATTAGGGTTGAGGGTTGAGGGATTAGGGTTTAAGGTATAGTGTCGAGGGTTGAGGGTTTATTGATAGTGTTTAGGGTTGAGGATTAGGTTTTAGGGTTGATGGATTAGGGTTTAAGGTATAGTGTTGAGGGTTGAGGGTTTAGGGATAGGGTTAGGGTTGACGGATTAGCATTTAATGTCGAGGTTAGGGTTAGAGTGTCGAGAGTAGAGGGATTAGGGATAGGGTTTAGGGTTGAAGGTTTAAGGATTGAGGGTTGAGGAATTAGGGATGAGGGTTTAAGGCTTAAGATATAGTGTCAAGTGTTGAGGGTGCAGGGATAGGGTTTATATTTTAAGGGTTAAGGGTTGAGGGATAGGGATTAGGGTTTAAGGTATAGTGTTGAGGGTTGATGGTTTAGGGATAGGGTTTAGGTTTGAGGGATTAGGGTTTAGGTTTGATGAATTAGGGTTTAATGTTGAGAGTTGAGGGTTAAGGGTTGAGGGTTTAGGGTTTAGGGATAGGGTTGATGGTCAAGGGATTAAGGATAAAGAAGAGTGTCGAGGGTAGAGGGACTAGGGATAGGGTTTAGGGTTGAAGATTTAAGGATTTAGGGTTAAGGCTTTAGGGATGAGGGTTTAAGCTATAGTGTCGAGTGTTGAGAGTGTAGGGATAGGTTTTAGGGTTCAAGTTTTAAGGGTTAAGGGTCAATGGATCAGATTTAAGGGTTGAGGGATTAGGGTTTGACATCGAGGGTATAAGGGTTGAGGGATAGGGTTTAGGGATAAGGGATTACGTTTTAAGGTATAGTGTCGAAGGTTGATGGTTTAGGAATAGGGATAGTATTTAGGGTTTAGGGTTGAGGGTTGAGGGATTAGGTTTTAGGGTTGATGGATTAGGGTTTAAGGTATAGTGTTGAGGGTTGAGGGTTTAGGGTTGACAGATTAGTGTTTAATGTCGAGGTTAGGGTTAGAGTGTCAAGGGTAGAGGGATTAGGGATAGGGTTTAGGGTTGAAGGTTTAAGGATTGAGGGTTGAGGCTTTAGGGATGAGGGTTTAAGGCTTAAGATATAGTGTCAAGTGTTGAGGGTGTAGGGATAGGGTTTAAGTTTTAAGGGTTAAGGGTTGAGGGATAAGGATTAGGGTTTAAGGTATAGTGTTGAGGGTTGATGGTTTAGGAATAGGGTTTAGGTTTTAGGGATTAGGGTTTAGGGTTGATGAATTAGGGTTTAATGTTGAGAATTGAGGGTTGAGGGTTGAGGGTTTAGGGATAGGGTTGATGGTCAAGGGATTAGGGTTAAAGAAGAGTGTCGAGGGTAGAGGGATTAGGGATAGGGTTTAGGGTTGAAGGTTTAAGGATTTAGGGTTGAGGCTTTAGGGATGAGGGTTAAGGGATTAGGATTTAAGATATAGTGTCGAGTGTCGAGTGTGTAGGGTTAGGTTTTAGGGTTCAAGTTTTAAGGGTTAAGGGTCGAGGGATCAGAGTTAAGGGTTGAGGGATTAGGGTTTGACATTGAGGGTATAAGGATTAGGGATAGGGTTGGAGGGTTTAAGGATAAGGGATTAGGGTTTAAGGTATAGTATTGAGCCCGTTGAGGGTTCAAGAATAGGGATAGCATTTAGGGTTTAGGGATAAGAGATTAGAGTTGAGGGATGACAGATTAGGGTTGAGGGTTGAGGGTTGAGGGATTAGGGTTTAGGGATAAGGTTTAGGGTTGAGGGTTGAGGGATTAGGGTTTAAGGTATAGTGTTGAGGGTTTAGGGATAGGGTTTAGGGTTGAGGGATTAGAGTGAAGGGTTGAGGGATGAGGCTTTAGGGTTTAGGGATAGCATTGAGGGTCGAGGGATTAAAGTTAAGGGTTGAGGGATTAGGGTTTGACATTTAGGGTTGAGGGTTGAGGTTCGAGGGTCGAGGGTTTACAGATAGGGTTGAGGGTCGAGGGATTAGGGTTAAAGTAGAGTGTCGAGGGTATAAGGATTAGGGATAGGGTTGGAGGGTTTAGGGATAAGGGATTAGGGTTTAAGGTATAGTATCGAGCCCGTTGAGGGTTTAGGAATAGGGATAGTGTTTAGGATTTAGGGATAGGGTTTAGGGTTGAGGGATTAGAGTTAAGGGTTGAGGGATTAGGATTTGACGTTGAGGGTTGAGGGTCGAGGCTTTAGGGTTTAGGGTTTAGGGATAGGGTTGAGGGTCAAGGGATCAAAATTAAGGGTTGAGCGATTATGGTTTGATGTTGAGGGTTGAGTACATTAAGGTTCAAGGGTTGAGGGATTAAGGTTAAAGTAGAGTGTCGAGGGTATAAGGATTAGGGATAGGGTTGGAGGGTTTATGGATAAGGGATTAGGGTTTAAGGTATAGTATCGAGCTCATTGAGGGTTTAGGAATAGGGATAGTGTTTAGGGTTTAGGGATGAGGGATTAGAGTTGAGGGTTGAGGGATTAGGGTTTAGGGATAAGGTTTAGGGTTGAGGTAGACAAGGAGCGACTAAGAGACATAGAGAGGGGAGAGGTAGAGAGGTGAGGGGGAGAGATAAGTGAGATATAGAACATGAGCTAATGGAACTAGAGGTGAGATATTGTAAAGGTGCTATTGAAGGTGAGATAGGCACAAATATTTATGGATCAATCTATAACAGGACAAAACATGAGCGCATTATAATGTGCTCGCATTTTTTCCTTCTATAGAAATGGTAAAAAAGTGTTGACCCCCATGTTCCAGGGCCACATGCTCTGTTTTCATGCTGATTATGTGCATGCTCTGACAAAAAAGAAGTGCTTTCATGTTGTTGGGAAGTTCACATACACATTTTACACATTCTACCACCTTTGCATGATCTTTCCACCACCTTTTTTGCTTTGCCAACTTGAGAAGGAGGAAATAACATAGTTTTCACACCAAGTTTGAGATATATCTATTCAAGTTTTAATTTTTGTAGTGTTGCAATGTTAATTGTGATTCAATTTTAAGAATTTAACATTATAGATTGGTTAATAGTATTGTTGTTAGTAATTATATTTGAGTGTTATTCAATTTAACATTGAAAAGGAAGCAAGTGGTGAAAAACTCAAATTATTGAGGAGTTTGATGCAAGAAGAAAAAAACACTACATAATTGGGTACTCTCTCCATTCAAATCTTTATTTTTTAGGTATGTCAAGTCTTTACATGCATGTTCTTTACATTTTCCTTAATTCTATTTGAATTACTTTATCATGCTTTATCATACATGTTTAAAATAGACACATTCCCAATCAAGAAAGCAGCCTACAATCTCATATGATGCCATGTATATTTTCTACACTTGGGCTCTTTAATAATTATGTGTAATAAACAGACCTCAACATACCATGATGTCAAACTATACAAGAATAAATCCTTACAACATAATGAAAATACAATCCCACTATTATCTTGTCATATTAACAAGTTAAAATACAAATGAATAGGTGCCAAGATCATACAAGTATGCACATGACATGATGATTTGTATGCACATATCTTGGGCTAGGACATTCCTTATGCACCTATTCATGATGATTTGTACATGCACATGACACAACAATTGTTGTCTATTCCTTCACAAGCCACCCAAATCCTAGTATCCCTAGTACCAACAAAACACCTTCTCAATTCCAAATCCTAGTAGCCCTAGTAACAACAAACATGTCAAATTGGGTCTGCCTCAACCTTTTCAAGCATGAAGTCCCATGTACTCTTTTCATGGCTGCAATAATTTTCTTTGTATGCTTTGTACCTATTTTGGTTGAGTGACATTTACTCTTTTACATGATGATTGTATGTACATTTACTATGAAGGGTTGAATGACATATATTTTAGTTATTTGTATGGATTCATTTCTTAGGAACTAATATTGGTCTCTTTATCATGCTATAGACAAATTCTCCATCATGCTGAGGAAACGATCAAGAATTAAACCAACACAGGAAGAGATATAATCTAAGAATGCAAAGAAAGCAGTGGCTATGAGGGAACTTTGTGAGAAGAGGAAATTGGACATGATAAATAAAGACATGCCAATTGAAGAGGAACCACAACCATCACAAAGAGATATGGTATTGGCGGCACAAAGAGAACAAATGCAAAAACTTCGTGCTACGAGAGATTTGAATACCATAGTTGGAGACACATCCTCTACCATAAGTCAACATGTAGGGACACCATCTACCACATCTCAAGTTGAGAGTACATCATCACTCACATGTGATGAAGGAGGTACGCCATCGTTCCCACCTCAACCTCAAGGTACGTCATCTATTCCATCTTCGATCGAAGATATGCCATATAGCCCGTCTCATTTAAATATTGATGAAATTCATAATGTTGAGATGAATTTATCTAACTTAACACCACCTAGAATTTTGCATAGAAAGCCAAAGTATTTGATTGATATTGATGAGAATATTTTGCAGCCAATGGAAGGTAAGATTCCAAAACACACTTGTAGAAGATATGCTCATAAGATTTGGAGATTGTTCTTTGAAAAGTTAAATGAGACTACAAGATGTCAACTATTCCTTGAAATGATGAGAAGTATAAAGTATAAGTCCATCATGAAGATTCTTGGGTTGAGAACATCAGAGGCTTCAAGTGAAAAATCTATTGTCAAGAATCTAATGAGTGTGTATGAGAGTGTGGGTAACACTTCATGCACAAAAGATAGTAATCCAACACGGCATGTGATTACATCGACTATAGTAAGTAGTCAAATGAGGAAAGCTCATATCATTAGAAAGACGAGTCAAGAATTGAGAATCAATAGGAAAACTTTATCAAGAGCCATTGGAAGATGCCAAAGAATTGAGGACACTAATGCCAATGAATTATGGGCATTCTCGGGGAGACTACCACGAAAAGATAAACTAATTGTTGAAGCATTGAGATCACTAATTGAAGACTTTTGGAAGAATTACACAAGGGTATCTCCGAATCAAAGGGATGTGGTAAGAAAGAGAATTGGTAGTCATAACCATGAGCCACATCCAAAGTATTTTTTTGGATGAGACTCAAACACAGTTTTATGGTAAATTTCTAGAGAAGTATCCTCAAATTAAAATTTGTCAAAGATATTTTGAAATGCTAAAACATTTCTATGTCAAGATAAATCACACACACACTACTTGTTGTAGATTACATATTGAATTTTCTAACCATTTTGATGTTTATAGGTCTATATGTTTAGATATGCATACTAACAATGTTTTGCAGGGTTGTCCATACGTGCCCTACCAACATCTTCAAGAGATTTCATATCAAGAATTTTATGTGAAAGAGAGGAAGGTCAAATATTCTACAAGAAATTATGCTTGGATGACACATGTCATCGTTGCGGTGGCTTGCAACATTTTCCAATATGTGAACATATGGAAAGAACACATGCGGTTGGAAATGAACTAGTAGAGTTTGGAAAGTATAAAATAGTGGCATACAATACAAAAGATGGTAAAGAAGAAAAGAGGTGTGAATTGGATATTGAAAAGATTCCAGTGTCTCAGTTTATGCCTATATTTCATGATAGCATAGTGTACGAGTATGCAAGACATGCCCATAGAGCTCAATGGTTGGACTTGAAATTCAAGTTATGCAAGGACACATTTCCGGTTGGTAGCATTGTTTCAGTCGTTGACTTTATAGAGAACTATAGTCTACAGCCACAACATGAGGTGCAATCACAATATTACAACTCCACACAGGTTTCTATATTTGTGCACATCGTATTCATCCATGCGAATGATAGTATAGAGAATGACAGAAAGATCATAAGGGAGTATAATTTCTATATTAGTGATGATCGCACGTATTCTACAGAGTTCGTGCAAGGTTGCTTTCAGGTGTTCTACAATGATTTGGCTAGAAGGGGCATATCATTCAATTAGCATATCATATGGTCGGATAACTGTGCGTCACAATTCAAGAACTTGTGAAATTTCTATTAGCTAAGTAGGAGGCATAATTTTACAGGTATTCAACATATGTGGAACTTTTGTGAGGCCAAGCATGGAAAGGGGGAGCATGATGGTGCAGGAGCATGTATCAAAAGAGCCATAGCACGAGAAGAGTTAAAGTATAAAGACAATGCAAAGTTGACAGATGCAAAATTGATTGTTGAGTGGTGTAATGCTTCCATGGGTCCAGGTAATGAAGGTAAGTCTTCAGTTCATAGATTTTTTTGGTTGATAGATGATACTAACATTGCACTATATAAGGACTGTTGTACACTGACAGGATCAAATGAGATGCACTCTTTCAGAAGCTCAATTGTAGGTTCATGGAGTATCCATACGTGAAAGATGTCATGCTTTTGTTCTTCCTGTACAATTCAAGCCTAGGATGAGTACGAGTCAAAAGAGTGGGTTGACGAATGGCAGTTAAGATATCTTAGCCCACTTGACATGTATCGACCCTCGACGACACTAGAACTAACATAGATGGAATCATTAGTTGACTTTGACCACATATCAGATCTAGTTCAACCAAGTAATATATCTATTTGTAGAGTTTTGAAATTTCTAATGTCATCTTACTTTGTAGTATTTTTGTAATGTTGACTAATTTCATCTAATTTGCTACACATCAATGTAGGGCACATATATGTAGTTATTGCAGATGAAGATAATGAAGAGGGAACATATTATTACTTATGTCGTGTTGAGACCAAAAAGAAATTAGAGGCCCCAGTTACAGATGGAGAAAACATTGAATACCCTACAGGCTCAGTGGTTATTACTGGAACATGGCTTAGAAGGTAGCCAAAAAAGAGTGTTAATGTTTGGCTGTTTCAAGACTTTGACACGCATCAGAAGATTCTTCATTACTCAAACCTTGTCGTGGCATCCAATGTTCATTTGATATAGTATCGGGGTAGACCTTTGAACAAAATCTTGTGGAAGGTACGTGAGTCTGACCATGAAGCAATACTTGACACAATAAAGAGTAGAGCAGACTCAGATGGTTCATTTGATTAATTTGTAAGTGTTCACATTGATTTTGTAAAGTCATGTTACATTGAGTTGTAAGTATGCACATTAATTTGTAAGGTTTGTCTTTTTTTATTTCCTACTGCACTTTTACACATATACACATTTTTACATCATCATGTCATGCTTCATGGGGTTAGACCTAAGTGATGGATGAAGTTGATCTTGAGAATAATGTATAAAATCTAGGTAATGTATAAAATATAGGTATCTCTAGGTGTCTTGGTTTCTAACTAGATAATAGGTGTCTCTAATTGTGATGTAGAGGCAATGGGATAGTTGGAGGATGGCAAACTAGACAAGGTTTCCTTATGCTCTAAAGCCTAAATTTCATGATCATTATACAAAAGTGGGAACAACAGTTAGAGACTCTAAATTCTTCATGGAAAAGGTGATTTTAGATGCAATGGGACCCATTCCAATCATTGCCAAAGGAAGACCAAAATCAGGATTAACACTTCCTTCACAAACCCAAGAAATGGCTTGTAGCCCTAAAAAAAGAGAACAGTCCTAATAAATTTTGATACAGATATTCAAACACAGCACTTGGACAATCAGTAGATATCCATTTGGACTCCCTATCACATATCCAAAACTGGGTATAGGTTGTTTTGGACGATATACCCTAACCTATAACTCGTCTCAATAACCTAGAGCCCCAATTAGGTCTAAAATACAAAGAGACCCCCCTTAAATTCACACACAAAACTCAACCAATGACTTAAGTACTTAGTATTCATGCCAAAACTATGAATTTTGTGGGTTTTGTCCTTCTACAATCTAATGTTCCCAAAAATGCCTCTATGGTTCCTTCTCTATGTCTCTAAACATCACCTAACACATGGTTTTGTTAGGTTTCCTCAAAGAAAACTTCTTCTCATCAAATTTCCTACCAAAAACTTATCATAGCATACTAGAACAAACCTACTACAATCCATTCCACTGATCAAAAGTGAATCAAATCAGTGGAATGGCCAAAAAATGCATGATTCTTACCAAAACCCTAGATAAGGGTTTCTTAAACTATTTTCAGGAAAATAAGTCTTACTCTACTCTAGAATTGTTTCAAGATGCCAAACTAGATGTAAATGAATGTCAATTCACTTTAGTTTCATGCCACCACCATAGTCCTTCAGTTGCACTAATGGTGCAGGGGCACCTAGGCTGTCATGCCTCCAAGAGGGGTCAAAAAATGAAATTTTGTTTTGATTGATTCAATTGTATGTAATAAGGTCTTCTAAGAATATTTCATTTCTTTTTAAGCCACTTTGAGTCATTTGGGGTCATTTTGAGTCTTTGAGTCCTGTTGCAAAAAAAATCAATGTTGTCAAGTTACACAAAGCAACTTTTGCATTTTTGGTGTCCTGCTCTTGATGCTACCAAACTGACAGTTCCAACGCATCCGGATGGGTATGTTTAGGCTAGGTATGGTTCTGTTTTTCACCCAAACATGTCGAAACAGTCCGAGCTACATTGTACCAATGATATCCCTGAAGAGTCCAAAGTGCAAAAAGGCAGCAATCTTTGACGAGATGTTACTCAAAAACCGTGTCACTTAGAAATATTCCGTCTAAGGATACATGATCATGTAGAGTGCCTCTACAATAACATCTCTCAGTTTTTTATATCTCTGAGGCATTTGCCCGTGGTGAAAGGTTTTTTGCTGCCCCAAAAATTGTCAGAAGGAGGTAGTGTAAAGTTGCAAAGGGGTATAACTTTCATCCTGCTCTTGATGCAACCAAACTGACTATTCCAATGCGTTCGGATGGGTACATTTACACTAGGCATGGTCCTTTTTTGCACCCAAACATGTTGAAATAGTCTGAGCTACATTGTACCGACGATATCCCTGAAGAGTCCAAAGTGTAAAGAGGCAGCAATCTTTGACAAGATATTTTTTGAAAACTGCATCACTTAGAAACATTTCGTCTAAGGTAACACAACCATGTAGAGTGCCTCTACAATAACCTCTCTCAGTTTTTTATATCTCTGAGGCATTTACCTGTGGTGAAAGGTTTTCTGCTGCCCCAAAAATCATCAGAAGGAGGTAGTGTAAAGTTGCAAAGGGGTGTAACTTTCATCCTGCTCCTGATGCGACCAAACTGATTGTTCCAACACGTCTGGATGGGTACATTTACACTAGGTATGGTCCTATTTTTCACCCAAACATGTCAAAATAGTCTGAGCTACATTGTATCGATGATATCCCTGAAGAGTCCAAAGTGCAAAAAGGTAGCAATATTTGATGAGATGTTACTCGAAAAATGTGTCACTTAGAGACATTCCATCTAAGGATACATGATCATGTAGAGTGCCTCTACAATAACCTCTCTCAGTTTTTATATCTCTGAGGCATTTGCCTGTGGTGAAAGGTTTTCTGCTGCCCCAAAAATCGTCAGAAGAAGGTAGTGCAAAGTTGCAAAGGGGTGTAACTTTCATCCTACTCCTGATGCGACCAAACTGACTATTCCAACACGTCTGGATGGGTACATTTACGCTAGGCATGGTCCTATTTTTCACCTAAACATGTTGAAACAGTCCGAGCTACATTGTACCAACGATATCCCTGAAGAGTCTAAAGTACAAAAAGGTAGCAATCTTTGACGAGATGTTACTCAAAAACCATGTCACTTAGAAACATTCTGTTTGAGGAAACACGATCACGTAGAGTGTCTCTACAATAACCTCTCTCAATTTTTTATCTCTAAGGCATTTGCCCGTGGTGAAAGGTTTTCTGCTACCCCAAAAATCGTCAAAAGGAGGTAGTGTAAAGTTGCAAAGGGGTGTAACTTTCGTCCTGCTCCACGGCACAAGTTTTAAGTTGATTCCCTCCAAGGTGCCAATGTGAGGTTGTTTTGATGGCAAAGGGCGCCTTGATTCATGATGTTGAATCTCCTTCCTCCTAGGCGCCAAAATGGATAGTTTAGACAAGAAAAGACGCCTTAGTATACTTAGCTCATTTCTTGGAAATTTGATGGCTTCAATCACTTGTTCAAACCTATAGGAGACCATTTTACACTTAGGTGCTAGATCTTAGGATTTAGAACATCTTCCTTCAAGGTGCCAAAATGAGGTTATTTAGACACAAAAGTGTGCCTCCATAAAAGATGCTTATTCTCCTTCCACTTAGGCGCTCATTCATGATGATCCAAGTGACAATAGGCACCTAGACTTCCTTTGGTAAGATTTAGTCATTTTGAAGGTTCTAACACTAGGCGCTATAGTTGGAAGTGATTTGAAGTTCATTTTCCTCTATGCTCCCAAAATGGATGGTGGAGACAAGAAAAGGTGCCTAGGCTTCTTTTGACGATTTTCAAAGTCTTCCTAAGTTATATTATGTTATATTGACCCTTAGGCACAAATGGATGATCTAGGATGACTCTAGGTGCATATCCAAGGTGATATCTTTCTAGATGCAATCTTCACTAAGTTTAGACTTTACTTTACATCAAGGCGCCAAAATGGATAGTTTAGAGAGAAGAAAAATGCACCTAGAGGTATGATGCTCAGTTTGATGTGTTTGATCAACTTTGATAATCAAGATGAATTGCCTCCCTTAAGGCACCCTCCTTTATACTTTGAAACATCCTTTCAATATCAAGGCACAATTTTGAGGTTGTTTGGATGATGAAAGGTGCCTTGAGTTCTAGGCGGAGTTTTGAGGTTGTACAAGTAGAGAAATGTGCCTAAGGTCTTAAAGCAAATTTACGCCTAAAACTGAAAATCTCTGAGGTATGACTTATGGAAGCCTATAGCCCCAATGTTATGTTGCATACTAAAATTAGGTAAGACTCAATGTAATGTCATAACCTCACCTTCTATGCAAGAGGAATTACATTTAATAACCACAATGGTCATCAGGTGCTCATAAGCATATGATTTTGACTATCTTATTCAAAACAACAAACATACTCTTTGCATCCCAATATGGTATAATAACAAGAAATTAAGAAATATTTTCAATTGACCAACTCATAAAGAATATGGATCAACATACTCATTTGAATATTTTCAATTGAGCAACTCATAAAGAATATTAATATTTTTTGTTCAACATGATGATTCATTTTTTTTAAAATACAACTTTTATCTTTTAGTTCCAAAATGAGGTTTAGGTGATACTTGAATAACAATAGCTAGCTTATTGGATCAACAAACATCCTATGTAATACAATTAGACTTTAAATATTTGAAGTAGCCATCTACAAATATCCATTCAAACGTGGATTTATAATGCAAGTATGGACGCCATCAATAAAAAAGATTTGTATTAACCAAATATCCATATAGGCATACATCAATATCTGTCGATATAAGTATAACATATATACAAAATAACCATATAGGCTTACAAGAATGCCATATAGGCATACAATGTCAACTATATGCAATACAAAATATATGTCCACAAATGTCATATAGGCATACAACAAAGGAACACAATAAAAAGGCATTCCCCTCTGGCTGGTGAAGAGAATAGATCACGAGCAACCTTTAATCTTCTAGGGGATGGAGATGCGTAAGTGGGTGGTCTACTATGAACCCGAGGGTTGCTCCTCCTATTTAGTTCTTCCTGCATCTTTAGTTGTTACAATAAAAAGTATAGACATTAATATATAGAAATTACATGTTATAAAAAATGAAACATTTAACAAAATAATCACTTACCACTACCATATAATCTGTCTCCTCACTTGCCTCAGTAGCAGGAATAGGCCGTGGTGATGTCATGTCCTATAGAAACCATCCAGATAGAAATTAAACTTCAAATCAATAATCTTTTGATTTTTCAAAAATAAACAACTATAACAATGAATGTACATTGAAATTTACTAATCTGCCTCATACCCCTATCGATGCCATGGAGTTATGAATCACAAAGGCCACACCATGCTCCATTGCCCTATGAACATCGGGAGGTGTCTCCACAACCTGCATCAGCTGGAAATAAAACTGTAGACACCCAAATTTGTCCATGTCTAGCAACACCTTGTTAAATCATTAATCATTAAGCCAATTAATTAAATAAATTTTATTTATTTAATTAAAATCCCATTCTCATCCACTTAACCAATTAATTAAATAAATTTTATTTATTTAATTAATTCCACGTCATTTCTCAATCATATCCTATCCCCATCCCAATTAATTAAATAAATTTTATTTATTTAATTAATTTCCACATCATAGTTTATCCCATTTTATTCATTTATCCTATTAATTAAATAAATTTTATTTATTTAATTAATATCCAACTCATATCCCAACTAATTCAAATATTTTATTTGAATTAAGCCCTTATCATTTATCACATTCCAACACTTGTCCAGTCAATCATGTGTTGTAAGACAACTTTCATTCATATCCTTCACATGCACAATTAATGGAATCTAAATTTAGTAACTTTCAATCCTAGCCATTCACATAGCCTCTGAATCTCCACTGTTGATTGATCTTGGCTAAGTCCTATATAAACACCCTCTCACTCCATATGAGACATCCAGCAATCATATCCAGCAATCATATAGCACCTACATTATCATCTTGAGCATCTTGAGCATCTGATTATCCGATTGAGCTTTTATCATCAATCATGGCAGCCTTCAGCATTGCAATTGTTCATTGTTGAAGAAGCAGTCCACATCCCTCAAACAAGGAATCGCACGGTCTAGGTGATGTTATGCTTGAATTGCATTGTCCTTTGATTTCATTTAGGTTAGATTCCTTGATGATGGTAGGGTTAGGGTTTCATGACTATGTCTGATCTTCTACACCTGACTTTCACCTATCACAAAAACAACATTATTCAATTACGAAAACTATAATAGTGATGCAAATCATGGCTCCTAAAATACACACACGCTCATCTAAACATGGAAGTACACACAATAAAGCACACAAGTCACATACAAAAATCTAGTAAGTACAATTCATTCATTAAACTATTTATTTTATTACCTCCGTGAAGCTTTGAAGTCCACCACTGCTGGCAGGTGTTGCCGTGAAATCTCTAATATTAACCTATTCAACATCCAAAATTAGATATTAGAATGCCATTCATATAACGATGCTATTCACATGTAATATTTATAATTGTTTACTAGTTACATACCCCAACAGTAGATGATCTAATGTAATATGCAGGTGGAGAACCACTGAAAACTGCATCAATGCTATGACCCCAAAATTTTATTAAAATCATCAAACTGAATTAGTTAATCTTGCATTTCAAAAATGAAATTTAATAAATTAAATTCAATAAACTTGCTAATATTTACCTGAGTATCAAGGCTGAAAGTCTCACTCAGGAGGGTATCCGTCATCACCATCTACTCAGCTGCAGATGTAGCCTGTGCACCTACGTCTTGACTATCCACGGGGTCATACCCACAAGCCGACTTGCAAGTCTGACAAGCATGGGGTGGGACCTTACTCCTCGCACTATCTCCCAACCCACTCTGTGTTGCAGGACTGGCATGCTCTATGATGCTCTGGGTCAAGGCTCTAATGCACTGAAGTGTATCGACCTCAACACTCTCCTTCACAATGGAAGGGATAGAAACATGCTCATGGGCTGGTCTGTTGATTACTTGTCTCTCTACCCGCTGTGGGTCAACACGTGCCCCTGGTCTATCTTGTGCTGACCCCCCACCTCTACCCTGGAAGTCCCGCATATCAAAATAGTTTGGCACTTTATTGAGGACAAACTCGCAGTAGAGTTTCCTCAAAAAGTATTGCGGGACCTCATTATTATTGCATGGAGTATGGTCAAAAACCATCCACCACCTCCGCCCAAAATTGTCCCTTATCGCTTGGTTGTTGCACTAATGGATAGGGAACCTCTTGCATGTAATGGGTGGAGGTTGATTTGTTTGTGGGTTTGTGAAAATTGAACACAAGTCTAATTTTGTAATTTGTAATTTTTTCACATCTTGGTATGACAGCTTGTCTGCATAATAGCCTCTAAACTCTCTCCTCTTATCCGTCCAACTAGATATTTGCTTGCTAATTGAATCTACATTTGATAACATAGATTCAAGAGATTTAGCAAGCATGGACCTATGCAAGGTTGAAGTGGAAGGATCTTTCAACCTTGCAATTATATTTTCAATTTCTTTTTTGTTGTTTTCAATTTGCCCCATTATATTTTCTTATGTTCCAAGGGCATGTCGAGGAATGGATGGAGGAGGTTGTTGTTCCGCAGGTATTTCCTCCTCAGGATTTTGTGGATTTTGTGGAGGAGGAGGAGAAGGAGGTGTATTAACATTTCCTGATAATTAACAAAATTTACATCAAAAATCAACTCAAACCTACCTATTTAGAAACAAATTCAAACAAATAAATAAATAAAACTCACTCCTTTGGCATGCTCAACGTTGTGGCGGCATTTTGGTGACGAATTGGTAAGATTTTGGTGACGAATTGGTAAGATTTTGGCAGGGTTTGCAGGCCGCGGGTATAGAGGAGAAAAAAGAAATGAAATGAGATGATAAGCTTTTTTAATTTATAATAAGTCATAATGCGCTTGCATTATGGTTTGGTTTTGACGAGCCTTAGGCTCCTCATTACCAAACCATAATGCGAGCGCATTATAATGCGCTCGCGTTATGCATTATTTTTTTTTGAAAACAATTTGGCCACTTTTTGGCCCCCCATCTTTTTGCACTTACCCCCTAACCCTAATTCTACCCCTAAACCTAATTCTACCCCTAACTCTCATTTTATCACTAAAATTAATTCTATCCTTAACTCTAACCCTAATTCTAAGTCTAACCCATGTTATAAAACTCATTCCTCACCTCAATATTAGTGTTCCATTGTCCCACACCAATATTTAAAAGTCAAATTACATCACATGAAATTTACCCCTGAATTTCAAATTTTAAAACTTATAATTTTGTTGAATCTTCCCATTTCTTTCCCACCATGAGCTAACTTGGTACACATTTTGTATGATATATCACTTTGAGGGTCTTAGATATGTGATTTTTGATGGCATTATCATTTTTTAGATCTTTTGAGGGATTGTATTCTTACTTATCATTATTCCATTATTATATCTTTTCTTTTAGAGTTTTGTGCTATGTTGAGATCTCTCCTTTAGCCACCCTAGCCACCCTTTCCAATCCCATTAGGTTTCCATTATCATATATAATATACCACTAATTCTAACCCTATCCCTAATTCTAACACTAGATTTAGTGTTAGGGTTAGGGTTAGGATTGGGTCATTTTAAATGATTTCATTGGTACAATATTAATTCCCAAATTTATATTAATAGATAAAACCATTTGGTATGGAGTAATTGTTTGAAGACATCATTTGACATCATAAGCAAAACATATAATATGAAGTATTCTAATGCATTTACATTGCCACCTTAGTACTTGTACACATAAGAATAGTATTTGTCAATATAATATTCTTATCTATTTCTTTGCAAATACTCTTACCTTTCAAAATTACACAAATCATTCGTATCGTGGTTGTTTGATTTAAGTTCCACAAATCACTCATGTTTTGTTTGGATCTCTTAGCCTTGTTTTAGGATCTTATTTTTTTAACCCCAAAATTACTCTTTTGCTTCAAACTTTTCTTATTTAAAAGCAAAAAAAATTCATGTATTAAAATTTTTAGTAACTATTCTAATAAGCTTGTAGTCTAAATATTTCCATAATTTAGGTGCATTTCTTTCTTATTTGTAATCTATTTTATATTGTATTGTGTGAAGTTTCACAATACAATTGAATTGCATACCAAAACCCAATTTCCTAATAGTTATATTTTCAATGCAACCTTGGAAATGTTAGTGCTTGTTGAAAAAAATTGGTATGTAGCTTGTTAAACACTTTTTAATGGTGTTTATTCTTCATATTTGTTCATATTGATAAACTTTCATGCAACCATGGGAGATAGAATGCCAACAATTTATATATTTAATTTTTATTTCATCACCAAAGACTCTAAGCTAAAGAACGAATACTATTTTAACTTTTAATACAACACTTAGCAAATTTATGAAAGAAAATAAAATAGACATTTTGTGGGCTTGCATAAAATATTTTTAAAAAGAAAACTAAATTCATATAATCAAGAAAAGGTAATAAAAGAATATTAAAAGTAAATGGGGATTTTACGAGTTCAATTGACCCCATGTCATGTGCTATGTATTTTTGGGAATATATATTATGGTGTGTCATGTGCCATGTTTTTTTGGGAATATATATTATGATGTTTGTAAATTGTAAAAACTAAATAAAATAAATTATCTATATTATGAAATTTTTTTTTTTTTTTTTTTAATATTGCAGCAGTATGAAATGATTTATGCATACACCATTAAAACCAACCTAAAAGATTACAAATTAACGAGCCAAAATAATTTTGATCAGGTTTTTCTTTGTTTCGGCTCCTTCCTTGTTCTGCTATAAACTAGTGTATCTATATTTTAAAAATATATCTAAAGTATGCCAGAGATATCCTTCTCGAGGTGCCTATTCCACCTATGTGGGGTAAATTGATTAAAAAATAAGCACCTCGAGAGGCGTATTTTAGATAGATTTTTTAAATATAGATATGCTAGTAGCATCTGGAGCGGCAAGCTTAATTCTAACAATATTGTATATCTTAAGAATTATTAAAATTATATAATATAATATTATAATATAGGTTAGATATATTATTATAATATATGATATATTAATTATATATAATATAACCCTAACCCTAACATTAATCTTGATAGTAATTGAAACCCTAACCTAGTTCTACCTTTAGATCTACTTAAACCTAATTCTATTCCTAATTCCAACCCTCATCCCAACCTTAATTCTAACCATAGTTCTATATATAGATATAAATGTAAATGACTTTTGGTGTTTTATTGTAACTATAACCCTAACCCTAACATTCAAGCCAATACTAACCCTAATTGTAACCCCAACCCTAACCCTAATTCTACTCATAGTTTTAACCCTAATTCTAACCTAAACCCTAACCCTAACCCTAATTCTTACCCTAATACTAATTCAAACCCTAATTATAACTATAACCCTAACCCTAATTCTAACCCTAACACTAATTGTAACCCTAACTCTAATTCTTCCATTATATCTGTCCCTATATAATATAATAGGTATGCTAGAATTATATATAATATAACCCTAACCCTAACCCTAACATTAATCTTGATAGTAATTCTAACCTAAGGCCTAATTCTATCCCTAACCCTAATAGTAACCATATTTATAACCCTAATTCTAACTTGAACTTGAACCCTAACCCTAACTCTAATTGTAGGCCTAACTTCTAATTTGAACCCAAATTGTAACTATAACCCTAACCCTAATGTTAATCCTAACAATAATTATAACCCTAATTTTACCCCTAGACCTACTTAACCCTAATTATATTACTAATTCCATCCCTAATCCCAACCTTAATTCTAACCATAGTTCTATATATAGATATAAATGTAAATAACCATTGTTATTTTATTGTAACTATAACCCTAACCCTAATGTTCACCCTAATTCTAACCCCAACCCTAACCCTAATTCTAATCATAGTTTTAACCCTAATTCTAACCTAAACCCTAACCCTAATTCTAACAATAATTCTAACGGTAATCCTAACCCTAATTATAATCGTAACCTAAATCCAATTATAATTCTAATCTTGATTTTATCCCTAACCCTAATTCTCACCCCAATACTACTTATATTACTAATTCAAACCCAAATTATAACTATAACCCTAACCCTATCCTTAATTATGATAGTAATGCTAACCCTAACTCTAATTCTAACCCTAGCCCTAATTCTAACTATAATTTTAACCCTAACGATAACCCCAATTCTATCCCTAACCCTAATTCTACCCCTAACCCTCATTTTATCACTAAGATTAATTATATCCTTAACTCTAACCCTAATTCTAACTCTAACCCTAATTCTAACTCTAACCCTTGTCATAAAACTCATTCCTCACCTCAATATTAGTGTTCCATTATCCCACACCAATATTTAAAAGTTAGATTGCATCACATGGAATTGACCCCTGAATTCAAATTTTAAAACTTATAATTTTGTCCCCTGGATTTCAAATATTAAAACTTATAAATTTGTTGACTCAGATTGCCCATTTTTTTCCCACCATGAGCTGACTTAGTACACATTTTGTATGATACATCACTTTGAGGGTCTTAGATATGTGATTTCTGATGGCATTATCATTTTTTATATCTTTTGAGGGATTGTATTCTTACTTATCATTATTCCATTATTATATCTTTTATTTTAGAGTTTTGTGCTATGTTGAGATCTCTCCTTTACCCACCCTAGCCGCCCTTTCGAATCCCATTAGGTTTCTATTTTTGTATCTAATATACAACTAATTCTAACCCTAACCCTAATTCTAACACTAGAATTAGTGTTACGGTTAGGGTTAGGATTAGGTCATTTCAAATGATTTCATTGGTACAATATTAATTACCAAATTTATATTAATAGATAAAACCATTTGGTATGGAGTAATTGTTTAAAGACATTAATTTGACATCATAGGGAAAACATATAATATGAAGTATTATGTACATTGCCACCCTAGTACTTTTACATAAGAATAGTATTTGTCAACATAATATTCGTATTTATTTCTTTGCAAATACTCTTACCTTTCAAAATTACACAAATTATTCATATCATGGTTGTTTGATTTGATTCCACAAATCACTCATGTTTTGTTTGGATCTCTTAGCCTTGTTTTATGATCTTACTTTTTTAACCCCAAAATTACACTCTTTTGGTTCAAATTTTTCTTATTTAAAAGCCAAAAAAATTGTAATGTTGGAGAACTTTTCTTTTTTAACTATGGGAGATAGAATGCCAACAAACATAATTATAATAAAGAATTGTATGATTCTAAGCTCTTTTTACCTAGTATTAATTATTTGCGTCGTATTAATTATGTTTGATAAAATAGTTCAATGAATGTTTTATATGTATATAGAGTTGATAGAAGTACAATTAATATAATAGTTAGAAAATTTTACTTTTTGTAAGATCTGCATTTAATATCTTCCAAAAATGGAATTCCCAATGTAACCCTAATTACTAATATAGGCTATATATTACTTTTACTATATATATACATTGTTTATATTTAGTTCTTTTTCCAAAAGACTTTAATATAACACTTAGCAAATTTATGAAAAAAAATAAAATAGATATTTTGTGCGCTTGCGTAAAATATTTTTAAAAAGAAAACTGAATTCATAATACCCCATGTCATGTTTTGGAATATATATTATGATGTTTGTAAATTGTAAAATGTAAATAAAATAACTTAGATAATGCTAAGTTCCATATTATGAAAAATTATTTAATTTATTTTTTAATATTCCAAAAATAATTTATGCATACACCATTAACACCATGCTAAAGCATACAGTAAACCAAAAATTTTGAGAGATGATTATTTAAATTTTTATCAATAATTATTTTGATTATGATTATTAAAATTTTTATCAATAGTTATTTTGATTTTAATTTTTTTTGCTGCTCTTGATTTTTATTTTGTATTTTGATTATTTAAATTTTTATCAATAGTTATTTTGATTTTGATTTTTTTCCCTTTTGTATTTTGTGCATAAAATATTTTTAAAAAGAAAACTAAATTCATATAATTAAGAAAGGGGATTAAAAGAATATTAAAAGTAAATGGGGATTTTACTGTGTTCAATTGACCCCATGTCATGTTGCATGTTTTTTTGGAATATATATTATGTGTCATGTGCCATGTTTTTTTGAATATATATTATGACGTTTGTAAATTGTAAAAATAAATAAAATAACTTATCCATATTATGAAATTTTTTTATTTTATTTTTTTTAATGTTGCGGCAATATGAAATGATACACCATTAACACCAAGCCAAAATAATTTTGAGAGACATGATTATTTAAATTTTTATCAATAGTTATTTTGATTTTTGCATACACCATTAACACTAAGCCAAAATAATTTTGAGAGATGATTATTTAAATTTTTATCAATAATTATTTTGATTTTGATTTTTTCTACTTCTTAATTTTTATTTTGTGCTTCTTTCTTCTGTAATTCATGATTTCATTTTTGGCTTTTTTCCTCTGTAATTCATGATTTTAATTTTGGTTTTTTTTTGCTCCTTCCTTGTTCTCCTATAAATTTTTATCAATAGTTATTTTGATTTTTGCATAACCATTAACACCAAGCCAAAATAATTATGATAGATGATTATTTAAATTTTTATCAATAATTATTTTGATTTTGATTTTTTCTACTTCTTAATTTTTATTTTGTGCTTCTTCCTTTTTTATTTTAGGCTTCTTTTTTCTGCTCCTTCCTTATTCTCATATAAAATTATCTAATTGTTTTTGGTACAAGAGAGTTGTCAAACATTTATGTTATACATATATATGTTTTAATTATTAATTTGCATTTGTCCACTATATTTTTTTGTAATGTTTATGATTATTATTATTTTAATATATTAACTCAATAATTATTTTTAAATTTTATTTTTGTTAACACATTAACTAATTACTACCTAACATTTATTCTAATTAATAACTATTGATAAACATTAACACCTACTTTACTGTAACAATTAATTTTTTTAATCCAATCCCATTGCCATCAATTCATCTTCTTTCCATATGTTCAAGTCGTCTAAATATTTGCACTGCAACACATATGACCCTCTCCTGTAAATTTTGCATCTAATCTCTACACGGCCTCTGGACTTTAATGGCTGCCAGATATAATGGTTTTGGTGTTCAAGAAAGCTCAAATTATAGAATTGTGTACAAGAATTATTTGAGCCACTGTAGACAATTCTAATAGTTTTAAGTATTTGTATATAGACAAACAGATTGCAAATCTGTTTAAATACCAACCAAAAAAAACATTGCAACCCAATAGTGTCGAGGGCCATACAGTTCCAATCTCATCATACTGAAACTGATGGGCAAATTGAACAGGGACTGTAAAGGTACATTTGTGAACATGTATTGGTACATTTGTGAACATGTACAAATGTTGTGAACATGTATTGGTGCATTTGTGTTAATTTATTTGGTTGGTATTTTACATATATTGGTTCTTTTTAAAAATTTAATTGAGGGGTCAAGTGATTAAAAACATAACGGTTATTGGGGCGTGGGCGGCAACCGGCCCCTCTCCCTTAGTTGTGAAAAATCCTTGGATGCCAAATTGAAAATCAGAAAGTTGGGCTTTGTTTTTTTTTTTAAGTTCTACCAAAGTTAGCTATGCTGCATGGCAGCTTCTGCTCTTGCAGTACATGAGAAGGATGGGACTCAAGCTTGTTTGTACAAAACGAGGCCATGTTCAATCCTCTGACTATCCGGACATGGGTAGTCAGAGAGCTGGAATGCATGTACTTCGTCCTGCACAATATGTTTGTTTGTGTTGGGGGGGGGGGAATTTGAGCCAATATCAAGCATACTAAACCTTTACAATCAAAGGATATCTAGACTCAATAAACAATAATTTTGTTTTATAACTATATAATTACTTTGTTTAAGGAATATGTGGTTATTTATATTAATTTATAAATATATATAAATACTAATTAAAAAAAACAGTGGAATAGCATCAGATTCTAAAGAGTTTAAACAAGGCGAAACCTTAAACAAAATAACATAATGCAGTCAAATTATTATAGGAGGTGGTGGGGCTCTACTAGAGGGTTTCCTCCCTCCATCCATTCAAGGGGTCCTATCTTATCCAACACCATTATAACATCACCTTCATCTTTTTCTTGAAGATCATTATATATAGAAGAAATGATATGATTCAGACAAGTGAATTTGGCAGTATTAAGCCACCCAAACACTCTCATCTTTTTAAATGATAATTTTTGGTATTGACCCTCAAAGGATTCACTGCAAGCTTTGCACTGATGAAGTTCATTTTTTCAGAGGAAGCTATAAATCTTGGTAAAGACTTCAAAGTTTGTAGTGGTTATTGGAAAGCAGTTCCTTTGTCCTGCAAGCATAGTAACAAATGCTAACTTGAAATGAATGTAACTATCTCTGCTTTACATGAAAGTTAATTTTTAAATATTATTCTAATTCCACTCAAATAAAATCCCAAAAATACTGTTAGATAAACATGTATTAACAAAAGAAAAATAAATAAAAATAAACATCCCACAAACTCTTACTATTCTTCAAGGATGTGCACTGATGTGCAATGAATGAAAATTTTACATATTAAAACTTTTCTTTTTAATAAATAGATTACTATAAAACAGTAAAGAAATAAAAGTATTACCAATAAAAGGAATCTGAGATTTTTGTAGCACTTGAATCAACTATTTTGAATCTTTACAACATATAGGTATCTTTCTAGACTCATCTGAACATTTAAAGTATTATCTGTTTTTATAGAAAAGTTAGAATTCTATGAATATGTAGACTTCTGATTAGAGAACACCACTAATCCTAGAAAGATGGAATCTATCTCTGAAAAAAAGTAATTTGCATGTTGGGTGAAAACATGTGGAAGAAAGTATATGTACATAATAGATGACAAGAAACGACAAGGCTATTTATAAGAAGAAGCACAATGTGGACCCATCACTCAATATAATTAGCTAAATCAGTACACCCATCTTCCCACATGAGGTTATGAAAGGTTGTGCTCTCCATGATTGAAAACCAGTCCATCAATGGACTCGAAGACAAACACCACATCATCCAAGCAGCAGAGCATGCTAGGTGGGTTTTCAATTGATAGCATAATAACTCTTTTCTTCGTCCAAAGCCATGTGTCACTCCATTTGAGAATGATATGTTCTCGTACCCATTTATTGGATTTGATGAGACACTACCTACCATTTCCCTTGAGGGACTTGTCAGTCCATTATAGTCAGAGTTAAATGATACAGTCAAGGATCTATCATTATTTTTAATGAATATAATATGGGGTATCTTTTCACAGTTCAATGATACAGTCAAGCATCTATCATTATTATTAATGAATATAATATGGGGTATCTTACCACTGTGAGAGAGGGGTCTCTTGTGGAGACAAATCATTGTTCTGATTTCATGGTATTTTAATATTTTTCTCTATAAAAGAGCCATAGCAACAATCTTAGATTTAAGTTATGATTTAAGCACTTGTTTTTATAAGTAATAATCATCTCTTTAATCGTATTTAGTATAGTTAAACAATTAATATTATAAATAATAATCATTCAAATATAACATAAAATATTATAATTCATTTTCTTAATAAAAAAATCATTTGAATGGGTGATGTGAAATGATTTAAAATATTGAAAGGGAAAAAAATAAAAAATATTTAGAAAGTTCTATTATTTAAAAATAAAATAAAAAATATTTTAAAAGTTCTATTATTTAACAATAAAATAAAAATTTTAAAAAATTTATTATTTAAAATTATAGATCATGTCAATGATCCCTTGGTTTATTAGGGAAGTTGAATGGTTATGAATGAGTGTACTAGGGATCAAGTTTTGTTAAGTATTTTGGGCGACTTTGGCAAAATAGATAACCTGCAATCCTTATCTCTCAGCCAAAAAGGTTTCAACCTAAGGCTCATGTGCTCTGTCATATCAGATAGCTAAATGATTATGTGGATTTGATATAAAACTCTCCAACAAAAAAAAAGGTAGATTATGGATGTCTTATCTCATAATATATATTTAAGAGGATTCATGTTCAAGCTCCTCACATACATAACAAACAACAATATCAGGCATTATCATACAACCACTATATTTATGATATCCAATATTTTATTAGGAAACCAAAAAAATTTGTATTGGTGGGGATCATATTATAACTTTTTATTTAAAAATCATTAAATAAATTAAATTAAAAAAAAAAACTTTTCACTGGCTAAATGTTGGATTGACAGACGTCGTAAAATTGAAATTCAAGGCCTGCTCCAATTATTTCCATCTGGATAATTATGTCGCTTCACCGGAGGTCACATGCTCATTTAATTCATTATTGTGCTTAAATGTGCAAATCTTTGTGGGGATTGAATCTAAAACCACTGTCCGACCTGAATAATGCACCAGAGAATCGAATGCAAGACTCTAAACCCTTCAATTTTTTGTTTTAATTTACAAAGGGGACTCATGGCGATGTTATGTGTCTTTCTTTAATGCTCAACTGTATAGCAAACTAATGAAATGGAACTTTGTGTCCTTGGTCGTGAGTTATTATATTCAAAGTCCTCATAAACTATGTTTTTAGCCCTTGTTTTGCAGACTTAGGGCTTAAAAACCTTTAGGAATATCTCTAGTATGATTTTTTAATTTATAAAAATTTAGGGTAATTGTCATTTATTTATTTATTTTGGTAGTATGTACGAAGATAAAGGTGCCTATGGTAAGGACATGTTAGTGTTCAATTTTGATTTTGACAATTTTGTAATAGATTGGGTAAGGAAAGTTTCCTTCTCTAACGAGCTTAAGAAACCCTAATCAACCCTCACTAAGGACGACTTCATGAGATGTTGTGAGTTTGTGTGTTTTGCATGTAATTTAGTTGTTTTCTCCACTTTTGTGGAAAATAAGTAAATTTTAGCAATCAGTAATCATATTATTTATTGTGTAACTGTCTTCTACGGACCTTTATAATTTCTTACAAATTGTTGTTTGTGGATCCAATCAAATTGTAGTTAGGTAATCTCATCAATGTCAAAATCCAAGACAAGCCAACGAGATCAACTTCTCTTCCATTCCAAATTCCTATAAAGTTTATGCAAAGCACCCATATTTTGCAAGGCATGGGCTACACAACCATAATTAGAGTTGTTTGTTTTTTCTTTGTCAAAACTACAATGGAGTTTTGCACCCTCATGGAAGTGGCATTCTACAAGCTTTTCTTTGCCAAAATTCAATTTCAATTTCTAAGATGAATAGTGCTAGTGTGTATGTCACTTTTGACAAGAATAGTTGTAAGTAGATTAGAGGGAATCTGGTGTTGGATAAGGGAACTCAATGCGATTTACTTTATTTAAGATAGAAACATCTACATATTATAACTCTACCAATGTAACATAAAATTATGATTCATGTATGTTGTGGCACCATAGGTTAGGTCACATTGGTGAAAAGGGTCTTAAAACCTTAATTAATAGAGATAAGGTGGATGGTTTATCGGGTTATTTTGCATATTTTAATTTTTGTTTAAGCATTGCTAGATTGAAAAATAAAATAGAGTTAAGTTTAATTTTGGTGGCGCTAGGGCAAAAGTGGTTTAAGAAGTTATTCATGGTGATTAATTTAGTCCTATAGATATTCATTCCATTGGTAGATCTTGTTATTATGTTTCATTTATTGATGACCTCTCTAGATTTACATGGATTGTTTTCTAAAACATAAATATGAAGTTTTTTTTAAGTTTAAAGATTTTAAAATTTTTGTTAAGAAGCAATCAAATAGGAAGATAAAGGTCCCAAGATCATGAAAGTGTTCATATTGCACTTGGAAACTTAATGATTTTTGTAGACATGCAAATATTATGAGATAAAAGACAACTCTTTATACACCACAACAAAATGACACCACACAAAGGATGAACATGACATAATGGACAAAGCCAAAAGAGTGTTAAGTATTACTCAGTTGGATTGGTGTTCTAGGGATGAATCTCTAAGTACTACCTATTATTTGATTAATAGATCTTGTTTTGCTCTAATTGATAAAACATCATATGACATGTGGATAAGTAAAAATCCTTTTGTTTTTCACATCAAATTTTTTAGCTATGAAGACTTTGTTCATGTGCCTACAAAAATAATATAAGTTATATTTTAAAGCTAACAAATGTATTTTTGTTGGATATGGCAAGAACATTAAGGGTTATAAGATTTAGAATCCTTTAACCATGAAAATAGTTTATTCTAAAGATGTGATTTTTAGGGACTTAGAGTTATTTCTAATCTTAGATATAGCCAAAAGAAAAGAAAAAAGGTGGTGCATTTTGAGACTAAGATTGAGAAGCATAAAGATATACATGTGGAAGAACAACAAATTGAATAGAAGGATGTAGAGGAAGAAGAAGGTTCAAATAATAGTTTTAAAAAGGAATGAAGGGAGCCTCTCACTACATTCTTAAGAAGGTCCACAAGGCAATGAAAACTAGTTGACAAGTAATAGCCCACCAAAATCTCCATTGTATATTTGCTTTATCATGTACTGATGATAAACCTCTAGATCTATTAAGAAAGCTTTTTCTTAGAAAGAGCATGAGTCTAAAATGTATTCTTAAATCTCTTGATGGTTGTGAGCCTTAGAAGGTACTTATAAGGCATAATATTTGTAGCACTTATCCTAAGTCTAAGCATACCTAAAAGGGGCTTGGTCTAGTTGACATTTTATTTGGAAATTTTAATGTTTATACTAGGGGCTCTTTGGTCTTTAAGTTAATCTAAAAGGTTTGGGAATAGGTTAAGAAATTTATTGTGGAATGAGATGTGAGCAATATTAGAAATGATCATTTTTCCCATTCAAGTCTATTTGGTGTTAAATTGAAATTAATGGCAAGCCTCTTGCCTTGCACAAGGGTTGTTCTTCTCTTAATTTGTATAATAATGGTATAAGAACTTTTGGTCAAATTATCAATGAGAATGGTCTTTTCCATTGGGATTATCTTGGAACTAAGTTTGATATTCTTGATTCTCAGAGAAGAGTTATAAATTTAATTAAGAAGGTTGTAGAAAACCAAGATCGTGGAGTAGACAAACAAGCACACAAGATTGCAATGAATCAACCCGATTGTATTACCAAATGAGGCAAGTATAAATAGGCAAGTGTGGGTACCCGAATCTCCATGAAATGAGGATAGGACTCCTCTACAAGAAGTTGTGGCGAGTAACCACCCACAAAGATAGCACGAGGTGTCGATGTAAGTTGACACCTCTCATAAATGACTAACTACTTCGACATATTCAAAGTAACATGTGGTAAAACACCTAGATGTGATTAAAACACATGTGTATACGCCTAGGATTAAAGGTATACACCAACACCCCCACTTAAGCATAGCTTACATGAGTTTTATGAAAAAATGGGTCGTGGCTATAAGCCTAGTGAGGTACCCATGTACAATGCAAAAGAAAAATGAGTCCCGGCCATGAAGCCTTATAAGGTACTCAATTACAATGCAAACTCTCACAAACGGAGAAAGATAGAAAATCTAGTGGGAAAAAACTATCCTCCAAAAGAGAGAAGAAAGAAAAGATTAGAAAGCCCCCCCAAGAGATTCCCCCCATAGGAGAGAAAATGATAGAAGGTCTATGACACCCCCTCAAAATACATGTCCTACTACAGTGATGCTGAATAGTTGAAAAAGGATGCAGATGTAGATCCAAGAATGCCAAACAATGTTCCTTCCCTTGGGAAGAAAAGAAACCACCTGAAGATGCAGGATATCTTCCCATGCGAGAAGATGTATGTATGATCTTGAATCATGCTGAAACTGATCCAAGGATGATGGTGCCCATGTTGATGCCTTTGAAGAGTGCTCAGGTGTCCCCATGTCGATGTTGAAGGATGCCATAATCAAATCAGGTGCATGCGCAATAGATGAGGATGATGACGATCTAGAACCATGTGTAGGACAATGTAGAGCATGAATATCCAAAGTGGACAATGTTGATGCAGCTTCATCGAAACTATCATCGAAGAGAACATTGATGTCCTCAATGTGTGCTTCCATGTCATCAATGCGGGACTCTACAAACAGACAAGTGATGTCAGGTAGAAATATTTCCCAATCAGCAATGCTAGGAAGATTGATATCCTGTTGTAAAAAAGCACTAGAAGATTTTGAAAAAGTGACTCTAGAATCTGATGAAGCAATAGTAGGACTGATGACTTCTTCTATGTCATTGGAACATTTTATCTCTGTATCATGATTAGGGATGTGAGTTGTGATCAAAGCAGGATCATGTGGGGATGGAGAAACATTCGAGTCTCCATATATCTCCCAAATTTTGATCCATAATGCATGTGGACAATCAATATCCATGATGTCACACAAAGCGACATCTGGTATATGTAAACTATTCAATCCAACAATGTGATCATGATGATTAAACCACTTAGCCTTTTGAGATTGTTTACCAAGTTCATGGACACGTCCATACAGATGGGGTATGAGATTATGGATCCTGAGATGTTTTAGGATGCCTTCACACCTGGACTTATAGTTTCCCTTGGTTAGGTTGATTACAGAAGAGTGAGTTTTATATCCCATGATTAAAACAAGTTAGTTCGACTAGACAATAGAAATCAACACATTAGGCAACCTAGATTAGTTAGATCCCTAATTGAACTTTATGTAAAGTGGCACTTTATTAGTTGAGTGCGTGATTTTGCTTAATTCCCCCCCTTAAAGTGATACTTTATAAAATTGGTGCCTTGTGAAAAATGAAAACACAAGACCCCCCCTTAATTATGTGTTTTCCCCCCAAATTTGGCACTTTATAGAAGGAGTGCGTTAGGTCACCCACAAATAGCATAAATAGGCACTTTATAATTTCAGTGTGATTTTAGGCTAGTTAGATCGGCGATGAAAAAACATCCACTTTTGCAGCAAAAAAAAGCACTCAATTTCTAGTTGATTTGCAAAAGTTATAGGACTTGCAAGTTTTTTGTATTTACAAAAAAAATCCTTCTTTAGCAAAAAAAATAGCATGAGGTGTCGATGTAAGTTGACACCTCTACAAAACGCCCAACTACTTTGACATGTATTGATTGTCCACATGTATTATGGATCAAAATTTGGGAGATACATGGAGACTCGAATGTTTTAGGATGCCTTCACACAAGGACTTATAGTTTCCCTTGTTGAGGTTGATTACATCTAAGAGTGAGCATCAAATCCCATGATTAGAACAAGTTAATTCGTCTAGACAAAAGAAAGTCAGCACATTAGGCAACCCAGATTAGTTAGATCCCTAATTGAACTTTATGTAAAGTAGCACTTTATAAGTTGAGTGCATGATTTTGCTTATTTTCCTGTAGAAAACCAAGATCGTGGAGTAGACAAACAAGCACACGAGATTGCAATGAATCGACCCAATTATATTAACAAAGATGTGAATATAAATAGGTGAGTGTGGGTACCTGAATCTCCATGAAATGAGGATAGGACTCCTCTACATGAAGTTGTGGTGAGTTTACCCACAAAGATAGAGTGAGGTGTCAATGCAAGTCGAGACCTCTCCAAAATGACCAACTACTTTGACATGTTCAAAGTAACATGTGGTAAAACACCTAAGTGTGATTAAATACAAATGTGTATACGCTTAGGAGTAAAGGTATACACTAACACCCCACTTAAGCATAGATTAGGTGAGTATTATGAAAAATGGGTCCCGGCTATAAGCCTAGTGAGGTATGCATGTACAATGCAAAAGAAAATTGAGTCCCGGCCATGAAGCTTGATAAGGTACTCAAGTACAATGCAAACTCTCTAAAACCAAAGTAAGATAGAAAACCCAGTGGGAAAAACTATCCTCCAAAAAGAGATTATACAAGTGAAGAAGTACTACTTCTTTCACTAAGTACAATATAAGATCCCCCCCATAAGAGAGAAAATGATAGAAGGTCTATGAGACCCCCCATAATACATGTCCTACTGTAGTGATGTTGAATAGTCGACAAAGGATGTAGATGTAGATCCAAGAACGCTGAACAATGTTCCTTCCCTTGGGAAGAAAAGAAACATCCTCAAGATGCAAGATATCTTCCCATGCGAGAAGATGAATGTATGATCTTGAATCATACTAAAGCTGATCCAAATATGATGATGTCCATGTCGATGCCTTCAAAGAATGCTTAGGTGCCCCCATGTCGATGTCGAAGGATGCCATAATCAAATCAGGTGCATGCCCAATAGATGAGGATGATGATGATCCAGAACCATGTGTAGGATGATGTAGATCATGAACATACAAAGTGGACAATGTTGATGCAACTTCATCAAAATTGTCATTCAAGAGAAGACTGATGTCCTCAATGTGTGCTTCCATGTCAACAATGCGGGACTCTACAAACAGACAAGTGATGTCAGGTAGAAATTTGTCCCAATCAGTTTTGTTAGGAAGACTGATTGCCTATTGCAAAGAAGTACTAGAATCTTTCGAAGAAGCGACTCTTGAATCTAATGAAACAATAGTAGGAGTGATGACTTCTTCTATGCCACTGTATCATTTTGTTTTTGTATCATGATTAGGGATGTGAGTTGTGATCAATGCAGGATCATGTGGGAATGGAGAAACATTCGAGTCTCCATATATCTCCCAAATTTTGATCCATAATGCATGTGGACAATCAATATCCATGATGGCATACAAAGAAGCATCTGGTATGTGTAAACTGATCAATCAAACAATTTGATCACGATGATTAAACCACTTAGCCTTCTGAGATTGTTTACCAGGTTCAGGGACAAGTCCATACAGATGGGGTATGAGATTATGGATCCTGAGATGTTTTTGGATGCCTTCACACTAGGACTTATAGTTTCTCTTGGTTAGGTTGATTACAGTAGAGTGAGTTTTATATCCCATGATTAAAACAAGTTAGTTTGACTAGACAATAGAAATCAACACATTAGACAACCTAGATTAGTTAGATCCCTAATTGAACTTTATGTAAAGTGGCACTTTATAAGTTGAGTGTGTGATTTTTCTTAATTTCCCCCCTTAAAGTGATACTTTATAAAGTTGGTGCCTTGTGAAAAGTGAAAACACAAGACCCTCCCTTAATTATGTGTTTTCCCCCCAAATTTGGCACTTTATAGAAGGAGTGCGTTAGGTCACCCAAAAATAGCATAAATAGACACTTTATAATTTCAGTACAATTTTAGGCTAGTTAGATCAGCGACAAAAAAACATCCACTTTTGCAAAAAAAAAAGCACTCAATTTCGAGTTGATCTGCAAAAGTTATAGGACTTGCAAGTTTTTTGCATTTACAAAAAAAATCCTTCTTCAACAAAAAAAATTCAAATTTTGGAAAATTAAATTTGAATGCAAAATTTTGTGAGAGAAAAAATAAGAAAGAGGAGAAACATTAATCCCCCTTGGGCTGTGCATGACCAGGGGCTAAAACCCCATGTTACCAAGGGCTTAAGTTTTGAATTGGTCTCCCCTCCCCCGCTTACATCAGCCCCCTAGTTTCTTACCTCAACATTTTTGACAAATTCCACAATGAATAGTGCCAACATCTATGAGAATACAAATGACACATGTCGCTGTTGCTAAGAGGCCATTGAAGGGGCGAATGAAGGAGCAAAACTACCGCAGTGACGGCATTTTTGACGCTGATGTGAGGCTGGCTTCAGGGCGTCAAAGGAGGGCGTGGTGAGCACGTTGTCTCTACAGCAAATGGATGCCACATAGGCATTGAATAAACTGCCCTTCTAAGGTCTTTTCAATGCAGACAGGCGTCGCTCTGTGTGTGGCAATGCCCGTAGGGTAGAGTTACCAATATGAGGCGAGGGCGAAGGCTTTGTGTCTGTGCCTTAGACTCGCCACTAGCTCAGCCCTCTAAGGACTTTCGTGCTCACCAAATAATGCCCTCTATGGGATTTTGTGGTCACAAAATAATGCCCTCTATGGGTATTGAAACCACTATCTCCCAAGCCTTCAAATGCTCCAACACAACAACTAGACAATTAAGGTTAATAACCAAAAAAACAAACATTGAAATGAAAGAAAATGCCTCACAAAATTAAGCGCAATTCCTGTCAAGTGGGGGTGACTTGCACAACAAAGTAAACAAGGCTTGAAGCTAATCCACTACACTTTGATACCATGTAGAAAACCAAGATCATGGAGTAGTATGGAGATGCACACGAGTTTGCAATGAATCGACCCAATTGTATTACCAAATGAGGTGAGTATAAATAGGCAAGTGTGGGTACCCGAATCTCCATGAAATGAGGATAGGACTCCTCTACATGAAGTTGTGGTGAGTAACCACCCACAAAGATAGCATGAGGTGTCGATGTAAGTTGACACCTCTACAAAATGACCAACTACTTTAACATGTATTGATTGTCCACATGCATTATGGATCAAAATTTGGGAGATATATGGAGACTCGAATGTTTTAGGATGCCTTCACACCAGGACTTATAGTTTCCCTTGTTTAGGTTGATTACAGAAGAGTTAGTTTCATATGATTAGAACAAGTTAAGTCATCTAGACAAAAGAAAGTCAACACATTAGGCAACCCGGATTAGTTATATCCCTAATTGAACTTTATGTAAAGTGACACTTTATAAATTGAGTGCATGATTTTGCTTATTCCCCCCTTAAAGTGATACTTTATAAAGTTAGCGTCTTATGAAAAATGAAAACACAAGACTATCCCCCTTGATTATGTATTCCCCTCCCCCAAATTTGGCACTTTATAGAAGGAGTGCGTTAGGTCACCCTAAAATAGCATAAACATGCACTTTATAATTTTAGTACAATTTTAGGCTATTTAGATTAGCAATGAAAAAACATCCACTTTGCAAAAAAAAAGTACTTGATTTCGAGTTGATTTGCAAAAGTTATAGGACTTGCACTATTTTGCATTTACAAAAAAAATTCCTTCTATGAGCAAAATTGTTTTTCAAATTTTGAGAAAATTAATTTTCATGCAACTAGGTGAGTGAGGAACAAAAATTTTTGAGGAAAACTTAATCCCCCATGGGCTATGCATGACCAAGGGCTAAAACCCCATGTGACCAAGGGCTTAAGATTTGAATTGGTCTCCCCTCCCCCACTTACATCACCCCCCCTAGTTTCTTACCTTAGCATTTTTGACAAATTCCACAATGAATAGTGCTATCATCTGTGAGAATAAAAATGACACCCGTCACTATTGCTAAGAGGCCATTAAACGGGCAAATGAAGGAGCAAAACTGCCACAGTGAGGGAGCTTTTAACATTGATGTGAGGTCAGCTTCAAGGCGTCGAAGGAGGGCATGGTGAGCACACTGCCTTTGCAGCAAATTATGGATGCCACAGAGGCATCAAATAAACTACCCTTCTAAGGGATTTTCAATGTAGGCAGGCGTCGCTCTGTATGGTGATGCCCGTAGGGTAGAGCTGCCAATGTGAGGCGAGGGCAACAGCTTTGTGTTTGTGCCTCAGACTCGCCACTAGCTCGACCATCTAAGAGCTTCCATGTTTGCCGAATAATGCCCTCTGTGGGCTTTTTATGGTCACAAAATAATTCCTTATATGGACGTTGAAACCACTGTCTCTCAAGTCTTCAAATGCTCTAACATAGCAACTAGACAATCAAGGTTAATAACCAAAAAACCAAACAATGAAATGAACGAAAATGCCCCACAGAATGGAGCGTGATTCCTGCCGGATGGGGGAGACATGCACAATAGAGTAAACACGGCTCGAAGCTAATCCACTACACTTTGATACCATGTAGAAAACCAAGATCGTGGAGTAGACAAACAAGCACACTAGATTGCAATGAATTGACTCGATTGTATTACCAAATGAGGCAAGTATAAATAGGCAAGTGTGGGTACCTGAATCTCCATGAAACAAGGATAGGACTCCTCTACATGAAGTTGTGGCGAGTAACCACCCACAAAGATAGCACGAGGTGTATTGCCTACCCATGAAAATTGTCAATAATTAACAATAATAAATTAATTTAGTAAGAAATAACGAAAATATAATACGATGATAGGAGAATATTCACTTGTTGAAACTTAATAAAATACACATTTCGATTATACATAAGTTTAGTATCATTCATTGTAATTGAAATTTTAAGATATAAATATTTTTATACAATTATACACAATTACAGTAAATGTCATATAATCATCCACTCGCAAAGTGGTAAATTACTTCCTTAGCTTCAGTATCTTGCACAATTAATAGACCTAGATCTGCACACTTATATTAAAACATTAGTTTAGCATAGTCAATAGATATACATAGTAGATATCAATGTACAAGATAACGAGACTAAGGCCCTAAGGGGCCGACCTAATGTCTCGGGGGCTCATGATGGCCTTGCCTATGTACGTGCAACACAGAGACTTCGTAGTTCGAAGCAACTAGTCTTACAATCATAAGGTTGACTTAGATACAATAACTCATAAGGAATCTAATTCATAACATAATATTTTCTAGAGTATCTTTCAAGTTCTAGAGAGTACACACAATATTTATATTTATGAGTAATCCCTATAGGGGTAAAATAAGGAAGTTATAACAACAAAAACATTTCAACCATTCTCTATCTCAACACATCATATAAAATGCAGAAAATAGACGATGTTTTTACTCAACTTCCAAAGATGCATGCTATTTCATATATATACAATGAAGACCAATCTCAACTAGTGTTAAAATAGATAAACTCCATCTCAGATGTTATTTCATACAATTTAGACACTACCATAGAAATTAGATTTGCTATTTCACTTCAAACAAAATAAGGTTCAAAGCTAACACAATGCTAGTCTTATCAATTTTAGTATTTCCACATAATATATGCTAGGGAAAGATAATATAGTTATTTCTACAATCCCATGTATTATATAATTATGATATGAGACCATTCAGGTATTTCTCAACTAGCGCAATAGTAATTATGTTGTGTATCTAACACAATAAGTTTTAAAAGAAATTGAATTACCCATAATGAATGTTTTAACCTGAACAACTATTGTCCTGAGAAGAATTCAAGCATCAGAGATATGTTAGATTTTAGAGCGAAAGAGTCAAGGATTTGCAGATTTAATAGCAGTAGTAAAGAGGGCATAGAAATGGTCGTTACTAATTGATACACATCTCCAAATTGATAAATTGAGTTATGCTAATTTTTTGATATGATTTACATAACTAAGTTGCGCACCTTATATGAAAATTTCAGAGAAACCTAGTTTGAAAATATAGAGTTATTGGTGACGCAACAGACTATTTTAACAGAGATGAAATGGGTAGGAAATAGACTGTCACTAAACATTACATATCTTCATAATGACAAACTGGGTAAGGTTGATTTTTGGATATGATTTCAATGATTGGGTGGTGTACCCTATATAGAAACTTCAGAGAAACCAAGTTCGTAAAAATAAAGTGATTGCTGATGCAACAAACTAAGGTTTAGGATCTTCAGACTGGTTGAATTAACATCCTGATATATGATTGGAGATTGGTTTCAAGAAAGTGATCCCTAAGGAATTTTAAAAGGAATGAATGGAATATGTAGAAGAGAATTCACAAAATAACATAAAGCTTGCATATAATAGAAATTTATTTCAAACAACAAATCAATTCCATAACTCAGTGCATACCCAGAATTATACTGTTATCCAATCTTCACTAAAATTTCCCAGCTCGCATCCATTTTTCCCCAAATCTTTTCTTCTCAAAAACAATAGAGCCATCCATTTTATTCCCTGCCATATATATATATATATATATATATATATATATATATATATATATATATATATATATATATATATATATATATATATATATATTGAATGTATCTTATTTTACCTCATATATTTCTTGATCTTTTAAAACCGAACAACATGACTCTTCATATTCTAATCTGAACATCCATTTTCTTATAAACTAAAAATAGATTAGAATAATTTTAAAACATAATTTAATTACTAAGATTCTCTCTTAAATTACATAACTACCATTTCTTGCAAGTGGCATAGAATAATTTAAGAATTCTTTATAAAATATGTAAATATAAAAACATAAAATGACAATGAATGATTTTCTTTTGAAAACAATATTAAATCATCTAAATAATTATTTTGAAACAAAGCAGTTAATTAATTATTCTCAATAAAATATCGTAATTAATAAATAGGGTTCATGTATCCTTACATTCTTCCCCCCTAAGAATGGACTTCCTCTTGGAAGTCATCAAGAGGAATGAATATTTCCTAACTTCAACACATCCAACAAAAGTTAGATTTCATCAGAAGAATTCATTTCTACATTATTAAAACAAAGTAATCGATATGACAATGCTCCATTTAGAAATTGAACACAATACAAAGTGCAATAGAAACCAGAACTCGCTAGATCATCTTTTGTCCATAAGCAATTTCCATCGTTACTAGAAACAACAAGAATTATCAACCCTATCATTCAAATTTACGGGTATACCATTCTACCCATTAAAAATCTATAAAATCAACAACATCATTACTTAACCAAGGAGCATGTTTATATCATCATTATATTACTGCTAATCAAATTCATTGCAACATATTCTTTCATAACAACTCTTAACATTTAATCATCACATATATCAATTCTGTACATAATACATCATGTATACTTCTAATGAGGATGATTAGTGCCAAATAGAACCATAAATATTACACAATTTCACAATAAATATTCCCTAGGCCATCTACTCCCCTATACAATCTACCAGGGACCTCTCTTGGGTATGGCAATCTACACAATTCACATTTCTCCACACAAGCCAGTGACAACAAACATTGATAAATCCTCAAAATAAAGAAGTTTACAATGAGTAAAAATTTCAAAAAAAAATCAACTTTATATGAAAACAAATTACATAGTGGAAAATAATAATTCAATTCAAAACCAAAAACCTTAATAGAGTAGTCCTTGAGGCAAAAGAACAATCAAACAAATATCTTAAAGAAATTTTAAAACTGCTAGCTCAATTAAGAAAAGAAAATAACCAAATAAAATTTTCAAATATTTTCACAAAACTTAACATCACAACCATACATGACTTCAAACGAGCCACCTAAGGGGAGGAGGGGAATGTTATGGTCTCAAACCACATAGAGATCCATAATAGATTATCATATCATAATGCTCATATACCAAATGTAATCACAAACATTATTCTTTCCAATAAATTTTGTAGCTGAAATAATCACAATTTTGAAAACTCCCTTTTCACAAATGTAACTCCCATTTCACAAGTGTAACTCCCATATCACAAACTCCCACAACACCATTCCATCAACCTAACCCCCATCACAACACCAACATCATGAATATCCCCAAAGGGGCATAGGTCTCTATAACTCCCTTACCGTAGCTCCCAAACCACATCATATAACAATAAACAACCATATTATGTCAAGTCGCATCAATACAAGAAAATTCACATACCTTATTTTAGACAACTAAACATGTCCTTAATTCATTTCTACTATCATGAAGATATCAATTTATAACTAAGGAATTGAATCAAGTCACCATATCTTGTTCTAGTCAATAATTTCTAACACCTAATTCTCGACAATGCTCAGTGACACACATATCACATAAACTTAACTCCACATATAACACATTATTCAAAATAAAATCTTTTTCACCTCACATACCTCTTCTAAGTGAAACACATGATGAAGACCATTCTCACATGTATCAACTATACTCATCATAAAGACATCACATGACTCACACCACAAGGCTCCTCGAGAATGGGTATTACGAGGAGGACATCTCTAATATATCACTAAGTAATCCATAGTGTCATGGAGCCAAATAACCAATAAATAAATAACTGTATGCTATGTAGAATCACTGTGCTAATATCCTAGTAACATAACACCATATAATCTCACCTCTAATGGAGCTAATATCATCCATACCATAATGCCAAATAACTAATTAGGAAAGATGGTCTCAGGGTCCTCTCAAGGATCCCACCATACATTTCCTAGTATAAACAAGATTCCCTAAAGGGTATAGATCCATGTAGCTCCCTTTCACACGTAGCTCCCTTTATATCAATGTAACACACAATAGCTCCCATAAAACTGTATCTCCCATAACACAACAATATCTCCCATAAACAATAACAACAATATCTCCCATAAAACAATAACTCCCAGAACTCCCATAAAAATATAGCTTCCATAAAACAATGACTCCCAAAAACATATTTCACACCCCATTTCACCAACTCCCATCAACTACATCAGTCACATCACCAACACCAATCTCCATGATAATATCCCAAAGAGGTATCCACCGTTCTTTCCCCACTCAAGATTAACTCCACATTTAGACAATAGATTTCTATCAACTTATCACTTGCAAACATTCATCTCAATCATAAAATTCATATAAAACAGAAATAACATTTAATTTTTTTACCTTGGCTGTCCAAGTTAGGATCAACCCATGAGACTTTCCTAGATATCATCCTCTATCAATCTAGTAACTCACAGCAACCCCACAATTCTAAAAAGATTCAGTTATAGAAAAACTACAACTCCTTTTATATTAATGTGACACACACAAGTTTGTCAGTATCATCACAGAATAAGGTGAAAAATATACATGCTTAATAGAAATCATTAATTAACATTATAGAAATGTACAATTCCAAGAATACATCCATGTTCATATATGTATATATATTGAAAAATAATTTACTAGACATTCATTTCATATAATTAATTAACCAAAATTTACCTCTACTTACCATGGTGAGACCCAAAAAAATAGGTTTACGTTACTAACACTTTTACCCCAAAGCTCCCAAGCATCTCAACCTCGTGCTCTGATACCTATGTAATGCCTACCCATGAAAATTGTCAATAATTAACAATAATAAATTAATTTAGTAAGAAATAATGAAAATATAATACGATGATAGGAGAATATTCACTTGTTGAAACTTAATAAAATACACATTTCAATTAAACATACGTTTAGTATCATTCATTGTAATTGAAAATTTAAGATATAAACATTTTTATATAATTATACACAATTACAGTAAATGTCATATAATCATCCACTCGTAAAGTGGGAAATTACTTCCTCGACTTCAGTATCCTACACAATTAACAGACCTAGATCTACACACTTATTATAAAATATTAGTCTCACATAGTCAATAAATATACATAGCAGATATCAATGTACAAGATAACGAGACTAAGGCCCCAAGGGGTCAACCTAATGTCTTGGGGGCTCATGATGGCCTTGCCTACGTACGCGTAGCGCAGAGACTTCATAGTTCGAAGCAACTAGTCAGCAACCATAAGGTTGACTTAGATACAATAACTCATAAGGAATCTAATTCATCACATAATATTTTCTAGAGTATCTTTCAAGTTCTAGAGAGTACACGCAATATTTATATTTATGAGTAATCCCTACAGGGGTAAAATAAGGAAGTTATAACAAAAACAAAAACATTCCAACCATTCTCTATCTCAACACATCATACAAAATGTAGAAAATAGACAATTTTTTTACTCAACTTCCAAAGATGCATGTTATTTCATATATATACAATGAAGACCAATCTCAACTAGTGTTAAAATAGATAAAATTCATCTCAGATGCTATTTCATACAGTTTAGACACTACCATAGAAATTAGATTTGCTATTTCATTTCAAACAAAATAAGGTTCAAAGCTAACACAATGCTAGTCTTATCAATTTCATTATTTCCACATAATATATGCTAGGGAAAGATAATATAGTTATTTCTACAATCCCAAGTATTATATAATCATGATATGAGACCATTCAAGTATTTCTCAACTAGCGCAATAGTAACTATGTTGTGTATCTAACACAATAAGTTTTAAAAGAGAAATTGAATTTTATATATTTATATATATATTGTTCCAATGATGAATGTTTTAACCTAAACAACTATTGTCCTGCGAAGAATTCAAGTTTCATGGATATGTTAGGTTTTAGAGGGAAAGAGTCAAGGATTTGCAGATTTAATAGCAACAACAAAGAGGGCGTGGAAATAGATGTCACTAATTGATACACATATCCAAATTGACAAACTAAGTTATGCTAATTTTTGGATATGATTTACATAAGTGGCGCACCTTACATAAAATTTTTAGAGAAACCTAGTTTGAAAATATAGAGTTATTGGTGACGTAACATACTGTTTTAATAGAGATGAAATGGGTAAGAAATAGACGGTCACTAAACATTACATATCTCCATAACGACAAACTAGGCAAGGCTAATTTTTGGATATGATTTTAATGATTGGGTGGCGTACCTTATATATAAATTTTAGAGAAATCCAATTCTTAAAAATAAAGTTATTGCTGACGCAACAGACTAGGGTTTAGAATCTTCAGACTAGTTGAATTAACATCTTGATATACGATTGGAGATTGGTTTCAAGAAAGTGATCCTTAAGGAATTTTTAAAAAAATGAATGGAATATGCAGAAGACAATTCACAAAATAACATAAAGTTTACATATAATAGAAATTTATTTCAAACAACAAATCAATTCCATAACTCAATGCATACCTAGAATTATACTGCTATCCAATCTTCACCAAAATTTCCCAGCTCGCATCCATTTTTTCCCTAATAGTTTCTTCTAAAAAAATATAGAGCCATCCATTTTATTCCCTGCCATATATATATATATATATATATATATATATATATTTCAAATGTATCTTTTTTTTACCTCATATATTTCTTGATCTTTTAAAACCGAACAACATGACTCTTCATATGCCAATCTGGACACCCATTTTCTTATAAACCAAAAATAGATTAGAATAATTTTAAAACATAATTTAATTACTAAGATTCTCTCTTGAATTATATAACTGTCATTTCTTGCAAGTGGCATAGAATAAAAGAATTCTTTATAAAATATCTAAATATAAAAGCATAAAATGACAATGAATGATTTTCTTTTGAAAACAATATTAAATCATCTAAATAATTATTTTGAAACAAAGCAGTTAATTAATTATTCTCAATAAAATATCATAATTAATAAATAGGGTTCAGCTATCCTTACACAAGGTGTCGATGTAAGTTGAAACCTCTCATAAACGACCAACTACTTTGACATTCAAAGTAACATGTGGTAAAACGCCTAAGTGTGATTAAAACACGTGTGTACGCCTAGGATTAAAGGTATACAACAACAAAGGCTATGGGAGATAATTGGTCAATTTTGAAAAGTAATTATGATACTTAGAAGTTATGGAATAACTTTTCTTGTTATATGGTAGTACTATTATTGAAGCTTCTATTAAAGTGTATATCATATGATTTCCAAGGTTGACAATTTTCATCCTTACTTCAACTCCCTATTGGGGGTTAATGACTCAGAGACTAAGTGGGCTTCCAGACTTAATCTTGTTTGATCTAAGCTCCTTGAACCTACAAAGAATTTTTTTAGATGGTTCTTATTATGTAAGAAGTTGGATGTTTGGGAATATTTGTCTTTTAAGAATAGTCTTTGTATGGTTTGTTGGAAAAGGGAGTATATTGTGCATCTTTTTTTTATTATTATTTATCCAAGGCTATTTAGGCATACTTCTTGTTGTTATATGGAGCCTAATCAGACTTGGAGGTTAAATTTACCTGACTTTTATCGGCGTAGTTTCCCCCCAAATTATTTAACGGGGTCAAGGGGTAGTGCTCCTTGCGGGGGTTTGGGGACAGCGCCCCCAAGATGTGGTCAAGGGGTAGCGCCCCCGAAGCATCCAATGATTTTTTATTATTTTATAAAGGTGTCAGGAGTTTTTTTCTATTGGCCGACATAAAAAACCCTATTTTTGTAACCGACATAAGGCTTGATAAAAGTGGCTAAGTGTTAGGGTTTCCGTTGATGTATTGTAGCATTTTGCAGTGGTATTGAGTTGCAAGGATTTCTAGTTGTAATCAGTTTGATTTACTGGATAATAATATTGGACTCTCTATTGGTGGATGTAGCCCAAGTTTGGGTGAACCACGTTAAAACTTGTCTCTCGCTGTTATTATTTCTGTATATTTTCATTCCTCTATTTAATTTTTATTTGCATTTAATTGATATCTTCTGCATGCAATCCCTAACAAGTGGTATCAGAGTGGATTGTGTTCGATTATCGTCTGCAGGAAGGTCTAACGGTTGAGTGGGAGCAATGGCGGATGAGGGTAAATTGAAGGTAGATAAATTCAATGGGCAGAACTATCAGTTATGGAAGGTGCAGATGGAGGATTATCTCTATTAGAAGGATTTATGGAGGTTGTTGGAAGGAATAACTAAGAAATTGGCAACAATGATTGATGAGGATTGGAATCTTCTGGACAGAAAGGCACTAGGAACCATTTGGATGTGCCTGGCACCATTGGTGGCATTCAATATAATGGAAGCAAAGACAACAGATGGTCTGATGAAACCTTTGGCTAAATTGTATGAAAAACCCTCAGCCTCAAATAAGGTATTTCTCATGAAGCGTTTATTTAATCTAAAAATGATTGAAGGTGGATCTATGACAGATCATTTAAATGATTTTAATACGATTATCAGCCAATTAACTTCTATAAAAGTAAGTTTTGAAGAAGAGGTGAGGGCTCTCTTGATATTATGTTCTTTGCCAAAAAGCTAGAATAGCTTGGTAATGGATGTAAGTAACTCTGTCTTTGGTTCAAATACTTTGAAATTTGATGATGTTGTTGGTGTTATCCTTAGCGAGGAAATGCAACAGAAAAACTCAGGTGGAGCCACATCTAGTAGTGTTTTGAATGCAAAAAGTAGGGGCGGATCAAATGAGAGAGGAAAAGTTTCTGGAGGTCATGGGAAGTTACGAGGAAAATCAAAGGACAAGAGATCCCAATCTAGAGGACAGAAAGAGTGCTGGTACTGTGGGAAACCAGGTCATCTGAAGAAAGATTGTTGGTCTCGGAAGAATAAAGAAGGTGACAAACAAGAAGGCAATAAGGAGGCAAATGTGGTAAGTAATAAATCTGAAGATGATGCTTTGATTCCTTCCTTAGATAATGCTGATAATTCATGGGTTTTAGATTCAGGGGCCTCATTTCATGCTACGCCCCATAGAAGTTATTTTCTTGATTATGTCCAAGGGGATTTTGGGCTAGTTTATTTGGGAGATAACGAACCCTGTCAGATTGTTAGAAAGGGAAGAATCAAGATTAAGTTGCAGAATGGGAATTATTGGCTACTACAAGAGGTAAGGCACGTTCCAAGGCTGAGTAGGAATTTAATTTCAGCAGGGCAGCTAGCTGATGAAGGTTGCATTGTTACATTTACTAATAAAAATTAGAAGGTTTCAAAAGGTGCCTTAATAGTAGCAAAAGGTGTGAAAGTAGGCACCTTATATCTTTGTACAGGTCATACTGTTCCTTCTACTTTAGTTGTTGCAGAGGAAAAAAATAGGTTCAGGAACAGTTGTTGCAGGTTCGCAGGAAGAGACTGAAACAGTTGTCGCAGGTTCTAAGACAACACTATGGCATAACAAACTTGGGCATATGAGTGAAAAAGGTATGAAGGTACTTCATTCTAAGAAAGTTTAACCAAGTCTAAAATGTATTAATATGGATTTCTGTGAAAGTTGTGTGTATGGAAAACAAAAGAGAGTCAGTTTTCTCAAGGATGGGAAGCAAAAGAAAGATGAAAAGTTGGAGCTTGTGCATACAGATGTATGGGGACTGACTCAGGTATCTTCTCTCAGTGGCTCTCGGTATTATGTTACATTCATAGATGATGCAACTAGGAAGGTTTTGATTTATTTCCTTAGGCAGAAATCTGATGTATTTGAAACATTTAAGAAATGGAGAAGCTTCGTTGAGAATGAGATGGGTAAAAGATTAAAATGTCTCAAATTTGATAATGATGGTGAGTATTGCAACAAATAATTTGAGGATTATTGTTCCTTTAATAGAATTCATAGGCAGAAAATGGTTCCAGGGACTCCACAGGAAAATGGAGTGGCTAAACGCGTGAATAGGACAATAATGGAGCATGCAAGGACCATGAGATTGCATGATGGGCTGCCTTTAAACATGTGGGCAGAGGTTGTCAATATCGTTGTATATTTAATTAGTAGAGGTCCTTCAGTTCCTTTGGGTTGTGGTATTCCAGAGGAAGCATGGACAGGTAAGAAGGTGAGTTATTATTTTCTCAAAACCTTTGGATGTGAAACATTTGCACATGTAGATTCTGAAAATAGAACCAAGTTGGATGTAAAATCAAAAAAATGTACCTTCGTTGGATATGGCATTGATGAATTTGGTTATAGGATTTGGGATATTGAAAATTAGAAAATTGTGAGAAGCAGGGATGTTGTATTCAATGAAAAGGTGGTGTACAAAGATCAGTTGCAGCAGCATGAGAAGAAAAAAAAGGATTATGTGGTGCTGGATGATACCCCAGATAATGATGTACCAATGGTTCCTCATGCTCCGCAATAGCAACAAGAAATACCACAAACTCCAGTGAATGTTAGACGGTCAACAAGGCTAAGTAGACCTCCTAAAAGGGTTTCTCCCTCTTTGTATTCTATTTTGTTAACAGATGCTGGTGAACCAGAAGGGTATGATGAAGCTATGCAGGTGGATACAAAGATTCAGTGGGAGCATGCAATAAAAGAAGAAATGGACTCTTTGCTGAAAATTAGACTTGGGAATTATGTAAGTTGCTTGCAGGTAAAAAGGCTTTACCTAACAAATGGGTTTATAGGCGGAAAGAGGAAGATGGAGGTAAGAAAAGATTTAAAGCCAGGTTAGTTGTAAAAGGATTTGAATAGAAAAAGGGTATTGATTTTTATGAGATTTTTTTCCCAGTTTTTAAGATGACTTCTATTCGTACTATTTTAAATATTGTGGCTGCTGAAGATTTGCATTTGGAACAACTAGATGTGAAAACTATCTTTCTCCATGGTGATTTGGAGGAGGAGATATATATCAAACAGCCCCAAGGATTTGAGGATAAAGGTGAGGAGAAACTGGTGTGCAAATTGAAGAAGAGTTTGTATGGCTTGAAACACGCACCTCGGCAATGGTATTTAAAATTTGATAGTTTTATGGCTGAGCAAGGCTACAACCGGTGTAATTATAACCATTGTGTTTATTTTAAGAGGTTGGATAATGACAGCTACATTATTTTATGTTTATATGTTGATGACATGCTTGTAGCAGGGTCTAACATGGATCACATAAGAGAGTTAAAACAACAGTTAGCACAATCATTTGATATGAAGGATTTGGGGGTAGCAAAACAAATCCTTGGTATGAAAAATTGTAGAGATAGGAAGAACAGAAAATTGACTCTATCTCAAGCTGATTATGTTGAAAAAGTGTTGCAGAGATTCCATATGGAGAATGCAAAAGCTATCAGCACACCTTTGCGTAGTCATTTGAAATTAACTAATGAAATGTGTCCAAAGACACAAGAAGAGGAAGACAAAATATCTAAGGTACCATATGCTTCAGTTGTAGGAAGTTTAATGTATGTCATGGTATGCACGAGACCAAATATTGCACATGTTGTAGGAGTCGTAAGCAAGTATATGAGTCATCCTGGATTGGAGCATTAGAAAACGGTAAAATAGATTCTCTAATATTTGAGAGGTACATCTAATAAATACTTATGTTTTGGGGGCTCTAATATTGATTTAGCAGGTTATGTAGACTCAAATTTGGTAGGGGATGTTGATACCAGGCAGAGTACTACAGGTTATGTCTTTACTGTAGGTGGGACAACGGTGAGTTGGCTCTCCAGGTTGCAAAAGGTGGTTTATTTATCCACCACGGAGGTAGAGTATGTAGCTACAACAAAGGCAAGCAAGGAGATGATATGGCTGCAATCTTTCATGGAAGAATTGGACAAACAATAGGCTAATAGTTCTTTGTATACAGACAACCAGAGTGCTATACATCTTGCAAAGAATTTTGTCTTGCATTCAAAGACCAAACACATACATTTCAGGTATCACTTCATCTGTTCGGTGTTAGACGATGAACAGTTAAGGCTAGAAAAGAAACATACAGATGCAAATCCAATAGATATGTTTATGAAGGCAGTGACAAGGGAGAAGTTGAACTCCTCTTCAGCTTTGGTTGGTCTTCAAGACTAAAAACACAAAAAATTAGAGTTTAGCAGAGGGCGGGTGCAAAAGGTTGGGGGGCCAAACAACATTTTTTCAAAAAAATTTAAGCCATAATGCGAACACGTTATGGTTTGGTGATGACAAGCCTAAGGCTCGGCAAAACCAAGCCATAACGTGCTCGCGTTATGTTTAACTATATAAAAAAAGAGCATTTATGCTCATTCATTCCTTTTGTTTTCTCTGCACCTATGGCCTACAAACCCTAAGGAGTGCGCTCACGTTTTTAAAGACCAAATTCGACACCAAAATCTCGCCGATTCATCGCTAAAATGCCGCCACGACATTGGGCAGGCCAAAGGAGTGAGTCTTATTTGTTTTTTTGTGTGAATTTGTTTCTAAATAGGTAGGTTTAAGTTGATTTTTTATGTAAATTTCCTTAATTGATAGGAAATGTTAATGCACCTCCTCCTCCTAAAAATCCACAAAATCTTAAATCACCTGAATAGGAAATAGCTGCCGAAGAACAACCCAAACAAAAAACTCCTCCATCCATTCCTCAACATGCCCCTAGAACACAATAAAATCTAATGGGGCAAATTGAAAACAATAAAAAAGAAATTGAAGACATAATTGCAAGGTTGAAAGATCCTTCAACTTCAACCTTGCACAGATCCACGCTTGCTCAATCTCTTGAATCTATGTTATCAAATGTAGATTCAATTAGCAAGCAAATATCTAGTTGATCAGAAAAGAGGAGAGAACATAGGCAAGTTATCGTATGAAGAAGTAAAAAAGTTACAAATTACAAAATTGGACTTGTGTTCCATTTTCACAAACCCAAGAACAAATCAACCTCCACCCATTACATGCAAGAGGTTCCCTATTCATTGGTGCAACAACCAAATGATAAGGGACAATTTTGGGCAAAGGTGGTGGATGGGTTTTGACCATCCTCTATGCAACAATAATGAGGCCCCGCAATACTTTTTGAGGATACTCTACTGCGAGTTTGTCTGAAATAAAGTGCCAAACTATTTTGATATGCGAGAGTTTCAGGGTAGATGTGGGGGGTCAGCACAAGATACACCAGGGGCACATGTTGACCCACAGTGGCCAATGAGACAAGTAGTCAACAGACCAGCCCATGAGCATATGTCTATCCCTTCCATTGTGAAGGAGAGTGTTGAGGTCGAGACACTTCAGTCCATTAGTGCCTTGACCCAGAGCATCATAGAGCATGCCAGTCCTGTAGCACAGCGTGGGTCAAGGGAGAGTACGAGGAGTAGGGTTCCACCCCATACTTGTCAGACTTGCGGGTCAGCCTGTGGTTATGACCCCATGGATAGTCATGACACAAGTGCGCAGGCTACATCTGCAGCTGAGCAGATGGTGATGATAGATACCCTCCTGAGTGAGACTTTCAGCCTTGATACTCAGGTAAATGTTAGCAAGTTCATTGAATTTAATTTATTAAATTTTATTTTTGAAATGCAAGATTAACTAATTAGTTTGATGATTTTGATAAAATTTCAGGGTCATAGCATTGATGCAGTTCTCAGCAGTAGTCCACCTACATTTTACACTACGACATCTACTGTTAGGGTATGTAACTAGTAAACAATTATAAATATTACATGTGAATAGCATTGTTATATGGATGGCATTCTAATATCTCATTTTAGATGTTGAATAGGTTAATCTTGGAGATTTCATGGCAACTCCTGCCAGTGGTGGTGTAGCTCAAAGCTTCATTGAGGTAATAAAATAAATAGTTTAACTAATGAATTGTACTTACTAGATTTTTGTATTTTATATTCATATCATTGATTACATTGCATTGCACATATTTCAAACTCAAAGCATTATTAGACATTGCATAACTAATAGCTAGATGTTGATAGATGACAAAATTTCAATTACAATATAGTTAAATTTGAAAAAATGCCTCAAAGAAATGTTCTCTCATGGAATTCCATGAGAAGCAGATGCATAGACAAGGACATCACCATGAGACCACTTTTCTTTGAGGCATCTTTTCAAATAGCTCACTGCCTTATCTATGCTACCACATTTTCCATACATGTCTACCAATCCTTGTTGATCTCCTCCACACTATTCTTCAACAAATTCTCTCTAATAATCTCATCCAATTACCACCAATTAGACCCAAGGACATGACACCAGAGAGGGGCATCAACCTATGACATCTTATATAGCATATGATTGACTCGAACATCATCTAGGTTTTAGGTATTAATTATGGGCGCAACAAGTCACCCCTAACCAAAATATTTAAATCTACACTAACCCTTTCCCCTACAAACATATGGCAATCCTATTGGCTCAATTTCTTCCATCCTTACATCTGATCCTACATATAACCCACCTAAGTCTAATGAGTACCCTTCATTTAATACTACTATATTCTTTGAGATGAAAGAGAGCACAAAATCCTCCAAGAACTCACATAAACATACTTGAGGAAGCATAAGAAAGAGCTATAGTATATCACCAAGAGAGCAAAATCTTCATTGTGATTATGTGTATTACGTGTCTAGTTGTATCTTAGTGATGCATTGGTGACAATGAATATCATAGTGTGCTTTATTGTGTGTACTTCCATGTTTAGGTGAACATGTGTGTATGTTAGGATCCATGACTTGCATCACTATTCTAGTTTCATAATTGAATAATGTTGTTTTATTTTCAGATGATGCAGGCTGCGGAGACACCTCCCAAAGTTCATAGGGCAATGGAGCATGGTGTGTCCACTGTGATTCATATCTCCATGTCCTTGACGGGGGTATGAGGCAGATTAGTAAATTTCAAATTACATTCATTGTTATAGTTGTTTATTTTTGAAAAATCAAATGATTATTGATGTGAAGTTTAATTTCTATCTAGATGGTTTCTATAGGACATGACATCACCACAGCCTAATCCTGCTACTAAGGCAAATGAGGAGACAGATTATATGGTAGCGGTAAGTGATTATTTTGTTAAATGCTTCATTTTTTATAACATGTAAATTTCTATATATTAATGTCTATACTTTTTATTGTAACAACTACAGATCCACGAAGAACTAAATAGGAGGAGCAGCCCTCGGGTTCATTGTAGACCACCCTCATACACATCTCCATTCTCCCAAAGATCAAAGGCTGCTCATGATCTATTCCCTTCATCGAACAGAGGGGAATGAATGCTTATTGGGGTCCTTTGTTGTATGCCTATATGGAATTTATGGACATATATTTTGTATTGCATATAGGAGACATTGTATGCCTATATGGCATTCTTGTAAGCCTATATGGCTATTTTGTATATATGTTATACTTATATCGACGGATATTGATGTATGCCTATATGGATATTTGGTTATAGGTCTCTCACTTGTATATCTCTCACGGCTCTCTACATATTTACCTTCCTCTCCACCTCTCTCCCTCCTCCTTACCCATCTTTCCCTCAAGTTGTCAACTTCACTCTCTCATTTTATTATCTCTCCCCTCACCTCTCTATCTCTCACCTTTATCTCCCCCTCACCTCTCTACCTCTCCCCTCTCTACATCTCTCAGTCACTCCTTGTCTACCTCTCCATCCATTCTTAGCCATCTAGGTCTCTCACTTAACCCTAAACACTAAACCTTATCCCTAAAGCCTCAACCCTCAACCCTTAAGCCTTAAATCCTAAACCCTATCCCTAAACCCTCAATCCTTGACACTATACCTTAAACCCTAATCCTTTATCCCAAAACCCTAAACCCTATCCCTAAAGCCTCAACTCTTAACCCTTAAACCTTAAATCCTAAACCCTATCCCTAAACCCTCAACCCTCGATACTATACCTTAAACCCTAATCCCTTATCCCTAAATCCTAAACCCTATCCCTAAAGCCTAAACCCTCAACCCTTAAACCGTAAATCCTAAACCCTATCCCTAAACCCTCAACACTCAATACTATACCTTAAACCCTAATCCCTTATCCCTAAACCCCAAACCCTATCCTTAAAGCCTCAAACCTCAACCATTAAACCTTAAATCCTAAACCCTCTACCCTCAACACTATACCTTAAACCCTAATACCTCAACCCTAAACCCTTAATACCTCAACCCTTAAACCCTCAACCCTTAAACCCTAAACCCTTCACCCTTAAACCCTAAAGCCTTAAACCCTCAACCCTTATCCACCCCTCTCTGCTTCACCCCCATCTCTCCCCTATCTCTCTCACCCTCTCTCCCTAGGTTATAGGTCTCACTTGTATATCTCTCATGGCTCTCTACATATTTTCCTTCCTCTCCATCTCTCTCCCTCCTCCTTACCCATGTTTCCCTCAAGTTGTCAACTTCACTCTCTCACTTTATTATGTCTTTCCCCTCACCTCTCTACCTATCCGTAAACCCTAAACCCTATCCATGAACCCTCTACCCTCGACACTATACGTTAAACCCTAATCCCTTAACCCTCATCCTGAAAGCCTCAACCCTCAATCCTTAAACCTTCAACCCTATTTACCCTATCCCTAATGCCTCTACCCTAAACGCTATCCCTATTCCTAAACCCTCAACACTATACCTTAAACCCTAATCCCTATCCCTCAACTCTTAACCCTTAAAACTTAAACCCTAAAATCTATCCCTACACCCTCGACACTCGACACTATATCTTAAACCCTAATCCCTTAACCCTCATACCTAAAGCCTCAACCCTCAATCCTTAAACCTTCAACCCTAAACCCTATCCCTAATCCCTCTACCCTTAACACTCTACTTTAACCCTAATCCCTTGACCATCAACCCTATACCTAAACCCTCAACCCTCAACATTAATCCCTCAACCCTCAACCCTAAACCCTAATCCCTCAACCCTCAACCCTCAACCCTCGACACTATACGTTAAACCCTAATCCCTTATCCCTAAACCCTAAACCCTATCCCTCAACCCTTAACCCTTAAAACTTAAACCCTAAAACCTATCCCTAAACCCTCGACGCTCGACACTATATCTTAAACCCTAATCCCTTAACCCTCAGCCCTAAAGCCTCAACCCTCAATCCTTAAACCTTCAACCCTAAACCCTATCCCTAATCCCTCTACCCTTGACACTCTACTTTAACCCTAATCCCTTGACCATCAACCCTATCCCTAAACCCTCAACCCTCAACATTAAACCCTAATTCGTCAACCCTAAACCTTAAATCCTCAACCCTAAACACTATCCTTAAACCCTCAACCTTCAACATTATTCCTTAAACCCTAATCCCTCAACACTAAACCCTAATCCGTCAACCCTAAACCCTAAATCCTATCCCTAAACCGTCAACCCTCAGCACTATACCTTAAACCCTAATCGCTCAACCCTCAACCTTAATCCCTCAACCCTAATCCCTCATCCCTAAACCCTAAATTCTATACCTATTCCTAAACCCTCAACCCAAGACACTATACCTTAAACTCTAATCCCTTACCCCTAAACCTTAAACCCTATCCCTCAACCCTTAACCCTTAAACCTTAAACCCTCAATGCTATACCCTCAACCATATACTTAAGACCTAATCCCTTAATCCTCAACCATATACCTTAAACCCTGAAGCTTACACACACAAACCCTCATCCCTATACCATATAACCTCATCCTTATATCCTAAACCCCAAATATTGTGCCTCAACCCTATACTTAAATTAAACCTAAACCATACGTGCTCTCAACCCAAGTCACCCTATGCCTTATATACGCTCAATCCATATCGTAAACCCTAAACCCTAATCCCCATGCCTTACACACTTAATCTTATACACTCAACAACCTAAATATTAACCCTCAACTATAACCCTTAACCCTCTAATCTCTACCTTCTACCCTCTACCTATTACTTAAGCCCTAATCCCTCAACCCTCAACCCTAAAAACTATACAGGCTCAAGTCCTTATATATCCTAAACCCAAAACACTTACATACATACATACATATATACATACATACATACATATATACAAGCATGCATACATGTACATACATACAAGCATGCATACATGTACATACATACATACAACCATACATACATACCTACAAGCATACATATATACATATATACATCCATTAAACATACTTATGAAATTTGAACATAAGTCATTCAAAGGAAGACATAACGCAAGCGTGTTATAATGTGTTCGCGTTATGTCGAACTGGGCAAACACCGGCAAACATGCAAAAAAATGGAAAAAAGCACAACATAACGCGAACGCGTTATAACACACTCACATTATATTGTGCTTTGGGAATCCCAAGCCTTAGGCTTGGGATTTGCTTTGGATTTCCAACCCAAAGGCTTGAAGTGCCTTCCCAACATCCACAAACGTGTTTTTGTAAATTCTACAAGATTTCGCATAATTTTGTTTGTCCTAACCCTCAGATTTGCACATGTTTCAAGGTCGAACAAATTGAACACCTGGGTAATGTTAGGCTTTCTCTTAGCTATTTAATGATGTAATTTTTTTCACATTTTGACAATGTTAAGCCTTTCATCTTTAATTTCTTTTGTTTGTGTGTTCGTTTTTGGGCAAAAACCACTGTTTCCAGTCTTTTTTTCATTGTAAATTATTCGTTCATTAAAATTTCAAAAACATTACATTTTTAGAAACTAGACTCTATTCTACACATATTAAAAAAATTGATTTTCAATTAGTTTTCAAAATTTATAGGGGTAGCACGGCCAAAATTCTATTTTTTAGGATGTGTCCACTTTGAAAATTAGTAAAAAAACAAATATTCATCAAAAAATTATCAGAACTACATGTTATTATCTAATTTCTCACCGAAGCGATTTTAAAAATACCAAAAAAAAGTTTACCTTTTGAGGGAGCCACAAAACATGCTATGTTATTTTTTTGGACAGAAACAACACTAATTTTTGTGGCTCTGTTGTTCTCAAAATTAGCTACGCTCATTTTTGTAGACAACCCCTACGAGACTTGTCCGTTTCGTAGCCTACACTCTAAGTTCACAAATCGAGACAAGTATTCTTGGCCTCGTGCGAAGTCATATGACATCCTAGAATAGTTTGTGACATTCCCTTAAGTTGATTCCTCAAAATTCGTACAAATCGATTAGGTTGCAAATCGATCAAAATATCAATTTTGATCATTTTAGGGTGTTAGTAGGTTTTTGAGTCTTCATGTGCATAAGCGGTTAAAAATACTGCTCTTGCATATCCTTGATGTTTCAAAGTGTAATGTCGGCCCATTTCGCCACTTTTATATGCATGTTTGTTTTTGAATAATATGCATGGGTGGCGAAAATCACCACCCATGCATGTTCCTTGTCATAATTTGATGTGTAACGATGGTCGTAGGAACTGCTCTTGCATAAGGCATCCAGCTAATGCGTGGTTGGCCGTTTACACCGCCTTATCATGATCTCACCAAATCTTAAACTCAAGTGTCATTAATGGCGCTCGTGTCGCCATTAATACATTGTTTTAAACCTTTTTAAAGCATTTTGGTCATCGTTCTTTTTAATTTTTATTCTCAACTTCTCAAAATAAGCCATTTAATCCTCTACGAAACCGATCAAACCGTAGAACTCGTGGATTGTGCAGATTTCGCGCCTAGGGTTTTTTCTATTATTTCCAGGTAGGATGACATTTCTCCTACTTTCATTGATTGTTTTTCCTCCTTCTATTAGGGTTTGTTTGTAATAGGAATGCTTGTTTGTGATTCATGCAAATGTTTTTGTTTGATTTGAGTCATCATTTTGCATGTTTGAGTTTATCTTAAAAACCTGAAGTAGAATGTTTATGTATTTTTTTCACTGTATCCCTTTTCATTATCAGAGAATTCGTCATGCCCTAGTCTTAGCGCTAGCGACGGATTTTAGATAATATCCGTGAAAACTTAAGTTTTGTCAGTATTCCCCTCATATGTATTGACAGTCTTTTCTGCCGCTGATACATATGTTTGGTTTGTCTTCCCATATGAAATAGCAGTCTTTTTGACTGACTCTACACTTCAAGCTTTTCCTCTTGTATGCATTAGTGGGCATTTTTGCCGCTTGTGCATACACCATATCAAGCTTATCCCCTCATGTAAGGGCAGTTAAGACCGCCGCCCTTACACACCGTGTATTACCCCAATATGCAATGGTGGTAGAAATTACCGCTTTCACAGATAACTTGGAGTTTCAAGAACATATGCCTGAGTGGTCATTCTGACCGACTTCGCATTAGAACACAAGCTTGTTCCCTCATATGTAAGGGCAGTCAAATTGACCGCCCCTACATCAAACACATTTTTCCTAGAACATGTGCAATGGTGACAAATTTTGCCGACCTTGCACATACATCAAAGTTTTTCCAACATGCAGGGTTGGCAAAATTTGCCACCCTAACACCTGCAATTCATTCCTCTAATGCAAGGGCAGCAAATTTTGCCGCCCATGCATTCACTCTCTCAATTTTCTCTAACTCTAGAGATTTTCAAATTTACTTTCCTGAGCCTGCTTTCCTTCGTTTTTTCAACCCGCTTGCACTCTAGCCCTTTTAAGCGTATCCCCATAGTCATGATCGTCAACATGCAATTTTCCCAGATTACCAGTATTTCCCCTAATTGCATGATCATGGCTTTTTGTTGCAATTTCTTCTACAGATTTTCTCTCTTCGTCGACATCCTTTTGGTGTTAGCTTTTTCAGATGACTGAATTGTCTCCAAAGAAGTCGAAAGCAATGAAGGATAAGTATCAGGGTGTTTTTCCAATCACCTCGGTTAATTCCAATGTTGATGACATTCAGGATACAGAGATTGGCCATGTAGACATGGTTGAGTTTGTGGAAAGAACTAAGTCTGATAACCCTAGTTCTGCAATGAAGAAGATTGTTGATAGCAACATTCACTTGGTGTCATCTTTCCCGGTGGCAGCTCATAATACCAAGTTTGCTCTCCAATGTGCTCAGTTCTACAACAGAGACACTAGGGCAGTGGTAGATACAAATGGCAATGTGATAATCAGATTGGATCCAAAATTCATTGATAAAGTTTTCATGTGTCCTGCTACTACAGAAGTTGTGAAACTAGATTTTACTGAAGCCCAAAAGGAATATGATAAGAATTCTGAGAAGGCTAAGAAGACAATTAAACCAAATGGCTTAAGACTTCAAGGTCAAACTTATCTAGGTGGCCAAGGATGTTTCCCAGAAGTGATTTTATTGAGGAGGTTGGTGATCTCATAACACTTCTTAGCAGGATAAGGGGGCTAGCTTCTTCCTCTCTTTTCCATGAGTGGATGTACCCTTTTATCAAGGTTATACTTCAAGGCAAGCAAGCCATCTTTTGGGGTGAGCAAATCAGCAATGCTCTGCATAGCAATTGACTAAGGTATCCACTACTTTCAAATTCTATATGACTTCTTACCTTGTGTATATAGCAGCCTCAATGAGGATCTTTCCGGGCTTGACATCCAAAGGAGATAGGAGAGTGGTTCTTGTATATCAGTACTATCCTCAACTGACATTGAAAGGTTCTATTCACCACTTTAGGAGGGTAAATGATGCTTCTTTGCAGTGTTCTTGTGTCTTTTTTACCCTCAGTTAGAGAAAAGAAGAGTTTTAGACGAAGCTTGGTCAGTGGTGAATGATTATGGATGCATGTTCTTACAATTTCCTACTTTCTCATATTTAAGGGTTGGCTTTTTCCAAGGTTATCCTTATATGTTGCCAAGGTTTCCTTCAGATAAACTTGTTCTAATGGAATTATGTAGACAAATGATTGTCGTACATAATAAGCAAATGGAACTCAAGAAACTAGGATTTAGATTTCCAGTAGAAGTTGGCAAGTTTTCAGTGTCAACTGCCACAAAGGCTAGAGCCATGGAAACTGAAATGAAGCTACTAACCATGAAACAGTTCAAACGAAGACCAAGGTTTGATTACAGGGGTGTAAAAGACAAGATCAAGAGGAAGACCTAGTTTCATGAACCAATGGTTGAAGACATCTGGGTGGACTTGAGGACAGAAGAGGATATCAGGAAATTGGACTATAGCAGATTATCTCTAGAACAGATTGAGTATCTGGGATTGGTTGATATTCTTGAAGACCTAATGGATGATGAAGAGCTGATTGATCCTAGGTATAACACTAAACAGGTTTCTGGTTCTCCTCTTCCTCCTAATCAATGGTCTCAGAAAGAATTAACTTCTCTAAGGAAAAGGTTTGAACCCATATTGTCTAACACAAACAAGTGGTTAGAAGGTAAGGGAATTGCTTTGAAATAATTCCTTACAGGATCAGAGACTGAAATCCAAGAACAAAAAAGTAAGAAAGTGGAGAATAGGACAAAGAATAAGAGTGACATTCCCTCTTCTTCCAAGCCACATAAACCCAGGATCAAATTTGTGTCAAAGAAGTCAAAGGCTGTAGAGAAAGAATCAGAGGTAGAAGAAATGGAAATTAAGAAATAGAATACTGATGAGCCAACTATCGAGGAAATGGAGGTTGAAAATAGACCAACAGAAGGACAAGGAGATGAATTTTTGTCTCCACAGGAGAATGTGCAACAAGATATGGGAGTCTCTTCTCCTTTGTCTAGCATACCTGTTTCAGTTTCTCTGTCTATTTCACCTATTCACATCCCATCTTCTAAATCTCCATCACCTTCAAAAATAATTTTTGATAATCCTTAAACTGCTTTTGATGATGTTCTTCGTTCTTCTGGGTCTATTCCTAGTCTGTCCTCCTCATCTTTTGATATTGGAGATTCTTCAATATTTGATCACTTTGTAATGGATTCTAAACAAGTTTCAAATGTGAATGTGTCAGGTCCAGTGTTTACTAATACTCCACCTATTGTTTCTACTTCTAGTGCCAGTGCAGTTCCAGTAACACCAACAATGGAAATGGATCCGAATGTGAGTACTTCTGTGCTTCCTCCATGGTTGTTAGCATATACACCTAAAAGAAAGAAACAAACCATCTCTCTAGATGACTTTGATTTAAGTAAGCTAGTGCCTACTAAGGCTAAGACCCCAAAGAAGCCAAAAATTCTTTCAAGAATGCTGGGAGACAAAGGGCACAAATTTGTGGAGATTGCAAGGCCCCCACAGGATGCTACCATAGAAAATTTCAGTATGAATGATTACTCTATTTCTAGGGTTGAGCTAGGCAAAATAACACATGAAAGTGCAAAGACTGACATGTAGTCAACAATGGATATTTTGGTTCAGAAGTTTGATAAGGAAAAAGAGATGAAAGATCATTATAAAGCAATGGTAGAGCAATTGACTGCAGTGGTAAGGAAGATTACTTTGAATTCAGAATCAGTGACTCCTGAGCCCATTCTGTAGAAGATCCTATCATCTAGAAAGATGAAAAGACTCACCTTAAGGGGAAAGTGTTTGAAGAATATTTGGAAAGGATGTGCACACAAGGAATCTCTCTTCTTACAGAGCTAGCTGAGAAAATAAGCAAAATGGAGAAAATCAGGGCAAAACTTGATGATTTGATTGATGTTATTTCTCAGGATATTGAGCATTTAGAACAGAATCATGATAAGTGGGTAGAAATGAGGAAGTTGAAAATAAGTGCTTTGATATCAATTGGTGTCATTCCAAATAGGGATTCATATACTAAGACTAAGGATGCATTGACATATCAGAGCCATGTGCCGAAAGATCTGATCAATGACCTAGAAACTGTAAGGAAGCTGAGTGACCAAAGTGATGTTAGTCTCTTACACAAGTTAGAGGAGCTGCCATGCAATTTAGTGTCACAGGATAATCAATTTCTTTCTATAGAGGAGATGATCTAGGAATTTGAGAATATGTTTCAGAAGCAGTTTGAGGACAAAACATTTTTAGTAGCCTCCATGGATAATATTCTTGATAACTAGTTAACTTTGGATATCTGAAGGCCAAGTTAACTAGCCATGCAAAATCAATTACCATGGTTAGAGATGCAATAGTCAGAGCTCGGATGATTTTCAAGAACACAGTTAGTCTGGACAGTCTTGGGATGCAAGCAACATTCAGTATGTATGATTGCCACATGAAGAAAGAAGGCAGTGCAAGTTGAAGAAGCTTTTTCATTACTTAGTTTATTTTCTATTTTCCAGATGTACTTTTAAAATAATTTTGGACATATTTACATGTACTTTTCTCATATGTAATTACATGTAAAAACATAGGAAGTCCCAAATCAAAAAGGACTCCTTTGTTGAATAAGTCATAGTTAGTTGTTCTTTTCCTATTTTTGCTCTCAGTTTCTCTTATAAATAAAGAGGACCCCCATTGTAATTATCATCTTTTAGTTATTGAAGCGAAACACTGCCAAATTGAAGAGCATTTTGAGACTTTGTGTTTAAATTGTAAATCATATTTTATCAAGTGAATAGAAAAGCAAGCGATCTTTCAATCTTTGCATTGGAATAACTTGTGGCGTATTAGAAATTGTTCTTATGTCCTTTTCCTTATACTATCTTATCTACTTGATCAAATTGTAGTGTGAGTGTGAATAATCTGGGAGATGTTCTAAAGCTGATTGTGGAGACTTTGTGCTACAACAATTATCTTTAGCTTGTGATTTTATGTTTTGAAGTAAAAGATATTAGAAAGAATTTGAACTACTATTGTCTTTTGTGATCGTATGTTTTGTCGTAGTATTCGGTGAAAACTTTGAGCTGCACCTTGTCCTACTTGATTCCAAATTGTAAATCAGCAAAAGGAGCAATGATAGACTTTGTGCTCCCGTAAGTTTCTTGGTTATTTTGATTTATATTGTAAAAGTGCTCGTTCATATTGTAAACATTATTTCTGAAAAAAGAGAAATGGATGACATGGTTTCACCCCGAAATTAGTTTTAGTGTAAATAGGTTTGAAATAGTTAATAGGGAACCTCCCCTTGCTGAGAGGAGAGATTTATCTCATTACACTGTGGTTGATATAACCATTTTGCCTTCAGTTAGTTGAAGACAAAATATTCACCCAACAGGCTCCCTCTTTTGAACCCCTTAATCTATACCATTTTAAAAAAAAAATGTAGTTTAGAAAGTAGACTCGGAGCACTACGAACATTGTTTTAGTTGCATCTCCAAATTTTGAGTGTAACTATGCTCAATTTCTCATCCAAGGCTAGCATTTCCTAATTTCAGAAAAAAAAAAAAAAGTGGCCACTTAAGACCCCTTTTTGGCCCCCCATTTTCTTGCACTTACCTTGGAGTCTAGGGTGCTTATATCTAATGGGAGCTACAGGGTCAGCGGTGTTATGATCAATCTCCAAGTGGGAGATGATATGGTGTGCAGTCTGATTAGTCTCCAAGTGGGAGATTGCTATTATATGGAACCTAATTAGAGTCGGAGGTTGAATTTACCCCTCTTTTATTGGCGCGGTTTCCCCCCAAATTATTTAACGGGGTCAAGGGGCAACGCCCTCAATATGGGGTCAAGGGGTAGCACCCCTTGCGGGGTCCAAGGGGCAGTGCCCTTGGTGCGCTCCCTGTCGCGATATAGGGCGGGGTCGAGGGGCAACGCCTCCAAACCTCCAATGATTTTTTATTATTTTATAAAGGCACCGGGAGTTATTTTTCTATTGGCCGACATAAAAAAACCCTATTTTTGTAACCGACATAAGGCTTGATAAAAGCGGCTAAGAGTTAGGGTTTCCGTTGATGTATTGTAGCATTTTGCAGTGGTATTCAATTTGATTTATTGGATAATAATATTGGACTCTCTATTGGTGGATGTAGCTCGATTTTGGGTGAACCACGTTAAAACTTGTCTCTCGTTGTTATTATTTCTATGTATTTTCATTTCTCTATTTAATCTTTATTTGCATTTAATTGATGTCTTCTGCATGTAATCCCTAACACTTCTATCCTTTGTAGTCTATGTGGGTGTGTGTTAATGAAATTTGTTGTTAGGATATTATTTTGGATTTTTGAAAAGAATAGTAATGTCTCATCTAAAATGCTTGATAAATTATGGTTGGTTCTTTCTAGAGAGATGCTTTGGTATATTTGGACTTGCAGAAATAAGAATATCATTTAGTCTGATCACATGAGTGTTTTTGGATTCTATAAAGAAGTCACAATTTCTCATTCTTTTGTAGGTTTTGAGAAAGTTAATAGGACAAAAGAAGAGGTCAAATAGCCCATTGAAGATCATCTAAAGGCCAAGTTTAAGGGGCATGTTGATCTTGGGAATTGTAGTGCATAGGGTGTTGTTCTTGAGGATTGTGTTGGTGGTTCAAAAGGTGCCAAGACTATCTATAAGGTCTATGATATCTCTAAGTCTGGGGATTATGATGATATTCTTATATCAACTTTTTCTGAATGGTGGATTAGAAGGTGCATGCATAATATTGTCCAAGACTTGGCTTGTAAGATGAGTCTTGGAAGGAAGTCATGTAGGAGGAGATGATATCTTTAGACAAATGTGAAACTTGAGATCTAATAGAGTTTCTCGAGGGAAGGAACCTCATTGGATGCAAGTGGGTGTATAAAAAATAGAGTAGATAGCAAGTTATAAAAGTATAGGGCTAGACTAGTGGTGAAAGGTTACTTGCAAGTTGAGGGGGTGGATTTTCATGAAATATTTTCTCCTATTGCTAAACTTCTATTGGACTCCTAGTTTCTATTATTATTGCTTATAATTTTGAAGTATATCAAATGGATGTTAAAACTTATTTTTTCATGGAAATCTTGAAGAAAATTATATGAAACAACCTAGCAATATTGTGGTGAAAAGAAATGAAAATTTGGTTTGCAAGTTAATGTGGTCTTTATATGGACTGAAGAAATCACACCATGTGGTATCAAAACTTCCATGCTTTTCCATTGGAACTAGAGATTGTAAGAAGTAGGACCCATCATTACGTTTATTTCAAATTAATTGATAGTCAAAATTTGCTAATCAGTGTCTTGTATGTTGATGACATGTTGTTTATTGGAAACAACAAGGGTATGATGAAGGAGCTCAAAACTTGGCTTTCTAGTGCCATTGACATTAAGGATTTGGGAGATACAAAATACATCTTGGATATGGAGATTAACAGAGATTGAGTTGACATAAAGATTTGGCTTAACCAAAGGAACAATGTTGGCACAACTTGCAGTGGTTTGTTATGGATAACTATAAGCCAATAAGTATTCCTTACTAGGTTATCTATGGAACAATGTTCTAAATTAAATGATGATTTTGAAAAATTATATGTATAATTTTTCTTATTCTAGTGCCATAGGCAGCCTTATGTATGTAATGGTATGTACTAGACCAAATATTTCCCAAGTAGTGGGAGTTCTTAGAGGGTTTATGCCTAACCTCGGTAAAGAGCATTGGAATTATGTGAAAATGGTGTTTAGATATTTTTGTGGTACTTGATTATTGTATTTATTATAATGGGACTAATGATTTCAATAACATGTTAGACATACAAGGCTTTGTTGATGTAGATTAGGCTAGAGATTTAGATAGTAGGTCAACTAGTGGGTATGGGTTCACTTTATTTGGAAGTGTAATTAGTTGGATGAGTAAGAGGCAACCAATGGTTGTGTCATCCACTACAAAAGAAGAGTACATAACTATTACGCATGTTTATAAGGAGGCATTGTGGTTATAGAGATTGTGTTCAACTATTGGCTTTGAGTGTAGGAATGTGAGGATTGGATGTGATAGCCAAAGTGTTATCTGTTTGGCAAATAATTTGATGTGCAATGCTCATACTAAGAATATAGATGTTTAGTATCACTTTGTTTGCAAGATAGTTGAGAATGATAGGACCATGATACGAAAGGTTGATACTTTGGATAATAGTGTAGATTCTCTCATTAAGCTAGTGAGCATGGATAAGTTAAATGTTAGTGCAAGTAAGCTATGGGCCTTGCCTTTTTTAGCACTTAATACATTTTTATGTTCCTTATTATGTTTTTGCAATGTAAATATAAAGTAGGAGAAAGTTAGGATTAGGCATGCCATTCACCTTGCAAATCATGTCTTAGCTATTGTAATTATTCATGTAGATGATAAATAATGTATAATCCCAAAAATTTTGGAGTGGACAAAATGGGATGCCCATGTGAAGGTGGGGAGAAAATTTATTTATTATTTATTCACTCAAATATTTGGAAGATTGTGTAAGAGGACATTGAATAAGGAGATTATACAAAAAGGTCAAATTTAGGAGTTATGGAGCATCTTCTCAAGATAGGTCTTATGACATACAATTATTGCACTCATAAAGAACCTAGTGTTAGGAAAATGGCCTTAATGATAGTTATGATAGAATCTATGATGTGTAAGTGGTGTACAAGGTGTAAGAGAAGTTACATATACTATTCTAAGATGATTGAACATTGAATATGGGTGTTAGATTTTTGCTAATGGAGGATGGCGACTAGTTTTTGGGCCCATAGCTTTCACTCCTAATTTTGGATACCACTTGGTGGTTTCTAATTTCCAATTTCTTATATAATAAAGGAATGCCCGATAAAGGCCTTATATTGATTTAATAAGTACTATTATTATGTCAGATTATTACCAAACTGAAGGGATAAGTGAATTGTATTAATATACTTACATTGTTAAGATTAATACAAGCTTGGGTCTCTTTGGTGGTGGATTTTTCCAAAAGGAGTTTGTCCATGTAAACCTAGTGTCATCCTATGTGTTGCTAATATTATATGCTTCTCCATATTTTATTTTATTTTATGATTTGATCACATGTACATTAATCGAAATCAAACACTATTTGGTTAATGTTTCTATTGCATTATTTACCCTATTTTCAGCAAGACATTGACCTTCTCATTTTATATGTTCCAACTTATTGCATTATGTTTCCCATATGGGTCCTCTTATTTGATTTGAGCTTTCACACTATCATTTTACATTATTGTACTCCCTTGAGTCATTTTGATTACATTTGGATGTATTACACTAAGCACTCTCCTTCTATTATACTACTAATATTCATCTTCCTAAATATACTAAGGTTAAGCACTTGTGGCATGTTTAAATTTAATATTTTCATTTATTAGCTCTAGTTAATTCCTTGAGTTGACCTAATTACGATGAAGGGGTGTGTCCCTATCTAATTATGTCTAGAAATAAGGAAGAGAAAGACTCTTCCAAACCATCATAAGTTGTAAGATTAATTTTATATTCTCATTTTCTAATTTTTGGAGGTCACCCCCTCAAAGTGGTCTAATAATTTATTGATTTTTTCCTTTATTTCCAAGAAATTTCCTAACAAGTGGTATTAAAGAGCAGTGATTTGGTCGAAGAATTTTGTTTTCGCGTAACTTGCACACCATTACAAATTTGATCATGATTTTTCTAAGATTTTAAGTAATATATCTAAGTAAGATACAATAAAATTCTAGCTTTCTATGATTGGTTTTGAGTGAGTTATTTTGGTTTTATAATTTTTTATTAAAATGCTCTACAAGCCATAATTTTTGAAAAAAAAAATTTACATTTTTACAAAGGTCTTGAAAAATTAGAGTCTCAATTATTTGTAGTTTCTAATTAGAGGAAAATTAAATAATATAAATTAGTGGTCAAAGTTTGGTCAAAGGAATGACATTAGTGTTGGCAAGAGACACTGCTAGAATTCATAAGTGTTGTCATTGATGGCAACAAAGTAGATCCAACACATCCGCAGTGCATAAATTACTCATACCGGAAGTCAGATTGAAGATAGGATGATTCGGTAGTCAAGAACAGAGCATATGATAGGGTCTGATAGATTGGGTCCAGAACTCTTTGATAGTGAAACCTAGTATGATGCAGATTTGGGTGATTAATAAGGGGTATTTGAACTACTTTATTCCAGAGATTTAGCCTCCAGAGACTAAGCATATGAAAGATATGAGCATCTAAGTATCAGACTTCTGTTAGACAGTGCGGGCAGAGGAAGAACCGGTCAACAAGGTATCAGACCTCAATCCAGATGTGTAGAAGGTGTTGATCAAGTAACTTGAGGTGTTATATGATTTTGGATGACTTAAGTAATGATTTCTATGCCTAAGATTTTGGTGTGCATCATCTATCAAGTATGAATTCAGTCGACAGAATAGTACCTTGCAAATATCCTAAGTGTTCTTGTTGCTGACTAGAAAGTTGATTGAAATCCTTGATGCGGATATATATACCCGATGGATTCAAGCTTGTAAAGGAGGAGTGTGATATGTGTATGGATTAAGTGTGAAGAAAAGCAAAGAGAAGTGTGAAGGCAGTAATCCAAGCCTGGAATGTGACAAGAGAGTAATACTAAGAATAGGAAGAATGAAGTGTGCTAGATCAGTATACTGAGCCTAACCAGAACTGAACTCTTGCATATGTGGATGTTGTTCATTAGTTCAAACACATTATTATCATCTGTAAGTCTCTAGTAGGCAGTGAGCCTCTTGTGAGCAGTGTGCTCAGGTAGTGACTGGAAAATGCCATTTTGTACTTTATTCCTTTTATAGAGAATACAATCTTGGGTTAATCACCCCGTGGTTTTTCCCTTAACAGGGTTTCCACGTAAAAATCCTTGTGTTATATGTGTTAATTTCATTTTAGTTCTTATGATTGATTATTCTTTTCATGCTTTGATATATCACTGAATGTTAAGACAAGAAAAGGAAGTAAAAGAAATAAATTTTTGAGATAATTGATTCACCCCCTCCCCTCTCAGTTATCTACCTTGTTTCCAACAATTGGTATCAAAGCCAAGTTCCTTAGAAAAAGCCTAACAACTTAAGGAGGATCTGGGAATGTCAATGGATGCATATGGTATGAAAAATCAACTATAGTCTGCCTTATATGATCTTGAACAATCCCAGTTTGAAGCTAATGATTTGAGAGAGCGACTTAAGTAGGTTGATGATTTCATCAATGAGCTAGAAGAAAAACTCAGCAATTCTGTGAAAAAGAGAAAAGAACTACTTCAAAAATTAGCAAATCAAAATGAAACCAATAGCACTGATGAAGACCTAAATGAGAAAACAAAGCTATGTGAAAAGTTATCAAAAGAAGTTGTTATGACAGGACATGAAATGGAATCAGGGGTTATGAAATTCACCTAAGAAATTGAAGAGAAAAGAAAGACTGAAGATAACTTAAAACAATCCATTAAGGAGAAGACAGAAGACTACCACAAAATGGACTGAATAATCAGACATCTTGAGTCTGATCTTGAAGAAGCCAAATACAATGAAGAACAACTTGAGAGCCAGATTGACACTCTTAAACAAGATCTTAAAACTGCAAATGAATACAAAGAAAAATTCAAGATAATCTTAGCTCAACTTGAAGTTCTTCTTGAAAGTCAAAAGAGGGTAGATGATAAGCGTGGTTTGGGATATGAGAAAGGTGAAAGCTCTGGATCTGGTCAAAAGAACTTTGGATCAGGAAGACAAAGAAACAGGCCTAGAAGACCTCTGGTAAGACAACCTAATGCTCAAAGTTGTCCATCTTTCAATGGAAACTGCTTCAACTACAACAAATTTGGTCATAAAGCAACTTAGTGCAGGAACAGGATGAATCAGAATAATCCATCCTTCTCCAGTCAATGTTTTAATTGCAGAAGGTATGGTCACAAATCTCATGAATGCAGAAGTACACAAATAAACAATTCTTTCAATGGTAGATGCTTTACATGCAATAGAATGGGGCACATGGATATGTTAGAAATGAAAACAACACTACTTTAATGGAAATCTGATTCGAATGAATTTCAACAATCTTTAATTGTGTGTTATTAATGGAGATTATAACAAAACATAAAACACGCAATACATAAATATACCAGAAGCATAATGAAGCACATAACACAAGTGTTTAACATGGAGAAAACCCTTTCGGGTAAAAAAATCCACCAAGAAAAGAGGCCAAGTTGTATTATCTTCACAAAAGGAGATTACAAATACATTCACTTCCTTTGTCCTCCAACCTTCACTTCCGCAGAACCTAGGTACCTATAAACTGTTATATCCATCTCATCTACTATGCTATGGTTTATATATAATTTACACAACCTCAAGACATTAAATGACTTCTTACAAGCCCATAACAGTTGTCAAGAGTCAACAATACAACCTTGGGCGTCCATAGCCAAGAATAGGCTATTATGGGGTCATAAATGCTGTCATACACGCATCCTACACTTGGGAAAATGTGCCCATGCAAGATTGAACACCTTGGGGCCAAAAATAGCCACTTACATCATCTTATGACGTGTCATATGCTATTATTAGTGTCAGATTCTTATGACAACTTACAGTTGTCATAGAATCTCTTACACCTTCTTACAACATCTATGACGTGCGTCATAGCACTAAAAATAGATTATTCCTCCACATGTGTACCCCACTTTGACCAATTACCATATACCATAGTAAATGACATCCCGTAACTACCGCCGGTAACTCCAAGACTTACCGTGCAGTAACTCCATAATTACCGTGGACAGTAAATAATTTTTACCACTGCTGGTGAAAATTGTACATCCCTTATGGGTAATTACAAATTACAAATAATAAATGGAATAAATACAATACTGGGATTTACAAGGTTAATGGCACCTTATCCCAACATTCTCCCACTTGACATTATACATTGTAAATCAACCCATAGGAAATCAAATGAAAAATAATCAGGCACTAGAAACAAGGCCCATGGCCTCTCTGCACCACATGAACTTCTCTATGCTCACAGGCTTGGTCAATGAATCTGCAACATTATCCTAAGTGTTTATCTTCTTCAGCTTAATCTCTCCATTTGCAACCAATTCTCAAACAAAGCGATACTAAACATCAACATGCTTAGTTTGAGCATGATACATGGGATTCTTAACCAAACAGATAGCACTCTAGCTATCACAACCAATCTGAATGATCATGCAATCAAAACTAATACCTATACACAGTCTCCTCAACCAAACTGCTTCCTTAGAGACATGAGTAGAAGCCATATACTCTGCTTTTGTGGTGGACAAAGCAACTATGGGCTTCCTCTTACTCATCCAACTCAATGCACCTCCAAACAGAGTAAACACATAACCACTAGTGGACCTTCAACTATCCAAGTCACCTGCCCAATCTGCATCAACATGTCCAAAGATTTATCAACACTATCAGTACCAGAATAAACCAAACAATGATTAGGAGTACCTGCAAGATATTTAAACACCATCTTCGCATAGTTCCAATGTTGTCTACCAGGGTTAGACATAAATTTGCTCAAAACTCCCACTGCTTGGGCAATATTTGGCCTAGTGCAATTGCATACATCAAACTCCCTACAACACTAGCATATGGCACATTAGACATATCCTCAAGATCATCCTCAGTCTTTGGACACATATCTAATGAAATCTTAGCACCAATGGGTAAAGGAACTCTAACTGGGTTACAGTCCTGCAAACTAAACATCTACACAATAGTATTCACATACTTACTTTGTGACAACCAAAGCTTTATGTTAACTCTGTGCCTCCTGATCTCCATTCCCAAAATATACCTTGCAGCACCAAGATCCTTCATCTGAAATGCACCTGAAAGTTGGGCTTTAAGCTCACTGACCATACCCTTAGTATTGCTGAAAAACAACATTTCATCAACATACAAAGCAATAACCAATATAGAATCATCAATACAATGAATGTAAACACAATGATCCTCCTTGCTTCTAACAAAACTCAATTTTAAAACAAATGAATCAAAATTTTGATACCACATTCTGGAGGACTGTTTCAGACCATAAAGAGACCTCTTTAACCTTCAAACCCAATATTCTTTTCCTTTTACCTCAAAACCTGTAGACTATTGCATATACATTTCTTCTTTAAGATCTCCATGCAAGAACACAGTCTTAACATCCATTTGCTCAATCTCCCAATCATAAGTTGCAACAATGGATAAGAGAAATCTAATAGAAGTCAATTTAGCAACAAGAGAGAATATCTCACCAAAATCAACTCCCTCTCTCTGGGAGTAGCCCTTGGCTACCAGTCTAGCCTTGTACTTCTCCAATGACCCGTCTGCTCCAAACTTCTTCTTGAAGACCTACTTACATCCTATGGCCTTTCTTCCTTTGGGCAAACAAACAAGATCCCAGGTGTTATTAGAGTCTAAAGCCACCATCTCCTCCTGCATGGCTAGCTGCCAAGACTCACTATCATCTATAGAAATAGCTTTCCTGTAGGATCTAGGTTCATCATTAGTACTTAATAAAGCATATACACAACAGAAATCTGGTGGGCTATAACTGTCAACTAGATTTTGTTGTCTTGTAGATCTCCTCAAGGGTGGAGTAAGAGACTCTACTTGTTCTTCTTCATGATCATCTGCAACAACTTCTTCTGTAACTATAGACTCATCTTCATCAGAACTACTCGAATCTTCTTCTTCTTCACCCCCCAATCCATCATTCTATTCTTCCTGAGGTGCATCTTGCTGCTCTAAATCAAAGAGCACCTTCTTTACCTTTTCATCTTTTTGTTTTGGCTACTCAGGTTCAGAAATAGCTCTAAGTTTCTTGAAAATAACATCTCTAGAAAATATAATCTTGCAGGTTAATGAATTCCAAAGTTTATAACCTTTGACATTATCACCATATCCAATGAATGTACATTTTTTGGCCTTTGGATCCAACTTAGATCACTTTTCCTTAGGCACATGAACAAAAGCCTCACAGTCAAAAACCCTTAAATGTGAAACAGAAGGTTTCTTACCTGTCCACACTTCATAAGGTGTCGAATCAAGAGCCTTACAAGGAGATCTGTTTATCAAGTAGCAAGCAGTACACACAGCCTCTGCCCAAAAGTATTTATCCAACTATGAATCACTAAGCATACTTTTGGCCCTTTCCATAATTGTTCGGTTCATCCTTTCTGCAACACCATTCTGTTGTGGTGTATACGGAGTTGTCTTTTGTCTGATTATACCTGCATGCTTGCAAAACTCATCAAATTTCTTAGAGCAATATTCCCCTCCATTGTTAGAACTTAATATTTTTATCTTTAAACCTGATTGGTTCTCTACTAAGACTTTAAATTCCTTAAACTTAGTGAAAACTTCATATTTATGCTTCATAAAATAAATCCATGTAAATTTAGATACATCATCAATGAAGGTTACAAAATAACGAGATTTTCTGATAGATTCATTATCCACAGGTCCAAACACATCCGTATGAATAATTTCTAACTTCTCTTTTGCTCTATTGCTTCCTAAAGGAAATGATTTTCTATTTTGTTTACCAAACACACAATGCTCACAGAAATCAAAGTGCTCATCAGAATAAGAGAAACCATCCAGCAAATTTTTATTCTTAATAGTTTTCAGTACATTATTACTTGTGTGGCCCAATCTACGGTGCCAAAACATACATGTGTTTTCAGTAGTGGCCTCAGATACATAGGAGGCATTATAAACTGTAGTGGCTTCAAGCTTAAACATGTTCCCGAATCTCTTCCCTTTCGCTACCACCAAGTTCCCTCTCACCAATCTGCAGCCATGCTTGTCAAATGTCACATGCATTCCCAAATCATTCAATTTCGAAACTAAAATCAAATTTCTGGCTAATCCAGGAACATGCAAAACACCAAGGAGGGTTTTAATCCTCCCATCACTGAAACACAACAATACCTTTCCTTTCCTGACAATCGGATATGTAGAGTTGTCACCAAGGTAAATATTACCTCCATCATATTCTTCATATGAGGAGAACCATTCCTTATGCGGGATCATATGAAATGAGCATCTTGAGTCAATCAACCAGAGATCATTAGAAACAAGATTATATGCAGAAAGTAAAACTTCTTCACCTGCATTCGAGGACTTATTCGAAGCACTCTCCCATTATTTCTTGGGGTTTCTACACTCCTTCACATGTCCCCTTTTACCGCAGTTCCAACACTTAACTCTTTTCTTTTTACCAGGAGTCTTAGACCGGCCCTTGGACTTGTCCTTAGCCCCTTTTTGATCTCCTTTAGGTCCTCTTTCCTTAGACCTTCCCCTGACACTAAGAGCATCCCCTAAACTATCTGAACTCTTCTTCCTCAATTCATGTGATAGTAGCACTGAAACAAGAGCATCCAACTTCAGATCCGCAAGGTTAGCAGTGATAGCAAGGATAACATTCTCCCAAGACTTAAGTAAAGAACAAAGAAATAAGGTACATTTATCTTTCTCACTAACCTCAACATCTACTGAATCAAGCTGACTCACTAACAAATTAAAAGAATTTAAATGCTCTGCAACTGATTCACCTTCTCACATTTTCATGGAAAACAATTTTCTTTTTAAATAAAGTTTATTTACCATACTCTTGGCTTGATAGATCTCATCCAACTATTTCCACAACTTGTATGCAGTCTCTTCCTTTGCGACATTCAACAGGACAGAGTCTGAAAAACACAACCGGATGGTTCCCCGTGCCTTCTTATCCAGTCTATCCCACTCATCTTGAGAGACATCATCAGGTTTCTTCTCCTTTTGGATAGCCAACCATTAGTTTCTTTCTTCCAACAAATCTTCCATTTTCAACTTCCACAACTCATACCCCGTTCTGTTGAACTTCTCAATGTCCAAACGAGAGGTTGATGCAACGGTGGATGCAGCCATAATAACAACACAAGATCTGAAAAACAAATGCAACCAAATCTCCCACTGCAACTGCAGCTTCCACACTACCACCCAAGATTCAAAGCTATCTAGGCTTTGATACCAAATGTTAGAAATGAAAACAACACTACTTCAATGGAAATCTGATTCGAATAAATTTCAACAATCTTTAACTGTGTTATTAATGGAGATTATAACAAAACATAAAACCCACAATACATAAATATACCAAAAGCAAAATGTAGCACATAACACAAGTGTTTAGAAAAAACTCCACCAAGAAAAAAGGCCAAGTTGTATTATCTTCACAAAAGGAGATTACAAATACATTCACTTCCTCTGTCCTCAAACCTTCACTCTGAAAGAACCTGGGTAATTGTAAACTATTATATCCATCTCATCTACTATGCTATGGTTTATATAGAATTTACACAACCTCAAGACATTAAGTGACTTCTTACAAGCCCATAACACTTGTCAAGAGTCAACAATACAACCTTGGGCGTCCATAGCCAAGAATAGGCTCTTACGGGGTCATAAATGCTATCATACATGCATCCTACACTTTGGAAAATGTGCCCATGCAAGCTTGAATGCCTTGGGGCCAAAAATAGCCACTTACAACATCTTATGATGCGTCATATGCTATTATTAGTGTCATAGATTCTTATGACAACTTACAGTTGTCATAGAATCTCTTACACCTTCTTACAACATCTATCCTGACAATCAGATATGTAGAGTTGTCACCAAGGTAAATATTACCTCCATCATATTCTTCATATGAGGAGAACCATTCCTTATGCGGGATCATATGAAATGAGCATCTTGAGTCAATCAACCAGTGATCATTAGAAAGAAGATTATATGCAGAAAGTAAAACTTCTTCACCTGCATTCGAGGACTTATTCGAAGCACTCTCCCACTATTTCTTGGGGTTTCTACACTCCTTCACATGTCCCCTTTTACCGCAGTTCCAACACTTAACTCTTTTCTTTTTACCAGGAGTCTTAGACCAGCCCTTGGACTTGTCCTTAGCCCCTTTTTGATCTCCTTTAGGTCCTCTTTCCTTAGACCTTCCCCTGACACTGAGAGCATCCCCTAAACTATCTGAACTCTTCTTCCTCAATTCATGTGATAGTAGCACTGAAACAAGAGCATCCAACTTCGGATCCGCAAGGTTAGTAGTGATAGCAAGGATAACATTCTCCCAAGACTCAGGTAAAGAACAAAGAAGTAAGGTACATTTATCTTTCTCACTAACCTCAACATCTACTGAATCAAGCTGACTCACTAACAAATTAAAAGAATTTAAATGCTCTGCAACTGATTCACCTTCTCACATTTTCATGGAAAATAATTTTCTTTTTAAATAAAGTTTATTTACCATACTCTTGGCTTGATAGATCTCACCCAACTGTTTCCACAACTTGTATGCAGTCTCTTCCTTTGCGACATTCAACAGGACAGAGTCTGAAAGACACAACCGGATGGTTCCCCGTGCCTTCTTATCCAGTCTATCCCACTCATCTTGAGAGACATCATCGGGTTTCTTCTCCTTTTGGATAGACAACCATTGGTTTCTATCTTCCAACAAATCTTCCATTTTCAACTTCCACAACTCATACCCCGTTCTGTTGAACTTCTCAATGTCCAAACGAGAGGTTGATGCAACGGTGGATGCAGCCATAATAACAACATAAGATCTGAAAAATAAATGCAACCAAATCTCCCACTGCAACTACAGCTTCCACACTACCACCCAAGATTCAAAGCTATCCAGGCTCTGATACCAAATGTTAGAAATGAAAACAACACTAATTCAATGGAAATCTGATTCGAATAAATTTCAACAATCTTTAATTGTGTGTTATTAATGGAGATTATAACAAAACATAAAACCCACAATACATAAATATACCAAAAGCAGAATGTAGCACATAACACAAGTGTTTAGAAAAAATTCCACCAAGAAAAGAGGCCAAGTTGTATTATCTTCACAAAAGGAGATTACAAATACATTCACTTCCTCTGTCCTCAAACCTTCACTCTGAAAGAACCTGGGTACTTGTAAACTATTATATCCATCTCATCTACTATGCTATGGTTTATATAGAATTTACACAACCTCAAGACATTAAGTGACTTCTTACAAGCCCATAACACTTGTCAAGAGTCAACAATACAACCTTGGGCGTCCATAGCCAAGAATAGGCTCTTACGGGGTCATAAATGCTATCATACATGCATCCTACACTTTGGAAAATGTGCCCATGAAAACTTGAATGCCTTGGGGCCAAAAATAGCCACTTACAACATCTTATGACGTGTCATATGCTATTATTAGTGTCATAGATTCTTATGACAACTCACAGTTGTCATAGAATCTCTTACACCTTCTTACAACATCTATGACGTGCGTCATAACACTAAAAATAGATTATTCCTCCACATGTGCACCCCACTTTGACCAATTACCATTTACCATAGTAAATGACATCCCGTAACTACCGCCGGTAACTCTGGGACTTACCATACAGTAACTCTGTAATTACTGTGGACAGTAAATAATTTGTACCACTGCCGGTGAAACTTATACATCCCTTATGGGTAATTACAAATTACAAATAATAAATAGAATAAATACAATATTGAGATTTACAAGGTTAATGGCACCTTATCCTAATAGGATAATCGGTGTAGATCAAGAGGATATCAACCAAATACGCAAGGAAATGTTGTGTGTTACAATTGCAATAAATCCAGTCATATAGCTAGATTCTGCAGGAGCAGAAATCATGATGGAAAAGATCCGATGAAACATGATCAGAAACAAGACAAAGGCAAAGGTAAAGTGAATACAAATGAGATTTAGAAGGAGATGAGCAAGACTTCAGTAAATAAGAGTGTGATGAACATTGGTGATGGGTCTGCACCGGAAACTGAAAGGAAGCTAGGTGTGCGGAAAATGCTTCCTACACTAATCTAATGAGGGGAGGGCGATGCAAATTCAGCTTAATCCTTATCACTACAACAACATATCACATCTAACAGAGATATTACAACAATACACAAGAACCAGAAAGAAGACAGAAGAAGAGAGACAAAGATATACGGTGGGGAAAACCCTTATCAGGTAAAAACCCCACTCAGAAACCTGCACAATGTATTAACAAATCTGAAAGAATGTTTACAATACACTTGCAATGCAAGCTTCAATGGTCTTCAACACTTGTGTCTAGAGTCAATCCGGCAGCATAGTAGTACATGTAAACTTGTAATACAAACTCCATCTCCAAGCACCTGTTTATATAGAAAATACAAGGCAATATTGGACCTATCTTGGGATGGGCGTCCAACTTGGCTTCATGGACCAAAACCCACACCTAAGGACACTTGGTCAACATTATAGAATGTGCCTAACACTTGTCCATAGCTCCCATCCCAAAGAGGTCACCTATTTCCAAAATGGGCTATGACAGATGTTTTTACGACACTTATGACCATCATAGAATCTGTCATAGCAGTTACAACTTACAGCTGTAAGAGAATCTGTCATACACATGCTATAAATAGCATATTCTCTTACAACATGTCATAGTCCACCTTGGGGCACCCAAATATGCCTTTTTCAAAGATACTTTATGACACATGTCTTCACCTGTCTTACAATCTTCTATTTTCGACTCTTACATGTCATAGATTCTGTCATAGGAATCCGTCATAACCATTTCGGTCAATATTCCCTTACACAACATGGAAGATGCCGACACATGGAAAAATACTCCTACCACAAAGTGGGATGCGTATCTCCTCATGTGAGAACAAAATTACAAGTTGTCATATTCCATGTAGGATTGACACATCATCATACCACATCCCACAATATGACAATATGGAATTTACAAGTATTTACAACATAGGCAATTAATTAATATATACAAACATAAATAATGCAAGGAATTACCGAGGTTGAGACACCTTAATTCTCAACATTCTCCCACTTGTCGAACACCTTGTAAGAGCCAATAGAATAACATGACTTAACTGCTATAGGCCGAGAGGCCCATAGACTCCAAACACCATCTAAACTTCTCTGTGCCCACTGGTTTTGTCAATGCATCTGCAACATTCTTCAAAGTATCTACCTTCTCCAAATTTGTCTTTCTATCCTCAACCATGTCTTGCACGAAGTGAAATTGAACATCAATGTGCTTTATTCTAGTATGGAAAGTTGGATTCTTCGCAAGGCAAATTGCACTCTGACTGTCACAACTGATCGTGATCTAACCTGCATCAACACCAATATCAAAACACAATCTCTTAAGCCAAATGACTTTCTTACAAGCATGAATTACTACCATATACTCAGCTTCTGTCATGGACAAAGTAACAACAGGTTGTCGCTTACTCATCTAGCTAATAGCACCACTGAACAGTGTAAACACATAAGCACCTGTGGATCTCCTACTGTTAATGCCACCTGCCCAATCTCCACAAATCCATGAATATCAACAGAATGCGAAGGTCTAGAAACATTACCATGATAGCAAATGGAATACTCAGAAGTACCCCTCAAATATATGAACACTCACTTAACTGCATCCCAATGAACTCGTCCAGGATTAGCCATAAATCGACTAAGGACTCCCACTGCTTGGGTAATGTCTGGTCTTGTGTAGACCGTAGCATACATCAAACTGCCAACAACACTAGCATAAGGTACTCTGCTCATGTCCTCCACCTCACTAGGATATTTTGGACAATCTTCAACAGACAACTTTGTCCCCAAAGAAACGAGAACACACAATGGTCTGCAATCTACCATGCTGAACCTGTCCAACACAGTCTTCACATACTTACTCTGGCTTAACTAAAGTTTTATGTTGGTTCTGTCTCTTCTAATTTTCATTCCTAGAATGTACCTAGCTGCCCCTAAATCTTTCATTTCAAACTATGCTGACAACTGAGATTTAAAATCAGAAATCATATTCTTACCCTTCCCAATGAGCAACATATCATCAACATATAGTGCAACAATGAGATACGATCACCATCAAACTTATAATACACATAGTGATCCAATTTTGATCTCACAAATCTAATTGACCACACAAAGGCATCAAACTTCAAGTACAATCTCCTAGGGGATTGCTTCAAACCATACAAAGACTTCTTAAGTTTGCAAAACAAATTTTCTTTACCTTTCACCATGTAATGCTTTGGCTGTGACATGTAGATATCTTCCTCCAAATCACCATGAAGGAAAGTTGTCTTCACATCCATCTATTCCACCTCCAAGTCATAGGCTTCTGCGAGAGACAACGGGAATCGAATGGATGTCAGCTTTGCAATGGGAGAGGATATCTCACCATAATCTATACCCTCCACTTGTGAATACCCCTTCGCAACCAATCTGGCCTTATACTTCTCAACACTGCCATCTACACCAAATTTCTTCTCGAACACCCATTCGCATCCAACGGGTTTCCGTCCAGGAGGCAAAGGCACCAAGTCCCAAGTTTGATTCTTTTCCAAAGAAGCCATTTCATCCTCCATGGCCTCCTTCCAGGAACCTACATCTTTCATGTCCATAGCCTCTAATACAGTTCTAGGTTCATCACTATTAGTAAGCAAAGCAAATGCACAACTAGAATCAAGCAATGTAAAACCAAACCTTTCAGGTTGCTTTCTTATCCATGTAGACCTCCTCATGAGCTGAAGTTGAGGTTCAGCTTCTTCATCTGAGCTTTTAGAGCTGCTAGAGCTCTCCTCATCATCAGATCCAACATTGTCTTTTGTTCAGTCTTCTCAGGGGTGAGAGGAAATTGAACAACATCCTCTTTTTTTTCTTTTTCTTCTGGCTGTAAAACAATGGAAGAAGGTGTAAGCTCTCTGAAGATGACACTTCTGCTATACAACACTTTTTCAGCCACAGGGTCCCAAAGCTTGTATCCTTTCACACCAACACCATAGCCAATGAAGATACACTTAACAACCTTGTTCTCCAATTTTGACCACTTCTCCCTAGGCACATGTGCATATGTCTCCCAACCAAAAACATGAAGATGCCTTATTGAAGGCTTTCTACCAAACCACACCTCCATGGGTGTCTTTCCAACAAGAGTTGATGTAGGAGATCTGTTAACAAGATAGCAAGCAGTGGCAACAATTTCAGCCCAAAACTTTTGTTCTAGGCCAGCTCCACTAAGCATACTCCTAGTCTTCTCCGTCAGTGTCATGTTCATCCTTTCTGCAACTCCAGTTTGTTGTGGAGTGTATGGAGTTGTCTTATGTCTTTCAATCCCAAGTTCCTTGCAATATTTATCGAATTTTGTAGAACAGGACTCACCATCGTTGTCAGTTCTCAAACACTTAATCTTTTTACCAGTCTAATTTTCAGCAAAGGCCTTAAACTCCTTAAACTTACTATAGACTTCAGATTTGCTTATGAGAAAATAAATCCATGTCCTTCTACTGTAGTCATCTATAAAAGATACAGAATATATAGATTTTGATAATGAAGGAACATTAACAGGACCAAATACATCAGAATGAACAAGGTCCAACACACCAGAAGACTTATGAGAACTCGAATAAAACTGAACATGGTTTTGCTTTCCATAAATGCAATGTTCGTAAAAGTCAAACTCAAGATTACAATCATCTAACCCCTCAACGAGGTTTTTATTTTTTAGGGTATGCAGACCCTTCTCACCAATGTGGCCAAATCTCTTATGCCATAACATTGTCTTTTCAGTAGGAAGTTTAACTTCCAAGGCATGATTACAAACATCAGAACTAGAAACAACAGATCTCTTAACTACTCGTTCAGATGGTGGGGATGAAGTGACTGCTGCCCTCTTCTTTGAATCAGAAGAACTATTGCATTGTGAAATGCATGCTTCCAGCTGAAACAGAGTACCTCTCCTAGTACCCTTAGTAAACACCATAGCTCCTCTAGTCATCTTGCATCCTTATTTTGAAAAGACAACCTGCACACCTACATCATTCAAACTACTTACAGAAAGCAGGTTCCGTGCTAAGCCTAGGATATGCATAACCCTAGAGATCCCCTTCACTCGACCATCAGGAAATTGGATAGAGACTCTTCCATGACCAACAATCTTTAGATGAGAGTCGTCGCCCAAGTATACCTTTCCACCATCGAACTCCTCATACTTAGTGAACCAATCTCGATGTGAGGTCATGTGGAATGATGCCCCAGAGTCAATCAGCCACACATCATCAGATGCATGGGTTGTCAGGGCTACAATGAAAGCATCACCATCATCTTGTGATTTGTCAAAATCTGAGTCAGGAGCTTTCTTCTTCTTCTTCTTCTTCTTCTTCTTTTTCTTCTCCTCTTTGCATTCCTTTCAAAAATGCCCAGATTTACCACAGTTCCAACAGATAGCCTTCGACTTTCCAAGAGATTTGGATCTCCCACGGGATTTGGATCTACCTTCTCAGCTTTCTTGTCCTTCTTTTTTCCTTTCTCCTTGGGTCTTCCACGAACTGCAAGAGCCTCTTTGGCTGCATCAGAAGACTTTCTCCACATCTCTTTGGATAACAGCGAAGAAACCACTTCATCCATTTTGAATGTGGATGTGGTGCTTCCAATAGCCATGACAAGGTGATCCCACGAGTCTGGAAAAGAACAAAGCAAGGTCATACATCGATCCTCCTCCTCCATCTTTACACCAATAGATGTCAATTGTGCAACCAACATGTTAAAAGCATTCATATGTTCAACAACGGATCCTCCATCCTCCATTCGAAGAGAATACAGCTTCTTTCGCAGAAAAAGTTTATTAACCAGGGATTTGGCTTGATACACATCTCCCAACTTCTTCCAAAGCAAGGTTGCAGTTTTCTCCTCATGGACATTTAACAACACAAAATCAGTAAGACTAAGTCTTATGAAACCCTTAGCCTTTCGATCCTTGAGATCCCACTCATCTTGTGACATTGCAGCTAGTTTAGTTCCATTAACACTTTCCCAAAGGTCTCAGTCTACAAGCATGTCTTCCATCTTGAGCTTCCACAGCTTGAAATTAGTGCCATTGAATTTCTCCACTTCAAATTTTCTGGATGTGCTTGCCATCTCCTTGCTGCAATAGAAATCAGAATACTCTGCACAGATTCCCACTCAACTTAAGATCAACTCAAAAAACCCCTACCCAACAACTAGGGCCAAAGGTGATCAATCTCTGATACCAACTGAAAGGAAGCTAGGTGTGCAGAAAATGCTTCCTACACTAATCTAATGAGGGGAGGGCTATGCAAATTCAACTTAATCCTTATCACTATAGCAACATATCACATCTAATAGAGATATTATAGAAATACACAAGTACCAGAAAGAAGACAGAAGAAGAGAGACAAAGATATACGGTGGGGAAAATCCTTATCGGGTGAAAAACCCCACACTCAGAAACCTGCACAATGTATTAACAAATCTGAAAGAATGTTTACAATACACTTGCAATGCAGGCTTCAATGGTCTTCGACACTCATGTCTGGAGTCAATCCAGTAGCATAACAGTACCTGTAAACCTGTAATACAAACTCCATCTCCAAGCACCTGTTTATATAGAAAATACAAGGCAATATTGGACCTATCTTGGGATGGGCATCCAACTTGGCTTCATAGACCAAAACCCACACCTAAGGACACTCGGTCAATATTGTAGAATGTGCCTGACACTTGTTCATAGCTCCCATCCCAAAGAGGTCGCCTATTTCCTAAATGGGCTATGACAGATGCTCTTACAACACTTACGACCGTCATAGAATCTGTCATAGTAGTTACAACTTATAGTTGTAAGAGAATCTGTTATACACATGCTATAAATAGCATATTCTCTTACAACATGTCATAGTCCACCTTGGGGTGCCCAAATATGCCTTTTTCAAAGATGCTTTATGACACATGTCTTCACCTATCTTACAATCTTCTATTTTCGACTCTTACATGTCATAGATTCTATCATAGGAATCTGTCATAACTGTTTCGATCAATATTCCCTTACACAACATGGAAGATGCCGACACATGGCAAAATACTCCTACCACAAAGTGGGACGCCTATCTCCTCATGTGAGGACAAAACTACAAGTTGTCATATTCCATCTAGGATTGACACATCACCATGCCACATCCCATAATATGACAATATGAAATTTACAAGTATTTACAACATAGGCAATTAATTAATATATACAAACATAAATAATGCAAGGAATTACGAAGGTTGAGACACCTTAATTCCCAACAGAATCTAGTGCTGATAATTCTTCTGGAAACTAAAAGGTGAGCTCTGGCTCAGGGGATTGTAGAGAAGACCAAATTTTCCCCCAGCCAGTTAGTAAGTGCCTGAAATCGGCACATTAAGGAAGAATCAGAGGTTGCGGATTAAAGGGATTTTGAAGGTTCATCTGAAAAATCAGTTAAAAGTTGAGAAATCCACTTTTGAATAAGTTATGGATAGATCTGGTTCCAGCAGCTATCTGATTAAAATAGAATTACACAAATAGGTCCGGTATAATCTGAAAATGCAATCTTGTGGTCTGCGGATTTAGATACATGTTTTCGAAGGCCAAAGTTATGTTGTCAACTCACTTAGATGATAATTTGAAGATCCGCACAATGATTCATGAGAAATTCTCTCAAAACAGGGTAACCAGATGAATTAAAGTGTGCATTTATTACAATGAGGAATTAGGTTTTTGTAAAAGGCTAAAAGGCTTTCCATTAGTCATTTACAACACTTTGCACTCACGAAGAAGAGAAAAGAGCTCTGTGAAGAAATCCTATAGATTGTACAAGTTAAAGCTGAAGATCGAAATCAAACAGAAATTTGCTCTGGCAGTTGCAACAAACCCTAAAGTGAAAAAGGTATTTCTTTTCTGCAAAATCTCTCCAAATTTCATTGCTAGAATGGCTACTCCTATGGTTGTGAATGTCACTGAGAGGCCAAGACCAAAATTCAAGAAACACCCACACAAATTTGTAGAAGTTGATCCCTCCGGTGCATTTTCCAGTATCCCTTATGATGTTCTGCATGTAGAAGATATTAGGGTTTACATTCATGCAAACATTGAAGACCTTGGAGACTTAGAATTGATGGAAATATAGCATAAACAGTTGAGAACTTAGAATTTTGATCTCAAACCAGAATTCAAGGCCCTAAAAGACAAGCACTTTGCACATTACATTCATTTTCCGTCTTTTGCTGAGGACGAATGTGTCCAGTATGTGTTGAGTAGGATGCATGACAACTTTATGTGGTTAATGAGCCCATTCAAAATAACCAAAGATGCCATCAGGGTTGTAACCAGACTTCACTCAATTGGTTGGTTGCCTACACTCAAATCTGTGAAAAATCAAACTGTAACAAAAGCCACCATATCAAAATATGACAAGAGGGCAATGACTATAGATGATATTATTAATCTAGATGTCAAGTTTGCATCTATTGTAATTAGCTACAAGATTTACCACTCAAGTAGGGAAAATTTGGTATCCGATACAACAATCTATACTGCTTATTAGATGGTGAAAGAAAATGCAGATTATGACTTGTGTAAGCTTCTATTGAATCAACTGATGGAGAATCTGTAGAAGATTAAGAAAGATAAGAAAAATTCCTTCAAGTATAGCAATCTGGTGTTGTGCCTATTCTTCTATTTCATGAATGAGTTACCAGGATCAAAAGGTCTGATATGGGTAAATGATAGACCTGTTGTAATTCACATCAGAGATTATTTGTATGGACTTGGTGATGCACAAGCCTGAAAGACAGCTCTCTGGGGTTACTTCAAAAATTTGTTGTTATATGGAGCCTAATCAGACTTAGAGGTTACATTTTCCCCACTTTTATCAGTGCGGTTTCCCCCCAAATTCCTATGGGGTCAAGGGCTAGCACCCCTTGCGGGGGTTTAGGGGCATCGCCCCCAAGACGGGGTCAAAACCCTATTTTTTATTGACTGACATAAGAAAACCCTATTTTTGTAACCGACAAAAAGCTTGATAAAAGCGGCTAAGGGTTAGGGTTTTGATGTATTGTATTGTAGCATTTGCAGCGGTATTGAGTTGCAGGGATTGTTGATTGTAATCGGTTTTGATTTACTGGATAATAATATTGGACTCTCTGTTGGTGGATGTAGCCTAAGTTTGGGTGAACCATGTTAAAGCTTGTCTCTTTCTATTATTATTTCTGTGTATTTCCATTCCTCTGTTTAATCTTTATTTGCATTTAATTGATATCTTCTATCGGCTAACCCTAACAAAATTTCCAGAGCATGATGCATGCTAGAAATAATTCCAAATTCAATAGTGGAGAAATACAAAAACATAGTTTGCTTCATGGTTGATACAGATCAATGCCTAATGGAGGCAATTGAGCCAAGAACTGTATGGATGATGCCCATGGGTTATGAAGTTGATGAAAACATATTGGAGGTACATATTCAACACTTGCTAAGCCAACCCAAGGACACTAAGGTAGAGAGGTTTGGCACCTTTGATGAGCTAAACATAAAAATACATGTTGAACTAAGGAAGCCTGAGTCGAAAAGAAAAGTGAGGAAGCAGGTTGAAGAAATTGCTAAAAGGTTTGGCTTAACAAAGGAGGCAGTAGATGCTAATAGAGAAAGAATAGAGAAAATTGAAAGGGAAAGAGAAGAAGCAAAGAAAGAATGTGTACCGGTAGAAGCCTCTACCCGGACAAGATCTACCAAGAGTTTCTCCCCTATCTCTCCTAAAAGTTCAAAGACTGCAAAACTAACAACCAAACCATATGTTACAAGAGAGAAGAGAAAGAAGTCTAAGGCCACAAGAACATATGTGAGCCTTAAGGATGATGAAGAAACAAAATTTGATGTAGAGGTCAGAGATTTGAAGAAAGCCAAGAACAAACCTTCCAAGACTGACAGGACTGATGAGGAGCAAAAGACAGAAGAGTTTGTTGAAAAACCCCCTCTCTCAATTGAAGACATCATTAAGGCAGTCACTGTGGATGGAAACCTGTAGCTAGTAATAGAATTCTATGATGAATACAATGATGTAGACAAGAGAATTCTTGAGGAAGCAATAGTAAGATACCTAAACATTTATAACAAAGCCTTCATTGAAATAATTTCCTTGATTCCTAAGAGCTTAGAAGAAGTTTTGGAGTCAAGAAAAGAAAGTACAAAAGCAAAAGACTTGGAGATCCGGGAATAGATAATAATATAGTTATGTCCAACTATCACTCAAAAATAAATGGACATGGTTTCAAGGATGCCAAAGAAGAATTCCGGAGCAAGTCCAGAATGAATAAGCTCATGCTTGGAAAAACTGACCAAGTAGCTGATGAGACAAAAGAAATTCTCTAGTGTGCCTTAAAAAGGTTCAATCTTCCCATTGTAGAAGAAACAAATGAAGAGCCTTTTGACATGGATGTTGAAGGATTAAACAAAACTGATGAAGAGCCTTCTGACATGGATGTCGAAGGATTAAAGAAAATTGATGGAGAGCAATCTGAGGCCTTAGACTCCTCTGTTCCTAAAGAGGAAGTGCGGAAAGAAGAAACAAATTCTGATGGTGGCAATAAGAAAATCAGTCCGGATGTCCCCAAAGAAAAGGAAGTTGAGAATACAAGAGACACTGTAGAAGCAGTACAAAGTTTTTTGGACAAGGAAGTTATGGAATTAGATGAACCAGAGTTAATACAAGGACCACTGAATCTGGGCTCTCTCTATCTGGTTCAGATAATGAAGATAGCATCTTTTGCTCAAGCCAAAGCCAAAGAAAAACTCTTGAAATCTCATATGGAGGACTGTGAGCTGCTGAGTATTGCATCCGGAATGCTGGAGAAGATAATACCCTCATATCAGAAGCATTGATATTCCTCTCCATCTGGTAACTTGAAGAACTTAGTTAATTCTGTCAATACACACTTTGAGTCTTTAGAAAAATCAACAGAAACTAAGGTCCATAATGAGTTCTTGGGAAAAAGATTTAGTGTGGTACAAGGGCTAATTGCTAATGATAGAAAAACCCTAGACATTGGCATACAGAGCATTGAAAACGCTCTTAAGGATGGTGGAGACATATATAAATTTTGTTTTTCCTGGCCCAAAATCACAGAGGACATTGAGAAGAAAATGAAAAAACAAGAAGGAAAATTGACAAATCTATCTCAGAATTTTAATCCTCTCACTGTCTCTCTAGTAAGTCAAGAATGCCAAACAGTTGTTATAATAAATGAAATAAAGAAACTGGGCAAGGAGAAGAAGAATATAATGGATAGAATGGGTGAACTCAGAGGGATAATCATCCCTAAATTAGAGGCAATGCATGATGCCCTAGTAGATGCTCTAAGTACAACTCGAACTAGTGATCCAACAGATGCAGAAGTATATGCGTTTTTGTTAAGTGGACACATCTCTATTTTGGATAGGATGAAGAGAAATTGGGCCACAGAGCTTGTGCAATTGAAGACTATATTTGCAGATATATTCAAGTATATGTAAGTTTATCCTATGGATTGTATGTACATATGCAGCCTTATATAATAAATTTTTGCACATTTTTTGTTAGCGGATCCCACCCTTTGCCATTGATGTCAAAGGGGGAGTAAAGAGCAGTAAAAAAATGAGGAATCTAACATTAAGGGAGCACCGGTAAGCAGTGTGGAGAAATGGAGCACAAGCAAAGGGGGAGTCACAACGACACTTAGTCATTTTTCACTAAGTGTTGCCATCAATGCCAAAGGGGGGATTGTTGGCAAGAGACACTGCTAGAATTCATAAATGTTAGTCATTGATGGCAACAAAGTAGATCCCACATATCCGCAGTGCATAAATTACTCATACCGGAAGTCAGATTGAAGATAGGATGATCTGGTAGTCAAGAACAGAACATATGATAGGGTTTGACAGATTGGGTCTGGAACTCTCTGATAGTGAAACCTAGCATGTTGCAGATTTGGGTGAGTAATAAGGGGTATCTGAACTACTTTATTCCAGAGATTTAGCCTACGGAGACTAAGCATATGAAAGATATGAGCATCTAAGTATCAGACTTCTGTTAGACAGTGCAGGCAGAGGAAGAACCAGTCAACAAGGTATCAAACTTCAATCCAGATGTGCAGAAGGTATTGATCAAGTAACTTGAGGTGTTATATGATTTTGACTAGCTTAAGTAATAATTTCTATGCCTAAGATTTTGGTGCGCATCATCTATCAAGTATGACTTCAGTCGACAGAACAGTACCTTGCAAATATCCTAAGTGTTCTTGTTGCCAACTAGAAAGTTGATTGAAATCCTTGATGCAGATATATATACCCGATGGATTCAAGCTTGTAAAGGAGGAGTGTGATATGTGTATGGATTAAGTGCGAAGAAAAGTAGAGAGAAGTGTGAAGGCAGTAATCCAAGCCCGGAATGTGACAAGAGAGTAATACTAAGCAGGGGAAGAATGAAGTATGCTAGATCAGTATACTGAGCCTAACCGGAATTGAACTCTTGCATATGTAGATGTTGTTCATCAGTTCAAACACATTATTATCTATAAGTCTCTAGTAGGCAGTGACCCTCTTGTGAACAGTGTGCTCGGGTAGTGAGCCCTAACTGCAAGTGCCATTTTGTACTTCTTTATTCTTTTAACAGATAATACAATCTTGGGTTAATCACCCTGTGGTTTTTCCTTTAACAGGTTTCCACGTAAAAATCCTTGTGTTATGTGTGTTAATTTCATTTCAGTTCTTATGATTGCTTATTCTTTTCATGCTTTGATATATCACTAAATGTTAAGACAAGAAAAGGAAGTAAAAGAAAGAAAGTTTTGAGATAACTGATTCACCCCCCCACCCCTCTCAGTTATCTACCTTGTTTCCAACAATTAGATTCAATTATAGATCTTGTTTTAATTTTTTATGGTTACAACTCACACTTGATACTTCCCTTCCTTACCTCATCCAAAATATAGAATTCAAAAAATAAACATATTAGAATCCATGTCTTTTGGATTGGAGAAATTTTCTATAAATATTAAGTCTAGTGACTCTCTTTATTGTCCACCACCTAAAGTCAAGGGAAAAAATCCATTGGAATGTGAAATAGTGGTAAAGTTTATCAAGAATAATTTGTTTGATCCATTTGCAACATCTTTAAATGAAGGTTTGGATAGGCTTAAACAAGAACTATTATCATAATTGATGCCCCAACCACACCACATAGTGAGTATGAAACCAACAAATAAAATCAAGGAATAGGACAACCTTTTCAAGGTCCAAAATCAAAAATACAAAAAAATAGATTTTCGTAAGTTTGATGAGACAAATGTAATTTCATGGATAAGTCTCATGGAATAATATTTTAAGCTTCAAAATATACCAGAGAATGCAATGGTTGGCATAGTCTCATTATATTTAGAATATGAACCTTATCAATGGTACCAATAGATGGTGCTCATGACAAACAAGAGTGATAGTTAATTGGAAGGAATTTGCTAATAACTTAGCAACCCACTATGAGAAACCATGGATGGAAGCTATTTCATCCAATTAAAAATTTGAAACAAATAGTGCATGTAACTTCATAAATGCTAAGCATATGAGATTGGCAATCTAAATACAAGATGCAACACCTTATCAAATGTTATAATTCCATATCAACAAACTTAATGACTAAATTAAACATGATGCTTGTTTGTTGGAACCTTGTACAATTAGGAAAGCTATGCAACAAGCAGTACATATTGAGCAATTAACGTTTGCCACCAAAAGATCTTTGCAAGGTCAAACCACATGATGGAGAGATAGAAATGTGACTAATCATATTGACCAAATTGTTGAAAACTTCTTTAACCCAAGACAAATTACTTAGATCTCTCCTCAATAGGAGATAGGAAAAAGAGATTAAAGTCTATGTTGGCATTATGATAACAAATGGTCTAGAGGTCATAAGTGTGCTAATAGTGAGAAAAGACATGATTATTTAGAATGAAGAAGAGGAAGAAATAGCTAATAGAAGAACTAAATGTGAAACTTGAGCATGCAATTTCTGAGGGAGAGATCCCTACTATCTCCCTACATGCATTGAATGGGATAAGCATACCACAAACACTAAAAGTGGTTAGTTACATCAAAAAGTGAAAGACAATGTTGTTTTATACAAGTAGTACACACAATTTCATTGATAGAAGATTGGCTAATGAGCTCAATTGTTTCATATATCAAGTCTCTAATTTTGGAGTCATGATAGTTGATGGGACACAAATTTCTTGTGGTGGTAAATACTATCATATAAAAGTCTCATTGGGAAACTATCAACTAGATTCATAAATGTTTCTCATCCCTATTGAAAGAGCATATATGGTTTTGGGTGTGCAATGGCTTATACAGTTGGGAAAAGTGTCCTTCAATTTTTAGAACCTATTCATGGTTTTCAATACAAATGGACAAAAGTATAAACTTTTAGGAATATAATCACCACCAAGCCAAATTATCCCATACGGTTGGTTTGGCATTGGAATCCATCTCTTGACTGAACTACTAACCCTGCTTTATTTGCACCCCTGACCCTGCAAGACCCAATCAAGTTTCCTCATATACATTTCAAAACAAGATCATTAGTATCTGGTTATTCTGAAAACTTATTCACAATTCAACTGCACCATGCCGTCATCTAGAAATTCAAGATATTTAAGTTATAACATCCACAATTTAATTAAAATCTAAGTGACAAGTCATCTATCAAAACTATTAAAACCATAACATTCATAGTTTGAATCATCACAAACATTCAAGTCATCATAGTACCTTTAAAGATCAAAACATTAAAGTTTTGCCTTGGTCCAAATTGCATCGGGACCTCAGGCATCTTAGCAAAACATGGATTTGTAGAGATGTGACATTTTCAAACATTTCTTCCCATTGGGTGGCAATGGCAGTAATTTGTTTATTTCTTTAAGCACAACCATTTTTCTCCAACCAAACGAGAGGCCATCATGGCAACAGCTTTAACAGAGTGGTGACTACTGTTACTGCGTTTTTGGCTGCCAAATTAGTGAAGGTAGCAGCTTCATTTTCTTCACTGGATCCTCCTGCTAAATCAGACAGTGCTCTGATAATTATGAATGGCTTGTTTTCGCTCAGGCAAACCTATACACAGGTTATAAACACCTACATATTGTAAGAAAATTAGCGTGCACCTTAAACTGAAGTACAATAATGGCTTTATTGAAGTAATTACCTGAGCCACTCCTGCACTCTCCATATCGATGGGGGTGACATTGAATTTATGGTGGAGGAAGTTTCTGTAAGCAGCATTATCCAAATAAACATTGGCACTGCAACCTCTCTCTACTCTTACAACCTTTGGCTTGTGAGACAGGCAGCTGCTGGTGTTCAAGCAGGATTCTAGCTCCAGATTCTGAAATTAAAGAAACCACCATGACCATGGAAAAAACAGAAATTATCTTTATACTAGCCTTATACATATACTCTTCATTGGACAATACTATAATGATGTCTATGATCCTCATCTGAATTGTATGTTCAGTCATTCTATAAATGGTAATTTTATATATATAAATAGTAAATAATCATTTTATTTATATTAATTAATGGTAATTTTGTAAGTAACTGTTTTATTTTTACTGGTAAATTTTTACTGTTGTATACAACAATAAACAATCAAATCAAATAGTTGATAGTTCCAATTATAATTGACTAAAGTTAAAAGTACATTACTTTTTAAAATAAATTTTAACTAACTGAAATTGAAATTACGCTACTTTTTAAAATGAAGAGCTCAAACAATCAATTGAGTTATGATTTGGACAAACCGCCCGATGATGTGGTGGCTATGATAGCGGTGAAGAAATTATGATTTTTTTGGGGGGTGGCAGACAGAACCCCAAAAAAATCTAAAAATTGGGTTAAAAATTTAGTATATAAACATTGTTATTGTTGATCTTCGTGGGGATGAGCTGGGGTTTCTTTTGAAGGATAAAAATAGGTGTCCTTTGGATGAACCTGGTTCACCTTTAAAAAAGCAAGATAATTCAATTGGGTCAAGTTTTAACTACTCAGAGTTCTTTGGTGAGGTTTGGTTTTAAACCTCCATGATAATGGTTATGGTTGCCCTTTGCTGTGGCCTTGCCGTGTTTAAGGTCTGCTTCCTTGCTGGTTCTCGTCTCATGTTGCTGTTGGTTTGTTCTTGTCTCTCAGGGTTGTAATTGGTTCTTATTGTACAAGGTTTAGGGCCCTTTCAAAACCCTATCTGGTTCATAGCTCCAGTTAAAAAGCTTATCCAATTAAAAACATAATCAATATTATATCTTTTTTTCTTATTTCACGTTTAAGCATTTGTGAATGTAAATAGGTATATGGAAAATAGTTTTATACATTGTATGAATCATGTAAAAGTTAAACATTAATACTTTAAAACATGAATAAAAATAGAAAAACCCAAATAACACCTAAAACATGAATAAAAATTTAAAAAACTTCAAATAATACTTGAACAAAATTCTGATAACCCATCACTTATCCAAGTCTACCCAAGTCTACAGAAAGAGTCAAATAAAACTAAAAGATTTAATTTTAAAAGCTAGGCCTCAACCTGATGGTGAGATAAACACAACCTAATAATAAAATACAGAAGCAACGAATTATTTTTAATGAATAAACTAGGGTGTTGCTTTGGTAAGCTCACATGAAATAGGATGAATGGACTAATAAAGTTTAATCTAAGAAGATAACGAATAACAGGTGATGCTTTGTTGTGCAAGCAAATAAGAGTCAAACGCTGGCTTAAACAACTTAATCAGATGATCACTTTGCACATCATGTGAAATGCATTAGAGAAAGGGATTAATAATGTGTACAAATAAATAACTAGCATATTGGCACATTGTTACATTGTTCGTTATTTGAAATTTTGGATGTTGTTTAAACTTTATATTGATAATAAGCTAATTTAAACTTTATCATTAATAAGAAGACTATAATTTCAAACAGCTAAGAAGTTTGACAACTGTTCATCTAGCCAAAAATTATGGCTTTCTTACCTGTGATTCAATAGCTCCCATAAGATAGCCTAATTTATTTTTAAAATATAATCATTTCAAATCAAATACCTCAATCTTCTGCGCAAGCTGATAATAGGAGTCAGAAACATTAATCCAAAATGCATGCTCTCGGACCTCCGGAGTACCATTCACAGGGAAGAGCTCATCAGGTTGGTACCACACATTATTCAGCAGATTATCAGATCCTCCTGCAGCAGAAGTGCTGTAGTGGGAAAATTTAAGGTAGCCAACCTCACGAGTATAGTCTCCATTGGCTTCAAGAGAAAGCTCATCATTCTTTCCTTGTCCATATCTCTGATAACATACAAATCAAACAATTATATTAAAGTATGTGCAATAACAAGGGTAAAATATATTTAAATAGATCTTTAAAAAACTTAAAATATGAAAACCTGCCAGTTCCACAGGCCAGTATGAGCCCATTGGCGAGGAATAGTAACATCCCCAATGTGGTAGTCAGAATTTCCATTTCCTGCAATTCCATAATGTACAACTCCTTTCACACGAAACAAAGTGAGCAGCAACTGTGTGGTTATTCCTGCATTGGTCTGTATCAACACCCAACTAAGTCAGAACAGTAACCACACAACCAAACTGGTAAACTGACCCTCTCACGACACCTTAGAACCTACTTAAATGTCAGGTATGTCTGCAGCACTCTATTTAAATATCATCCACTTCAATGGTTGAATAGACAATAGTGATTTTACACCTCATTCACAACAAAAAGTGGTAAATATTTGTCCTATTTTTATTGGTCAAAATTAACCTTGGACTGTTGAAATGGATGATATTTAAGAACAGCCTGTCTGCATACCAATCTAAAAAGGTAACAATACGCCTTGTTATCTATGAACTATATATTTTCAATACTTTTTTAAATCGCATAAATTTATACTCAAACAAGTAGTAACAACTTAATCTATAATTACCATAACTGCAAACTTTTGTAGTATTTAAGCAACTCGACTCTCAAGATAGATAATTTAAATGAAATTAAAAATCAAACTCATCAAAACAGAGGGCATAATTGTAATTTGTAGCAAATGTAAGGAAGCAAAGGTGTGCGGAAATGCTTCGTACGCTAATCTTGAGAGGAGACTTCAAGAAACACATGAAATAGCATAAACAGTATAACAATAAAACCATAACACAGTGATATACGTGGGGAAAACCCCTTGGGAGAAAAACCCCACACTCCAAAACCTGCACAATGTATTATCAAATCCAAAAATAGCTTACAACACACTTGAAATGCAAGTTCTTACAGGAGTTTTCATCTCAACTCAATCCTGGAGAAATTTTGGCAACTTTCCGACAACATACAGACTTGCAAACAAAACTCATTACAAAACTCCTCCTAAAGCCTTCAATTTATAGACTTCTTCCAACCTGGAAAACCATTTGTGGTTTACAAAACCATTTGCTAAAACTCCCATGAGGTGTGGTGCCCAAGATAGGCAAGATTCCAGGCTAAAATTAGGCTCTCACGTCCAAAGTATTCTCCCCTATTTTTGACCCCTATAGATGTCATAAAATCTATCATAATATGCCTAAAAATAGGCCTTCCATAACATACCACTATGTGGGCATCTTTTGACACCTAATAAACTAATTTTCAAAGCAACGACAATATGTAACAGCTGTGAAAAAATATTAAATGAAAAATAAATACTACGGGAAATATGCAAGGTTGAGACACCTAATTTCCCAACATTCTCCCACTTGTTGAATACCTTGCAAGAGCCAAGGGAAACATACCATCATGGATCAACTCCTAAGGGCCAAAAGGCCCATAGACTCATAAAACCACTTGAATTTCGTTGTTCACACGGGCTTAGTTAATGCATCTGCAACATTCGCCATTGTCTCTGCCTTTTCCAGCTTCACTTTATCATCCTCGACCATATCTCTCACGAAGTGATACTGAACATCAATGTGTTTGGTCCTGGCATGAAAAGTTGGGTTCCTCGCAAGGCAGATTGCACTCTGACTATCACAATAAATGGTAATTGCACCCTGTTTCAATCCAATATCAGAACACAAATGCTTCAGCCAAATGGCCTCTTTACAGGCATGAGTACAACTGCCATATACTTTGCTTTTGTAGTGGACAAAGCGACCACAGCTTGTCGCTTGCTCATCCAATTGATTGCACCACCATTACGAGTAAACACATATGCACTGGTGGAGGTCTTCTACTATCGACATCACCAGCCCAGTCTAAATCCACCAAAAACATGAATACTTTGGGAATGTTGATCTATTGTACCATGAAAATATATAGAGTACTCTATTTTACCCCGCAAATATTTGAAGACCCTCTTAATTGCATCCCAATGCACTCTTCCAGAATTAAACATAATACGAGAAAGAACTCTCACTGCTTTGGCAATGTTTGGTCTTGTGCAAACCATAGCATACATTAAGCTTCCAACTGCACTCTAGTAAGGTACTCTGCTCATGTCTTCCATCTCCGATGGGGATGTAGGACATTGTGAAATAGAGAGCTTTGTTCCCAAAGTAACAGGAACACAAAGTGGTTTACAATCCTGCATGTTAAACCTTTGCAAAACTGAACAGACATACTTACTCTAGCCTAGCCATAACTTCTTGTTCTCACGATCTCTTTTGATCTCCATCCCAAGTATGCATTTTGCAGTACCAAGATCTTTCATTTCAAATTTCGCAGAGAGCTGAGATTTCAATTTTGCAATCAAACCTTTGTTTTTCCCAATAAACATGTCATCAACATATAAAGTAATTACCAGGAAAAAATCACCATCAGATTTAAAATATACGCAGTGATCAAATTTAGACCGCACAAATCCCAAACTCAACACATATGTATCGAATTTCTAGTACCACATCCTAGGACTTTGTTTAAGGCCATACAGAGATTTCTTTAACTTACAAACCAACTTGCTTTTACCTTTCACCATGTAGTGCTCTGGCTGTGTCATATAGATTTCTTCCTCCAAATCACCATGAAGGAAGACAATTTTCACATCCATTTGTTCGACCTCTAGGTCATAAGCTACTACAATAGATAATAAAAATCAAATGGATCATGTCATTTTAGTAACAGGAGAAAAGATCTCACCGTAATCAATACCCTCAACCCGAAAGGATCCCTTCGCAACCAATCGTGCCTTATACTTTTCAACATTTCCATCTGAACCAATCTTTTTCTTAAACACCCATTTACATCCAATAGGTTTCCGTCCTTTAGGCAATGGTACTAAGTCCCATGTATCATTTCTTTCAAGGGATGTCATTTCTTCATCCATAGCAAGTTTCCAAGACTCTGCATCATTCATACCCAAAGCCTCTTGCACAAATTTTAGTTCATCAATGTTAGTATTTAAAGCAAATATACATTTCCAATCATCAGGTGAATACCCATACCTTTCTGGTGGTTGCCTATGCCTTGTAGACCTTTGAACAAGTTGAGGTGGAGGTTTTTCCACTTCTTCCTCCTCTTCTTCCTCTTCTGAAAATTCAGAGCTTGATGAGCTCTCCTCACTTGGGGCCTCGATTCAACTTTCTCAGGCATAGTAGGAAGTTGAATCACATCCTTTTTCTGTTCAGTTACTTTAATTTGTTCTGGCTGAAAATTAACAAGAGAAGATTTAGTCTCTCTAAACATGACACTTTTAGAATAAATTACCTTTTGTGCAACAAGGTCCCAAAGCTTGTATCCTTTCACACCATAGCTGTAGCTGATGAAAATACATTTGATAGGCTAGGAATCCAACTTTGTTCTCTTCTCCTTAGGCACATGTACATATGCCTGACAACAAAAACCTCTCAGATGTCTAAGTGAAGGCTTTTTCCCCAACCACGCCTCCATTGGTGTTTTATCAACAAGTGTTGATGTAGGAGATCTATTGATGAAACAACAAGCAGTGGCAACAACTTCAGCCCAAAGATTTTGTTCTACACTAGCTCCACTCAACATACTCCTAGCCTTCTCCATTACATTCTGTTCATTCTTTCTGCAACTCCATTTTGCTTGGGAGAATACGAAGTTGTCTTTTATCTTTTAATCCTGCAATCTGTACAGAATTTGTCAAAATCTGCAAAACAATACTCACCTCCATTGTCAGTCCTTACACATTTAATTTTCTTTCTAGTCTGAGTTTCAACCATAGCTTTGAACTCCTTAAAACGACTGAAAACTTTAAATTTACTCTTTAAAAAATATACTCATGTCCTCCTACTGAAATCATCAATGAAAGTAACATAATAAACTGATTTACCAATAAAAGCAACATCAATAGGACCAAATACATTCGAATGAATTAGATACAAGATACATGAAGACTTATAAGATGAGTAAAACTAAATGCGGTTCTATTTTCCATAAATATAGTCTTCACAAAAATCAAACTCTAGATTGCAATCATTCAACCCCTCAACAAGGTTCTTATTTTTCAGGGCTTTTAAACCCTTCTCTCCAATGTGGCCAAGCCTTTGGTGCCATAACATGGTCTTCTCTGCAGGCAACTTTGATTCGGTAGACAAAGCACCCTTGGGTACCTAGAAGCCATGACCATTCATAGAACAGGAAACCATCTCTTTTTTCAGTAAAGTAGTTTCTGGTTTAATTTTATCAAAAGTGCTATTACACTCAACCGTGCATGCATCAAGCTGATACAATGTACCCAATCTGCTTCCTCTTGTTATCACCATAGCACCTCTCACCATTTTCACACCTGCTTCAGAAAACTGTACATGCACACCCGCATCTATTAGCTTGCTAACAAATAATAAATTTCTTGCTAGTCTTGGGATATGCAAGACACCATCAAATCATCTAACTCTACCATCAGAAAATTTCACATGAATACTACCACGGCCAACAATATCAAGGAAAGAATTATCACCCAAATACACCTTACGACCATCATAGTTTTCATACTTACTAAACAAGTTTTTGTTAGGAGTCATGTGGAAGGATGCACCTAAGTCTATCAACCATGCATTATCACCTGCACGAGTGGCCAAGGCTGCAATAAAGGCATCTCCATCTTCCTTTTCGGACTCAGAATCAAAATCTTGCTTCTTTTTCTTCTCTTCTTTACAGTCCTTTCGAAAATGTCTGGATTTGTCACAGTTCCAATATATTGCCTTGGACTTACCAGGAGATTTTGATCTCCCCTTATTCTTGGACTTGGAATGGCCACACTGCTTCTCATCTCTGCCTCGTTCTTTTGGTCTTTCTCGAACAATCAAAGCCTCTTTGGCATTCAAAGAGACCTTCCTTCTCATCTCTTCAGAGAGTAGAGAACCAACAACATCCTCCATCCTCAAGATGACTGAAGTGTTCCCAATGGCCATGACAAGGTTGTCCCATGAGTCTGACAACAAACACAACAAAGTTTGGCACCTTTCTTCTTCGTCCATCTTAACCCCAACCGAGGTCAACTGAGTCACCAACACATTGAATGTTTCCAGATGCTCAGAAATTCATCCACCTTCTTCCATTCTCAAGGAATACAACTTCTTCCTCAAGAAAAATCTTATTTACTAGAGATTTAGCTAGGTATATCTCACCCAACTTCTTCGGGAAAGCTTCTTCGAAGTGGGTTCTTTGTGGACAATTATCAAAATTGAATCTGCAAGACATAGTCTAATGAGACCTTTAGCTTTTTTATACATTATATCATATTGTGCAACCAATGTTTGATCCGTAGGCCTCTGGACATTTTCATACACCGCATCCCATAGATCCCAATCAATCAACAGATCTTCCATCTTCAGCTTCCACATTTCAAAGTTCGTGCAAAAAAATTTCTCTACCTCAATCCTCCCAGATGTGCTCGCCATATCTACTATCCTACAATACATAACATGAAATACTCTGCACAAACTCCCACTCAAACCATGATTAGCTCAAAAAACCCTGTACCCAACAAATAGAACCAAAACTAGCGAGGCTCTAATACCACTTGTAAGGAAGCAAAGGTGTGTGGAAACGCTTCCTACGCTAATCTTGAGAGCGATTATGCAAATCCCATTACAACTATTACAGAGATTTCAATAAACACATGAAATGGCATAAACATAATAACAATAAAACCATAACATAGTGATATACGTGGGGAAAATCCTTTCGGGAGAAAACCTCACACTCCAAAATCTGCACAATGTATTATCAAATCCAGAAACAGATTACAACACACTTGCAATGCAATTTCTTACAGGAGTTTCCACCTCAACTCAATCCTGGAGAAATTTCGACAACATTCCAACGACATACAGATTTGCAAAAAAAAACTCATTACAAAACTCCTCCTCAAGCCTTCAATTTATAGACTTCTTCCAACCTGGAAAACCATTTGCTAAAACTCCCAGATAGGCAAGATTACAAGCTAAAATTAGGCTCTCAAGTCCAAAGTATTCTCCCCTATTTTTGACCCTTACAGATGTTATAGAATCTGTCATATGCCTAAAAATAGGCCCTCCATAGCATGCCACTATGTGGGCATTCTTTGACACCTAATAAACCAATTTTCAAAGCACCAACAATATGTAACAGCTATGAGAAAATATTAAATGAAAAATAAATACTATTGGAAATATGCAAGGTTGAGACACCTAATTTCCAACAACAAATAGCAATTCTTAGACTTTTATCTTGGAGACCTCCTTCATGTTGAAAGACCAACAAGCACTCTATCATGTAAATAGATGATGATTACATAGAATTATATTTTCAGATAATATTTCTTGTGTTTTTTTGAGAAGATTTTATTTTTCAACTTTTCTTTTGTTCTTTAGAAATTATTAGATGTTTTTTCTAATTATTCTAAGTTAATGTTCTAGTTTAATTGGCCTACTCAATAATAACCACCTAGTTACTAAATTTTTTGTTTATTACACTTCAAGTACTACTTAATCAACTAAGCATCTTCTATATGATTTAGAAGTGTGAACTTCATAGACTCGATATCCATAGTCGTGGAAACAACTATGTCCCACAACTCATATACTCGCACTAGAATATAGCAAGCTCCCAACGTCAAGGTCATCCCTAGACCCAAACCTAAACCTCGAAAGTTAATTCATAATGGCCCTACCTACGTATCCCTTCCTAGGAATTAGAGGCTCCATAATTTGTACACCACAATAAAAAGAATTCATCCTCTCCTCTAATATGAGATCTTTGATCTCACTTTTAAATCACAACTGATAGTTTATCTTATGCTGCCAAATCCATACATACACAATAGTAGGATAGCAATGCATTACATCAAATGTTAGTCCAATGCCAACATCAATGTACAAGCACACACAAAACCACATAGGGACCAACCCATATAAACATCACTTGCTCACACATAGTGATTGGCTCAAGCATACATCATATATACACAATATGAATAATTCATGCGTGTGTCACATATACACAGAGTGACTAAGTCAAACATATATCACATATACATAGTGTGACAAATTCATACATACGCATGGGGACCAGTTAGCAAAGGTGATGGTTGTAACCTTATTGCAAGCATCTTCCCTTAATTCATTGACACATAAACCCTTAAATACATCCCAGCCAAAAAAAAAGGGAATGTCAATGCATCCCATGCTACACCATAGATCCGATCCTTTTCCCAATTCACTGCCAATTGTGATGACAAAATAGCATCTTGTACTACTTGTGGTCATCACTAGCTGATGTATAAGTTTAACAACATACAACACATGAGGCCACTAATATGATTTCCATAGCCCACTAAGCATCAAGTCATCTTATAACTAGATAAACATAATCATAATATCTTAAGGTTTTCCCTCACCTAAGACTAGTACCTATACTATTAATCACTTGGACTAACTTAACATCCATAACCTTGAGAACCATACCTCAGGTAGAAACAATACAAGAAGCACATACAATCATTCTGATACCCCAATGCCAATATTAACACCTGAGATGGGTAGATACTGGCATCCATTGACTACATTCCACTAGCGAAGGCATTTGTCCCCTGTAAGTCAATAGCAAAAGCCTATCTAAATCCTAAGAAATCGAGTAGCTCCTAACATCTATCACTACCATCTATGGTTTGTTAATTTATTGATGCATGACTTCCACTTTTTTTCGCCCCCCTTGGATTATGAATAAATATTTAACATTCGTCCTATCCTCCATTAATATTTCTTTATGTTTTGGTAGATGTACCTTAATCTAATTTATTAGCTAAGGTTTGCCCATGCTTCATGACTAATTTATTTGGTTTTACAGATCTCTTTTAATTTATTTTTATTTTAGCACTTTTGAAATGTCCAAGATGTGACAGGTACATTGGTACATTTTTTTAACTTGAAATTCATAGCCTTTGTAAATCAAAAAACCTATTTGAAACCAGGCATTCCTTCAATCTTGCAATATGAAAAGTCTATTACTGTCTGCAAATCATAAAAGGGTTAATCCAGCTAGCCATTGTAGGCTAATCATTCACATAGAATTTATTAGCTACTCCAATTATGAAAAATGTTTTAAATAAAATCCAAAGAATTTCAGATCACACTTTTGATTTCAACTCTGAACTAGATGACCCAAAGAGCTATGTGCATTATGGATTACCATTCCTAGTCCTGTCATGACCACAATGACGCTGCGGTTCATAACTGTCCCAATGTGAAACCTCCGACCTGCAAAAGACAATACCATATTAGTCAATATTTACAGTTTTTAACATAACAAATTAAATTTGGTATAATGGCAAGAGGGAATAGTTAACTTAGGTTCAAATCCACTACTGCGATGAGATAACATACAACTCCAATAGATATGTGATACAGGAGCATCTTCGGTAGACCGTAATCCTCGTTAAAGAAAACAAAAAAATATGAATAAACTCTAATAATGTCTTGACCTCGTCGTTCAGTTTATTTTCTTGTTGTTTCCTGACTTCATTCCTGGGACACATTCTCAGCCTTTTAAGGGCTCTACTAAAACCACGTTTAGGAAGCGGTTCCAGGGGAGGGGCTTCCTAAATTATTTCACCAGTACTGCTGAGATTTTTAATGAGCATTTTACAGTGAGGTGGTCCCATGAATTTTGTAGTTGCTAATATGCTTAAAATTTTAAGTTCTTAATTTTATTGAAGCTACTGGTCTCATGAAGTTTTTTTAACAATAGTTTATGCTAAAAAATTCCCTCCAAAATTTCCCCTAGTTAAGTGGCGGAAATGAAAAAACTAGTTGTTAAACTCCCTAAAGCTAGTGGGGGAAAGTTTCAGCCCCACCCCATCTGTTAAAAATAACCTCCTAAGCATTAGCAAATTTTTTTAAGTTCTATAGGACCCTTTGCTCCACAAAAATAGATCCTCTAGCAGCTCCATGAAACCGCTTCCTTATCTTTCTACTACATCTGCCGTGCAAATTGGAAGTACTTTAAAAGAAGGAAGGGAGCAAAAATCAACTAAATCAACTCAGTCCAGTTCCCTGCACTTTTGGTGGAAGATAGGACCAACAATTAAGGGGAAAGAGCATCTACAGTTAGGGGAGAGAGAAACAGAATGTCAGGCTGCGGTCCCATGGTGGGGGCTTTCCAAATTATCTTAGCATTTTAACAGGCCGTGCTATGAATTTTATAGTTGTAGGAAGGCAATAGTTTAATGCTAAATGATTTAGCATAGATTTTTTTTGATAAAGGGATAGAAAAATCTTTTAAAAGTAGGGTTTCCTAAATTATCTCAACCGTGCTGCTAAGATGCTCCCAAATTTATGAAAATTGGTGGTTTCATAGGTTTTTTTAAAAATAGTTTAATGCTAAATAATTTAGCAAAGATTTTCTTGGAGGTTGGGGTCCCATCATAAATTTTTAAACTGTTGTAATAAAGTAATAAAAACATTAAAACCAATTACATGAAAAAATTCCCTCCGAGGCTGCTTAAGTTATTTTTCTGCTTAAATTTAAGTAGTTTGGAGCAGCTAGCTGTGGAAAAAAAAGTGGGGGCTGGAAATAAGCAGGCACTGCATAATCAAAAATATGCCATGTGGCTGCATATATTTCCCTCCCTCCTTTTTTTTTTAATTTTCTAAATTAAGATAATTAAGATAATTTATTTTTATTTTTTTATAGTAAAAACTACAAGTTAAGATAGTTGCTTAAGATAAGCAGCAAAATAAAATATTCATGGGGTCACTAGCTCCACAAATATCTCCTTAAAAATTGAGCAGTAGATGCTAGCCAAAATAAGCTAACCAGCTGCATGGGGACATGCCCTAAGCCCCCACCTTACCTGCACTGGGACAACCTAAAACATAGCTAGTTGCATTTTGAAATAAAAGACTCTAATTTATGTGGTAGTAATTTTTTTTTGTGTTTTATGTGGTAGTAATTTTTTTGGATTCCATGGGACATCTAGCAGCTCTATTGGGACCCCTCTTAGTGCAATGGAGCCCTTTTTGGAAAGTCGACAAGCAGGCACTTTAGCAGCAGTGGAGAAGGGAAGTACCAAAAAAAAAAAAAATCATTTGTTTAGAAAAAAAAAATGAACACAGAGGGAATTTGGAAAAAAGTGGTATTTTCTCCAAAGAAGCAGCGAAACAGGGTATTCGCCAGATAGAAGACTTTCCTTTTGTCCTTTTTGTCTTACTTTCAGCGCAGTCCAAACTCAAAAGGCCTGGATAAGTAAGTTCTCGGGCACACAGGCATTGCAAAGCAGCCACAGAGGCGTCTGAAAGAGTGAAGACAAAAAGGGGTTTCTTGACTGGGAGCAGGTGCAAGTTGGCGTTTGAAAACGGGGAGTTCAAACTTCCTCTTGCTGTAATGATTTTATCAGAACCAGAAACCTGTAAGTTACATTATAAGTTTCATATTTCTTAGCCCAAGGTTCTACAGAGCAGCCATTCAGTCCATTTTCTCTCTCTTTGTAACTGTAAGCAAACTGCCCTTGTTTTAAGGAACCAGCTGTGGAACTTGTGAATGTACATGATGTTTACAGCATCTTCTGTTAATTTAGTCCCAGAAACTAAGCTAATCTGTTTTTGTTGTTGTGGATAATGCCATTATGGTTGGGTTTCCCTTGTGTTTGTTGACTGTTTTAAGCTGTAAGATTGAATATTTGATCAAGACTCCCTGAATGAGTTGCCTATCCAGTTGGGTCACCTTTGAGGTTCTGCATCAATATGTGACTGAGTTGTGATATAACAATTATGGGTATATTAGGCCTTCATCTATATTTATAAATTGTAAGGGTATGGTTCAAATTTTCTTTGCGCACTGGCCTATTACTTCTATGAATATTTAGAAAGAAAAAAATACAGAACAAAATAAAAAGCAACCTGCCTGGTCACTTACCAGAAATATCGACGTAAGGATGGTGATTGTTAGCCAAGAAAGTAGGAGGCTGGAGAAGAGGATTCATTTCGAAGGTGTTGGGAATAACTAAGCCAAAATACCGCTCCCCACTGTTGATAGTAAAGATTCTGCGCGTAAGCTGGGCAGAAATAAAAGCTTCTGATATTGGTAACAATAGCAGTACAGAAACGCTAACAAGAATCGAAGAAATGCTGCTTAAAGCCATGGCCATGGCGGATTGATTGCAATACACAGTAATTGCACTTGTTCCTTCTGTTTTAAATGGAATTGGGGATGTTCTTTCTCTGTGTGTAAATACTAAAAAAAGGCTGCAACTCTGAATTTGTGCAGTGTCCTTTCCAAGCAGGGGTCATTCCTTATACATGTTCAAAACGTTTAGAAATCAACGTGGCACAACGCACTTGAATTTTCAAGTACTACTGTGATCAGGCTGTTTTTAAACATCATCCACTTCAATAGTCAAAAGTTAATTTTGGCCAATAAAAATAAAACAAATATTTAACACTTGTTGTCATGGATGAGGTGTAAAATTGTTAGAGCCCTATCGGTACTTCAAGCAGCAAAATTGGCAGGCCTATGGTCTTACAAGCTATTTTTTAGCCTCGTGGAAGTTAAAAATCATTTATTCTATTCTATTGAATGGTTGCTTGACATAAAAGTTAAATGAATAGTTTTGAACAAATCCCTATGAGATTCGAAGATGTTTTTACTGTCACATGGATACCCCAGATTAGTCTTTCGAAACCCTTAACCATAAAATCATTCCATAGTATTGTTATTCGCAATGGTAAACAGACAAGTTCATTTTTGTTGCAGTGGTGGTTACGATGATGATGGTGGGTGTGGTTTTTGTTGCAGAGGTAGAGGCGCCCAACCCTTCTATGGCGACAAGTTTTCCATTCAACAAAGGTGCTCAGATGCATATTTCTCTAAAATTTGTGAGGGGGAAGTGAGAATTTTTCCTTCAAAAATAGAAGGGGAGGTTGATCAATTTATTATAGAAGTTATGTATACTAATATATAATGCTATGTTTTGTTTTAGAAAATGTACAAGGATATGAAATATTGTAAATTAATAACATTGTTGAGCACCTTGTTTGAGGAGGCAAGGCTGCTTGATCAAAATGCATAGCAGAAGGGAGGATCTCAAGAAGAATTTACAAACGTTTTAAGGTGTGGGGGTCCTCTTTTTGGTGGGGTTGTGTGTGCGATTCTTTGGTCCCATGGCCTCTTGACGTTATTAAAATCTTTCATTTCATTCTAAAAGACAAAATATCTAAAATAGCTCAAAACTAATTTTTAGATAAAAGTATTTAAGATATTTATACTAATTAAGGGTAAGTGGGAACATTAGCTCAGTTTGACTAGTTTTAGAGATGAACATGCCTTACTCCTAGACATCCTCGTACATGCATATGTCACCCAACTTACACTAAAGAGATTTGAACTTAAATTTGTCATATTTCCATGGATTTGTTAAACATATGCGTATCCAACTTCAATGTATAAATCTCTTGACTTCATTGACTAGCGAAATGGGCCAACATATGAGGAATCATTGGCATTTTTTTGTTTCTTGAAAGGACACCAACATACAAGTATTAAGCAACCACTCTACGTAAACATCATCTAGTTCAATAGTTAAATAGTTAATAGCAATTTTACACCTCATCCATACAAAAATGTGATAAATATTTATCCTTTTTTATTGACCAAAATTAATCTTTGACTATTTTTTATTTTAACCAAGGAATCAATACCTAGTGGGACCCACGAATCAAATACCTAACATGCACCACTATAACCTCTATCCACATGAGTTGTCCTCCACCCATGCAGGGGTAAATCTAGGGGAATTAAACCTGTGAGCATCATTTATGTTTTCCAACAGCTTCACCATCTAGTCTACCCTTGAGGGCTAACCTTTGACTATTGAACTAGATGATGTTTAAGAATAACCATAAGGAACCACTCAAAGAAGAAATCTCAAGAGTATTTATATCAATGCACACAAAGGACTAACCCACCTTGAATGTAGAACATAATAATTGATTAAGGCTTTTATGACATTGTTCTTATATAACCAATTAAATAAATGGAAATATGCTAATGATGAGAAGGTAGACATGTGAAAAAGATGGTTTCATATAACTGAATCTGGACTAAAGCATACAGAGAAATTCAGTTTTATGATAAAAGAAAATGGGTTGATTGTATTGAATTTCTTAAGTGGTTGTTTTCCTAGTTGCAAATCCTATAGTAGATTAATAACAATATTTCTTTTGAATTTGGATTTAATGAAATCTTATAAATTGAATCTAAATCCTTAGAACTTGCCACAGTATTAAAGATAACAACCATCAGAGAGGGTCTCATTTTTTCTAATCTCATTACTTATAATGAACATAAGGAGTTTACAGTTGATTAAATCGTAGTAAAATGTTTTTCCAAATATACGTATGTAATAGAATTTACAGTCCATGAAATTTTTTACATAATTTAAAATACATGAGTTTCATCAGAACTTTTGAAAATACCTGAATTGCAATCACTGTAGTAGACAAAAGGATTTTGGAGAACTCTAAATTCTACTTCACTCCTCCATAGATTTTCTAATGAAAACATAAAAAATGAAGGGCACCTAGGAAAATATAGTAGCTTGGGAAGCAAGTTTTTTCATAATTGAGGATCTATACTTTACACAAACAAGAGCATTATTGTGCATTAATGGGAACTGTTGTGGAATGAGTTGGTTGCCAACTACCAAGAATATGACCACCAAGTTAGACAGTAAATGACAGATAATAATGGCAAGGAGGTCAATAGTTTAATTGATGGAGTAGGGTGCAAGTGGACAGTGGTTCCACATCAACATTGCTGGTAGGAACTAAGTGTGGTTTAAGACTAGCCCTCTAAACACTTTCCCAGGTTTAGCAAAGCCTAAAGAAGATGAAGATGTACGGTCCTCTCTTATCACTTATTACCTAAGCATCCATTCTATAAGAATAAGTCTTTCTTGTATATCTAAATATATCTTATTCCCCTACCTTGATACTGAGTGCCTGCTCTCAAGTATAGAATTTGCATTCTTCTATCTTTTAAGCAAGATAAAAACCATTTCTCAATCAAAATTTATACAGGCCTAGGGAATCAAGCATCGATGGATCTCAAACATAGCAAGAATTTGGGCACGAAACCACAAAATGGATTTGATAGGGATATAGAGAGACATGTCACCATGGTCAACTTAAATGAAGTCATTTGGTTGAGCTACGCCATTAGTCAAGGCTACCACAAGTTTCCCTGGGTTTGAATAGTATTTTGTCATGCTTGAACACTGTTGGCAAGACACACTATATGGACTCATGAATGTTGTCATTGATGGCAACAAAGGTTATCCCACACATCCACAAGACATGATGAGTCTCTACCGGAAGTCAGATTGAAGAAGTGTTATGATCCGGTAAGCAAGAACAGAGCAGTCAACAAGGTCTGACAGTCAGGTCTAGATCTCTCAGAGGATGTATTTCAGTGAAGTGCGGATTTGGTGTAGTCAAGAGGAGTACCTTTACTAATAGATTCCAAGGATTTAGCCTCTGGTGATGGAAGGGTGAAGAGATATGAACACTTGAGTGTTGGGTTCCTGTTTGACAGAGCAGACAGAGGAAGAACTGTACCGGCAGAGTGTCAGACTCAAATCCGGAAGAGAGATTGCTAATGACTAAGTTTCTTGAGGTATCATTCATGATTGGCCGACATGATTGAAGACTTCTACAAGCATATTCTTGATCCGCATTACTTAGTATGCAAGGATTCAACCGACATACCAGAGTTTGAGATAATATTGACTATTCCGGATGCCGACTAGAAAAGTGTTGAAATCACTTGTGCGGATATATATACAAGATGGATTTAGATGTGAAGGTGTGTGTCGTGTAAGAATTGAAGTGCGAATAAAAGAAGAATAGTATAAAAGGCAGAAAAATAGGTTCGGAATGTAAAAGGACAACAGCACTTAAGGAGAGTAAGAATGAAGTGCAGTAGATCAGTCTATTGAGCTTAACTGGAACTGAACTTCAGCATGTGTGGATGCTTCTCATCAGTTCAAGTTTGCTTCGTGTATTCAGTAAGTCTTTTGTAGGCTGTAAGCCTCTTGTGAGCAGTGTGCTCGGGCAGTGAGCCCTAATTGGCAAGTGCCATTTTGTATCTTCTATTCTTCTAACAGAGAATAATATCTTGGGGTAATCACCTCGTGGTTTTTTCCCTTAACAGGGTTTCCACGTCAAAATCATTGTGTCATGTGTATTGGTTTTATTTTCATTTCATGATTATGCTTGGTTATTTGATCTGATGTTGCATTAACTATTAAGAAAGTACAAAAAGTTAAATTATTAGGATAACTGATTCACCCCCCCTCCCTCTCAGTTATCAACAATTGGTATCAGAGCTAAGTTCCTCCTAACAGAGCCTAACAGCTTGAGGAAGATCTGGGAATTCAAATGGATGTATATGGTATAAGGGAGCAACTCAAGTCTGCCCTTGATGATCTTGAGCAGTCAAACTCTGAAGTCAATGAATTGAAGGAAAGACTCAAACAGGCTGATGATTTCATAAAAGAACTAAAAGAGAAATTGAGTCTCTCTATGAAAAAGAGAAAGGAGCTACTTCAACAATTGGCAAATCAAGGTGAAGCCAATGATACAAATGGAGATTTGAAAGAGAAAACCAAGCTATGTGAAAAGTTATCAAAAGAAATCATCATGGTAAGACATGAAATGGAATCAGGAGTTATGAAATTCACCCAAGAAATTGAAAAAAGAAGAAAATCTGAAGATGATCTAAGACAATCTCTCAAGGAAAAATCAGAAGACTGCCACAAAATGGATAGATAAATCAGACATCTTGAATCTGATCTTGAAGATGCTAAAGATAATGAAGAAAAACTTGAGGATCAAATTGTCTCTCTTAAAAGGGATCTTCAAACAGCAAATGAATACAAAGAGAAATTCAAGATAAGCTCTGCTCAACTTGAAGTTCTTCTTGAAAGCCAAAAGAGGGTAGATGACAAGTGTGGCCTGGGGTATGAAAAGGGTGAAAGTTCCAGATCCGGTCAGAAGAATTTTGGATCAGAAAATCCAAGGAACAGGCCTAGAAGACCTTCAGTAAGGTAGCCTAATGCTCAAAGATATCCATCCTTCAATGGATACTGCCACAACTGCAATAACTTTGGTCATAAAGATAATCAGTGCAGAAAGAGAATGAATCAGACTAATACATCCTTCTCCGGACAGTGTTTCAACTGCAAAAGGTATGGTCACAAATCTCATGAATGCAGAAATATGCAAATGAACAATCCATTCAATGGTAGATGATTTACATGCAATAGAATGGGTCATATGGCTAATCAATGCAGATTAAGAGGATATCAATCAAATATGCAAAGAAATGTTGTTTGCCAAATTTGCAATAGATCTGGTCATATTGCAAAATTCTGTAGAAGCAAGAATCAGGACAAAAGAGGTCCGGTATATCATAATCAGAATCAAGATAAGGGAAAACAAAAAGTGAATGCGGATGAAGTTCAAAGTGAGATGAACAAGATTTAGGTGAAGAAAAGTACAGAGAATGTAGAGGATGGATCCGCACTAGACTCTAGTGCTGATATTCCTTCCGGAAATTAAAAAGTGAGCTCTGGCTCAGGGGGAGACAAAGAAAACCTTGTTTCCCCAGCCAGTCAATTGGTGCCGGAACTGGCATAAGGAGAGTTGTGGATTAAAGGGTTCATAAGAGAAACATCTAAATAAACTATGGTTAAGATTTGGAAGGTCTGCAAGATGCTTAAGATCAAGATCAATCCGGTTCTTCAAGTCATCTGAATAAGGCAAATCAGAATAACTTAGGTCAAGCATTTATTGCAACTTGGTATTAGGGTTTGCGGAGTAATATAAGGGTTCTTCCTATTAAACATTTTCTCATTCTGCATTTAAGAAGAAGAAAAGAGAAGCTCTACAACAATTTTCCTCAAGCCCATCAAAGATCATTTGCAGAAGTCAATTCATCCAGAAATCGATCCGGCTAACTCCGTGAAACCTAAAGGCGCAAAAGGTATTTTCTGTTCTTAAAATATCTCTCTGCAAATCTTTTTAAAAGATGTCTACTGCGAATATTGTGAAGATCACTGATAGGCCTCGCCCCAAATTCAAGAAACATCCCTACAAATCCTTGGAGGTAGATCCCCTAGGAGCTTTTTCCAGTGTTCCGCATGGTGTCTTGCATACAGAAGATATTAGGGTTTACATTCACGTAAACATTGAAGAATTTGGAGAGTCCAAATTGAGGGATATCTACCACAAACAACTAATAGATGATTCGTTTGAGCTCAAACCTCAATACAAGGCCCTTCGGGAGAAGCACTTTGCATAATGTATACATTTCCCCTGCTTTGCTGAGGACGAATGGGTCCGGTATGTCTTGAGCAGAATACATGACAACTTCATGTGGTTGAATGGACCATTCAAGATCACAAAAGATGCCATTAGGGTAGTTACCGGTTTGCACTCATCTGGTGGTATACCTATTCTCAAATCAATTAAGAATTTGACTGTAAGTGAGGCTACCGGATCTAGGTTTGATAAAAGAGCAATGACAGTAGATGACATCACTGATCCGGATGTCATGTTTGCATCCATGATCATCGGCTACAAGATATATCATTCTAGCTGAGAGATTTCAGTACCTGGAACTACTATCTACACTTCCTATGAAATGTTGAGAAAAAATGTAGACTATGACCTTTGTGAGCTCCTTCTAAACCAACTCTTGGAGAACCTACAGAAGATAAAGAAGGACAAGAAGAATTCCTTCAAATTTGGTGGCCTAATACTTTGTCTATTCTTCTACTTTATGAATGAGCTACTTGGATCCAGTGGATGGGTATGGCAAAATGATAGACCGGTTGCCATACAAATCAAGGATTATTTGCATGGACTTGGTGATGACAAAGCACAAAACACAGCTCTATGGGGTTTCTTTAAAAACTTTCAGAACATGATGCAAGCTAGAGAGAGAATTCCCCAATCTCTAGTTGAGAAATACAAAGACACAGTATGCTTTATGGTAGAGACTAATCAATGCCTAATGGAGGCAGTGGAACCAAGAACATTGTGGATCATGCCAATGGGGTATGAGGTGGATGAGAAAATCGTAGAGCTGCATGTTCAGCATATGCTTAGTAAACCAAAGGATCCCAAGACAGAAAGGTTTGGAACCTTTGAAGAATTGAGTGTGAAGATCCATATTGAGCTAAGGCAACCAGAGATGAAAAGAAAGGTAAGAAAAGAAGTAGAAAACATTGCCAAAAGCTTTGGCATCTCAAAAGAGGCACTTGATGCCAATAGGGAGAAGATGGAAAGAGCAGAGGAAGAGAAGGAAGGTGCTGAAAAGGAAAGTGGTCTGGTAGAAGCCCCCACCCGGACAAGATCCTCTAAGAGGTCTGCTCCTACCACTGACAAGAGCTCAAAGACATCAAAACCGGAAGCAAAATCATCTGGTAAAACAGAGAAAAGAACTAAGACAAAGGCCACAAGGTCTTATATCAGTCAGAAAGATGAAGAAGAGACTGAATTTGATGAAGAAATCAAGAAGATGAAGAAGAAGAAGAAAGTATCCGGTGCAGATAAGGTGGCAGAGGTAGAAGAATTTGTTGAAAAGCCCACTCTGTCCCCAGATGATGTAGTCAAAGCTGTTGCTATGGATGGAAACCTGCAACCAATAACAGAATTCTATGATGCATATAATGATGCAGATAGAAAAATATTGGAGGAAGCCACAGTTAAGTACTTGAACATATACAATAAAGCCTTGATTGAAATAATTTCTCTAATTCCTAAAAGTCTGGAAAAGGAACTTGAAATGAGAAAAGAAAATGCTAAGGCTAAGGACTTAGAAATCAGAGAATAGATAGCTATTCAGCTCTACCCTTCAATTACTCCAAAACAAATGGATATGATCTTCAAAGATTGCAAGGATGAGTTCCGGAGTAAGACTAGAATGAATCAGCTTATGCTTGGAGAGACTGATAAAGTGGCAAAAGAAACAGAAGAAATCCTACGGAAGGCATACTCAAGATTCAACATTCCTATTATAGAGGACTTGGGTGTTGATCACTCGGCTACAATTGTTGAAAAAGAATCTATTGAGGCAATGACAGAAGAAGTAATGGACTCCGGTGAAGGTAAAGACAAGGGCTTGGAATCCTCTACTCCAGAAGAGGTGGCACATGAACAAACAAATATCTCTCCTATGGTTTCCCCTACGGTCTCTGGATCTAAAGGAGAAGAAAGAATAGAAGAGAAAGAAGAAGAAGCGAAAGGAAGAGAAGAAAGTCAAGCTAAGAAGAACATAAGTGACAGTGTAGAAGAGAAGAAATCTCTGTCTCCGGCAAGAGACACTGCAGAAACTGTCAAGGACTTCTTGACAAAAGAAATGTTAGAAATTGATGAACCAGAGTTACTTCAAGGTCCTTTTAACTTTGAGTCTCTCTCCTCGGTTCAAACAATGAAGATAGCTTCATTTGCCAATGCAAAGGCAAAAGAAAAACTCCTGAAGTCTCACATGGAAGACTGTGAGCTAATAGAAGCTGCATCCGATGTGCTTGAAAAGATCATGCCATCCTTTCTGAAGGATTCATCAACTTCCTCATCAGGTAATCTTAAATCTCTTGTTAGTTCAGTCAGCACTCATTTTGAGTCCTTAGAGAAATCAGTTGAGGAAAAGGTCCAGAAAGAGTTTTTGGATAAAAGATTCTCTGAAGTACTAAGTCTAATATCAAATGATAGAAGAAATATGGATATAGGGATAAAGAGCTTAGAAAACGCTCTTAAAGATGGCAGGGAAATATATAAATTTTGTCTATCATGGTCCAAAGCAACAATGGAGATTGAGAAGAAAATGAAAGAACAGGAGATCAAACTAACAAGACTTTCTCAAAATTTTGATCCATTTACCTCGTCCATAGTAAATCAAGAATGTCAGACTATTGCAGTCTTGGATGAAATTAAGAAGTTAGAGAAAGAAAAGAAAAATAGAATCGGCAGGTTAAATGAGCTTAGAAGAATAATCATTCCTAAGTTGGAGGCCATGCATGAGGCCCTAAGTGATGCTCAAACCACCGCCAACACAAATGATCCGAAAGATCTGAAGAAGGTAGAAGTTTTTGCATTCCTGTTGAGTGGTCACATATCAATTTTGGACAGGATGAAGCTAAGTTGGGCAACCGAAGTTGTACAATTGAAAAACACTTTTGCAGACATACTAAAATATATGTAGAGTGCAACTGGATAATATACTTATGTGACTAAGTTAATTTTTGAAAATTTTGGTGTGCGAACCCCACCCTTTCCCATTGATGTCAAAGGGGGAGTGATGAGCAGTGAAAAATGATGACTCCAACTAAGGGGGAGCTCTGGAAAATGTACATAGAGATAGAGCATCAGCCAAGGGGGAGTATAGTGAGACACTTAGTCATTTTTTACTAAGTGTTGCCATCAATGCCAAAGGGGGAGATTTTTGGCAAGAGACACTATATGGACTCATGAATGTTCTCATTGATGGCAACAAAGGTTTTTCCCACACATCCGCAAGACATGATGAGTCTCTACCAAAAGTCAGATTGAAGAAGTGTTATGATCTGGTAAGCAAGAACAGAGCAGTCAACAAGGTCCGACAGTCAGGTCCGGATCTCTCAGAGGAAGTATTTCAGTGAAGTGCGGATTTGGTGTAGTCAAGAGGAGTACCTTTACTAATAGATTCCAAGGATTTAGCCTCTGGTGATGGAAGGGTGAAGAGATATGAACACTTGAGTTAAGGTATGGAGAAGAATGTATGTCAACTGGGATATCTGTAAGTATGGATAGTTAAAAACCTTTTCTTGGGTGGTGTTTGTAAGGCAAGCATCAAATTTGACCCCCTGAAACTCAAATCAAAGTTGCAAGCCATTCTCTTGTATACGTCTAGTTGACTCCTTGCCCTGAGATAGGCACCAGTCTGCTTCTGGATTAGTAGTTATGATCCAAAACCATTGTCTTGCATCTAAACCATCAAATTCAAACCATCCAAAACCCGTTAGTTGTAGGAGTAGGATTAGGAGCCCCTGCATACTCTCATCCATAACCAGAGACATATGTCCAAGAATGTTGCTAACCTTGTGATTTGTCACACAAATCTTGGTCCACACATGAGAGTATTCTGCCTGTTATCACAAAGATAAATCTTTCTATCATAGGGCAAGTCAATGTTACATCTTTAGCAAATAGGGACACCCCCCTCGGTGCGGTAGAACCAGAAGTGAAGGGGAGGCGGCTCATGCAACCTCCTTTATTCGTTGGCCGAATCTGCCTATGCATTGGAACTAGCAAACCCACTGTTGATTCAGAAATAAATACCAACAGATGGCGACTCTACTGGGTAGAGAGAGAGAGAGAGAGTCAAGTGATTTGAAGGCTGGAAAATCTAGTTTCCAGTGAAGTCGTTGTAGCGAGATCAAAAAAGTAACCATGTGGTGCTTTGTTGGTGTGATGAATCTAGAAAATATAAGTGCCTTGTAGATATATTGTCCTCTCTGTGAGAGGTGGCGACTCTATTGATCGAACCTATCCAATGCTGCAACATATTTCTAGGTATTCCCTCTTTTAAAAATGACGAGTTTAGAACAGCAAACTTGGTTGTGTTCTCAAAGGAGACCATTTTTTATTGAAAGGTATAAAGCCCTAAATTTTAAAGGAATATGTGGTTACCCAAATGGTATTCCAAATAAAATTAGAAAATGTTTGCCAAAATATAGTGGATCAGATTCTGAATCAGCAAACAAACACCTGCAAAATTTTTGTAATTTAATAGAAGATTATGAGGTAGAGGATGAAGATGTAGTAATGAGACTCTTTGTTTAGTCATTAGAGGATGATGCTAGGGTTTGGTTTTCAGACCTCCCTGTATGCTCAGTTTCTTCATGGATAGATTTAGAAATTGCATTCCTAGAGCAGTTTGGTGAAAGGTTTGATTTAGCCTCATTGATCATACATTTCATGAATATTCAAAAGGAAGATGAGGAGCTAGTTCCAGCCTTTAATCTTAGATTTATTAAGTTGCTCAAGCAAATCCCTGAATATATGAGACCTAATAATGCATTGTGCTTGACAATTTATTTGGCTGCATTTGATGAAGAAGTGAGTTATTTATTGAGAGATAAAGAACCAGTCACACTTCACCAGGCTTACCAATTTGCTATGGATATTGAAAACAATGAGAAATATGGAATGCCAGTAGGTTTCATTGCTGCAAGTTGTCAAAACAGTTATCAAAGTGAATGTATTTCTGCTTTTCCACAATGTTCATTAAAGGATGATTTTGCAGAGGGAAATATATTTCTGAATAATGTGTGTAGCCATGATGTGATGCATGAAGAAAATGTTGTAGAAAATGTAGGTGTATCCTATAATGATGAAAATAAAGACTGTTATCAGCCTCTAGATGAGGAGCCTACAGACACAAAATGCCTTTCAAGTGATAAAATGAAAGACATCCATGAGGTTGTGTTGTGCAGCGATATGCATATCCCAGTTATTCCTAATTATTTGTATAAGGTGGATATACAAAGCTTCACTCTGAATATAGAAGATGCTGCTTCAAGGGATGGCAGTGAATACATTAGTGATTGTCAACATTTAGATGCATATGTGAGCCTTTCAGATGATGAAATATATATGGATGCTGAATATGAGTGTTTCCTTGAAGATTCTGACCACCTTCACAGTGTAGAGGTTGAAAAATTTGAATTTGATTATCAAGGCATTGGTGAAGAGGAAAAATAGGGTCACTATTTAGAGGTGAATGGACAGCTTGCAGATGTGTGTGCTCATACAGTTGGGGATAGTGCTGGTTGCAGGGGTGACTATGAAGCTTTCAGTGTAGGGCTGCATTCCGAGTTATTTCTGCCTTCTTTGGAGACATTCCAGGTGGACATTGATGATGAGATTGCTGAGCACAGTAATGATGAATATCTAAATGACTATAAAAGTAAATTTGATTATGAGATGTTGCTTGCACCTGAATACTATTTATTTAATTCAGAGGAGCTTTTACTTTTTGAAGAAAGGCAAAATGCTGGTGTGGATTCATTTGTTTCATATGAGTCTGTTAGTTTTCCAAGCAACATCAGTGACTCATATGATGATGACAGTCTACTGCTGAAAATGGTAGATGCTTATGAATTTTGTTGTAGACTTGTTGAAGGAGAAAGGAGCAGCAGCACAAACAATTGCAATGCTGGGTGCTGCAAGTGGTTAAATGCTTTCAGGCTTCATTTGAAGAAATCAAAACAGAATCAAGTGTTTGACAAAGGAAAACTCTAGTTTTTTCCTTTTTGGTGGCCCTGGGCCGCCAAGTAAATTTTAAAAAATGTATTTTGTGATGCAGGTTGGTGTAGTTTTGACTCTGTTGCCCAATGGATAAGGACTGGTCTGCATCCCAGAGATCTGAAGTTCTTGCCATGCCTGCAAGAGGCATGTGTCCCCAGACAGAGCCTATGTTGGTGCTTAAATCTGTAGGCACCTTCCTAAACATTCAAGCATTCAAATATGCAGGCCCCTTCCCAAAAGTCCAAAAAATTCTAACACTTTCAGACTCTACAGGTCAAAATATGCATTGGCAGGTCAGAAAACTCTATCGCCCTTTGAAGAAATCAGTTAGATGCATTTCTAAATGCATATCCAGCTTAGAATGTGCATATACAAAGGGGGAATCTTTCACAGATTCCTGGGAATATTCCCGCTTTGTATATCGGGTTGCATATAGATATGCATTGAAAGATATACAAGGCCCGCGACATGCAAAGTGTACAGTGTAGCACGAGATACATGCGGCGGGGTCCTCAGATATGCAAAGATCTTTGTATCTCCAACATACAAGGTAAAATATGCATTCCTTGCATATTCTCTGAAGATTCCCTGTTTGTATGTTAGGGAGGTTTGTATGTTTGCCTTTATATATTCAACATACAAACAAAATATACAATCGAATATACAAGGAGGAAATATACATTTCGGACCTGAAGAGGAAATCAAGTTGCAATGGATGGATTTTGAGGTCCGCGGGTTGTATATCACGTTTGTATATGTGATATACAAAGCAAATGTGCAAAGGTTAAGATGCAAGCCGGACCCGATAATATTTCAAATTTGTTCTACAAGCCCCTGGCATCCGCGGCTTGCATGTTTGTATGCTTGTATATGTGCGATGTACAAAGGGAAAGTGCAAATGTTAGATACAGGCTGGACTTCAAGACGAATGCAACGTGTTTCATAATTTTTGAAATCTGTGCCTTGTATGTTGGCGATTGTACATGCCAATATACATTCAAAAGATACAAAACAAAGACATACAACCCGGACGCGAAGGAGAAATGAAATGCAGTGAATAAATATTTGGGGTCCGGCTTGTATATAGGGTAATTGTATATGCATCTAAACATGCATATACAAGGGTGAAAAAGGCAAAATGAGAACAGGAAAAGTCAGCAATGGATGCATAAGGTGCTGACGTGGCACGACCTCATTGGTGGGTGACTTTTCAGTAGGTTTTGGAGCCTTTAAATCTCAGCGATGGAATCAGGATCAATGGCCAGGTTTTAAAGTTTCATGCGTGGGTTTTCTTTGCATCCACAGGTGGTGTGTTGAGCGGGAAAATAGTAGATGCATCTGCTGCTACATTTCAAAGGGCCCTGTGGGTAGCTGAGGCAATAATGGCAAACTTGCAAAGGATGATCGATGGAGTTGATAGGTCAACCACCCGATTGATGAAGAAAATCCCTGGGCGGCGGTGCAAATCCTGAGTTCACCTGCTCATTCCTCTTTGTCTCTCTGCTGCATTGATGTTTTTGAGTGCCATTTCTCATACGGTGTATCTGGTGACTTTTTGACCAACCATGTAATTAATTTTGCTGAGTTCACAGTCTTGGTATAAAAGCCAAACTGTGTTACTCATGGTGTTCGTTGAAGATTTGGGCAATTTTTTGTGTGAATAACAAAAAAATAGAGCATTTCCTATTTGTTTTATCTCTGTGGAGTTTATGTGTTGCATCTGTAATGTATCTTGCACATATGTTCAGTTTCTTGCAATTGTATATGAAAAATGCATTATTGCATGTATTTATCTATCTGTCTCCACTTGTTGCATGCACTTTCTTCTTTTGAATCTGGTTGCAAAGTGTTTCTTAGATTCTAAGGTATAGTTTTGTTGTATCACATACTTGATCTCTAACTTCCATTCAAGGAGTGGATTAAATTGTTTTAGGTTAAGGTATGGAGAAGAATGTATGTCAACTGGGATATCTGTAAGTATGGATAGTTAAATACCTTTTCTTGGGTGGTGTTTGTAAGGCAAGCATCAAATTTGACCCCCTGAAACTCGAATCACAGTTGCAAGCCATTCTCTTGTATATGTCTAGTTGACTCCTTGCCCTGAGATAGGCACCGGTCTGCTTCTGGATTACTAGTTATGATCCAAAACCCCTGTCTTGCATCCAAACCATCAAATTCAAACCATCCAAAACCCATTAGTTGTAGGAGTAGGATTAGGAGCCCCTACATACTCTCATCCATAACCAGACACATATGTCCAAGAATGTTGCTAACCTTGTGATTTGTGACACAAATCTTGGTCCACACATGAGAGTATTCTGCCTGTTATCACAAAGATAAATCTTTCTATCATAGGGCAAGTCAATGTTACATCTTTAGCAAATAGGGACACCCCCCTTGGTGTGGCAGAACCAGAAGTGAAGGGGAGGCAGCTCACACAACCTCTTATATTTGTTGGCCGAATCTGCCTGTGCATTAGAACTGGCAAACCCACTACTGATTTGGAAATAAATACCAACACCACCTTGCCAATCCCACTCCTGAGGACATTGTGCATGAGGTGTAGAGAGTGTAACACCTAAAAAAGGTAGGGTTTGTTAGTTTTTATGAATTTGAAAAGAAATTATTAATTTTGCAATATTTTGATTGCATTTTTATCTTGAATTTTCAGCCAATGAGGCATCACAAAACCCTAATCCAACAAAGGAGGCTCAAAACAACCCCCCTCAAACTAAGGAGAACCCTCAAAACCCCTCACCATCAAAGAGACACACAAGAAAACTATTTAGGGTGAATTGAAGAAAACAAAAAACAACTTGAAACCCTAACTGAAACATTAAATACTCCAAATGCAAGCACCGATCGTAAGAGAGCCCTTGCCAAGTCATTAGAGGTCATTGTTTCTCATATTGAATCAATGACAAACCAAATCACTGAAAGGAATACTATAGGGAGAGGAGTCGGCAATACTATGCTGACAAATTGTCTTACAAACAAGTTAAGGACAAAAAAATTATGAAATCTCAATTATGCGCGCAATTTATCGATCCTAAAACTACACAAACACTAGAAGCGAGTTGCAAACAGTTCCTGATTCATTGGTGTGTGCACGATGGTATATCCCAAAACTTTTGGGATAGATGGTACATGGTCTTTGATGAGCATCCTTGTAATAACAATGAGGTGCCACAATATTTCCTGAGGAGACTCTATTGTGAGTTCGTCCTCAACTAGATTCCTAATTACTTTGACATTTGGGAGTTCTAGGGCAGAGGTGGTGGCTTTGCCCAAGATAGACAGGGGCACATCAAGACCAAAATTGCATACCTAGACCCCTCATGAGGCCAACACATATCTCACTCCCTTCGACTTTGAAGGAGAGTGTTGAGGTGGAGACACTGCATTCATTGAGTTCTCTCACCTAGTCTCTAGCACAACATGGAGATGATCTTACCTAGGCTGATGAGGGTGAGAGCAATAGGTGTCGTTGGTCCCCACATCTTTGTAATTCATCTGGGAGTTTGTCTGATTATGGGACCCATGACTCTCGCCATGTAGGCAATCCATATGATGATGCAGAGTGTCAGGACACTACGACATAAGGGCAACAACTAGTGATGGACACATCCATATTGGATGATATTGCCCTCACAGATGTTGTCTTACAGGAAATGTTTGGTATTGACTCCGAGGTAATTTTATACAAGGTTCATCTTGATTTAATATATTTGTATTTGAATTTTCTAATTAATTATATGAGTATCTATATTATAAGTCAAAATTAATGTATGTAATTGTCTGCACTATGAAATTCCAGGGTCAAAGTATTCATCCTGCATCTATTAGTCATCCAATGTAGGGTTATGAGAGGAGGTCCAGTCAACAGGTATGTAATTCATCACAAGATCGTAAATTAGTACATATATCAATGGTAATCTTAGTGAGAACTTGATAATGAACAGGGAGCTTCACCATCACCACCATGATTTCCTTGGTCCCCTCCACGCAAAAGCACTTTCACTGAGGTAAATTTTACCATTTGTAAACATTATGCATTTAAATAATGTTATGTATCTATTTTGGTCAAATAACCTTGAACTCTATTTTCAGATGTTGAATATGTAGACTCCTCATCTTCGTCAGTCAACGGAGGTGGGCATTGCTGCAACTATTTTATCTGCAGATCCTTCGACTGAGGTATGAGCCAGTAACATGTAAATATCATTTTTTATTTCTTGTTTTATCTCATGTCATTAAATGTACATAAATGATATTCATGTTTACTTAATTTTACTTCTTCATGCTTCTCACAGGAGGTCACAACTCCAACCCGTCCAGCTATGGATGAAGAGATACAAAAAATGATCGAGAGGGATCACTAGGTAGTGGTAAGTGATTTATTATATATGTCATGTTATATATTTCATGATTTCTATATTAATGTGGATATTGTTTGATTGTATTAACAGGTGGAGCTTCAAAAATCTCTATCGAAGTCTACTTGATGGGAGAGAGAGGATGAGTCACTAATTGACTCTCCATCTTCATGGCCAAATAAGGGTCATTGATTATTTGATAGCAGTTCATAGGAAATTTGATTTTGGGACATTTTTTGTATGCCTATATGGATTTGTATACATACTTTTGTATTTTACCAATTTATATCTTTGTATATGCATGTATAGCTTTGTTTGTACATGCCTATATGGCTTTATATATACACTATATGTTATTTTCACGACATTATGTATATGACATTTTAAATTAAATATAATATGATGATCAATTATGGTTACATGATAGATATTGGTTAAATTACACGTGCCAATTACATTTGCTTGAAAGTTTCTAAATCCTTTTCAAAAAATCCATTTTGTGCATATCTTGCAATCATTGCATTCCATGAGACTACATTTCTTTGAGGCATCATGTCAAATAGTTCATGTACCTTGTTTATGCTTCCACACTTTGCATACATGTCTACAAGGGCAGCTACAAATACAACATCTCAGAAAATTCCTATATCCTTTATGCTTTGATGGTTGTCCATACCCTGTTCCAAAAATCCTATTTTTCCATAGGCAAGGAGGATGCTTGCAAAGGTTATGGAATTTGGTTTTACACATGCCAATTGCATTTTCTTGAAAGATTCTAAAGCCTTTTTGAAAAAATCCAATTTGTGCATATCTTGCAATCATTGCATTCCATGAGGCAACATTTCTTTGAGGCATCATGTCAAACAGTACATGTGCCTTGTCTATGCTTCCACACTTTGCATACATGTCTCCTAGGGTAGTTGCAAATATAACATCTGTCAAAATTCCCATATCCTTTATGCTTTGATGGATGTCCATACCATGTTCCGAAGATCCCATTTTGGCATAGGCAAGGAGGATGTTGGCTAAGGTTGTGGAATTTGGCTTTACACCCACCAATTGCATTTTCTTGAAATTTTCTAAAGCCTTATCAAAAAATCTATTTTGTGCATATCTTACAATCATTACATTCCATGAGACAACATTTCTTTGAGGCATCATGTCAAATAGTTCACGTTCCTTGTCTATGCTACCACACTTTGCATACATGTCTCATAGGGCAGTTGCAACTACAACATCTGATGAAATTCCCATATTCTTTATGCTTTGATGGTTGTCCATACCCTGTTCCGAAGATCCCATTTGGGAATAGACAAGGAGGATGTTGGCTAAGGTTGTGGAATTTGGATTTACACCTGCCAGTTGCATTTGCTTGAAAGTTTCTAAAGCCTTATAAAAAAACATTTTGCGCATATCTTGCAATCATTACATTCCATGAGACAACATTTATTTGAGGCATCATGTCAAATAGTTCATGTGCCCTGTCTATGCTTCCACACTGTATACATGTCTCATAGAGTGGTTGTAACTACAACATCTGATGAAATTCCCATATCCTTTATGCTTTGATCGATGTTCATACCCTGTTCTAAAGATTGCATTTTGGCACAGCCAAGGAGGATGTTGGCTAAGGTTGTGGAATTTGACTTTACACCCACCAATTACATTTTCTTGAAAGTTTCTAAAGCCTTATCAAAAATTCCATTTTGTGCATATCTTGCAATCATTACATTCCATGAGACAACATTTCTTCAAGCCATCATGTCAAACAGTTCACATACCTTGTCTATGCTTCCACACTTTGCATACACGTCTCATCAAGAAGTTGAAACTACAACATCTGACAAAGTTCCCATATCCTTTATGCTTTGATGGATGTCCATACTCTGTTCCAAAGATCTCATTTGGGCATAGATAAGGAGGATGTTGGCTAAGGTTGTAGAATTTGGCTTTACACCCGCCAATTGCATTTGCTTGAAAGTTTCTAAAGCTTTATCAAAAAAATGATTTTAAGCATATCTTGCAATCATTGCATTCCATGAGATAGCATTTCTTTGAGGCATCATGTCAAATAGTTCATATGCCTTGTCTATGCTTCCACACTTTGCATACATGTCTCATAGGGCAGTTGCAACTACAAAATCTGATGAAATTCCCATATCCTTTATGCTTTGATGGATGTCCATACCCTATTTCAAAGATCCCATTTGGGTATAGACAAGGAGGATGTTGACTAAGGTTGTGGAATTTGGCTTGACACCTGCCAATTGCATTTGCTTGAAAGTTTCTAAAGCCTTATAAAAAAAACCATTTTGCGCATAACTTGCAATCATTGCATTCCATGAGACAATATTTCTTTGATGCATCATGTCAAATAGTTCACATGCCTTGTCTATGCTTCCACACTTTGTATACATGTTTCATAAGGCAGTTGCAACTACAACATCTGACGAAATTCCCATATCCTTTATGCTTTGATGGATGTACATACCTTGTTTTGAAGATCCCATTTGGGCATAGACAAGGAGGATGTTGGATAAGGTTGTGAATTTGGATTTACACACTCCAATTGCATTTTCTTGAAGGTTTCTAAAGCCTTATCAAAAAATCCATTTTGTGCATATCTTGCAATCATGGCATTCCATGAGAGTGCATTTCTTTGAGGCATCATGTCAAATAGTTCACATGCCTTGTCTATGCTTCCACACTTTGCATACATGTCTCCTAGGGTAGTTGCAACTACAACATCTAACAAAATTCCCATATCCTTTATGCTTTGATGGATGACCATACCCTGTTCCAAAGATCCCATTTTGGCATAGGCAAGGAGGATGTTGGCTAAGGTTGTGGAATTTAGCTTTACACCTGCCAATTGCATTTGCTTGAAATTTTCTAAAGCCTTATCAAAAACTCTATTTGTGTATATCATGCAATCATTGCATTCCATAAGACAACATTTCTTTAAGGCATCATGTCAAACAGTTCACATGCCTTGTTTATGCTTCCACCCTTTGCATACATATCTCTCAAGGCAGTTGCAACTACAATATCTGACGAAATTTCCATATCCTTTATGCTTTGACATATGTCCATACCCTATTCGAAAGATCCCATTTGGGCATAGACAAGGAGGATGCTGGTTAAGGTTGTGGAATTTGGCTTTACACCCACCAATTGCGTTTTCTTTAAAGTTTCTAAAGCCTTATCAAAAAATCTATTTTGTGCATATCCTACAATCATTGCATTCCATGAGATAGCATTTCTTTAAGGCATCATGTCAAATAATTCACGTGCCTTGTCTATTCTTCCACACTTTGCATACATGTCTCCCAAGCCAGTGGCAACTACAACATCTGATGAAATTCCCATATTCTTTATCATTTGATGGATGTCCATACCCTATTCTGAAGATCCCATTTTGGCATAGGCAAGGAGGATGCTAGCAAAGGTTGTGGAACTTGGCTTTACACCCGCCAATTGCATTTTTTCTTGAAAGTTTCTAAAGCCTTATCAAAAATCCATTTTGTGCATATCCTGTAATCATTGCATTCCATGAGACATCATTTCTTTGAGTCATCATGTCAAACAGTTCACGTGCCTTGTCTATGCTTCCACACTTTGCATACATGTCTCACAAGGTAGTTGCAACTACAACATCTAAAAAAATTCCCATATCCTTTATGCTTTAACGGATGACCATACCCTATTCCAAAGATCCCATTTTTGGCATAGGCAAGGAGGATGTTGGCTAAGGTTGTAGAATTTGGCTTTACACCCGCCAATTGCATTTTCTTGAAAGTTTCTAAAGCCTTATCAAAAAATCCATTTTGTGCATATCTTGCAATCATTGCATTCCATGAGACAATATTTCTTTGAGGAATCATGTCAAACAGTTCGCGTGCCTTGTCTATGCTTGCACACTTTGCATACATGTATCCCAGGGTAGTTGCAACTACAACATCTGATGAAATTCCCATATCCTTTATGCTTTGATGGATGTCCATACCCTATTCCAAAGGTCCCATTTTGGCATAGGCAAGGAGGATGCTGGCTAAGGTTGTTGAATTTGGCTTTACACCCTTAAAGACTTGGTATACTTTAAAGAAAGATGACAGGTAAAGTGACAGGTTCTCAAGGATATATATAGTTAGTTAGTGAGGAATTCAATAAATTTACTCATTATAGAGTTAATTTTAATACAAACCTATGTTTTATTTGTTAAACTAATAATTTAAACATTGCCAAGGGAAATGGACATACACAAAATCTAAATGGGTTAAAGATTTATATTGATTAAACTTAGTCTATAGATAAATTATAAGGATTTTAATCATGAACCTAATAATATTATTAGTAGTATTTTAATCATGAACCTAATAACAAAAAATAGACAAAGTATAAAGTGACAAACTCAAGCATTGATGATTTTAATCATGAACCTATCCTGTAAGTCTTAGTAAAAAGGAAGTCATTCTTATAATTAATCAAAACAAGTAATAAAAAATCAAATAGTCAATCAAAACAATTAACAAAAAAGATCCCCTTCAAGTCATGTTTATCCTAGGGTTTGTTGAGTTGCCATTGGCAACCAAACCCTAGGTCTTCATGACACCATATTATCTTGATTTTGGCAAGAAAACTTGATATGCATCCTTGAATTCACTCATAATTCATAAAATTATCATGTCAAGCTTGCTATCTATCTAAGATGAAGTCTAAAACAAGAAGATCCATGATACATTTAAGCTCTCCCATGCATGAAGACTATTATGATAGTCAAAACAACACTTTCACCCTTTTTCCCTTTCATAAATCATAATGTAAAAGTTAATCTAAATCATAAAAAAGTTAATATTATATAGCTTTATGCACCCTCCCACATGTGTGGACCCAGGATAAGGATTTTGGGCATAAAAAAGGGCTTTATAATAGTTTATAGGGAAAGGCAATCTTATAATGATAAACCCAACAAAGTCTAACACATTTTCATATAATTTAACACTTTTGAGGCTTAAGGAACTCTTTTCCATACAATTACCTATGTGGGCCCCATTAGTGATCTCATAACATTAGTGAAAGGTAATGGCCAAGTAGGTAATGGCCTCTAGTAGCATTGACCCACCCACCCTGACGTGTTGTCACAGTCGATTCGGCCCCATGAGGTGGGAAGAAGAAAATTTGTCTATTGGCACCTTTTCATTGCTCTCAAATGATGCGTTTTGCAAGAATGCATACATTGTTGGCATGGTCAAATGGTCTGGAGTTGACCAAAACTGAGATAGGGTACTCTAGGGACCCAACGTCCACCTATAGGTCTAGACAAAACATTTGCAGGTGCCATAGATCAAGAGAAAAGGCAAGTGAAAGTTTTTCAACTTTTTACTCTTTGGGCTCTTCAAAGACTTCTGGTGCAACATAGCCTGGAAAGATCGAGAGACTTGGGAAATGAGGCCTCCAGTAGCATTGACCCACCCACCCCAATGTATTGGTGCAGTCGTTTCGGCCCCACGAGGTGGGAAGAAGAAAATATGTCTGTTGGCATGAAATGTCCCTTAACTAATTTTTATAACATATTGCAGATCTGAAACATAAATTTGCAAAATATCTCATAAAAATACCGATTTCACCAAAACTAGTCAACTAGTCTCACACAGAACAACACACCAAATCAACTGAAACACTACATTAAGTTATTATTTGAGTTTTTTGATGAAAATAACATGGAATCAAGTCTGAGACATTGACTAACAGCAACAAGAAACACTATGAACTTATACAACCAAAAACTATGCAAAACCCACAAAACTATGTATCCTGTTTACACCGAATATCAGTGCAAATGTCATAAACTGGCATAGTTTGATTTTCCCATAGGAAATATACAAAATCTGATCTGATACAGTAGGAATAACACCAATGAATATCACCTACAACACTCACAACAAACTTCTGCAATATTACCCACAACACCAACTGCAAACTGCACACAAACTAGATTACACAATGTGTATTTCAACACCTAGATATTGCACATGCAACATTTCCTGAGATCAAACCATCAATACCCAACTACTCCAATCTGATATAGACCTCTGAAATGGATGAAATGAAACTCCTACAATAACGTACAATGACATGCAACCACAAATACATAAAAAGGCAACTACAACTAGGAGAATAAACACTGTCGCACCACTGAAACACCATAAACCCAACTCAAACTGATAGAGTTGATCTATGATGGTTGGGATGGATGTGTAGAAGAAAAAACATAGCTATCCACATACTACACAACAAAAACACCATTCACTGCTTTAGAAAATGTTGAAACATCTAAAAACACCTATAAACCAAAACACTAAAAACTGTCAAACTTCCCTGAATCTTTAATGCAAATGTAACCTCTGGGTGAGATTACCCTCTAAGATCTAAAGCTAAACAACCTTAGATAACTTTAAACCCCCAAACAAACACCCAAGAGTCTCCAGCTTCAATGGATACATTGCCCACTGAAAAATACACAAGCTAAACAACTCTGTGAAGAAAAATGTTCAAACAACAATAATGTTGCAAATGAAAAGCCTTTGTTTTTTATGTCATTGACAATTTGGGCACCCAAATAACAATGACATGCTTGCTGGAAAATCATTATTAATTCCCAAAATAATATTTTCTAAAAAACTCCACCACTCCAAGTTGTCAGTTCAACCAAAAAAGCCATAAATAGAAAGATTTCCCATAACACAAAAATCTGCTTTTTTGCTCCACTAAATCTCAACACCTTGCTTTATGCATGTATTTATTTATTATTATTTATTTAATATTTATTTGGTAGGATTTGGAAGTTGCACCTAACAATATAATATTAAATAAATATTATTTCCCAATGCAATCTTGTGATTTTGACCTGCTATTTTCAGACATCAAGACTTACTAAAAATAGAAACTACTGTTTTTGGAAAGGGGACATGACAACTTTTCACTGCTCTCAAATGACGCATTTTGCAAGAATACATATGTTGTTGGCACGGTCAAATGGTCTGGAGTTGACCAAAACTAAGACAACGTACTGTAGAGGGACCCAACGTCCACCTGTAGGTCCAGACAAAACATTCGTAGGTTCCATAGATCGAGAGAAAAGGTAAGCAAATTTTTTTCAACTTTTTGCTCTTTGGGCTCTTCAGAGACTCCTAGTGCAACATAGCCTAAAAAGATCAGGATACTTGGAAAAACTAACCAAGGCCTCCAGTAGCATCCACCTACCCACCCCGACATGTTGGCACAATCAGTTCAACCCCACGAGGTGGGAAGAAGAAAATATGTCTGTAGGCACCTTTTCACTGCTCTTAAATGACACATTTTGCAAGAATGCATATGTTGTCGGCACGCTCAAACGGTCTGGAGTTGACCAAAACTAAGATAGGGTACTATAGAGGGACCCAACATCCACCTATAGGTCTAGACAAAACATTCGTAGGTGCCATAGATCGAGAGAAAAGGAAGACAAAAAATTTTCAACTTTTTGCTCTTTGGGCTCTTCAGAGACTCCTGGTGCAACATAGCCTGGAAAGATCGACAGACCTGGGAAACAAACTGAGGCCTCCAATAGCATCCACTCACCCACCTCGATGAGTTGGCACAGTTGGTTCGGCCTCATGAGGTGGGAAGAAGAAAATATGCCGGTTGGCACCTTTTCACTGCTCTCAAATGATGCATTTTGCAAGAATGCATACATTGTTGGTACGATCAAACGGTCTGGATTTGACCAAAACTAAGACAAGCTTTTGTAGAGGGACCCGACATCCACCTGTAGGCCTAGACAGAACATTTGTAGGTGCCATAGGTCGAGAGAAAAGGTAGGTAAAAGTTTTTCAACTTTTTGCTCTTTGGGCTCTTCAGAGACTCCTGGTGCAATGTAGCCTGAAAGGATCGGGAGACTTGGGGAACAAACCAAAGCCTCATCTAGTGTTCACAATCCCACCCAAATGTGTTGGCATAGTCGGTTCGGCCCCACGAGACAAGGAATGCAAAATATGGCTCCTAAAAAGTTTCTGTTGAACATTAATACACTTTTTGCAACATTCATAGATCGTCACCACTGTCAAATGGTTTGGAGATAATAAAAACTAAGAGATAGGTTATTGTGGAGGGACTCTATATGTAGCTATAGGTTTAGACAAAACAATCATAGGTGCCACGATTTTGAGTACCAGTCTATAATACTTTGGCATTTTTTTGCACTTAGGTCTCTTAAGAGACTTTGTCAGAATAGTGTAGCTCAGAAGGATTGAGAAACCTGTGGAATGAACTGAGGCTTCCCCTAACATTCACCTACCCACATAGATGTTTTGGCATTGTCAGTTTGGCCCCACGACTCACGAAATGAAATTTATGCTCGCAAACAACTTTTCATTGAACACAAATGATGCTTTTTGCAACTTTTGAAATATTGTCGCCATGACCATATGGAATGAACATTTCAAAAACTAAGAGACGTTATTGTGGAGGGACCCTACATGACCTAGTACATCTAGATGCAACATTCCTAGGTGCCATAAATTCTAAGAAACAATCTGTCAAAGTTTGGCAAATTTTGGCACCTAGGACTCTTAAGAGAAAGCATCGGCACAATGCAACTAGGAACAATCAGGATAGTTAAGGTGCGAAACAGGACCTTTTCTAGCATTCAACCACCCACCTGGATGTGCAGACACTATTGGTTTGGTCCCACAATGCATGAAACAAAATTTATGCTCACCGACAACTTTTCATTAAACACAAATGACGCTTTTGCACCTTTTGAAATATTGTCGCCACGACTACTTGAATGAACATTTCAAAAATTGAGAGAGGTTATTGTGGAGGGACCCTACGTGACCCTGTAGATCTAGAAAAAATGTTCCTAGGTGCCACAAATTCCAAGAAACAGTCTGTCAAAGTTTGGCAATTTTTGGCACTCAGGGCTCTTAAGAGAAAGCATTGACATAGTGCAGCCGGGAACGATTGGGATAGTTGAGGTGTGAAATAGGACCTTGCCTACTATTCAACCGCCCACTCGGACATGTTGGCGCCATCAGTTTGGCCACACAATGCACAAAATAAAATTTATACTCACCGACAACTTTTCATTGAACACAAATGATGTTTTTTGCAACTTTTGAAATATTGTCGCCACGACCAAATGGAATTAACATTTAAAAAATTAAGAGAGGTTATTGTGGAGGGACCCTACATAACCCTATAGGTCTAGAAGGAATGTCCCTAGGTGCCACAAATTCTAAGAAACAGTCCGTCAAAGTTTGGCAATTTTTGGCACTTAGGGCTCTTAAGAGAAAGTGTCATCACAATGCAGTCGGGAACAATCAGGATAGTTGAGGTGTGAAAAAGGACCTTGTCTAGAGTTCACCTACCCACCCAGATGTGTTGGCACTATCAGTTTGGTCCCATGAAGGATGAAACAAAATATGTGCTCACCGACAACTTTTCATTAAACACAAATGATGCTTTTTGCAACTTTTGAAATATTGTCGCCATGACCATATGGAATGAACATTTCAAAAACTGAGAGAGGTTATTGTGAAGGAACCCTACGTGACCCTAAAGGACGTCAATAGAGGATGTACTAGAGGACACACTAGAGGATATCAATAGAACTAAAATTAGAGGACATCAATAGAACTAAAATTAGAGACATGATCATACACATATACAAATATATATCATCTATACATATAAACGACATGAGAAAGTTAGTGTACATAGTCATACACATAAACAAGAGTGTTGTACATAATCATATGCATAAACAAGAGTATTTCACATAAGTATCTCATAAGAGACATGATATTAGAGACATAATTGTAGAGAAGGAACAAAATTTTACTTATATAAATATACAAATCAACTGTATATATTCATAAATGAGCATGAAATTACAAAGTTTTTTTATTTACAATCAATCCAATGGGCCATCTGGGTCTACTCTACTCTTTATTGTGTCGAGTATTACCTCGTGATCAGACTCATGAACCTCCACAAGGTCATGTTCAATGGTCTACCCCCATATTTGATCAAATGAACATTTTATGCCACAACAAGTTTAGAATAATGAAGAATCTTCCTATGTGTATCAAAGTCCTTGAACAACCACACATTAGACTTCTTCATTGGGTACCTTCTAATCCATGTTCTAGTAACAACCACTAATCTTGTAGGGTACTCGATGTTTTCTCCATCTATAACAGGGGCATCTTTTTTTTAGCTCAACACAAATAATAATTTGTTCCTTCTTCATTGTCATCAGCTACAATAATTGCATGAACATGCCCTGCATTAATATGTGCATTTAGTTCGATGAATATAGTCAACAATACAAAATAAATACAAAATAAGATGGAATATTGAATTTTATTAAATTTGAATGCTAATAATACCTGGTTGAACTAGATCTGAAACATGGTCAAAGTCAACTGATGATTCAATCTCCGTGAGTTGTAGTGCTATCAGGAGTTGATATGTGTCAATTGCGCTTAGACTTCTTGTACACCATTCATTGACCGACTCTTTTGACTCACATTCTAACATGCCTTCTCATATTACTCGAAGAAACTCAAGAATTTACAAGAAAGTAAATAAACATGGTAAACATGAGTGAGAAATATTTTTAAATAAATACCATTTGCATAATCACCAAGAAATAAAGTATATCTTTCTAAATATTTTCAATCCTGAAATCACAACATATTCAAACATAGAATCATTTCATTGTATATTTACAATACATAAATTGCGATTGGCATGAAGAATAGTCTTACATCATAAATTTGACTATCATAAGTCATAACATGGAATATACTGCATCTGGAATATTGATATTTGTCTTCACAAGTCTTAGCTTGTCTTTTACTTGGGAGGGAGAGCATCATTCAAGTGCTTTACCTCCAACCACAGACTGGCAGTCCCCCGCACACCTTCCTTCCTAGAAGTGGCCCTACCCTTCATGAAGAGTATAGATATATGGAACCAATAGGTTTTTTCTATCTGAGTCTCTAGTGTTGTGTCCTACATAACCAACATAATCATACAACTATAGACTCCTTCTAACTGAGTATGACACTACTGGATGGTTACGCAAATCTGAGCATAGTGAACTAACTAATGCATGTAGAGACAGATGCACTACTTTGGCCAAAGATTTAATATAAATAGACGTTCACAATTAATGTAGTCGTGAGTTCACACACCTTTGACTCGACTTGGAGACTATCTCATTCTACAACTTGACTTCCCTCACTTAGTAATTCTAGACATAAGCTTGTCTGTACGGTAATCCATTCTAGTCAATCTAACTTAATCCTTAATCTAGGATATACATGCAATATATAGGTTTAGGTAATTCCAACCTTTCAGAGAAGATCCCTCTTCGCATACTTGCAATTTCTAGGGTCTATGACCTCCTATCATTCTAGTCTTTGACTCAAATATCAAACATCCTTGTGCAATTATAATAAGTTTCGACTCTATCATAGAATCACTTAAATTTGTCAAAGTACTTACTCTTTCTGTCTTACTCTATGGTTTACTTGACTCTTCATTGTCGACCAATAAGTACAAAAATAATGTCATATCTGACATCAGGGTTATAAATTTTCTACATCTTTCAGGTTATGATTCTAGGGTTTAACTTTTCTAATCCAGTGCATGGAAATATCAATACCCTTGTTTTCCAAATATAATAACATATATAATATAATGTGGAAACAAATACCACTAGTCTTCCCTAGACCTCTTCGCTTTGTTTGAACCCACATTCAAAAAACATGAATAATTCTAGTATATGAGATATATCCTCATCCATATAATTTTTTGATAAATACTATCATTTTTAATAACTAGTCTTTTGACTAAGTTCAATCTATCAACCCTAATAGGTTTGATTCGTAAAAGATAATAAAATACTTTCAACCTCTTGGTCAACTTAATTCTACCAACTTTCCATTAAAGACAAGTTATAAACTCATATGTATTTCTTCCTTTATAATTATGACACATAAATCTTTATCAATAATTTTAAGTACAACAATCATGTGGGGTTAAGTTTCGATTCTCCCAACATGCCCCAAACTTGGAATAAATCATATCAGGGATTAATCACAGTCTTCATCATACTTTAAGGATCAATTTTCCATTTTCGTAGATTCCCTTTTCTTACTTAGAATTTAAGTATAATAATATAATACAATGAGAGTAAAATACCTTTTAGTCTTCTCTAGCCCACTTAGGCACTATACGTATCCTCGGTGTTCATAATACATAGGATACGAGTATACTATTGATAATATAAACATTCTTGACTAAGGTCAATCTTATATTCCATTTAGTTTTGAACACAATGCAAAACTTACAGTCTTATTGGATTTCATGTGTTCAGTGTTGTCTTTCATTATAGAATAGGGTATGAACTCATGCATGATACCCATCGAGTATCATAGTTGTAAAATATGAAAGTGGTAATATATCATCGACCTTGGATTTTAATAAAGATATCAAGATCTTTCTATTTGCTCTTGGCAAGAGGTTATCTATCATAAAACCTTATGATCACCCTCATTAAAACTTGTATATAAACAAGTCTTGAGATAAGTACCATCTCTTTCTAGACTTACAAGTCTTTGACTGCTAAGTCTAAATAGGATTCTATAAAGACTGCATAAAGACTTAAACTTTCCTTAGCATCTCTTGCTTAAACTGAAATATTCTAGGTTTATATCTACTCGGCCTTTCAATTTGCCAAGGTTTACGAAACAATACTCAATAGTTATAAGCTGGGATTATAGTCCTTCGACTTACTTTCCTACGACCTACATAGGTTAACCATTCTATGTCCTATAGAATTACCTTTAAAGGAATTAGTCTTTACTATAGAACATATATTCAAAAGGTCATTCAGCCTTAGGTTACTCAGTATTTTTCAAAGCTTATTAGTCGAGTGCTCCCTTAGTAGGATAGTTTGTTTATCGGTCTTAAGCACATGGTTTTACTAGGATTATCTACCTTATACCCTAATAGAGAAATACATGATACACTGGCCATTTGCACACCGAGATAGTCTAAAACTATCAGCCAGGATTACACAAATACTCTCAAAGTTATAAAGGCCATATAACATACAGTGTTATTCTATTTCTTATGGTCAAATAAACAATGATATATATATATATATATATATATATATATATATATATATGTATGTATGTATGTATGTATGTATGTATGTATGTATATGTAGATATATGTGTATATATATATATATGTGTGTGTATATGTGTGTGTATATATATGTATATATTATACATATACACACACACACATATATATATACACACACAGATATATATATATGTGTGTGTGTGTGTGTATCTATATATGTGTATATCTATATATACACATATATATAGATATACACACACATATATATATATGTATGTATATATTACTTCTTTTGGCCATAGAAACTTAAGAGCTAAATAAGTTTTAACGGCTATAAAAATCAGAGCTAAGTTAAGTTTTATTGGCTATAAAACATAGATATTCTCTATCTTATCTATGCTTTCTTAGCTGCTATGATCTTACTCTCTATGTTGCACATTACTTGATGAACCTAAGTAAAAGTCTTCCATGCAAGTATATAGAAGATAGAGTTATTTGCAAAGAAATAAAGAGACAAAGCTTTGGAAGAATAAATGCCTACCTCTTACGTTAGCTTTCCTACCAGTAGCTAATGAATAAGCTCTTAGTTTGCTTTTTAACGTTACTTGATAAGTGTGCTTCCACAAATATATATGTGTGTGTGTGTGTGTGTGTGTGTGTGTGTGTGTACACACACATATATATACACACACACATATATATACACACAAATATATATGTGTGTGTATATATATAGAGAGAGAGACACATATATACACAAATATAAATACACACACATATATATACACACAGATATATATATATATATGTGTGTGTGTGTGTGTGTATAGATAGACACATATATACACACACATATATATACACACAAACATATATATATATATATATATATATATTACTTCTTTTGGCAATAGAAACTTACAGAGCTAAATAAGTTTTAACGGCTATAAAAATCAAAGCTAAGTTAAGTTTTATCGGCTATAAAACATAGATATTCTCTATCTTATCTATGCTTTCTTAGCTGCTATGATCTTACTCTCTATGTTGCACATTACTTGATGATCCTAAGTAAAAGTCTTCCATGCAAGTATAAAGAAGATAGAGTTATTTGCAAAGAAATAAAGAGACAAAGCTTTGGAAGAATAAATGCCTACCTCTTACATTAGCTTTCCTACCACTAGCTGATGAATAAGCTCTTAGTTTGCTCTTTAACGTTACTTGATAAGTGTGCTTCCACGAATATTATCACAACCTCTATGAGAATGTTTCACGTGGATGCTTTCACAGTCCTAACTGTTGTTTGACACTTTCTTTTCTTATTCTTTTGTGCTATTAAGCCATATGATATCACAGTGTAGTCTCTCTAACTTCAACGATATAACCTTTTAAGGCTTCAACTATACTGCAAACTTGCACCATAAGAGGTTCAGGGAATACGCTGAAAGAACAAGTGACAAATTTAAAAACTATTCCAGTGTGAATCCTCATTTAAGCACCATTTTGCTTCACATATAAATGTCTATCCACTCTTTCTTTGCATCTTACCTTTAGCAACATGATCATGTGCTACCATCATGATCCCACCAAAACTTGTTATATATATATATATATATATATATATATATATATATATATATATATATATATATATATATTCCCTCAAAGGTATCCCTCCATGTCTCTATCTAGAGAAACTTCTATGGAGATCACATTCCACTCCCTTTCAGAAACCGTTTTCCTCTTTTAATTCCCACAATGGCCTCTATAATAAAGGAGGTGATGGTCTTATTAACATTTTGACCACTACACTAGATCCCGCGAGGCCTTGGCAAAAACTTTGCCTAAAATCACGCTTCACTCACATGCTAGAGTAGTGGAGTAGTTGGTCTTAATGACCATACTCATAGTCCCACTTAACTCCTTATTGGTCGTGGGGATGGGAGTTGAGTACTCTCTTAAATACATAAAGAGGTTTACAATAAATACTATCATACCACGATGTATAGAAGCTTTTCAACATCATGTTATAAATACAAACTTATAGATAGTATCTAAATAGATATAAAATAACATAGTGTAGTTATGAACAATGTACTCTTACGATGTTCCAAACACTTGGCAAGATTACGAGAATGGGGTCGAGGTATCTTTCCCCTCTCGACCTTGCGTAAACACTTAAAATAAATAGGTTATCTTAATGGAATTCATACCAGAATTACCAATAAATAAATAGTTTAACCACTAATAATATTTTCTCTTGAATATAACTATATTCTTATCAGTCAAGGACTAACAACTATCAATCATTTCCGTGTCGATGGTCAAACTACTCTACTTAGTTTACGACAAAACATAAACTCATTGGGTTTTTGACAAATTGATGACTATTGAATCAACACCAAACTTAAACTGGTTGGGGTTGAACACAACTTACCAACTTGACAATGATTCACTAATTGTGCAAGAACAAGACTAAGATGGTGACAACCTATTATTTTCCTTATATCTATTCCCTTATCTCTGATGATGCTCTCCCTCCCTTTCTCGGAGGGGAAAAAACTTGTTTTCTGAATATAACTTGCAATCACCAACTGTGATTAGTGTATCAATAATCAATTCATAATCCTTATGAAATTATAACATCTTGACAACATATAATCACATGTCAATTCTAATCATGTAAACATGATCTCATGAAATCATTGATTTTTCCTGACATTTTCACTAAACGTCAATCATAAATCATGCATAATTAACTACTAATTACGAGTAACTAAAAAGTAAAGTATAGTCAAAATGTGGGGTGTGACAGACATTCATACCAAGCTTGATCTATACATGAACAAAAGCATACCATCCACCACATATGAATACTCCATGAACCTGTATTAGAGCTTCTAAAAGAGTGTAGCTCACTCGATCTTGTCAATGTACAACAATCCTCATATTTTGCAACGTTAGTATCATCAACCAACCAAAAAAATCTATGAACTATAGACTTTTCAACCAAAAAAATCTATGAACTATAGACTTACCTTCATTACCTAGACCCATTGTAGCGTTACACCATTCAAAAATAGATCACATCTGCCAACTTTGCATTGTCTTTGGACTTCAACTCTTCTCATGCTAATACTCTTTTAATACATGCTCCTACACCATCTTGCTCCATTTTCCATACCCAGCCTCAAAGAAATTCCACATATGTTGAACACCATTCATCCTATACATCCTGCTCAACCAATAAAACATCCACGAGTTCTTGAATTGTGATGCACAATTATCTAACCATATGATATGCTAACCAAATGATATGCTCATGCTAGCAAAATCATGGTAGAACATCTGAAAGTAGCCTTGAATGAACTTTATAGAATGTGTGTGATCATCACTAATATAAAAATGATACTCCCTCAAGATCTTCCTATCATCCTCTGTACTGTCATCTACATGAATGAATGCTATATGCACAAATATAGCAACCTGCGTAGAGTTGTAATACTGTGATTACACCTCATTATGTGGATGTAATGTGTAGTTCTATGCAAATTCAACAACTAAAACGATGGTATCAAGTGGAAACGTGTCCTTGCATAACTTGAATTGCAAGTCCAACCATCGAGCTCTTTGGGTATTCCTTGCATACTCATAAACTATATTCTCTCAAAAACTAGAGATAAATTGATACACTGAAATCTTTTCAATGACCAATTCACATCTTTTTACTTCTTTACCATCTTTTAGACTATATGCCACTATCTTATATTTCCCAAAACTTACTAGTTCATTTCCATATGTTCACAAATTGGCAAATGTTGCAACCCACCACAATGATCACACGTGCCATCCAAGCATAAGTTCTTGTGGAATAATTGACCATCCACTCTTTGACATAAGATGCTCAATATGAAATCTCTTGAAGATCTAGGTGGACACTTTATATTACACTCTTGCAAAACATTGTTAGTATGCAAATCTACACACACACACATATAAACATCATAATGATTAGAAAACTCAATATGTACGCTACAGTTCAACAAGTTGTGTGTGTATGATTTATTTTGACATAAAAAGGCTTTACCATTTCAAAATACCTTTGACCAATTTTGATTTGAGGATACATCTCTTGAAATTTCTTGAAAAACTATGTTTGAGTCACATCCAAAAAATGCTTTGGATGTGTGATGCAGGGGCATCTCATTAATTTTCAAAATTTATGTTAGCATTTGAATTTTGGTTTAAATGTGTGGAGTTTCTGTGGTGTTTTGTTGTTTTGTGTATTTGGAGGGGTTGTGGTGTTTCATTTTAACTTCCTATCGCCAGTCGATAGACTTCATGTCATTGATAATGAAAAGGTTAGCTACCCGTGACAGATGTTATGGACGGATACATATCTTCTTGACCAATGGAGGTTAGTTGTAAAAGGAAGAGGAACGGTTAGTGACTAACAGTGGCAGGTGGAGAAAAGCAGAAAGACAAAAAGGAAATAGACAAAAGCAGCAGAAGAAAAAAAAAATAGGCCGCATGCAAAGAGAAAGGCCGACTAAGCCAAGAAAAGACACACGGCTAAGAATAGATAATGTAATAGTAATAGCCACACGCGGGCCAACTAGATAGAAGACAAAGAAGCCGTCGATAAGGAGGCCAAGCATAGAAGTATAGGAAGTTGTTTGGTGATTGAATTTTTCCAGTTAAGATTCCTTGTAATGGCAACAAAGAGATAATGGAGGGAAATCTAGAAGGCCGAAGCCAGGTTGATAAAAAGAAAGAAGAAGGCCAAATTTTGGATAGGCCGAACGTATTGGAGAGGGTTACGAAAGGAGGTTGATAGGCCGAGGCTGAGGTATGGAGTAAGAAGTTGAATGCATATACTGTGAAGGGGGGCCAAAGGCTAAGGCGTTGAGGCCAATTTGAGACCGCAGATAAAGGAAAGAGTGGAGTCGAGTGCAGCAGGCTAATCAAAGGTAAACCAAATTGCTACAGATTAAAGAGGCCAAACTAGTGGGACAACAGCTGCATCAAGAAGAAGAGAAGGTCAAGGAAAGAAGTGAAAAGGAAGAGGCAGCATCAGACAGATTGATAAGGAGAATAGTTCTTTGAGGGAGACCAAATAGCAGAACAAAATCAATGAGGCTGAGTATAGAGTGAGGCCGCAGGCCCATGGAATATGTAATATCATATTTATAAGAGAAATGAAGAATCTATTTATGACATTGTCTTTGCTTAGTTAATAAAAGCTTCATATTAATGTTTCTATCATTTTTAGGGTCTTGATTAGTCTGGACATTGTATTTATTGTCATTCTTATTGTTGAAGATTTGGTGTTGATCTCTAAGCTCCTGTCACTTCACAAAAAGTTGTTTATTCCTGTCACACGTGTTATAATAGTTTCTGTCGCCATGAGGGTAGATTCCCATAGCATGTTAAGACTGAGGTTAAAATTACTATTAAAAGAATTGTATTGAATTTTATGTTCCTGTCGCTACCAAGACAGCAAGTCTGTAGAGGTCTTAAGGTAACATATCGACGGGATAGTGAAAAGAGAGTGGAGCTAGTTTGTGAGATTATTTTAATGGGACAAGAGTGCATGTTCTCGTAAGCATGCCATCATATTGGTATCAAAGCACAAAATGATCTGAGTGTGAATGTTTAATGTGTTATTTGTTAACAAGTTGATTTTGAGTGTCGAGTAGATCACCAAAGTGAGGCAACTTGGCCTAGAAAAGATGAAGAAGAAAAATATAGAGTTCGAAAGAGAGCTGGCAGCATTGAGAAGAGATTTAAAAGAGTATATTGCAAGGCAGCAATGGATTGAAGAAGATAGCTAGGAATACTTTTGGGTATGGCCAATGATGAGAAAAGTGAAATGGCCTGTGAGGGAGATAGTTGAGAAAAGAAAAAGGTAGAACATAAATGCCTTAAGAAGAGTAGATGATAATGAAAGGAGTGCCCGCCGAAGTTGGGACAACGAGAGGTTGCCGGAGGAGCAACATGCACCAGGAGTGGTGAATGAAGTTCTCATTGAAGAGAATGTGAGAAAGGATAAAGATGAGGAAAGAAGCTCAAGGAAGAGGAAAAAGTGCCGCAAGCAACACTTGTGAAAAAGAGAAATGAAGAGAGAAGAGTGTCCCGGAAGAAGGCACTGAAAGAGACACTATGGTCTCTTATTTTTTTGATTAATATTGTGTTTGTAGCTGTGTATGCAAGTTTGAAGAATGCATTAAAGAAGATCAAGAATGAGACCTTGAAGATGATGGAAAATGGGGTAAGAATAGCACCCAGAAAGAGAGTTGAAGGTGAGCAAATTTTGATTACAACAGCGTGTCGAAAAGAGCTTGCAGCAGAGGTACATTGTAAAGTGCCTAAAACTAAAGAGGAGCATGAAGCTAAGGATCACCGGTTAGAAGGTGAAGATAAGAAGACAACCCCTGAATTTTATGATGCTTTGGAAGAAGTTGCAAAAGTAGCACAAGTTGCTCATAAAGAGGAAGAACTGGAAATTGAAGAAGTCAATGAAGAAGATAAATTGGGGCAGCAGGTAAAGGAAGGTTACAATACTGATTTTTATTTTGTAAATGAAGATTGTAATGTTGGTTTTAATCATGTGCATAGAAGTCTGATTATAGATGGACAAGTTGGTGAGAAGAGAAAATGGGTAGATCATGGGTACATAATCCCATGTTGGGAAAAGAGAAAGATGGATAAAGAACCAGAGTTGAGGTATAGGAAGAATGTTGTTTTTTATCATGTTTATACTAACAAGCCTGTGCAAGGAGTGAAGAGTATGCTGATTAAAATGAAGCAAACAGATGTGCAGATGAAGTGGCCAACAAGGAGGCCCGGAGGAGAAGATGAATTAAGGATGAAGTCAAAGCAAAGAGTGGGAGGCATAAATGCAACAATGAAAAGAGAGCAGCCCAAGGTGGAGGCAAACAAAGTTTGGAAAGCAAAGAGTATGGAAGTTGAGAAGACAAAGGGAGATGCAATAAATGATGTTGATAAAAGAATGGAGGTTGTAAAGGAAGATGTTGGCAAAGAGCCTGTGAAGGAACCTGATGAGAAGAAAATGGAGGCACTAAATTAGCAGAAGTTAGAAAATGCCAAGTGCATTGTGCAAGGTAAACAAGCTGAATTAATTCATGATGTTTTTGAAACTTTTGATGATATTGTTGTAGGAAAAGATAGATTAAACAAGGTGCCAGATTGTGATGTTGGTGATGAGTCTTTGAATGAAATTCATAATTTTAAAGAAGTTGCCAGTGTTGATGAGTTGAACAGTGATAGGGAGATGAGTAAGTATGAGAAAGAAATGTGGAAGATGGTGAATGAGAAGGAGATGAAGAGAAGAAAATACTAGAAGAAACAAAAGGGTAAACAAAGGCACATTGAAAGATGCAGCAGCAATCATGACAGAGAAGAGGAAAAGTTGATTGGTAGAGTTAAACCTCAAAAGAGAATAATAGTGGTATATATTGCAAAATATGAAGGTGTAGATTTGGACAAGAGAGTAGCTGAAAATGAAGAGGATGTTGGAGCAACAGTGATCCAAGGAGAGGAAGACAAACAAAAGAATGGTGAAGATGATGTAGCACAAGAATTTGAAAGAGGAATAGCAGCTGAAGACAATGAAGAGGATTTGTGGAGACAATTTGTAGCCATTGAAGAAGAATGGAACGAGAAGATTAAGAGTTTGAGCATAAGCAGGACAGTAGAGGAGATTGAAGACAATGATGCAGAAGTGGTGGCTGAAATGAAGATTGAAGATGTTACAGATTTGGAGAGGAAGTTGATAAATGATGAGTTGGAAGATACTTTGTTGCAGCAGATGGCCATGGAGGAAGAGTGGTTGGAAAGAAAGTTAGATGTAGAGATGGTAAAAGTTGATAATGCAATAGGTAATGTTGAAGGTATGGAAATTTTTCCATTTAATTCAGATATGTTAGCTAGAAATAAAGGGAGAGTAAGAAATTGGAGGAGGATAGAATTTGTTGAAGATAATTTTAGGAGAATAGTAGGCAACAGTGCACAACAGAGTTGGAGGAATATTGCACATAAGCAGGAGAGAATGTGGAAGAAATGAAAGAAGAAGAAATTTTGCTGAAGTATCCCATGTGTTGGAGCACATGATCCTTGTCCCCTAGGGAGTCTGATGTAGGGGTATCTCATTAATTTTCAAAATTTATGTTAGCATTTAAATTTTGGTTTAAATGTGTGGGGTTTCTGTGGTGTTTTGTTGTTTTGTGTGTTTGGAGGGGTTGTGGTGTTTCATTTTAACTTCCTGTCGCTAGTTGGTAGACTTCCTATCACTGATAATGAAAAGGTTAGCTACCCATGACATATGTTATGGACAGATACATATCTTCTTGACTGATGGAGGTCAGTTGTAAAAGGAAGAGGGACGGTTAGTGACTGACAGTGGAAGGTGCAGAAAGGCAGAAAGACAAAAAAGAAATAGACAAAAGAGGTAGAAGAAAATTTAAAAAAAATAGGCTGCATGCAGAGAGAAAGGTCGATTAAGCCAAGAAAAGACACACAATTAAGAATAGATAATGTAACAGTAACAACCACACGTAGGCCAACTGGATAGAAGGCAAAGAAGCCGTCGATAAGGAGGCCAAGCATAGAAGTGTGGGAAGTCATTTGGTGATTGAATTTTTCCAGTTAAGATTCCTTGTAACGGCAACAAAGAGATAATGGAGGGAAATCTAGAAGGCCGAAGCTAGGCCTATAAAAAGAAAGAAGGCCAAATTTTGGATAGGCTGAACATATTGGAGAAGGTTGCGAAAGGAGGTTGATAGGCCAAGGCTAAGGTATGGAGTAAGAGGTTGAATGCATATAGTGTGAAGGGGGGCAAGAGGCTAAGGCATCGAGGCCGATTCGAGACCACAGATAAAGGAAAGAGTGGAGTCGAGTGGAGCAGGCCGATCAAAGGTAAACCAAATTGCTACAGATTAAAGAGGCCAAACTAGTGGGACAATGACTGCATCAAGAAGAAGAGAAGGTTAAGGAGAGAAGTGAAAAGGAAGAGGCGGCAGCAAATGGATCAATAAGGAGAATAGTTCTGGGCGAGAGTTGAGAGAGACCAAATAGCAGAACAAAAGCAATGAGGCTGAGTATAGAGTGAGGTCGCAGGCCCATGTAATATGTAATATCATATTTATAAGAGAAATGAAGAATCTATTTGTGACATTATCTTTTCTTAGTTAATAAAAGCTTCATATTAATGTTTCTGTCATTTTTAGGGTCCTGATTAGTCTGGACATTGTATTTATTGTCATTCTTATTGCTGAAGATTTGGTGTTTATCTCTAAGCTCCTGTCACTTCACAAAAAGTTGATTATTCCAATCACATGTGTTATAACAGTTTCTGTCGCCACGAGGGTAGATTCCCATAGCATGTTAAGACTAAGGTTGAAATTACTGTCAAAAGAATTATATTGAATTTTATGTTCCTATTGCTGCCAGGACAACAAGTCTGTAGAGGTCTTATGGTAACAGATTGACGGGATAGTGAAAAGAGAGTGGGCCTAGTTTGTGAGATTATTTTAATGGGATAAGAGTGCATGTCCCGATAAGCATGCCATCAATGTGACTCATGGTTTTGACAACCAATTAGATCCTTCTTACAACATCTCTTACATTAGGAGATACCCTTGTGTTGATTTTCCAAAATTCTTCAATGAGGGATCTCAAGGCTTCAACAACAACTTTATCTTTCCGTGGGAGTCTCCCAGAGAATGCCCACAATTCATTTCTATTTGGATCCTTAACTCTTTGACGCCTTCCAATGGCTCTCATTAGAGTTTTTCTACTTATTTTCAATGCTTCACTTATCTTTCTAATGAGGCAAACTTTTTTTTTATGGCGTACTATTGTCGACGTAATGACACGTCATGTGACATTACTATCCTTGGTGCGTGAGGTGGAACCCACACTCTCATATGCACTCATTAGATTCTTTACAATTAATTTTTTACTTGAATCATTCAATGTTTTTAGGCTAAGAATCTTCATAATGGGCCTAAATTTTAGATTTCTCATTAATTCAACAAATATTTGACATCTTCCGGTTTCATTTAAGTTCTCAAAAAATAATTTCTATATCTTATTGGCATATCTTTGGCAAGTGCACTTGGGAATCTTATTCTGCATGGGCATTAAAACATTCTCATCAATATCAATTAGAAACTTAGGCTTTCTATGCAAAATTCTATGAGGCATTTTCAATGGTAAAGTTGGCTCAGTATTAAAAATTTCTTCAATATTTACTTGAGATAGGATAGATGGCATACCTTCAATTGGAGATGGAAAAGATGAAAAGCCTTGAAGTTGAGATGGAGAAGATGGTGTACCTTCAACTTGATATGTGAATGATGTGTGCCTCCAACTTGAGAAGAGAATGATGATGTACCTTCAACTTGACATGTGAATGATGGCATGTCTCCAACTTGAGAAGAGAATGATAATGTACCTTCAACTTGCCCTGTGAAAGATGGAGTGCCTCCAACTTCGAGATTCAATTTCCTCGTTGAATGTGTAAGGAAGTCAAAGTAGTGGAAACAACTTCCTACGCCAATCTTGAGGAAAAACATTATGCAAAAATTTTAAAATTGATCTAACAATTACAAAAATTCTAGAAGCACATTCAAAACATGAAATAAACAATGAAACTCAAAACACCAGATATACGTGTGGAAAACTATTTCAAGAGAAAAACCCCACACTCTAAAAGCCTGCTCAATGTATTTCAAATCCAACAAGATTACATACACTTGCAGAGCAAGTTTATTACAGGCGTATCACTAGTAATCAACTCTAGAAGAATTCTGGCAGCATTCCAGTAGCATAACAATACCTGCAAACTCACATATACAAACTACGCTTCAAGCCTCCAATTTATAGACTTCTGGCTATACAAGAAACCATTTGTGGTTTTACAAAACATGTGTGAAGCTTCTCAACAAAGATTCTAGTCTAAAAATAAGCTCTCACGTCCAAAATGAACTCCCCTATTTTTGACCCTTACAAATGTCATAGAATCTATCATAATATGCATAAAAATAGGCCTTCCATAATATACCACTATGTGGGCATCTTTTGACACCTAATAAACTAATTTTCAAAACACCGACAATGTGTAACAGCTGTAGGAAAATATTAAATGAAAAATAACTATTACGGGAAATATGCAGCAAGGTTGAGACACCTCATTTCCCAACATTCTCCCACTTGTCGAATACCTTGCAAGAGCCAAGGGAATAACACCATCATGGATCAACTACTAGAGGCCAAAAGGCCCATAGACTCGGAACACCACCTAGATTTCGTTGTGCTCACGGGATTAGTTAATGCATCTACAACATTCGCCACAATCTCCACCTTTTCCAACTTCACCCTGCTATCCTCAACCATATCTCTCATGAAGTGATACTAAACATCAATGTGTTTGGTCATGGCATAAAAATCTGAGTTCTTCGCAAAGCAGATTGCACTCTGACTATCATAATAAACTATAACTGCACCCTGTTTCAATCCAATATATGAACACAAATGCTTTAGCCAAATGGCTTCTTTATAGGCATGAGTAGCTGCCATGTACTCTGCCTCAGTAGTGGATGAAGCGACCACATCCTGTCGCTTTCTCATCCAACTGATTGCACCACCATTAAGAGTAAAAAAAATGCACTGGTCGACCTTTTGCTATCGACATCACCAGTCCAGTCTGAATCCACAAAACCATGAATACTCAAGGAATGTTGATCTTCTGTACCATGAAAAGAAATAGAGTATTGTGTCATACCTCATGTAAAGGAAATTCTACTGCGTTGTAGACTTAACATAATTCAGGGGTAAACCTATCTAAACAATCCACTCTATCATTGTACTTCCTAAATTAAATTATCGACCAAGGAGCGTAAGCTTATGATTGCACCACACTGTATGTGCTTTCATGGCTCATATTCTTCCTAAACTAACTTATCCAAACCTACTTAGGCTATTCTACTCTGCTTGAATTCACAGAAATGCAAGAACAATAAAAATAGTTACAGGATCTAGTGGCTACGGGTACCTTCAGCATAAGCTGTAGATAACTGTTAACAACATAAAATTACAAAACTAATCCAAAATATTCAAAATGATAAGAGAGCTAATGCTAACCTCCGGAGGACTTAAAGTAGACAAGGCATGCATTTGTTCATGAACCATACTACTGTAATTTGACAATCAAAGTATTCTAATGGATTCGTAATGTATTTATATGCAAATGAAAAATAGATTTAACAAGAATGCATAAAGGAATGACGAAATAAATGAAGTGAGGATCAGTACCTTGAGTGGCTAGCTCAGGGGACCGACTCACTTAACTAGAAATCAAATCTAATTTAGATACTCACACATCCTCATAACATATAGTTTCATTCATTTCATATCATAAACAAAATCTCTTCAGATTGTATTCGATAATGAGATTTCTTAATAAAACATGTCTGGTTCTTCCAATATTGAAAAACTGAGTAACAACTGAGTAACTAGAAAATAAAGTGACTAATTTGACATCTAACTCATCCCTTCTAACTTATATAGAAGCGGGAGAGTTGTATGCAACTACCAACTAACTTCAACCATCAATCCATTCCTAGATACTAGGATACAAGTTTGAGATAGATTTATTAATCTAACTGAATAGAGGACAGAGAGTCCTATTCAAACAAGAATTCTTTTACATTTGAAACAAATCCACTTCTTCCATATTTATTTTGTATCCATGATGGTTCACATTCATCTTCCAGCTGCCTACACTTTTGGCGTCCTAACTTCACTTCCTTTAATTCTCCTGACTGCAACTTTGCTGCAAATACTTATTTCCCTGATGACACGTTCTTGCTGCATATGGGTGAATTCACAAAACATATGCACACAAATAACCTTCATGACTAAACCATAGGATTCCATCTATATTGCATGCATACTCATATTTAAATCATTCAATTGATAATATCATCACCATATTCCATATTAATAACATAGATTCAAAGTCATGCAAAGTATATAAAAAGACAACATATAATGATGGTGATGTTGGTAAAGTGTCTGGAGGATCATATGGAAAGGTTCTAAAAGCATATAAAAATAACATAAAAAGAGGTCAATATTTCAGCCCATCACCCCGCAAATATCTGAAGACCCTCTTAACTGCATCCCAATGCACTCTTCTAGGATTAGACATATAATGTGAAAGAACTCCCACTGCTTGGGCAATGTCTGGTCTTGTACAGACCATAGCATACATTAAGCTTCCAACTGCACTCTGGTAAGGCACTCTACTCATGTATTCCATCTCTGATGGGGATGTAGGACATTGTGAAATAAAGAGCTTCATTCTCAATGTAACAGGAACACAAAGTGGTTTATAATCTTGCATGTTAAACCTTTGCAAAATTGAACATACTTACTTTGGCCAAGCCATAGCTTTCTGTTCTCACAATCTCTTCTGATCTCCATCCCAAGTATGTGTTTTGCTGCACCAAGATCTTTCATTTCAAATTTCGTAGAGAGCTAAGATTTCAATTCTGCAATCAAACCATTGCCTTTCCCAATAAACAACATGTCATCAACATATAAATCAATTACCAGGAAACAATCACCATCAGATTTAAAATATACACAGTGATTAGATTTAGACCGCACAAATCCCAAACTCAACATATAAGTATCAAACTTCTGGTACCACATCCTAGGACTTTGTTTAAGGCCATACAAAGATTTCTTTAACTTACAAACCAACTTGCTTTTATCCAACTTGCTTTTATCGTTCACCACGTAGTGCTCTAGTTGTGTCATATAAATTTCTTCCTCCAAATCACCATGAAGGAAAGCAGTTTTCACATCCATTTGTTTGGCCTCTAGGTCATAAGCTACTGCAATAGATAATAAAAACTGAATGGATGTCATTTTACCAACAGGAGAAAAGATCTCACCGTAATCAATAACCTAAACCTAAGAGTATCCCTTTGCAACCAATCGTGCCTTATACTTTTCAACATTTCCATCTAAACGAATCTTTTTCTTAAACACCCATTTACATCCAACAAGTTTTCATCCTTCGGGAAATGGTACTAGGTCCCATGTATCATTTTTTTAAAGGGCTGCCATCTCTTCATCCATGGCTATTTTCTAGGACTCTGCATCATTCATACCCAAAGCCTCTTGCACAGATCTCAGTTCATCAATGTTAGTACTCAAAGCAAATATACACTTCCAATCATCAGGTGAATACCCATACCTTTTAGGTGGTTGCCTATGCCTTGTAGACCTTCAAACAAGCTAAGGTGGAGGTTCTTCCACTTCTTCCTCCTCTTCTTCCTCTTCTGAAGATTCAGAGCTTGATGAGCTCTCCTCAACTTCTTGTCTATCTTGGGGTCTCGATTCAACTTTCTCAGGTGTAGAAGGAAGTTGAATCACATCCTTTTTTTGTTCAATTTCTTTATGTTGTTCTAGCTAAAAAGTAATAGGAGAAGATTTAGTCTCTCTAAAAATAACACTTTTGGAATAAATTACCTTATGTGCAATAGGGTCCCAAAGCTTGTATCCTTTAACACCATAGTTGTAGCTGATGAAGATACATTTGATAGCCTTAGAATCCAACTTTGTTCTCTTCTCCTTAGGCACATGTGCATATGCCTCACAACTAAAAATTCTCAGATGTCTAAGTGGAGGCTTTTTCCCCAACCGTGCCTCCATTGGTGTTTTATCAACAAGTGCTGATGTAAGAGATCTATTTATCAAATAACAAGTAGTGGCAACAGCTTTAGTCCAAAACTTTTGTTCTAGAGCAGCTCCACTCAACATTCTCCTAGCCTTCTCCATCAACATTTTGTTCATTCTTTCTGCAACTCCATTTTGTTGAGGAGAATATGGAGTTGTATTTTATCTTTTAATCCCGCAATCTGTACAGAATTTGTCAAAATCTTCAGAACAGTACTCACCGCCATTGTCAGTCCTCAAACATTTAATTTTCTTTCTAGTCTGAGTTTCTATCATAGCCTTAAACTCCTTAAAATGACTAAAAACTTCAGATTTACTCTTTAAAAAATATACCCATGTTCTCCTATTGAAATCATCAATGAAAGTAACATAATAAACTGATTTACCAATAGAAGCAACATCAACAGGACCAAATACATCCGAATGGATTAGATCCAAAATACATGAAGACTTATGAGAAGACAAGTAAAACTAAACGCGATTCTGTTTGCCATAAATATGTAACGTTCACAGAAATCAAACTCTAGATTGCAATCATTTAGCCGTTCAACAAGGTTCTTATTTTTTAGGGCTTTTAAACCCTTCTCTCCAATGTGGCCAACCCTTTGATGCCATAACATGGTGTTCTCTGCAGGCAACTTTGATTCAGTAGACAGAGCACCCTTGGGTACCTAGAAGCCACAACCATCCACAGAAGAGGAAACCATCTCTTTTTTCAGTAAAGTAGTTTCTAGCTTAATTTTATCAGAAGTGCTATTGCACTCAACCATGCATGCATCAAGCTGGTACAATGTACCCAATCTGCTTCCTCTTGCTATCACCATAGCACCTCTCACCATTTTCACACCTGCTTCAGAAAACTATACATGCACACCCGCATCTATTAGCTTTCTAACAAATAATAAATTTCTTGCTAGTCCTGGGATATGCAAGACACCATCAAATCATCTAACTCTACCATCAGAAAATTTCACATGAATACTACCATGACCAACAATGTCAAGGAAAGAATTATCACCCAAATACACCTTACCACCATCATAGTTTTCATACTTACTAAACTAGTTTCTGTTCAGAGTCATGTGGAAAGATGCACTTAAGTCTATCAACCATGCATTATCACCTGTACGAGTGGCCAAGGCTGCAATAAAGGCATCTCCATCTTTCTCAGACTCAGAATCAGAATCTTGCTGCTTCTTCTTCTTCTTCTTCTTTTTCTTCTCTTCTTTACATTCCTTTCGGAAGTGTCCAGATTTGCCATAGTTCTGGAGCATATTACCTTGGACTTACCAAGAGATTTTGATCTCCCCTTATTCTTGGACTTAAAATTTCCCCACTGTTTCTCATCTGTTACATCCCCATTTTGGCATGCTTTTACTTAAATTCACTTTTACATGGATAGAAATAAATCTATGAACAAGTATTTTTGTACATGAGATAAGATGCTTTGTTAATGAGACTTAATACAATGTTTTGGAGACATTAATTTTATGGAAAAATAGTTTATGTAATTATGTTTATTTCCAATGATTAAAGTTAATAGTATTTTATGTAATGAATTGTTATTTTTATGTTTTATGATTGGGACATTGGTACACTGATCATGAGTTGTATGTGAAAGTTTTAAATAGGAAAATAGGTATCTAGACCCTTCGAGAAATAGAGAGAGAAAGTATCTTCGGGGGAGAAAGACATAGACCTTGGATTACCGACTGGTATTTTCCAAATGAGTACAGTGTGAATCAGATAGAGGACTCAAGTTAGTTGAGGTAAGTCTTATTTTTGGTCAAACCCAGGATTGACTCGACAAGATTGTCGATGTCTTTTATATTCTATCTTTTGAGTTAGTTGTGTATCAACTTTGTCTTTTGCAAAAAATGACATTGTCAGATTAGAGTGTCGGCCGTTTACGACTAACGCAACTTTTCGACATTTACGTCGTAAATGGTTATGCATGTGTCGTCAAAATGTAGATGGATAAATTGTTATTATCTAGCGTCACATGCTCTTTTATGGCAAGCCAAACCAACATGAAATATTGTGTTTTCGTGAAGGGGAGATAAACTTGACCCTGACATGTTTTACGTAAGTCCTTCAACTTATTTATCTTACTAATCATAAATGAAGTTGCATATAAAGTTAAGGACTATTAATAATACCATGATTATTATTTTATTCAAAAAGGATAACTAGCGATTTATGAGAATATCTATCGTATCTATAATACTGAGGTCAATCTATTTTATCGACACCCTATAAGAACCTAGGTGGTGGGTATAGTGATAGTTATTAAAAGCCATGATTTGTATGGCATAAAACTTAAGTCCTTAGTGAAGCCCGTGGCATATAATTACACTTTGATTATTTAACAACTTTTATTTTGAAACTAAGAAGTTGGCATTATCTCATTAGATGATCGAACACTTGATGAGATATTGGGTTGCATACACATATATCCCATGATATATTCACATCTATTTTAAGTTGAGTCGCCCTCAAAATTTGGGAGGTTGTTACAACTATAATAGTGAGGTATCATTAACGGTTTTGGATGGCAAGAGATAAAGATCCAAAGAAAACATGTCGCATGCATTGTTTGGATAAAAACAGTTATCCTCGAAGCGAGGAGACAAGAAAAGCAAGAAGAAACGTTTAAAAACTGGGAGGGTTCATTGGTTTGAAAAGAAGAAGAAAATACATAATCTTGAGCTAGAAGATAATCATGCAGAATGCAAGGAATAGAGGCTAGAGTGGCGGCGTGAGCTCTAAATTAAGATAGGAGAACCTTCACTTCATACGCAACAACTTTAAACAGGTTATTGTTAGCTTACCTTTCTTCATTCTTACGATATTATAATGCAGTGTCTCTGTTGAAAAAGATCATCATAGAAATTTGTTTTAGTTTTATGGGTTAGCTCCAGAAAGATTACAACGACATTATGTGCTCAACGTGTGACAATTGTGTATACAGAATATACATGTTTAGTTGTGAAATAATTATTGTAAGTAATTGCAAAGTCGTAGGTCCTCACAAGTTAAGATATCTCTGACCACACTATTTCATGAAGCACCTACATGTTGAAAAGAATCTGTATGGAACCATAGAATAGTAGCCTCAGCTTATGGTTATTGTTAACCTGGTACTGTTAGAGCTGTGAGTTGCTTGTTCCCTGAGTGCAAATGATATCATGTAGGCTAGTGAATCTATTATGAATGTTTAAATTACACTCCTTGAATTACCATATTTGGTTTATGTTCTTTGATATCAAGTTATTGTGGGAAAAATTATACTTTGATATTGACCAAGGATTGAATCACTGGATGTATCAAAACAAGATTTAGCCTTGTTTAAAAAAAAATATTACTACAACCTCAGTGATGAAAGAAAAGGTAAGTTCGGTATTCTTTTATGATTATAACTCTTTCTAACCCTAGGTTATTTAGTAAACCAATATCAAGATATGGGGAGGAATAAGACCCTAGCAACTTTTGATTATTTTAATGTATCTTTTAACAAATTTAATATATTCTCCTTATCAAGTTATCACTCTATTATTTTGTCATGATGGGATAGGATAAGTTGTTATTATTCAAAGTAAGTTTATAAGTATCATTATGTCTAAAGGCATTAAGTAACTTTGTATAAAAGATAAACCCTAGAAATCTAAAGAACAAAACTCAATGATTATTTGAATAACATGTCTAGTCGAGGAGACTAAACCAATTAATAATTGGATAAACTCATTTGACCAAGTCAAATCTAGGATTGCGACATTGTCCAAGTCAAGTTGGGGTGGGTGAACAAATTGGTTGCGTTTATTGTAAATGCTTTTCATATTAAACTTTGGTCAATGTAATGCACATGCCTCTAAGTGCATTGTCGGTTCATCGTATTTGGGATTACGTAACCTATTGGCATGATCATACTTAGCTAGATGGTATCTAGGGTTGTATGATCAATAGTGTTATGTAGGATACAGCACCAATACTCAGATGGCAAATACCATAGGTTACCCTAAGTTTATACTCTTCACGAAGGGTAGGGCCACTTCCAGAATGGAAGATGCACGGGAGACCATCAGTTTGTGGTTGGAGGTAAAGCACTCTAAAGATGCTTTCTCTCTCTTCAACATGAGGCATGTCGAGGCTTGTGATAAGGATGTCAACAATCGAGATGCAACAAACCCTTGGTAAGATGATTTGTAAGTCCTAAGGTTTTGTATAATTTAATATATTTCAATTACTTGGAATTGGAAAGAGAAGTTTATATCTTATTAAAGTTATTTACCCTTCAGAAAAGAAGGTTGGTACAAAATTAATACATTTGTTTTCAAGTTAATTATGAAAAGAAAATTTTATTACTATTTTACCTCAAGAATCTTTTTACTTCTTGGTAATTATTAGGATTTTAAATTTTGTGAAGTAAGAATATTACATATTGTACTACAAAAATTGTCTGGGGATGAATATTATGAGCAAGTCCAGCAAGCTCTTAGAGACAATCCTAAAGACTCAAGGTATGATGGATTTCATTTTGAGTCCAATGGATTATTGAGATACAAAGGAAGAATTTATGTTACAAATTCAGCTAAATTAAGAAATCTTCTTTGGAAAGAAGTCCATTTTGCGCCTTATTCTGGACATCCCAGAGTAACTAAACTTCTAGCAAATATAAAACCTCTTTACTTCTGGAAAGGAATAAAGGGTGTTGTTGCAAGATTTGTAGCAAGTTGCCTGGAGTGTCAGAGAGTAAAAGAAGAACATCAACATCCCACAGGATTATTGTATCCACATGATATACCTGAGTGGAAATGGCAAGTTATAAGCATGGACTTTGTTTGGGGTCTGCCAATGTTTAGATTACATGGAGTTCCTGAAAAGATTATCTTGGATAGAAATGAGCAAATAACATCAAGGTTTTGACAAACCTTGTTTTCAGCGCTAGGACTTAATGTAAGTACATCATATCATCCTAAATCAGATGGTCAAACTGAGAGACTTAACCAAGTTTTAGAGGATTTGTTACGAATGTATTGCATGGATCAACAATATAAGTGGGAAGAATATTTACCACTAGTGGAATTTGCTTATAACAATTCCTATCATTCTGCTATTAAGACGACACCATTTGAAGCATTGTATGGAAGAAAATGCCAAACTCCTATAAGCTGGGATAAGATGGAAGATAGGATTAGCATTGGTCGAGAGATGCTAGTTGAAATGGAAGAAAAATTTAAAATAATAAGGAAAAGATTGGAAGAAGCCAATGACAGGAAAAAAAGTTATGCTGATAGCAAGTGTACACCTAGACATTTCTCTATTGGAGAGAAAGTTCTTTTGAGAGTTAAACCACAGAAAAGCTCTATCAAATTTGGGAAATCTTCTAAATTAGCTCCTCGCTACGTGGGACCCTTTGAAGTTCTTGAAATTATCAATCTAGTTGCCTACAAGATTGTTCTACTGCCAACCTTGTCTAAAATGCACAATGTCTTCCATGTTTCATATTTAAAGAAATATTTTGCAGGAGATAATCATATTTTGAATTGGAATGCATTACAGATGTAGGAACTAGGGGTGGCTCCGGTCAAGCCTCTCAGAGTGCTCGAAACATGCAAGCTCTACTTGCGTAACAGAGAAGTTATGCAGTGTACAGTTCAATGGGATCAATATGCGGAAGACAATGCCACTTGGGAGGATTACTATGAAATTTATCAGAAATTTCCTTATCTTTTTCATGATTTTGACATTTAAACTAAAAACTTGTTTTAAAACTATATTGGCATGCTTTTACTTTTCACTTTTACATGGATATAAGTAAATCTATGAACAAGTATTTTTGTACATGAGATAAGATGCTTTGTTAATGAGACTTGATACAATGTTCTGGAGACATTAATTTTATGGAAAACCACTTTATGTAATTATGTTTATTTCCAATTATTAAAGTTAATAACATTTTATGTAATGAATTGTTATTTTTATGTTTTATGATTGGGACATTGGTACACTGATCATGAGCTGTATGTGAAAGTTTTAAGCAGGAAAACATGTATCTGGACTCTCCCAGAAACAAAGAGAGAAAGTATCTTTGGGGGAGAAAGACATAGACCTTGGGTTACTGACTGGTATTTGCCAAATGAGTATAGTGTGAATCAGATAGTGGACTCAAGTTAATCGACGTAAGTCTCATTTTTGGTCAAATCTAGGATTGTCGATGTCTTTTATATTCTATCTTTTGAGTTAGTTGAGTATCAACTTTTGTCTTTTGTGAAAAATGACGACGTCAGATTAGAGCGTCAGCCGTTTGCGACTAACACAGCTTTTTTACGTTTACATCGTAAATGGTTGCATATGCGTCGTCAAAATGTGGATGGATAAATTGTTATTATCTAACGTCACATGCTCTTTTATGGCAAGTCAAACCAACGTGAAATATTGTGTTTTCATGAAGGGGAGATAAAATTGACCCTATCACGTTTTACGTAAGTCCTTCAACTTATTTATCTTACTAATCATAAACGAAGTTGCATATATGGTTAAGGACTATTAATAATACCATGATTATTATTTTATTTCAAAAAGGATAACTAGCAGTTTATGAGAATATCTATCATATCTATAATACTGAGGTCAATCTATTTTATCGACACACTATAAGAACCGGGGTGGTGGGTATAGTGATAGTTATTAAAAATCATGATTTGTATGGCATAAAACTTAAGTCCTTAGTGAAGCCTGTGGCCTATAATTACACTTTGATTATTTAGCAACTTTTATTTTGAAACTAAGAAGTTGGAATTATCTCGTTAGATGTCGAACACTTGATGAGATATTAGGTTGCATACACATATATCCCATGATTGCACGATCAACTTTCATGTCCATTTTAAGCTGAGTCACCCTCAAAATTTGGGAGGTTGTTACAACTATAACAATGAGGTATCATTAACGGTTTTGAATGGCAAGAGATAAAGATCCAAAGAAAACCTGTTGCATGCATTGTTTGGATAAAAATAGTTATCCTTGAAGCGAGCAGACAAGAAAAGTGAGAAAAAACGCTTAAAAGCTGGGAGGGCTCATTGGTTTGAAAAGTAGAAGAAAATACATACTCTTGAGCTGGAAGATAATCATGCAGAGCGTGAGGAATAGAGGCTAGGGTGGCAGCGTGAGCTCTAAATTGAGATAGGAGAACCTTCACTATGTATGCAACAACTTTAAATAGGTTACTGTTAGCTTACATTTCTTCATTCTTACGATATTATAATGCAGTGTCTCTGCTGAAAAAGATCATCACAAAAATTTGTTTTAGTTTTATGGGTTAGCTCCAGAACGATTACAACGACATTATGTGCTCAACGTGTGAAAACTGTGTATACAGAATAGACATGTTTAGCTGTGAAATAATTATTGTAAGTAATTGCAAATTCGTAGATCATCACAAGTTAAGATATCTATGACAACACTATTTCATGGGCTTATTTTAAGCTCCTGCGTGTCAAAAAGAATAGTGTATGGAACCGTAGAATAGTAGCCTCAACTTATGGTTATTGTTAACCTGGTACTGTTAGAGCCATGAGTTGTTTGTTCCCTGAGTGGAAATGATATCATGTAGGCTAGTGAATCTATTATGAATGTTTAACCTAAACTCCTCGAATTGCCATATTTGGTTTATGTTCTTTGATATCAAGTTATTGTGGGAAAAATTATACTTTGATAATGACCATGGATTGAATCTCTGGCTGTATCAAAAAAAGATTTAGCCTTGTTTAAAAAAATTATTACTACGACCTCAGTGATGAAAGCAAAGGGAAGTTTGGTATTCTTTTATGATTATAACTCTTTCTAACCCTAGGTTATTTAGTAAACGATATCAAGATATGGGGGGAATAAGACCCTAGCAACTTTTGATTATTTTAATGTATCTTTTAACAAATTTAATATATTCTTCTTATTAAGTTATCACTCTATTATTTTGTTGTGATGGGATAAGATAAATTTTTATTATTCAAAGTAAGTTTATAAGTATCATTATGCATAAAGGCATTAAGTAACTTCGTATAAAAGATAAACCCTAGAAATCTAAAGAACAAAGCTCAGTGATTATTCAAATAACCTATCTAGTTGAGGAGACTAAACCAATTAATAATTGGATAAACTCATTTGACCAAGTCAACTGTAGGATTGCAACATTGTCCAAGTCGAGTTGGGGTGGGTGAACAAATCGACTGCATTTATTGTAAACACTTTTCATATTAAAACTTTGGCCAAATTAATGCACATGCCTCTAAGTGCATTGTCGGTTCACCATATCTGGGATTACTTAACATATTGGTATGATCATACTTAGCTAGAGGGTATCTAGGGTTGTATGATCAATAGTGCTACGTAGGATACAACACCAGAACTTAGATGGCAAATACCGTAGGTCACCCTAAGTCTATACTCTTCACGAAGGGTAGGGCCACTTCTGGAATGGAAGATGCACAGGAGACCGTCGGTCTGTGGTTGGAGGTAAAGCACTCCAAAGATGCTTTCTCTCTCTTCAACATGAGGCATGTCGAGGCTTGTGATAAGGATGTCAGCAATCGAGATGCAGCAAACCCTTGGTAAAATGACTTGTAAGTCCTAATGTTTGTATAATTTAATATATTTCAATTACTTGGAATTGGAAAGACAATTTTATATCTTATTGAAGTTATTTACCATTCAGAAAAGAAGGTTGGTACAAAATTAATACATTTGTTTTCAAGTTAATTATGAAAAGAAAATTTTATTACTATTTTACCTTAAGAATCTTTTTACTTCTTGGTAATTATTAGGATTTTAAATTTTGTGAAGTAAGGATATTACATCATCTTTGCCTCATTCTTTTGGTCTTCCTCAAACACTCAAAGCCTCTTTTGCATTCAGAGAGACCTTCCTTCTCATTTCCTCGAAGAGTAGAGAATCAACAACATCCTCCATCTTCAAGATGACTGAAGTTCTCCCAATGGCCATGACTAGGTTGTCCCATGATTCTGGCAGTGAACACATCAAAGTTTGGCACCTTTCTTCTTCATCCATTTTCACCCCAACTAAGGTCAATTGGGTCACCAACATATTGAAAGTTTCCAGATGCTCAAAAATCCATCCACCTTCTTCCATTCTCAAGGAATACAACTTCTTCCTCAAGAGAATCTTGTTTCCTAGAGATTTGGCTTGGTATATCTAACTCACCTTCTTCCATAGCTTCTTCAAAGTGGATTCTTCGTGGACATTTATCAGAATTGAGTCTGCAAGGCACATTCTTATGAGACCTTTAACTTTTCTATCCATCACATCATATTGTGCAGCCAAAGTTGGATCTGTAGGCCTCTGGACTTTTTCATCCACTACATCCCATAGATCCTGATCAATCAACATATCTTCATTCTTCAGCTTCCACATTTCAAAATTTGTGCCAAAAAACTTCTCTACCTCAATCCTCCCAGATGTGCTCGCCATCTGAAAAAATATCTACAACAAGATCACAAAGTATCCTCTGCACAAGCTCCCACTCAAACCTTCATTAGCACAAACAACCCAACAACCCACAACTGAAACCAAAGGTGATCAGGCTCTTATACCACTTGTAAGGAAGTTAAAGTAGTAGAAACAACTTCCTACACCAATCTTGAGGAAAAACATTATGCAAAAATTTTAAAACTGATCTAACAATTACAGAAATTCCAGAAGCACATTCGAAACATGAAATAAACAATGAAACACAAAACACTAGATATACGTGGGGAAAACCCTTTCGGGTGAAAAACTCCACACTCCAAAAGCCTGCTCAATGTATTTCAAATCCAACAAAAAGATTACATACACTTGCAAAGCAAGTTTATTATAGGAATATCACCAGTAATCAACTCTGGAAGAATTCTGGCAGCATTCCAGCAGCATAATAGTACCTGCAAACTCACATATACAAACTACTCCTCAAGCCTCCAATTTATAGACTTTTGGCTATACAAGAAACCATTTGTGGTTTTACAAAACCATGTGCAAAGCTTCTCAGCTAAGATTCTAGTCTAAAAATAAGCTCTGACGTCCAAAATGAAATCCCTTATTTTTGACCCTTACAGATGTCATAGAATCTGTCATAATATGCCTAAAAATAGGCCTTCCATAATATACCACTACGTGGGCATCTTTTGACACCTAATAAACAATTTTTCAAAGCACCGACATTGTGTAACAGCTATAGGAAAATATTAAATGAAAAATAACTATTACGGGAAATATGCAACAAGGTTGAGACACCTCATTTCCCAATAGAATGGAGGTTTTACATTCATTTCCTTTGTGCCACCAATTCCATCTCTCTCTTAGCTTGATTAGATGATTTGAATGTTCCTCTTGAATTAGCAATAGTGGTATGTCTTCTTTTATTTTTGATAATTTCCTACTTTCGTGAAGTTACCTCATTCCTTCTCTTTTCTTCACATTCTTAGCTTCACGCTCTTCTAGTGTTAGATTCTTTGCTCGTTTCCACGACATAATGATGATTTCTATATGCATCATGAATAAGACATATATAAATTAGTCCATCTTGGTACAATAGAGTAAAGTAATCTCATAAACAAATCTCAAAATAATCATATAATTAAAGTGAATAAATGATTATAAATCTAAAAATTTATAGTTTCCTAGGGTGGTCCAACCCAAAACATAGAGATCACACACATGTCATATACTAGAAATCATTTACAAATCAAGATTAAGCTAGGATAACATTCAAATTACAAGTCAAGATGATATATCATACCATTCTTTCTTCGTGGAGTAACTAACATTCATCATTCAAATGATATTTAAGAACGTATCGTAGCAATACAAAGGAACTTAGGTTGGAACACAAGTCTTTTCCCATCATTCTGCTTTACAAACCTCTAGTCCCTACCTCATTAAAAAAACATCTTGACTAAATGCCTCAATGATAATCCAAGAGTTTATTGTTGTCATATTTTTGCCCAGGCCAAAATAACCCAAAAATCCCTTTGTTAGAATCTAAAAAGATGATTAACCAAGAAATCTAGTGCAAACGAATAGATATCTAAACTATGGATGCAAATGATGTGAAATTAAAATAGCAACACAAAGTTAGTCTCCAAGAGAGTAATGCAAATTCTAGAATCAAAATAACATTAAAAGGATGCAAAAGCAAAAGCTTGATGCAAAATACAAGCCATGTAGCATGCTTATATAGACCAGGGTGAGGGAGGAGGTGGCAACACTGACCAATGAGGAGCAACCATCTATCAGACTAAAGATAGCAAAGTATCTTCCCAAGATAGTTAATGGATGCTCACATGTAGGAAGGTGACACCTCATAATCCACTCACCTAATAAGACTTGCTTTATTAACCTAAGAAAGATTAATAAAAGGTGTAGGAAAAACCTAGGAATATAGGGAAAATAAATAACCCAACTAGGAAATAAAAACCTACACTAACACCCCCCTTTAAGCATAGCTTAGGTGGATGTAAAGATGGGTCCCAACAAATCAAGCCCGATGAGGTACCCATGTACATAAAATTCCCCCCCAAATAAAAGAAGCCCCCCAAAAGAGAGAAACCCCTCCCCCCCAAATAGAAAGAGAAGAGACCCCCCAAAGTAGAGAGAGTCGGGACTTTGAGTGAGAGGATGAAGCCCCCCAAAAGATGAAGCATCACGCACCCCTAGAAAATCTCACAAATGAAGGAACTTGCTCTCAGTGAAGGGTTTGGTGATGATATTAGCAACCTGCTCAGAAGTCGGACAGTAGTGAAGGTCAATGATGTGCCCATGGATGAGCTCCTAGATGTAGTGCATGTGGACCTCTATGTGTTTGGTCCGCTAATGATGGACCAGATTCCTTGAGATCTGAATGGCACTTTGGTTGTCACAAAATATGACTGATGGCCATCTGATCTGGATACCAAACTCAGTGAGAAGATTCTAAAGCTAGATGGCCTCAGTGGCGGCATTCACAACACCCCAATACTTAGCCTTAGTAGAAGATAGAGAAATAACAGACTGCTTCTTGCTCGACCAACAAACAAGACCTGAACCAAGTGAAAAGTTGTAACCTAAAGTAGACTTGTGATCTTGAGAATCACCTGCCCAATCTAAATTTGTGTAGCCCACAAAGTCAGGATCAATGCCCGTTGTGTAGTGAATCCCAAAACTATGACTACCCTAAATGTAGTGAAGGATCTGCTTGGCTGCTTTCTAGTGTAGCTCATGGGGCTCTTGCATGAATCGAGAGACAATGCCTACAACATATGAAATGTCAGGTCTCGTATGAGTTAGATAAATGAGACTCCCAACAAGCTGTCGGTACAAAGTTCCATCAACAAATGGTGAAGAACACTGAGCCTCAAGTTTGACTTTAGAAAGGAAGGGAGTTGAAACAGGCTTACATTTAGCCATATGAAACCTCTAGAGCAAATCTAGAGCATACTTGGACTGTGTGAGTGTGATCCCAGAAGCAGACTGGTAGATCTCAATCTCAAGAAAGTAATGCAAAAAGCCCAAGTCAGTCATCAAAAACCTATCATGAAGGTCAGTTTTGATAGCCCCAATGGTGGATGAAGAACTCCTTGTGATCAACAAATCATCAACATACAAAACTAGAAATAGGAATGAATCATCTTGCTGTAGAATGTAGACATTGGGATCAGAATGGCACCGAGTGATCCCAACTGTTAGAAGGAAGGAGTCCATCTTGGCATACTAGGCCCGTGGAGCTTGTTTGAGGCCATATAAAGACTTCTAAAGATGGCACACTAGTGAAGAATCCTAAACAAACCCCTGTGACTGCTCCATGTAGATCTCCTCCTGAAGGTCACTGTGAAAAAAAGCACTCTCCACATCCATCTGGTGTACTTCCCAACAATTGGCTGCAACAATGGCAAGAACAAGTTAGATGGAATTCATTCGGGCAACTAGCGCAAAAGTCTCATAGTAGTCAATCCTAGGAACCTGGGAGAATCCTTTGGTGACCAAGTGAGCCTTATGCTTGACAACTGACCCATTTGCTACAAATTTTGTTTGATAGATCCACTTACATTGAACAAGTTTTCTTCCCTTAGGAAGAGGGACAAGATCCCAAGTGTGGTTCCTCATCAAGGAAATATACTCCTCCTACATAGTTGTATCCCACTCAGGAATACCAGAAGCCTCATGAAAAGATTGTGGATCTGAGGCAGTAGGAATGAAGACATATGGAGCATCCTAGAATTGTTAACGAGTCCGCCTGGTGTCTGATGGATCCCCAACCTAATCACCTACAGACTACAAAGTCTTTCTAGCCCAAAGTGGACTAGAAGTGGTAGAATGTAGAGGAGAATCATCACCCTCTGAATGATGACTAGGAGAGGAATGAGGTGAATCCTCTAAATTGCTTTCAGCATTGGAAGTGGAGGTAGAAAACTACTAAGGTGAATCTGACTTATCAGAAGATTTGTCATGTATCCCAGGTGACTCCAATGTCAAAGTAAAAGGAGGTGGAGAAGTGATAGAAATTGATCTCAAAGAGCCCTCCTCAAACTGAACACTCCTCTCAATGAACTGCTCATGTGTAGTAGGGTGGAGCAATTGATAACCCTTCACACCATCAGGATAGCCTACAAATATGCAAGGCTTACTTTGCGGATCCAAGGCCTTGCATTTCTCTGCAGGAATGTGGTCCCATGCAGGAGAACCAAAAACTCAAAAATGCTTACTAATGGTTTCTGACGGCTCCAAGCTTCAAAAGGAGTGACTCCCTTCAAGGCTCGGTGAGGAACACAGTTCTGGATATAATAAGCACAATTAATGGCCTCTGCCCAATACTGTGGTGCAAGAGATTTAGAGTGAATCATGCAGTTTTCCATTTACTTCAGGACCTATTCTTCCGTTCTGCAACACCATTCTGCTGAGGATTGTATGGAACTAAATGCTGCAAATCAATACCCTATGAAGTGCAAAACTATTCAAACCGATGGTCAACATACTCACCACCATTGTCAGTGCACAAAACTTTGATGGCTTTCTCAGATTGCTTCTCTACAAAAGTTTGAAGTCCTGAAAATAATCAAATACCTCTGACTTCTATTTGAGAAAGTACACCCAAGTGTAGTGAGAAAAGTCATCAATGAATGTGAGGACATATCTAGTCCTACTAAAAGAAGGATGCTGAAATGGACTAGCCAAATCACTGTGAACTAACTCTAGTATTTGTGAAGCTATCCATGCCTTACCTTTGTCAAATTTTTCCTTAGGATACTTACCAAGAATGCAACCTTGGCAAACACCACCTAAAAACTAAACTGAAGGCAACCTTGTGACCATGCTCTATTGGTTGAGCTGATGTAAGTAGCGGTAGTTAAGATGGCCAAACTGCTCATGCCATAATCTACTCACATTATCAGAATGAGTGAGAAAAATAGTCGAAGGAGGATTAGGAACAAAGTGAGAAAACAGATAGATCCAAGACTAATGATCTGCTCTCCCAACTGCAACTATAGAACCACTGTGCAACTCACGAATCTCCACTAAATTAGGAGTGAACTCAACCCGCTTGCATCAACTTGTGTGAACTTGATCTAGTATACCGATAGGAGATTAGTTGATAATGAGGGCACACAAATAACATCATGGAATGTGCCATCCCCCATCAACAGACCCTCTCCTACACACCACAACATGAGTGTCATCACCCATAAAAATAGAAGGCATAGTACACGGCTCCAAAGATGAAATTTCTTCCTTAGATGAAGTCATGTGGTATGAAGCACCCGAATCAAGAACCCAAGTGGATGGTGAAGAAGCAACTACTACAAGGGCCTTGCCCTTTCCTTTTCCCTTATTGTTTTCTTTTGCCTTGTTAGACCCCTCATTAGAACTCTGTTTGATAGACTTTGGAACACTGATATTATTCTTCTCAAGAATGTGTGTCAAGTGATCAATTTGTTTCTTCAAATAGTTATGTTCATCATGACTAGGTCTTTTACAGTAGGCACATTGGACCTTTTCTTTCTTAGGCTTGTCACCCTTGGAAGATTAGGTCTCATTAGTTGCTTTTGAAGCAACTGGTATTTGATCCTTCTTCTCGTTGCTATTCTTTTGTTTCTTATCCTTATTCTTGTTGTTACTAATTTGTCCTTTCTGTTCTTTTGTGCCTTGGTTGGCAGCCAGAGCATGTGACTTAAAGGACTTAAGAGTGCCCATCTGGATTAGCTTATCCTATTCTCGAGTGAGAGAGATAGCAAAATCATCTAAAGATGACATGGTGAATTGAGTACCAAGTGCACCCTTAGTAGCATAGAAGGTAGAAACAAACACAGAATATTCTGAACTTAGCTTAGAGAGAATACTGAGAATTAGTTGTTCATCTTTCTTTTCAATTCCATATTATTTTAACTGCAGCCTTAGTGATTTCAATTTTGTGAAGAAATCCTGGATAGTGTTGAAATTGCCTGGACTTAAACTAATTAGTTCATTTTCCAACATATACCCCTCATTGAATCTTGTGTGCCAAATCATGTTTCTAGCTTTATCCAGATTTCATTTGGTGAATTCAAAGACTCAATGTGAAAGAGCAAATCAGGAGAAACAGACAAACACAATGTTCCATATGCCTCATCACATTTGTTAAACCACTTAGGCTTATCTTCATCTTTAACAGGTTCAGTTTCAAGTCCCATTGTTATCCTATGTAATCCATCTTTCCTTAAGTAGATTGTCATGTGTGATTTCCACTCAAAATAGTTGTATGGAGTTAGGATGGGCACAATTGTTTGATCCATGATGAAGAAATGCTGAAAAGAAGAGAACACAACCAAGACAACCCCCCCTTTTTATTCAATCAAAGAACTCCCCCCCAAGAAAAATGATTTTGACACTTTATAATTAGTGCGTTTACAACTTCCACTAGTAAGAAATACTTAGTGGTTTTGATTTCAATGCCTTGCATAACCCTCACAAATTGGGTGTATGCTAAAACTACAATACTGGAACTCTGCCAAGAAAAACTAACAACACCACTGCGATCTACTCAAAAAATCATTCACTTTCAAAAAAAGAATCACCTTGATAGGACGTTGTATGTGAAAGTTATGATTCTCTGAAGTTCCACAAAATAGAAACTGAGCAGTGTCACCTATGAGAATTTGCAATTTCTAGAAAAACCATGCACCATAATCAAGAATCATCTACACCACCGCAAAGAGTGTGGAAAAATAGCCAAAGTCAAAAAAGGAAGCTCAAGAGATGGAGGTCTTGAGCTCAAGTCATCAGTCTTCAAAGTTTGTCTTCAAAAATGAAAAACCCAACAGAGAGGGGGTATTTGGGCAAAAATAGCCCTCTGCCAAAATCACCGCTAAGTTTAGCAGTCCTACCAAATGTGGAAGTCTCTGCCAAGTGTCAAAAAAGCTTCTGCCAAATTGGTCAACTCTAGCTAAAAATAACTGCCACCCATTTTAGACAATTTCGCCAAGTTTATTGCAAACCCAAATTACATGCCAAAATAAATGGAAATACTGGCACGCAGGCCATAGAAGGAGATTTGCATAGGCCAAATTAAAAAAATTGAATGGCGGAGAAAGATTTAAAATGGCGCAAAGGTCGTATTGAATTTTTTTAATGGTGGAAGGAAATTTTTTTAAAAAAATTTAAAGGCCTAAAAAGGCCGAATGAAGGGGGAGCAGATGCTTTTAGCCACACCCGTGCCCAAGCAACAAGCGCATGACCTGTTAAAGTGGGCTGGTCCCCCAAAGGGAGACTGCGGCCTTAAAAAGGCATGCAGGACTTTGAAAGGGGGGTCAAAGCCCTGTTTTGAACAACGCTTAAAGCACTTTGAGCGCTTATATATATATTTTTAATATTTTTACACGAAATTTGAAATAATTTTACAAAGAAATAAGTGTTGGGGCTGGAAATGGCCTCTAGCAAAAAAAATTTTGCCTTTTTGTCTCCCGACAGTGAAACTGGGCAAATTATATATCAACATTCACCTGCGAGGCATCTTGGATGCAATGGCAGGGTCCTTTTGGCCTGAAAATGCTTCAATTGAAAGTTGATTTTCAGATCTGAGCAGAAAACCTTGGTTGTACAACTTTGTCAAACGATCTCTGATTTTAGTGAAACAAAAGCCAAATCTGACTTTCTCAAGCCTCCTAGACACATTGGAACAACTAGAAATGTTACAATCACCCAGATATCATGAAACACATATGCAACCACAAAGATTAAAATGTTTCCTTCAAACTTTTCTAATTCTCTAGATCATCTGAAGACGCAAGAGAAGAGCATACTGGGTTTTTGGGAAAACTTGAAACAAAGCTTTATTAGCCCCCCAAATCTCTCAAATAAGGAAACTAAAATCTATTCTTGCACATAGAATAGCTCTAATACCATGTTAGAATCTGAAAAGATGATTAACCCAGAAAACTAGTGCAAACAAATAGATATCTATTTAACTATGAATGCAAATGATGCAAAATCAAAATAGAAACACATAGTTAGTCTCTAAGAGTGTAATGCAAATGCTAGAAGAAAAATAGAATTAAGAGGATGCAAAAGAAAAAGATTGATGCAAAATACAAGCCAGGTAGCATGCTTATATAGACTAGGGAGAGGGAGGAGGTGGCAACACCGACCAATGAGGAGCAACCATCTATCAGACTAAAGATATCAAAGTATCTTCCCAAGATAGCTAATGGATGCTCACATGTAGGAAGGTGACACCTCATAATCCACTCACCTAATAAGACATGCTTTATTAACCTAAGCAAGATTAATAAAAGGTGTAGGAAAAACCTAGGAATATAGGGAAAATAAATAACCCAACTAGGAAATAAAAACCTACACTAACACCCTTCGTCCATAAAAAATATCTGATCTGAGACACTTGAAATGGAAGACATTTTTTGCCTTAGAAAATCCTAGAACCCCCCCCCCCAAAAAAAAAGTCTAAGTTTTTGACTTTTATTTTGCCTTTGTTGGCAAAATTTCGGTTTGGCAAACCTTTGGTTCTGCAATTTGCTAGTTCGCCGATTCACCGATTTGCCAACTGAAGGGGCAAAGTAGCGGGATTGACTTCAAGGAAAGGGAAAGGCTTTCTTCAAAAATGTCTAAGGCAAAGTTATGAAGGCACGCTTTGTCGGCAAAGTTAATGGTTCACGAACCTCATGGTTCGCTGATCGATGGTTTTGTCAATGGGAGATTCACCGACTGAGCAAGGTGACGGTCAGCAGGATGGTCTTCATCAAAGGCTCAATTGGCTAAAGCATGAGAAAGCAAAAGAAATAAGTCAACTGCGAAAGGGGAAGTTGGGTAGTCAGTAAAATGTCAAACCCACTAACTAGTTCAAATTTTCCAAGGTTCACCGAAAGGCTAATCACTGATGAAAACTAAAGAGAAAATGATGCGGCTAACTAAAGACATATCCAAGTTCATAAAAGGAGATTTCACTGATAAGGCGAGAAGGAAGAATAAAATTGGCTAAGGCTCAGTAGTTCACCAAATTGCAAGTTCACCGATAAGGCAAAAAGTGGCGAAGACATGGTAAGTTCACAAAACTAAGCATTCGTCGATAAGGTGAAAAAGGTGAAAAGGCTAGTTGAGGAATCGACAAAAAGAGGAACTTCCCAACAAATTTGAATTCTCTGGAATTCGTCCATAAGGCAATAAAGAGAACCAAAGGCAGAGAAAAAAGGTGACATAAAAGTAAAGCTCACCAAATAGATATTTTTCCAATAAGGCAAAATAAAGGACCAAGAAGACCAAGTCCACCGATAAGGCAAAAAGAGAGAAGAAAGTCAGAGGCAGGCTTGGTTCTGAAAACAGAGATTTACCGATAAGGCAAAATGGGAAGGAAAGCTGCCAAGTTATAAAGGATGAGATTTCAGTGACTAAAGCAAAGAGAGAGCCTGGTTTTGAAAATGAGGATTTTGCTGATAAGGCAAAGGGAGAAGAAATAGTTCTCAAAAGTGGGATTTTACTGATAAGGCAAAATAAGAGGCCAGAAAAATAAAAATCAATGTAATATTAAAGCATGTAATATAATGTAGTGATTTAAAATATTTTAAAGTAAGTTTAAAATATTTTAGAGTGTTGTACAATCTTTTAAAAGGTGTGAATTTTCTAGGTGCCTAAAAATGCACTTCCAGGTGACGCCATCGTTGCAAATTGGGTCAGGAATAGTGGAAAACTTTAATGCAAAAGGACCAGAGACAAGGAGGAAAAGTCCCTCTGTAACCATGCTTCTGCAGGTCCTTCCAAGGACACATCAGTGCACAGGATATGGGCGGCCTTCCAAGCCATAGATTCTTAAACATGCCAAGCATGGGCACTCCTCAATTCTGTATATTTTCTGACAGATTTCCTAGGCCCAAATTAAAGGTAGCAAGGGTGACTAGGCACAATTTGTTGACCAATTTCCAACGCCCAGAGTTGCACCTATAGCTGCACGTTGGAATAAAAGTGATATATACATATGGAATGATGTATTATTGGTTGGTTGCGCTGGGTCATTTCCATAGGCAACAAATTTGTTGTAGGTTCAAGCCTTGTGGTTTTCTCTAGAACTGGGTGGATTTGATGGACTGTTCTCTTTTGCTGAGTCTCTCATGTCTCTATACCAGTTCACCAATGAAGGAGAGTCTATCATTTTGTGTCTATTTCATGCCTGTAACAAATTCTTCTTCTTTTGTAATGGCTATTTAGCCTCTATGATCAATATAAATTGAATTTTGCCTCTCTCATTATTCTTGCACTGTGTTTCTTTGATGGATGTAAGATGTGTATTGTGGATAAAATGATCCCTTTCATACTTTCATCTCTCTAGGCCTTAACCTTTGTTTGAACCTGCATGAGACTGTGTGAATCCCCTTCAATTTTGAGATCATTATTGTGTTATGTTAGTTGCATCCGAACAACCTAAATCTTGGTGTATCACCGTCTTCCTTTCTACATTCCTTCTATCCCTTTTCCCTGGTGATCATTAGCATAGGTTTAAATAATTCTCTGAGCCTTAAGCTCAGAAAGAGGAACCAACCTTCTCTAGAGGTCTGATCTCATCTGCAAGGTCCCACACCTTGAGATCAATCCCATTGTGTCATTGGAATGCTTGAATAGGCTTCAAGCAGGGTGCAATTTCATGTGACAACATTTATCATCCAGGTGCAAATGCTTTTAAGAAAACATGATGTGTACTTTAACTAACAACATCAAGCATCATGATCTAATCAATTTAATTCATTTTCTATGAATGAGGATAAATTTAGCTTCTTAAAATATATCCTCCTTACAATTGTTATGAATCAATTTGCAAGCTATGTGCAAATTACTTAACTAAATGCTTCAAAGCAAAGTAATCTTGAGAGGTAATAACTCAATCCTTTAATCAACCGAAGACTACATAAGAGGATCATCTATACTCATGTCCTCTACAACACATTAACATGTTTTTCAAAAAAAAGATTTCACAAGACACTAGGGAACTCTTATCCACTTCTTCATATGCACATCTCTTTGTACATGTCAAAATGACTATTTAGCAAAAGAAAGATTTACTAATACTCCCTTGGCAACATTTTATATTTTACACCCTATGGTTTTCGCATAAACCTTGTAAAGGAATACATTTCATGACCTATTCCACTTTTTTATGCACTTTATGCCAATAGATCATTACTTTCCTTTAAGAAATACTTCTAGTATGCTTCAAAATAGGTTAAAGTAAGATCCAATCATAAAAAAATGTTACCACATTTCTTTTTTACTTAAAGATGGTACTTGAGAAATATATTTTTCATTATGGCCTTAAAAAGAATATGTGACTTTTCATACAATGTAAGTTCTCACAACGCTCTATGGAGTAAAATTACAACATTGTCATGACTTCATGAATCAGTAAATCATCATGTATTAAGACCAAAGGAGGTAATATTTCATAGAACAACTTCCTATTCTAAATATGATAAAACTCTTAATATGAGCATCAAACTAGTTAACTAGCATAGTGGAATTTTAAAAGTTCCAACTCTCTCTATCTTCCAATAATGATCATTTTATTCCACTGGGTTCATTCCAAACCATATAGGAATTAGGAAAAAACCATCTTGTCTATGTATCTTTGATACGTTTCTAGGATCTTCAACACTCAATTGCTCCTACACCTGGTTGAATATTATCTATGAATCTAGAAATCTTATGCTTAGAGGAAAATATCTTATTCTTGACCATAGCCAAAGCTAAGGTCTCATTATCAAGTTAACATAACTCTTCTTCTTCAAGAGGTGATTGATTGGACTTCCTCAAACTTAGTTAACTCTTGAGAAAAAAGAGTACTTTGCTTTTCCTAGATGATGAAATACATCTAATAAATGGATGATGAAATGTACATCCAATAAATGGATAAACTAGATTTAATGTCATAGGGTTTTAATGCATCATTAATGTAATAGGTTTTTAATGCCTAGGGCTTTAGTGAGAAATTTCCAATAGGATCTTATTTTATGTTTTTGGGTGTGCCATAATAGGATCATTTTGTTAAAGCTCAAAACCACAAAGATCATCATTTTATGTTAAGAAAACCTCTATTATTATCTTCACAATATATAGATGAATTTGGAGATAAATTAGGTGTCCACATATCATTGACATATTTAATAGGAGTTCATGCTAATATAATCATAAAGTGAAGTAAACGAATACATAAAGAACATACTTTAGATTTTGAGATTCGAGTTGCCCAATTGCACAATTATGTCTACTTCATTTTTTTGGCTTCAAAATCCTCAAATATTTGAGCTTTTTGGCATGTTCCTTCATATTCAATGTTTAATTCTATATAACTCTAATAAGATTAGTTAAACTTATGAAAAAACAAATCTATATCATCAAATTCAATCTAAACACATGAAAATTAGCATTCAAACAATATGAAACATGAAAATATTAGTTCAAATAATCAAATTTTGTCTAAAAACATCCAATTTACTTCTTCTACATTGAAGAACCAAAAAAAAGGTGGTGGATTAAGTAAACAATGATTGTGTAAATGTCAACACCATAAAAAGTGATTTTTTGTCCGATAATGCCTAGAAAGCAAAGAATAATAGAGCATGTGGGTCTGATTCACAGATTGCACGTGCCTTTTGTCCATTTTTTTGGTTCCATAAAATACGCTCATGTTATAATGCGAGTGCCTTTTGTCATACATGGAAAGTTTCAACTGTTGTCTAAATTCTAAAATGACTACTATGACAAGATTTTCATTGTCCCTAAATTACTAAATACCCTATAACCAATACCCTCTACCCTAAACACTATCCCTCAACCCTATGCCATAAAGCCTATACGTTAGATCCTCAACCCTATACACTCAACTAGAGAGAGAGAGGGGGGGTAGGAGGTAGAGAGGGGAGAGAGGTAGAGAGAGAGAGATCTTCAATGCCATAAATGAAAAATCTATCTATTGTAGGCTTACAAATGGTACAAGGCTACTCCTTTGGGTGTAGGAAGAATGTTTTAGCTACCCCAGGTCGTCCAACACCAAATCTAAGATTTTGTGTAGGTTGTTACGTTGCTGCATTCATTGAATTGACTAGTATGCAACCCATAAAAACCTCAATGAGACAAGAAGAATGCATTGTAATAGGATGGTATAAATAAAAGAAACAAAGATGTAACAAGGGTTGGTCATTGAGCCAATTTCTTGGCTATAAGTGTCTCAAACATGTTCTAGGGCATCAAGTGATGCAAGTTTGGTCTATAAGGGAATCGAATATAATTTGTAAATCATAGGAAGGGTATTTAGTGAACATAATGCATATAAATGGATGTCTCCATGGTAGTTTGTAAATATTTAGCGAGGTGCTTGAACCTAGTTATAGATCCTCTCTTGCCACATTTGTTAGTACAAATGTAACAAGGTTAGATGAATTTGTAACAACTTCTAATGCATTACAAGGTTTTTGTGATGGTCTTTCCTTTCCTTCATGTGGGTCTTTGTAGTACTGAGATGGATTATTAAGTATGTCCAATTACATGAAGTGTTATATATGATTTGTATATATGTATGCATTCAATTCAATTTATGCTCTGTAAGTGTATTATCTTCTTCATTGCAAATTGTGACTCTATTTTGTAATGGAGGAGGCATTTGTCTTATTGGTGAGAGGCCAAACATCTTTCTTTCAATCATCTATCTATATGTAACATCTAAAATCTTAAACAAGACTAAACATAGATATTTACCATGAGATAAAACATACAAGGTGAAAAAGATAATTTTTTTTCTTTATTTAACTTAAAAACAAGATGTACAACAATTTACATAATTTCTTTTCTAAAATAACCAACATGAGATAATATACAATATGTCATTTTGTCTTTACAATTATAAATATCTGCAATAGATAATGTTTTACATAGTCTTAATAAACACAAGTCACATAACCCAAAGGTATACAACATTCAGAAATCTAACATTATTACCACAAGCCTCGTCATGTCTTCTACTGAAGAGAGAGAGAGAGAGAGAGAGCATCTTCCCAATGCTTTTCCTCCAACCACAGACCGGCGGTCTCTCACACATCTTCCAATTGCAAGTGGCCCTACCCTTCACTAAGAGTATAGACCAAAGGTGACCAATAATAATTTGCCATCTAAGTATTGGTGTTGTATCCTACATAACTCTATCGATCATACAATCCTAGATACCCTCTAGCTAAGTATGATCAATCCAATAGGTTATGCAATCCAGATACGGTGAACCGACAATGCACGTAGAAACGTATGCATTACTTTGGCCAAAGATTCAATATTTATAAACGTATATAATAAACATAGTCGTTATGTCCACCCACCCCAACTCGACTTGGATACTATCATGTTCCTACAGTTTGACTTGGTCAACTATGTTTACTATATAGTCTTGACAACTTCAAAATTTTAGTCTTCCCAACTTAGACAAGTTACAAACACTGACAATGTTCCATAGACCTTATGGATTATCTTTCTATAAGAGGATTCTCATTGCATCTCTGCAATACCCAAGATCCAAAACTTATTGACACTCAAGAACTTAAGTCGATTTATAACAACTAAGTCACCTTACCATGGTTAAGCATTATTGGTTAGGAAAAATATATCATTTTCGACTAGAAGAATAAATAATCAAAGTTAGGGTACTTGCCCCATCATTCATGTTCTTTATAATGATCTCAAAGGTTTAGTATAACAAATTACCCTATTGGGTCAAGATTAGGTTTTGTCCTTCCTATCCTATCATAATGGAATAACAAAATATATTCTCATAAAGTAATAATTTAATAAACACAAGTACTAACCCCTAGGTCTTATTCTGACTACGAGGTCATTTCTAGATTTCACAACTCTTGACTAGATAAACGATTGTTTTCCAATGTTCTTACTACTAAGAGATCGTTCAATCTATTACAACAAGGTTATTTTCCCCCCTACAATGAAATCTTAATTATATCAAACCATTTGGTTCCATATAAGTCTAGCATAATGACTTAGGATTGATTTGATAACTAGTATTGTGCAAAAATTAGTTCAAGTTATTGACAACCTAGGTTTATTGACTAAGTTCAAGTTGATCCAAGAATGTAATAAGACTACTCAAGTTACAATTAACATAAGATTAAGTATCCAATATTGCTCTTTTAAATATATAGATACGTATATATTTATATAACCTTTGTCATCATTGGAACAAGTTGTCCATTCTTTTGAGTATCTAAAAGATTATAATAATGTGCTACTTGTCTTGACAGTTCTTAATCATCATATGTTTACCCAAACTATAAGAATGCTAAATCACATATCAAGTAATAATAATCTCATAGTTCTAAAAGAACATACAAGTGCAATATCAAATTACCTTGTGACTTACTAAAAACTATAAATCTACTTGCACTGTTCCACAATGAAATCCACAACATGCATAGGGTATTCGACAAAATAAACTAAAAGGACTGAGTCACACATAATATATACCGCATGAGCATAAGTGCATGAAACATGTCGAACTCTTGATGACACAACTTTCACAAGCTACCGACTATATTTTTAACACATGTATGCATAGATATATATATGAAACAAGTTCGTTTACACAAAAGACACAGTGATTTTGACTCATAAATCATTCATATAAATGAAAGATTTATTGACTCGGCTATCATTCTAACATATGCGTAAGACTGCAAGGATTACATATAACAAATATGACATCACAAAAAGAAAGAACCTGATAATGCACTTTGACAGTCCAAGATTATTCTCAGAAAGATTTCTTTCTTTCACTGCTACTTGCAATACGATCTTTTTGTGACAACTTAATTCTTTTCAAAGAATCAACTCTAGCTTTGCTGGTAAAACCTCTAGGCTGACTATGTATTCCCACGGCTCCATTTTTTTGAGCTATGGTATTATTCCCTTGACTCAACTCCATTTCTCACTCTACAGTTTTCCTATAACCTCTCAGCTCAAATTTCCTATTCTAGTGTCGTTACTCCCCGTACTCGACTCAATGAGGATGACTATCCTTTTAAACACATCATACGACTCACTTATATGAGTTGTCTTCCTTCACTCCATGACTGACAATCATAAAAGATCCACTATGTTGCAGTTGGAAACAAACTCTCTCTTAAGTCGCTAGGGCTCTACACGTGCTAGCTCCAAGAAGATCGATCATCCATTGTGAGGGAAGAATACGTGGTATACAATGCCATAATCACTCATGAATGGCCGACACTCTATGAAACCACAACTTAAGATAATTAAGTTATCTCAAGTGTTATAAAACCACTACATTCGGTTGATACACTCTCCACAAATCATGCCTACGGCTACTCTATGCTTGAGCATGTGGCTTTTAAAAGATAACGTGGTATTTATTCCACTATACATACCACTAAAGGCTCATAAAAGAATAATCGATACTTATAGGAATTGGTTTAAAAGATGACAACTTCACATAGAAGAAAAAGGTGGGTAATCGTATTAAACCACAAGCAATTCTCGACTAACCAATTTTCCAAAGATAATAAACACAATAATAATAGTCGAAGATCAAATGAATAACATCAATAGGGATTATTATAATAATACGACGTAAGACTTACGTAAAAGTGTGATAGGGTCGAGATCATCTCCCCTTCACAAATAAACACTATTTCACGTCAATTAAGCTTGCCATGAGTGAACATGTGATGTTAGACTATAATCATGCCAAGGATTTAACCATCTACATTTTGACGATGCAAACACAACTACTTATGACGTGATCGACGAAAGTTCGCATTAGTCGCAGATGACTAACGTTCTTTCTCGACAATGTCATTTTCACAAAATGACAAGGTCAACACACAACTCAAAAAGGAATCAATAAGACATCGACAACCTGTCGAGTCGATCCAATAATTTACCAATAAAACGTGACTTACCTCAATCGACTAGAGTTATTTAACTATTGAACACTATACTCATTTGGAAAATGACCATTTATAACCCAAGGTCTATTCTCCTCTCCTCAGAAGATACTCTCTCTTTCTTGGAGAGTCATCAAAAACCTGCTTTCCTGCATATATCTTACAATCACCAGATTATGATCAGTGCATCATTAGTCCATTCATAAACCTTATGAATAATAAATCAAATTCTCATAACATAAATTGCTAAATCATTACATCATATGCATTGCATTTAATCACATAACTGATATTCAATAAAATCAATATTTTCCAATGAAATTTAACCCAATGTCAAAATATTTATCCATAAATTCACTTCTATCCATGTAAAAGTAAAAAGTAAAAACAAGCCAAAATTAGGGATGAAACATATCTCTCCCCTAAAGATTCATCGTCCTCGATGATTCAAAGTATCAAAATATAATTAAAACAAGTTTTTGTTTAGCTGCTAAAAGCATGAAATAAATGAGGAAATTTCTGATAAAATTCATGGTAATCCTCCCATGTAGCACTATCCTCTTCATACTAGTCCCACCAGACCTCGCACTACATAACCTCTCCATTACGCAAGTGGAGCTTGCGTGTTTCGAGCACCTTGAGAGGCTCGATCGTGACCACCCCTGGGTCCTACATCTATGATGCATTCCAATTCAGAATATGGTTATCTCCTGCAATATACTTCTTTAAATAAGAAACATGAAAAACATTGTGCATTCTAGACAAGGTTGGTGGTAGAGCAATCTTGTAGGCAACCAGATTGATCACTTCAAGTACTTCAAAGGGTCCTACATAGCGAGGAGCTAATTTGGAAGACTTCCCAAATTTTATAGAACTTTTCTGAGGTTTGACCCTCAAAAGAACTTTCTCTCCAACAGAGAATTGTCTTGGTATTTGCTTGGTATCAGCATAACTTTTATGTCTATCATTAGCTTCTGTCAATCTTTTCCTGATCTTGACTTAACTTTTTCTTCCATTTCAGCTAGCATTTATGGACTAATGCTAATCGTATCTTCTAGCTTATCCTAGCTTTTAGGAGTTTGGAATCTTCTTCCATACAATGCTTCAAATGGTGCCATCTTAATAACAGAATGATAGAAATTGTTATAAGCAAATTCCACAAGTGGTAAGTACTCTTCCCACTTATATTGCTGATCCATGCAATACATTCGTAACAAATCCTCCAAAACCTAGTTAACTCTTTTAGTTTGACCATCGGTTTTAGGATGATAAGTTGTACTCACATTAAGTTTAGTCCCTAGCATAGAGAACAAGGTTTGTCAAAACCTTGATGTTACACACACATCTCTATCCGAGATAATCTTTTCTAGAACTCCATGTAATCTAAACACTTCCTAAACAAATTTGCGAGCTAACATTGGTGCTCCATCAGTTAATTTCCCTGATATGAAATGTGTTACCTTTGTGATTTTATTAACCACAACTAAAATGGTATCATGTTTACATTCCTATACATTAGAAGACCCTGAACAAAGTCCATACTTATGACTTGCCACTTCCATTTTGGCACATCATGCGGATACAACAGTCTTGTGGGATGTTGATGTTTTGCTTTTACCCTCTGGCACTCTAGACAACTTGCTACAAATATTGCAGCATCATTCTTCATCCCTTTCCAAAAATAAATAGGTTTTACATCCGCTAGAAGTTTGGTTACTCCCGAATGTCCTGAGTATGGTGCAATTTGAACAACTTTCCACACCAAATTTCTTGTTTCTGCTAAATCAAGAACATACATTCTTCCTCTATACCTCAATAGTCCATCAAAATCAAAATGAAACCCATCATACCTTGAATCTTTAGGATTTACCAAAAGAGCTTGTTTGAACTACTCATAATATTCATCACCAGATAAATATTGTAACACTAAATATTTAAAGTTTGCATGTATAGAGAAAATTGAAGAAATATGTCTCCTCCAACTCAAAGCATCAGCTACTCTGTTCTCTTTTCCTTTAATATAGTTTATCTCAAATTCATAGTCAGATATCAACTCTAACCATCTCCTTTGTCAAGCATTAAGATGAGGTTGAGAAAATATATACTTAAGACATTGATAATTTAATTTAAGTACAAAAGTTTTCGCTAACAAATAGTGATGCCACATTTGCAAAGTGTGCGTAATCGCTGCTAATTCTAGATCATGTGGTGAATAATTTTTCTCATAAGCTTTCAACTTCCTTGACTCATAGGCTATCACTCGCCCATCTTGCATAAGCACACCCCCTAATCCTTCTCCTAAGGCATTAGTTATTACCTCAAACTGCCCTTCAGGGTCAGGAACTTTCAAAATTGGTGTTGTTGTCAACTTTTCCTTTAATAGATCAAATGCCTCCTGGCATTTATCTATCCATTCAAATTGCTTCCCTTTCCTTTGCAAAGAAATGATTGGACTTGCACTACAGGAGAAATTTAGAACAAAATTTCTATAATAACCAACCAAACCCATAAAAATACGTACTTCATGCACATTCATGGGTACAAGCCAATCTAGAATAGCTTTGATCTTTGCTGGATCAACAAATATTCCTTCTACAAATATTATATGTCCTTGATACTGAATCTCCATCTGGAAGAAAGAAACACTTTGAAAGTTTCCCATATAATTTATGTTCCCTTGACCGTTGCAGAACCACTTGCAAATGTTGTAAATGTTCTTCAATCTTAGAGTAAATAAGAATTATATCATCCAGAAATACTAGAACAAACTTATCTAAACAATCCCTAAACACACTATTCATGAGATTCATGAATGCGACAGGGGCATTCGTAAGTCCAAATGGTAACACTATGAACTCATAATGCCCATATCTTGTCCTAAAAGTTATTTTGTGGATATCCTCATCTTTCAATCTTAACTGATGATATCCTGATCACAACTCGATCTTTGAAAACACCGCAGCTCCATGCATTTGATCGAAGAGATCATCAATACATGGTAAAGGATACATGTTCTTTATCATTTATTTATTGAGCCTATGATAATCAATACATAATCCTAGAGTTCCATCCTTTTTGTTGACAAAGATAACTGGTGCACCCCATGGTGAAATGCTGGGTCTAATAAAACCTTTAGCTAACAATTCTTGTAATTGGGCTTTTAATTCCATTAATTCCGTAGTTGTCATATGGTAAGGTGCTTTTTATATAGGCTCATATCCTAGTTTAATATCAATTGAAAAATCAAAAACCCTTTTGGGAGGTAGTCCTAGAAGTTCCTCAGGAAAAACATCCTGAAAATCTTGAAGAAAAGGATACCTTTCTTCAAAAGACATACTATGCTTTTCAAGACCTTCCTCAATTTGCTCCATTTTTACTACAAAAAGTTGGCAACCCTTTCATCCATCTCTTTTTAATTGCTTAGTAGAGATAGGTCTAATCTTGACATCTCTTTGAATAACCTGGAAATGGAACTTATTTCCAAGTCATCTAAGCACTCAACTGTTTTTGAGAAACAATCGACTTTAGCTCTATGCCTCCATACCTAGTTCATTCCTAAGATAACATCATAGGAACCTAAGGGGGCTACATACAGGTTTACCTCTATTGAAAAACTAGAGAGATCAATCTTGGCCTCAAACAAACATTGCTCTACCTGAGCCTTTGATTGGTTAGCATATTCTACTGACCAAGGTTTAGACATGTACCTAGCTTTTCTAGGAAACTTATTCAAAACTCTAGGAGAAATAAAACTTTTAGTAGCTCCTGTATCAATCAAAATAGATATAGGGACTCCAAACAAGGTACCTATCATCTCTATGGGTGTGATTTTGTATTTTACTTGACAATTATCGAGGGCTGCATGAATCCTTTGCTGGAAAGCTACTTGTTGAGAAGGCAATGCAGTACCTCTTTGTTGACCATTTTGATTCTTCGTTGGACAACAATTAGCATAATGGTCACCCCCACATGTAAAGCATCCTCCAAGAGGTCCTCTCTTTTCTGTAGACTTTCCAGTATTATCCTCATTTCTTTGGAAATTACTCCTCCTTTTCTCATTACCAGTCCCATTCTTATTCTTCTGAGTTCCCTTACCATTTCTTTTATTCTCATAGCTCCTGTCATTTCTTGTTTTGGATGGTTGGGTAGTTGGAGTTCTATTAAATCTCTTGCGATTTCTATCTTGATAAGCTAATATGGATTTCAAATTTTGTTCTTGCTTAATTGCCTTCTCGTACACTTGATCCATTATTGTGGGACCATGTACGTCTACCTCTCCACCAATTTGAGCATTTAAACCCATGATGAACTTCTTGATTCAGAATCTCTCATCTTTCTGATACTGGGGCACATATTTCAGAAGGTGGGTAAATTTCTCCCCATATTCAATACTGACATGTCTCCTTGATGAAGATTCTAAAAAATAGTCAATTTTTTGTCAAAATAAAGTTGTGGCAGCCACCTTTTGCGAAAGAGTTCCACGAACTCATCCCATGTTACTCTTAAGGAACTTAGATTTAGTTCCATTTTCTTATTCATCCACCAAGTGGATGCTTCTCCTTCTAGTTGAAAGGCTCCCCAAACCTCTTTGGTTACTTCTGAGTAATTTCTTATCTCGAAGTACTTCTCCATTTCTAACAACCAAGCTTCAGCTACACTAGTCACTGTCCCATCAAACTTTGGTGGAGTGACCTTTTTCAAATCCTTGAAAAGTTCTAAGGTGAACCTATCCTTTGCTTTCTTCTGAGTTTCACAGTTTTTAGAGATCTCGCTACTCATACTATGATCTTGGTGATTTTCCCTACTCTCCTCATGAGAATTTTCATTTTCTCCCTCAAAGTTTCCTTGATCCATTACCTTCTTTTCCAAGTTACCAAGTCATTCCTTAGTTTCTGCAAGCATGATTAAAATTTGATCCAACTTGTCCTTGGAATTATCTGGTGGGTTGTTTTCCTCTTGACTCTCACCCTGGTTAGTTCTTGTCTGAACCATGTTTGTCATTTTTCCCACACCTGAGAATATTGAGTTATCTATTAGTTTCTTGATTTTAATGCATCTCATTAAATCAAAACATAATAAACACAAAACAAACGATAGTTTGGTACAAAACAAACTCTTTTTTATTATAAATTATTCAGGAGTAACTACATCCTTTATTGATACATAGAATGACTCATATGTCATGTTCAAGAGGAGTATATCCCTTCGATTCATTATCAGATACATAATAAAGAGGTGTATAACCTTTTGACTCACTATCAGACCAAAGTACAATGATCTCAGAAGATGGAGGTATGCGAGGGTCTCTCCTAACCATAGGTGCATCATCTTCAGACATATATGCTATGATCCTAGCTATGATCTTAGCTCTCTCTAAGTTTTCCTTTCTCACTCACTTGATTCAAAATAAGGCATTTGTGAGGGTTTCAGTATCACTCAACCATATGTCACTATCATTTTTGGTTCCCTCAAAGGTTTTAATAATGGCTTCACGCTCTCTCTTAGCTTTTAGATAACACTCATTCCCAATAAATGACTTCCTAGCAGTCATCTTGAGACGCACTGATGTAGAGGCACTTTGGATAGAAGGAAGATAGACAAGTTGACTAGGTTTGCACTACACCCAAAAGCCCAAATTTGAGGTTCTTCATACAAAAGTGGGAATAGCGGCTAGGGGATCCAATTTCTTCATGGAAAACATGTTTAGGCATGCATTGGAACCCATCCCATCCATTGGCAAAGGCAGGTCAAACTCAGAAATGGTACTTCCTTCACAAACTCAAGAAATGGCTTGTAGCCCTACAAAAGGAGAACAGTCCTAATAACTTTTGATATAGGACTTCAAATACAAATATTAGATAATTATAAGATACCCAATAGGACCCCCTATCACATATCCAAGAATGGGTATTGGTTGTTTTGGATCATATGGCTTAACCTATAACTCCTCCTAATGCCTTAGAGCCCCAATTAGGCCAAAATTACAAAGAGACTACTATAGAATGCAAGCACAGAACTCAACCAATGATCTAAACACTTAGGATACATGCCAAAACTATGGATTTTGTGGGTTTTATCCTCCTACAGTCTATTGTTCCCAAAAATACTTCTATGGTTCCTTCAATGGGGCTTAATACATGGTCATATTAAGCCTCTTCTAACAAAACTTGCAAACACCAACACTCCTTCTCCTGCAAGCATCCCAATCACTTAAAATACAAATAAACATGCCCATCCCTCTGGTCTTATGGCCTTGAAAGATAGTGGGATGGTCAACCTCCCATCGTTTGAAGCAAAACCCTTGTTTAGGGTTTAATGAGACTATTTTTGAAAGAGGCCTTACATCTCCCTTCAATGCAACTTTCAAGACACCAAAACCACTTCAAATGATAGATAATTCTCTATGCTAATAGATCAAAACATGAAGAAATGAAGACAATTTTGTACCTTTCCACTGTATGGCCTGTAGTGGCATTTTCTTCAAGAAAACATAGTTTCACAATGAGCAGTCCAAGATCAAAGGCTTGTAGTTTGTTTCCTCTTCAATGTGATAGTCCCAAACTAGTCTTAAGTGAGAGTTACATCACCATACTTCATTTCAAAACAACCTAGGATTCATGACAGTGCCGTACAACAGAATGGTACGGACTGTTTCTTCAGCAAATACAAAAAACAACAGAGTAAGGGTGTTTTGATTGCATAGAACTCCTTCTCCTTCTTACATTCCACTTGCTCAAGGGTATATAGACTTGTATACACCTTGGCAACTTCATTTTGGATAGTTTGGATGATCATGGAAGCCATAACCACTTCAAACTTCCTTGACAGTTTTGCAACTTCAACTACTTACAATTGTTCACCAGTTTTTTCCTTACATGTTTAGGACTGTTTTGGCTTTAACAAGTGCATTCAAACATTTGGCAATTGTATTAAACCTTTGACATACCTTTCTAACACTTTTACATACCTTTCTAAGGCTTACAACATGAAATGTATGACTGTCCTTTATGACTGCCTCCTACATGACAACAATATGTAGATATTTGGACATAGTCCTTATTACAATTAGATGAATGGTCTTGTAGGACATTATTGAATCCACAAAACAAAATGAACAACAAAACAAGAGAACTCAAGACCTTAGTCTTCTTGGTGCTCCTGCACCATACTCCCCGGGTGGAAAGAGAACTCAAGTCTCTTGAGGAAGTAGATCAACAATTGTGACACCATGCTTCAAGATGTCTTCTTCACTCATCCAAGTGGCATCTTTAATGGGTAAGCCACTCCATTTGACAAGGAACTATTTGTATGTCTTCTTCCTAGTCTTCTTCAAGACCTTGGTGTCAAGAATGCATTCCAACTTCAATGGTTGATTGGGTGGAAGATCCTTGACCCAATCTTCATCTCCTGTTGTTGTCATATCTGCCTCTGAATATGCATTAGGATCACCTTTGAAAGGAAACAAGTCTGAAACATTGAAGATAGGAGATATGGCCAAGCCTTGAGGAAGTTCAATCTCATAGGCATTGGGCCCAAACTTGTGCACAATCCGGCATGGTCCTATCTTCTTCATGAGGAGTTTGGTTGGCTGCCCCTTAGGAAATCTTTCCTTCTTCAAATGTGCCATGACCAAATCCCCAACCTTGTATTGTACATCTCTCCTTCTCTCATTGGCTTTCTCTTTGTACTTGTCATTGTTCCTTTGAAGAGTTTCTTTGACATTATCATGGATGTCCTTCATGGCCAATGTAAAGTCTTCACCTTGAGCACTTTTCCTTTCCAATCCATGGAGATCTCTTAGTTCAAGAATACCTCTTGGATGAATGCCATAAACAATCTCAAATGGACTCCTTCCTGTGCTCCTATTTATGGAATCATTGTAGGCAAACTCAGCTTGAGGGATGATCATATCCCATGCCTCTCCATGTTGTTTGGTAAGACACCTGAGAAGATTTCCCAAGGACCTATTCACCACCTCAGTTTGGCCATCAGTTTGAGGGTGATAGGCTAAAGTAAAGGACAATTGAGTACCCAACTTCTTCCACAAAGTGCGCCAAAAATGGCCTACAAACTTTGGATCCCTGTCAGTCACAATGTTAAGAGGCAAACCATGGATTCTAACAATTTCTTTGAAGAACAAACCAACAATGTGAGAAGCATCAATAGTACATTTACATGGCAAAAAATGAGCCATCTTACTGAATCTATCCACCACAACAAATATACTATCAAAACCTCTTTGAGTCCTAGGAAGACCCAAAACAAAATCCATGCTAATACTTTCCCATGGCCTATTAGGAATAGGAAGTGGCTGATATAGACCAGCATTAGATGAAGTACCCTTTGCCCTTTGACAAATACTACAACATTCAACAAATTTTATGATATCTGATTGCATTTTAGGCTAAAAATAAAACCTCTTCACCTGATCCAATGTTTTATCCAACCCAAAGTGACCTCCTAGTCCACCACAATGTTTTTCCTTTATGATGTTCTCCCTCATGGAACACCTAGGAACACATAGTTGGCTGCCTTTGAACAACAACCCTGCTGCAACAAAAACTCAGAAAAATATGAATGATAAGAGTCTAAAAATTGTGAACAAACTTCATATGCCTCCTTGAAATCTTCATCATCCCGATACATATGTTTGAGAGCATCAATCCCTACACTTTGCAAATGAATTTCTTGAACCATACACACCATTCTACTCAATGCATTTGCCACTTTGTTAGCATGCCCCTTCTTGTGTTTGATTGAAAAAGTATATGCTTGGAGTTGCTCAACCCATTTCATATGCCTATGATTGAGTTTCTCCTGTGAATTCAAAAAACTAAGTGTATGGTTGTCAGTATAAACAATAAATTCTTTAGGCAAAAGATAGTGCCTCCATTTTTTCAAAGCTTGTACCATTGCATACAATTCCAAGTCATAAGTAGAGTACTTTCTCTTAGCATCATTCAATTTTTCACTAAAGAAAGCAATAGGCCTACCTTCCCGACTTAGGAAATCCCCTATAACAAGGTTACTAGCATCACATTCCACCACAAATAACTTATTAAAGTTGGGAAAACAAGTATGGGCTGTTGTGCTAGCTTTTGTTTCAGAATTTCAAAAGAATCATTGGCTACCTTTGTCCAAAAAAATTTACATTTCTGCCCCCCTTTGATGGTATCCAAAATTGGTGCACAAATATGACTAAAACCCCTTATGAATTTCCTATAAAATGTTGCCAAACCATGAAAACTTTTCACATCACCTACTATTTTTAGAGTTGGCCATGACAAAATGGCTTCTACCTTTGCTGGATCCATCTTCAAACTACCTTGTGAAATCACAAAACCAAGATAGGTGAGTTCTTCCTTCATGAAGACACTCTTTTCCATGTTGATCATCAATTGTTCATCATGCAACTTCTTCAAAACCTGATCCAAATGTTGTAAATGCTCTTCCTTAGTCCTACTAAAAACAAGAATGTCATCCAAGTATAGCACAACAAATTTGCCAATGAAATCCTTCAACACTTCATTCATGAGATGCATAAAAGTACTTGGGGCATTAGATAGACCAATTGGCATCACCAACCACTCATAAAGACCCTCATTTGTTTTGAATACTATCTTCCATTCATCCCTGCTTTATCCTAATTTGATGATACCCACTCTTAAGATCAATCTTAGAAAAGTATCTAGCCCCTCCCATGCAGTCCATTAGGTCCTCAATCCTTGGCATAGGGAACCTATATCTTATGGTAATCTTGTTAATGGCTCTAGAATCCATGCACAACCTCCATTTACCATCCTTTTTAGGGGCTAGGACTGTCAGGACAACACATGGGCTAAGGCTCTTTCTTACCAATCCCTTATCCAACAATTCTTGCACTTTCTTGGCAATCTCTTCATTTTGTGAAGGTGTCATCTTGTAGGCTGCTTTGTTTGGCAAAGTAGATCCCGGTATGAAGTTAATTTGATGTCTTATGTCCCTAATAGGTGGAAACTCATTAGGCATCTCTTCTACCATAATCCCCTTATACTTCTCTAGCAATTGTTGCACCTCATTAGGGACCTCTTCCTTACTAGGATCATGCAAACTAGGATAGTTTTTAGGCTTCAAAATCAGAGCATACCCTTGGGTTCCTTCCTCCTTAAGGGTGTCTAAAAACTCTTTACCACTCACAATCATGACACTTGACCCAACATTCTTCTCTACATTCTCATCAGGTAAAGGATCCATTCTATATTTTATACCATTCTTGGTTATAATGAAAGAATTAGTTTTACCATCATGTTGTGATTGAACATCATATTGCCATGGATGTCCTAATAGCAAATGACAAGCATCCATGGGAATTACATCACACAACATCTTATCTTTATATTCCCCTATCTCAAATTCTATCCATGATTGTTCATCTACCAAAACTTGTTGTCCCTTATTCAACCATGATACTTTATAAGGACTAACATGAGGAAGTCTTTTCAATTTCAACTTGTCTACCATTTCAATGGAAACCAAATTTTCAGTTGAGCCTGAATCAACAATTACCTTGCAAATCTTACCATAGGCCTTGTATGTTGTCCTAAACAATGTCTTCCTTTGAGGGGGTTCTTGTGTTTGAGGCACTTTCAACATGGTTCTTCTCATCATCAAACTTTCTCCTTCATGGACCGGGGTTGCACTTCCAATTGGAGAGTTGACACTTTGGCAATCTTCCTCTTGGATCAATTGGTTCCTTCTCTCTCCTCCATGAGATCTTGAGGCTTGCTTTTCAAGACACTTGAAGGCTGGATGTCCCACTTGGTTGCAATTGTAGCACCTTCCTGTGAAGACATTAGGACCTCTCCCTGGTCCACCAAATCTACCTCTTCCATTGGGCCTTCTTCCTCTAAAGCCTCCTCTAGAACCTGATTCTCCACTTTGCTCTTGGGAACTAGATTCCCCTTGACTTCTTTGGGACTGATTTCTACCCCCAAAACTGCCCCTACCTCTAAAATTTTTGCCACCTCTTCCTCTATTTTGCTGCTCACCTTTCCTCTTCAACTTCTCTTCAGCCCTTAATGCCACTTGAAAGCATTTTTCCACAGTTTCAGGGGTCAATAAACTTATCTCATTTTGAATATTAAACCTCAAACCATTTAGATACCTTGCCACTTTAGCTTTTTCATCCTCCATGTACCCACAACGAAGAGTGTATTTGTGAAACTCCTCGGTGTAAGTAGCCACATCCAAATCTCTTTGCTTGAGATTTTGCATCTTCTTGTAGATCTGTACCTCATAGTCTGATGGAAGGAATTGGGACTTGAACCTCTCCAACATTTTGCTCCATGAAGAGATCATACTCTTCCCATTCTTCACCCTCTCACCTTGGGTGTAATTCCACCATGTAAGGGCAACACCTTTGAGTTTAGTTTTTGCAAACCTCACCCTCTTATTTTTGGGAACTTCTTTGTATTCAAAGTAGTTGTTTAAAGCCTCAATCCACTCCATGACTTCATCAGCATTCATCTTCCCACTGAACATGGGAATCTCCATCCGAGCCTTTGAAGAATCCTTGCCAATTGCCTTGATGGCTTCAAGGAAATGCCTTTGATCAGTCGGTACCTCTACCTCTTCTTGCTCTTCTTCTTCCTCCTCTTTCTCTTCTTCTTCATTAGAAACTTCATCTATCCTCTTCCCTATCCTCAATGCCTTCAACTCTGCTTGGAGTGCTTCCTTGACTCCACTTTTAATCTTCTCTTCCATCTCCTTGAACTTCTTGACCACTTCAGCGGTCATCCCCTTTGGAGGCATATTGCTAACCTCTCCTTCACTCTCTTCTGCTAACATATACCAAGCCTTACACAACCAACAATAGAACCTTTTATGGCTCTGATACCACTATGATGTAGAGGCACTTTGGATAGAAGGAAGATAGACAAGTTGACTAGGTTTGCACTACACCCAAAAGCCCAAATTTGAGGTTCTTCATACAAAAGTGGGAACAGTAGGTAGGGGCTCCAATTTATTCATGGAAAAGGTGTTTAGGCATGCATTGGAACCCATCCCATCCATTGGCAAAGGTAGGTCAAACTTAGAAATGGTACTTCCTTCACAAACTCAAGAAATGGCTTGTAACCCTACAAAAGGAGAACAGTCCTAATAAATTTTGATACAATACTTCAAATGCAAATCTTAGACAATTAGAAGATACCCATTACCCTATCACATATCCAAGAATGGGTATTGGTTGTTTTAGATGATATGGCTCAACCTATAACTCTTCCTAATGCATTAGAGCCCCAATTAGGCCAAAATTACAAAGAGACTACTATAGAATGCAAGCACAGAACTCAACCAATGATCTGAGCACTTAGGATACATGCCAAAACTATGGATTTTGTGGGTTTTATCTTCCTACAGTCTGTTGTTCCCAAAAATACTTGTATGGTTCCTTCAATGGGCTTAATACATGGTCATATTAAACCTCTTCTAACAAAACTTGTAAACACCAACACTCCTTCTCCTGCAAGAATCCCAATCACTTAAAATACAAATAAACACACCCATCCCACTAGTCTTATGGCCTTGAAAGACAGTGGGATGGTCAACCTCCCATCGTTTGAAGCAAAACCCTTGTTTAGGGTTTAATGAGACTATTTTTGAAAGAGGCCTTATATCTCCCTTCAATGCAACTTTCAAGACACCAAAACCACTTCAAATGATAGATAATTCTCTATGCTAATAGATAAAAACATGAAGAAATGAAGACAAGTCTGTACCTTCCCACTATACGGCTTGTAGTGGCATTTTCTTCAGGAAAACAGAGTTTCACAATGAGCAGTCCAAGATCAAAGGCTTGTAGTTTGCTTCCTCTTCAATGGCATAGTCCCAAACTAGTCTTAAGTGGGAGTTACATCACCATACTTCATTTCAAAACAACCTAGGATTCATGACAGTGTCGTACAACAGAATGGTACAGACTGTTTCTTCAGCAAATACAGAAAACAACAGAGTAAGGGTGTTTTGATTGCATAGAACTCCTTCTCCTTCTTACATTTCACTTGTTCAAGGGTATATAGACTTGTATACACATTGGCAAATTCATTTTGGATAGTTTGGGTGATCATGGAAGCCATAACCACTTCAAACTTCCTTGACAGTTTTGCAACTTCAACTACTTACAACTATTCACCAGTTTTGTCCTTACATGCTTAGGACTGTTTTGGCTTTAACAAGTGCCTTCAAACATTTGGCAATTGTATTAAACCTTTTACATACCTTTCTAACACTTTGACATGCCTTTCTAAGGCTTACAACATGAAATGTATGACTGTCCTTTATGACTGCCTCCTACATGACAACAATATGTAGATATTTGGACATAGTCCTTATTACAATCAGATGAATGGTCTTGTAGGACCTTATTGAATCCACAAAACAAAATGAACAAAAAAATAAGAGAACTCAAGACCTTAGTCTTCTTGGTGCTCCTGCACCACGCACCATCCTGGCACAAGAAATTCAAACATTAGCTAACTACTTAATGTTGATTACAGGTTAGCATAGTTGACTCATAAGCCCTAGTGCCGAACCTGGTAGCTTTGATACCATATGTAACATCCAAAATCTTAAACAAGACGAAACATAGATATTTACCATGAGATAAAACATACAAGATGAAAAAGACAAAAAATAAATTCTTTCTTTAACTTAAAAACAAGATACAACAATTTACATAATTTCTTTTTTGAAATAAACAACATGAGATAATATAAAACATGTCATTCTATATTTACAATTACAAATATCTGCAATAGATAATGTTTTACATAGTCTTAATAAACACAAGTCACATAACCCAAAGGTATACTGCATCCAGAAATCTGACATCATTATCGCAAGCCTTAGCATGTCTTCTGCCGGAGAGAGAGAGAGAGAGAGAGCGCATCTTCCTAGTACTTTTCCTCCAACCACAGACCGACGGTCTCCTACACATCTTCCAATTGGAAGTGGCCCTTATACCCTTCATGAAGAGTATAGACCAAAGGTGACCAATAGTAATTTGCCATTTGAGTACTGGTGTTGTATCCTACATAAATCTATTGATCATACAACCATAGATACTCTCCAACTAAGTCTGATCAATCCAATAGGTTATGCAATCTAGAAACGGTGAATCGATAATGCACATAGAGCCATATGCATTACTTTGGCCAAAGATTCAATATGAATAAACATTTGTAATAAACATAGTCGTTATGTCCACCCACCCAAACTCGACTTGGATACTATCATGTTCCTAATGTTTGACTTGGTCAACTATGTTTACTATGTAGTCTTGACAACTTCAATATTTTAGTCTTCCCAACTTAGACAAGTTTACAAACACTGATAATGTTCCATAGACCTTATGGATTATCTTTCTATAAGAGGATTCTCATTACATCTCTGCAATACCTGAGATCCAAAACTTATTGACACTCCAGAACTTAAGTCGATTTATAATGACTAAGAAAATCACCTTACCATGGTTAAGCATTATTGGTTAGAAAAAATATATCCTTTCCAACTAGAAGAATAAACAATCAAAGTTAGGGTACTTGCCCCTTCATTCATGTTCTTTATAATGATCTCAAAGGTTTAGTATAATAAATTACCCTATTGGGTCAAGATTAGGTTTTGTCCTTCCTATCCTATCATAAATGAATAACAAACATATATTCTCATAAAGTAATAATTTAATAAACACAAGGACTAACCTCTAGGTCTTATTCTGACTACGAGGTCATTTCTAGATTTCACAACTCTTGACTAGATAAACGATTGTTTTCCAGTGTTCTTACTACTAAGAGATCATTCAATCTATTACAACAAGGTTATTTTTGTTGATAACTGAGAGGGGGGGTGAATCAGTTATCCTAATTATTTCTGCTTTCTAAACTTTCTTAATAATCAATGCAACATTAATTCAAATAAGCAAACATAACCATGAAATGAAAATACACATGACACAATATTTTTGACGTGGAAACCCTGTTAAGGGAGAAAACCATGGGGTGATTAACCCAAGATTGTATTCTCTATTAGAAGAATGGAAATACAAAATGGCACTTGCCAATTAGGGCTCACTGCCCGAGCACACTGCTCACAAGAGGCACACTGCCTACAAGAGACACACTGTCTACAATTTATAAAGAGTGTAATACAATACTTGAACTGATAAGGAGCATCAACATATGCTAGAGTTCAGTTCCGGTTAGGCTCAGTATACTGATCTGCTGCACTTCATCTTTCCTCTTCTTTTGTGCTGCTTTCCTTTCACATGCTGGACCTTCCTTTCTACTTTTATTCTGCTCTACTACTTTTCTTCGCACATCCCCAAAAACCACGACACCTCTCACAACTAAATCCATCTTGTATATATATGTGCACAAGTGATTTCATCACCTTTCTAGTCGACACCTGGAATAGTCAATATTTTCTAATGAACTCTGATCTGTCGGCTGAATCCTTGCTTACCATGATGCGGATCAAGGATATACTTGTAGAAGTCATCAATCATGTTGGCCAATTATAACTTATGCCTTAAGAATCTTTACCATCATCAGTAACGCATCCGGAATCATGTCTGATGTTCTGCCAGTCAGTTCTTCCTCTGACCACACTACCAATCAGGAACCCGATACTCAAGTATTCATATCTTTTTCTTCATCTACCACTGGAGGCTAAATCCTTGGAATATATCATTCAAGGTAGTCCTCTTGACTTCCCCAAATCCGCACTTCACCAAGATACTTCCTCTGAGAGATCTGGACCTGACTATCGAGCCTCGCCAGATGCTCTGTTCTTGCTTACCGGACCACAACATTCTTCACTCTGACTTCTGGTAGAGACACACCACGTTCTGCAGATGTGTGGGATGAACTTTGTTTCCATCAATGACAACAATCATTAATCCATATAGTGTCTCTTGCCAACAATCTCCCCCTTTGGCATTGATGGCAACACTTAGTGAAAAATGACTAAGTGTTTACACTATGCTCCCCCTTGGTTGATGCTCTATTTTTATATACATTTTCTGGAGCTCCCCCTTAGTTGGATTCCTCATTTTTCACTACTCTTCACTCCCCCTTTGACATCAATGGCAAAGGGTGGGAACCGCGCATCAAAATTTTCAAAAATTTAACTATACTTAGCCGCATATAACATACTCACATAAACTGAAGAATGTCTGCAAAAGTTGTCTTCAACTGGACAAATTTTGTTGCCCAACTCTACTTCATTCTATCCAAAATTGATATATGACCACTTAACAAGAATGCAAATGCATCTTCCCTTTTTAGATCTGACAGATCACTAGTCTGGACTATGATCTGGGCTTCTTTTATGGCCTCATGCATGGCCTCTAACTTAGGGATAATTATCCCTCTGAGCTCACTCAACCTACTGATTCTATTTTTCTTCTCTTTTTCAAGCTTCTTAATTTCATTCAAAACTGCAACCGTTTGACATTCTTGATTTATTATGGATGTAGTGAGTGGATCAAAATTTTGAGAAAGTTTTATTAGTTTATCCTCCTGTTCTTTCATTTTCTTCTCAATCTCCACTGTTGTTTTAGACCAGGATATACAAAATTTGTATACATCACCTCCATCCTTAAGGGCATTTTCCAAAAATTTTATCCCAATACCCATAACTCTTCTATCATTTGATATTAACCCTTGCAACTCTGAGAATCTCTTATCCATAAATTCTTTCCTGACCTTCTCCTCAGTTGATTTCTCTAGAGAATTAAAATGTTTACTAACACTATTGACCAGAGTTTTGAGATTACCGGAGGAAGAGGCTGTGCGATCCTTTTGAAAAGATGGCATGATCTTTTCCAACACTCTGGATGCTACCTCTATAAGCTCACAGTCTTCCATGTGTGATTTTAGTAGTTTCTCTTTGGCCTTCGCATTTGCAAATGAAGCTATCTTCATTGTTTGTACCAGAGATAGAGAGTCAAAATCTAATGGCCCTTTTAGTAATTCTAGTTCATCCATCTCATTAGTTTCTTTTGTCAAGAAGTCCTTGACAGATTCTGCAGTGTCTCTTGCCGGAGATAGATTCTTCTTCTCTTCTGCAGTGTCACTTATGTTCTTTTCAGCTTGACTTCCTTCTTTACTTTTCACCTCTTTTTCTTTCTCCTTTATTATTTCTTCTTCTTTAGATCCGGGGTCAACAGGGGAATCCGGAGGAGAAATGTTAGTCTGTTCATGGACCACCTCTTCCGGAGTAGAGGATTCCAAGTCCTTAGCTATTTTTGCACTGGTATTCATTACCTCTTCTATCATTTTCTTAGTAGACTCTTCTGCAACACTTGTGGTCGAGGGGTCAGTACCCAAGTCCTCTATAATTGGAATGTTGAATCTTTTGAATGCATTCTGGAGGATCTCTTATGTCTCTTTTGTAACTTTGTCAGTCTCTCCGAGCATAAGTTGATTCATCCTTGCTTTGCTCTTGAATTCATCCTTACAATCTTTGAAGATCATACTAATTTGCTTTGGGGTGATTGAAGGATATAGCTGAATAGCTATCTGCTCTTGGATCTCCATATCCTTCTCTTTGGCATTATTCTTCCTCAATTCAAGTTCCTTCTCAAGGCTTTTAGGAATTAAAGATACAATCTCAATGAAAGCCTTGTTGTAAATGTTCAGATACTTAACTGTGGCATCCTGCAGACTCTTCTTATTAGCTTCACTGTATTTATCATAAAATTCTATTAATGGCTTCAGATTTCCATCCACAGTGATTGCCTTAACTATATCATCTAAGGACAGGGTGGCTCTTTCAACAAACTCTTCTGCTTCTGCCTCCTTGGTTTTACTAGATATCTTCTTCTTTTTCCTTATTTTCTTCACCTCCTCATCTGATTCAGTTTCTTCATCGTCCTTTTAATTGACATAAGACCTTGTGGCCTTTGTTTTAGTTCTTTTCTCTCCTCTGCCGGATGATTTTGCTTCCGATTTTGATGTCCTTGAGCTTTTAGTAGTGACAGGTGCTAATTTCTTTGATGATCTTGTCCGGGTGGAAGATTCTACCGGAGCACTTTCCTTGCTTCCCTTTTCTGCCTCTTTCTTCTCTTCCTCAGCCCTTTCCATCTTTTCCCTGTTAGCATCAAGTGCCTCCTTTGATATGCCAAAGCCTTTTGCAACATCTTCAACTTCTTTTCTTACCTTCCTCTTGATCTCTGGTTGTCTGAGTTCCACATGAATCTTTACACTTAGCTCCTCAAAGGTTCCAAAACTTTCTACCTTGGGATCTTTTGGCTGACTTAACATGTGTTCAATATGCAGCTCAACAATTTTCTCATCAACTTCATACCCCATCGGCATGATCCATACTATTCTTGGTTCCACCGCCTCCATAAGGCACTGATCAGTTTCTACCATGAAGCAAACAATATCCTTATACTTCTCAACTAGAGCTTGGGGGATTCTCTCTCTTGCTTGCATCATACTCTAAAAGTTCTTGAAATAGCCCCAGAGTGCTGTATTCTATGCCTTAACATCACCAAGTCCATGCAAATAATCCCTGATTTGTATGGCAACCGGTCTGTCATTTTGCCATATCCAGCCACTAGATCCGGGTAGCTCATTCATATAATAGAAGAACAGACATAGTATCAAGCCACCATATTTGAAGGAGTTCTTCTTGTCTTTCTTTATCTTCTACAGATTTTCTAGAAGTTGGTTCAGAAGGAGCTCACAGAGATCATAGTCAGCATTCTTTCTTAACATTTCATAGGCAGTATATATTGTAGTTCCAGGTACTGAGTTTTCCCTGCTAGAGTGATATATTTTGTATCTGATGATCATGGATGCAAACTTGATATCCGGATCAGTGATATCCTCAATTGTCATTGCCCTCTTATCAAACTATGATCCGGTAGCCTCAGTCACCGTTTGATTTTTGACAGATTTTAGAACAGGTATCCCACCGGATGAGTGCAATCCAATAACTGCCCTAATGGCATCTTTTGTGAGCTTGAATGGTCTATTCAACCATATGAAGTTATCATGTATTCTGCTCAAGATATACCAAACCCATTCATCTTCCAGAAAATAGGGGAAATGAATGCACGGTGCAAAATGCTTATCCCGGATGGCTTTAAACTGAGGTTTGATCTCAAAAGAATCATCTAATAACTGCTTGTGATAGATATCCATTAATTTGGACTCTCCAAATTCTTCAACGTTTGCTTGAATGTAAACCCTAATATCTTCTGTATGCAGGACACCATGCAGAACACTGGAAAAAGCTCCTAGGGGATATACTTCCAAGGATTTGTATGGATGTTTCTTAAATTTGGGGCGACGCCTATCAGAGATCTTCACAATATTTGGAGTACCCATCATTCAAGGATTTGCAGAGAGATATTTGATAAAGGAGAATACCTTTTGCGCCTTTCGGTTTCACAGAGTTAGCCAGATCGATTTCTAGATGAATTGACTTCTGCAAGTGATCTTGGATGAGCTTGAGGAATTTTATTGCACAGCCTCTCTTTTCATTTCTTCTTGAATGTAGAATGAGCAAATGCTTAGTGAGAAAACCCTTATATTGCTCCGCAAACCCTAATGTTAAGTTGTAATAAATGCTCGACCTAAGTCATTCCAGTTTGCCTTATTCGGATGACTTGAAGAACCGGATCAATCTTGATTTTAAACATCTTGCGGATCTTCCAAATCTTAACCATAGTTCATTTGGATGTTTCTCTTAAGAACCCTTTAATCCGCAACTCGTCTTGTGCCAATTCTGGCACCAATTGACTGGCTGGGGGAACAAGGTTTTCTTTGTGTCTCCCCCTGAGCCAGAGCTCACCTTTTAATTTTTGGAAGGAATATCAGCACCAGAGTTTGGTGCGGATCCATCCTCTACATTTTGTGTACTTTTCTTCACCCAAATCTTGTTCATCTCACTTGAACTTCATCCACATTCACTTTTTGTTTTCCCTTATCTTGATTCTGATTATGATATACCAGACCTCTTTTGTCCTGATTCTTGTTTCTACAAAATTTTGCAATATGACCGGATCTATTGCAAATTTGGCAAATAATACTTCTTTGCATACTTGATTGATATCCTCTTGATCTACATTGATTAGCCATATGACCTATTCTATTGCATGCAAAGCATCTACCATTGAATGAATTGTTTATTTGCATATTTCTGCATTCATGAGATTTGTGACCATACCTTTTACAATTGAAACACTGTCCGGAGAAGGATGTATTAGTCTAATTCATCCTCTTTCTGCACTGATTAGCTTTATGACCAAAGTTATTGTAGTTGTGGCAGTATCCATTGAAGGATGGATATCTTTGAGCATTAGGCTGCCTTACCAGAGGTCTTCTAGACCCGTTCCTTGGATTTTCTGATCCAAAATTCTTCTGACCAGATCTGGAGCTTTCTCCTTTCTCATATCCCAAACCACACTTGTCATCTACCCTCTTTTGACTTTCAAGAAGAACTTCAAGTTGAGCAAAACTTATCTTGAATTTTTCTTTATATTCATTTGCTGTTTGAAGATCCCTTTTGAGAGAGACAATTTGATCCTCAAGTTTTTCTTCATTATCTTTAGCATCTTCAAGATCAGATTCAAGATGTCTGATAATTCTATCCATCTTGTGGCAATCTTCTGATTTCTCCTTGAGAGATTGTCTTAGATTATCTTCAATTTCTCTTTTCTCTTCAACCTCTTGGGTAAACTTCATAACTCCTGATTCCATTTCATGTCTTACCATAATGATTTCTTTTGATAAATTTTCACATAACTTGGTTTTCTCCTTTAGATCTTCATTTGTATCATTGGCTTCACCTTGACTTGCCAATTGCTGAAGTAGCTCCTTTCTCTTTTTCATAGAGAGACTTAATTTTTCTTTTAGTTCTCTCATGAAATCATCAGCCTATTTGAGTCTTTCCTTTAATTCATTGACTTTAGAGTTTGATTGCTAGATCATCAAGGGCAGTCTTGAGTTGCTCCCTTAAACCATATGCATCCATTTGAACTCCCAAATCTTCCTCAAGCTGTTAGACTCTGTTAGGAGGAACTTGGCTCTGATACCAATTGTTGATAACTGAGAGGGGGGGTGAATCAATTATCCTAATTATTTCTGCTTTCTGAACTTTCTTAATAATCAATGCAGCATTAGTTCAAATAAGCAAACATAACCATGAAATGGAAATACACATGACACAATATTTTTGACGTGGAAACCCTGTTAAGGGAGAAAACCACAGGGTGATTAACCCAAGATTGTATTCTCTGTTAGAAGAATGGAAATACAAAATGGCACTTACCAATTAGGGCTCATTGCCCGAGCACACTGCTCACAAGAGGCACACTGCCTATAAGAGACACACTGTCTACAATTTATAAAGAGTGCAATACAATACTTGAACTAATAAGGAGCATCAACATATGCTGGAGTTCAGTTCCGGTTAGGCTCAGTATACTGATCTGCTACACTTCATCTTTCCTCTTCTTTTGTGTTGCTTTCCTTTCACATGCTGGACCTTCCTTTCTGCTTTTATTCGGCTCTACTACTTTTCTTCGCACATCCCCAAAAACCACGACACCTCTCACAACTAAATCCATCTTGTATATATATACGCACAAGTGATTTCATCACCTTTCTAGTCGGCACCCGGAATAGTCAATATTTTCCAATGAACTCTGATCTATCAGCTGAATCCTTGCTTACTGTGATGTGGATCAAGGATATACTTGTAGAAGTCATCAATCATGTCGGCCAATTATAACTTATGCCTTAAGAATCTTTACCATCATCAGTAACGCATCCAGAATCATGTTTGATGTTCTACCAGTCAGTTCTTCCTCTGACCACACTACCAATCAGGAACCCGATACTCAAGTATTCATATATTTTTCTTCATCTACCACCGGAGGCTAAATCCTTGGAATCTATCACTCAAGGTAGTCCTCTTGACTTCCCCAAATCTGTACTTCACCAAGATACTTCCTTTGAGAGATCCGGACCTGACTATCGGGCCTCGCCACATGCTTTGTTCTTGCTTACTGGACCACAACATTCTTCACTCTGATTTCCAGTAGAGACACACCATGTTCTGCAGATGTGTGGGATGAACTTTGTTGCCATCAATGACAACAATCATGAATCCATATAGTGTCTCTTGCCAACAATTTTTCCCCCTACAATGAAATCTTAATTATATCAAACCATTTGGTTCCATATAAGTCTAGCATAATGACTTAGGATTGATTTGATAACTAGTATTGTGCAAAAATTAGTTCAAGTTATTGACAACCTAGGTTTGTCAACTAAGTTTGAGTTGATTCCAAGAATGTAATAAGACTACTCAACTTGCAATTAGCATAAGATTAAGTATCCAATATTGCTTTTTTAAATATATAGATACATATATATATATATATATATATATATATATATATATATATATATATATATATATATATATATATATATCCAATATTGCTTTTTTAAATATATAGATACATATATATATAACCTATGTCACCATTGGAACAAGTTGTCCATTCTTTTAAGTATCTAAAAGATTATAATAATGCGCTACTCATCTTGACAGTACTTAATCATCATATGTTTACCTGAACTACAAGAATGCTAAATCACATATCAAGTAATAATAATCTCATAGTTCTAAAAGAACATACAAGTGCAATATCAAATTACCCTATGACTTACTAAAAACTATAATATCTACTTGCACTGTTCCACAATGAAATCCACAACACGCATAGGGTATTCGATAGAATTAACTAAAAGGACTGAGTCACACGTAATATATATCGCACGAGCATAAGTGCATGAGACATGTCGAACTCTTGATACCACAACTTTCACAAGCTACTGACTATATTTTTAACACACGTATATATATATATATATATATATATATATATATATATATATATATATACATATATATATATATATATACATATATATATATATATATATGAAACAAGTTCACTTACACAAAAGACAGAGATTTTGACTCAAAAATCATTCATATAAATGAAAGAGTTTTTGGCTTAGATATCATTCTAACATATGCGTAAGAATGGAAGCATTACATATAACAAATATGACATTACAAAAAGAAAGAACCTGATAATACACTTTGACAGTCTAAGATTGTTCTCAGAAAGATTTCTTTCTTTCACTGCTACTTGCTATACGATCCTTCTATGACAGCTTAATTCTTTTTGAAGAATTGGCTCTAGCTTAGCTCGTAAAACCTCTAGGCCAACTATGTATTCCCATGGCTTCCTTATCTGAGCTATGGTATTGTTCCCTTGACTCAAGTACGTTTCTCACTCTATAGTTTTCTTGTAAACTCTCGGCTCAAATTGCCTATTCTAGTGTCGTTCCTCCCCATACCTGACTCAACAAGGGTGACTGTCTTTTTAAACACATCACACGACTCACTTATGAGTCATCTTCCTTCACTCCACGACTGACAGTCATAAAAGATCCACTGTGTTGTAGTTGGAAACAAACTCTCTCTTAAGTCATTGGGGCTCTACACGTGCTGACTCCAAGAAGATCGATCATCCATCGTGAGGGAAGAATATGTGGTATACAATGCCACAAACACTCATCAATGGTTGAAACTCTATGAAACCATGACTTAAGATAATTAAGTTATCTCAAGTGATATAACAACCACTACATTCAGTTGATACACTCTCCACAAATCATGCCTATGACTGCTCTATGCTCAAGCATGTGGCTTTTAAAAGATAACGTGGTATTTATTCCACTATACATACCACTAAAGGCTCATAAAAGAATAATCGATACTTATAGGAATTGGTTTAAAAGATGACAACTTCACATAGAAGAAAAATGTGGGTAATTGTATTAAACCACAAGCAATTCCAGACTAACCAATTTTCCAAAGATAATAAACACAATAATAATAGTCTAAGATCAATTGAATAACATCAATAGGGATTATTATAATAATATGATGTAAGACTTACATAAAAGCGTGATAAGGTCGAGATCATCTCCCCTTCACGAATACACTTTATTTCACATTGATTAAGCTTGCCATGAGCGAATATGCGACATTAGACTATAATCATGCCAACGATTTAACCATCTATGTTTTGATGACACAAACACAACTACTTACAATGTGATCGACGAAAGGTTGCGTTAGTCGCAGATGACTAACGTTCTTTCTCGACAACATCATTTTCACAAAATGACAAGGTCGACACACAACTAACTCAAAAAGGAATCAATAAGACATCGACAACCTATCAAGTTGATCCAAGAATTTATAAATAAAACGTGACTTACCTCAATCAACTAGAGTTATTTAACTATTGAACACTATACTCATTTGGCAAATGACCGTTTATAACCCAAGGTCTATTCTCCTCTCCTCAGAAGACACTCTCTCTCTCTCTTTCTCATAGAGACATGTCAAAAACCTGCTTTCCTACATATATCTTGCAATCACCAGATTATGATCAATGCATTGTTAGTCCATTCTTAAACCTTATGAATAATAAATCAAATTCTCATAACATAAATTGCTAAATCATTACATCATATGCATTGCATTTAATCACATAACTGATATTCAATAAAATCAATATTTTCCAATGACATTTCACCCAACGTCAAAATATTTATCCATAGATTCACTTCTATCCATGTAAAAGTAAAATGTAAAAACAAGCCAAAATTAGGGATGTAACACCATCCTTAGTATTTTTGAAGTAGATTAGGGTTCTACATACTTTCATGATTTAGTGATATAACTCGAGGATTAGTCTAGGTGACCTCAAATAGCTAAGATTGTTAGAGAATCATGTCATGCATGCCTACATCTTGAACTTGTGTATGAAATGTTAAGTGGATTCACAAGTATGGGGGATATAATATTGTTGTCATCTTTAGGTGCATATGTAATGCAATCATGGATAGAGGATCCAATGAAGGACTATATAACCATGCAGGCAACACAACTAACAATCACAATAACATAAAATTATACAATAACAATAACATCCTCATTGATCTCATGCTTGCACGATTCTCACTATGATTACAAAACTTGCCACAGTGGACTCCTTATATGCCATTCCACAATCACTTGATTATTAACCAAGATTAACAAATGGATAGTCACTACAATCAGATTCTTACATGCTAGGTCATAGTCATTTCCCTAAATAACCACTGACAGAGGAGATACTAGAACACTAGAGGGTAAAGATAGCCCAATCAAAAATGAAAGAGGCAGCATTAACTTGGTGGAATTTTATCCAAGATGACAGAGTACAAGAAGGAAAGCGCAGAGTTGCTACATGGAAGAAGATGATGGCTTTAGTGAAAGAAGCCTATGTTCCATTGGATTACAACATCCAATTGCATAAGAGGAAACAAAATTTGAAGCAGAAGGAGCTAGATGTCAGCTCATATATAGAAGAGTTCATGAAGCTTTGTGTCAAGACAAAGGTAAAAGATAGTGAGGAAGAAAAGGTAGCCAGATACCTTAATGGATTGAGGTTCAACATTCAGGAAGATTTGAATCTGCATAACCCAGATACAGTTCAGAAATGTTTTCAGTTAGCATTGAAAGTGGAAGAGAAATTAAAGAGAAGACAAGAACAGAACAATAGAGGAAGAGGAAAATAGCAAAGAGGTGGAAGAGGTCCTTTCAAGGGCAGAGGACATGGATTTGGATATCAGGGAGAATCCAGTCTTGACAACAGCAAGGGAGATAACAGTCAAAAGCCGAGAGGAAGTTACAATCAGCAAGAAAACTTTAGAGGCAGGAGACCTTTCAGAGGAAGATCTCAGGGCAGAGGATCTATCAAATGTTATAACTGTAATAAAGAAGGCCATATAGCCAACAGATGTCCAGAAAAGGCAACAAGTTCAATGGGAGAAAGGAGAACAAATCTGATCCAAGAACCTAATAGTCAAAGTGCAACAAGCTCAAACACTTTTAAAAGTGTGAATGCTCCTGACAATTATGGATATCTAGAAAGTGGAGAATCTCTGATGATGAGGAGAACAATGACCACCATGAAGGTACCTGACAAAGAACCCCCACAAAGAAAGTCTCTTTTCAGAACTACATGCAAGGCAGGAGGTAAGGCATGTAAATTTTTAATTGATTCTGGTCCTACTGAAAATTTTGTATCTGATGAAATGGTAACAAAGCTTAAGCTTAGAAGATTGCCTCACCCATCCCCATATAAGGTCTCATGGCTTACCCAAGGTCAGCAAACAGTTGTAGAAGAGTAGGCTTGGGTAGAATTTTAGATTGGAGCATATAAAGATAAGTTGTTGTTTGATATCACCAAGATGGATGCTGGCCATCTTTTATTTGGAAGACCATGGCAGTATGACTTGAAGGCATGCCATGACGGTGTTAGGAACACCTATACAATCACCAAAAATGGTATGGTGACAAAGTTGATCCCACGGACAAAGAAGAAGGAGAAATCAAAAGGAAAAGAGGTGAAGGTGATGCTGATGGAAGGAAAACAGTCCATGAAAGAAGTAGTAGCAGAAGGTGTAGTTGCATATGCCCTAATTCCATGTCTGACAGTGAATAAAGAACAATAGCAAGAAGTCAAGAAAGAGAAGAAGCAGAGGTTCATAGACCCAGCTATCCAAGAGCTATTGGATAAGTAAAAAGGCATCATCTCTGATGGAATGCCAAGATCCCTACCACCTGTAAGGGATATCGGTCATTGCATAGATCTAATCCCCGAATCTACACTTCCAAACAAAGCAGCATACAAGATAACACCATAACAGAATGCAGAAGTAGCAAGACAAATTGGGGAATTGTTAGACATAGGTCTGATTGGTAAAAGTTTAAGCCCATGTGCAGTACCAGTTTTACTAGCACCAAAGAAAGAAGGCACTTGGAGGCTTTGCATAGATTCCAGGGCTATTAATAAGATCACAATCCGATATAGGTTTCCAATACCTAGGATAGAGGATTTACTTGACTGTTTGGGAGGTGCTAAGTATTTTACAAAAATAGATTTGAAGAGTGGTTATCATCAGATCAGAATTAGGCCAGGAGGTGAATGGAAAACAACATTCAAAACCAATGAAGGGTTGTATGAGTGGAAAGTTATGCCTTTTGGTTTGTCTAATGCACCTTGTACTTTTATGAGATTGATGAATGAGGTTTTAAGAGAATTCATGGGAAAGTTTGTCATAGTATATCTAGATGACATTCTAATTTTCAGTAACACAAAGGAAGAACATCTCAGACATATAGATTTGGTTCTCAAGAGGTTACACGAAGAGCAGCTGATGATAAATTTAGATAAGTGTTTGTTCATACAGAAGAAGATCACATATTTGGGTTTTGTCATTTCACAAGGAAATCTGCAAATGGATAAGGAGAAGGTGAGTGCCATATTGTCTTGGCCAACTCCAAGGACTATGAATGATGTCAGAAGTTTCCATGGGTTAGCAAACTTCTATAGAAAGTTTATAAGAGGGTTTAGTCATATTTGTGCACCCATGCTTGATACTATAAAAGGAGGACAAAAGTGCAGATTTGCTTGGACTAAGGAAGCAGATGATTCCTTTGAAACATTGAAGAAGAAAGTGGCACAGCAGCCAGTCCTTGCACTTCCAGATTTTAACAAAAATTTTTAGGTAGAATGTGATGCAAGTCACATGGCAATAGGAGCAGTACTCAGCCAAGAAGGTAGGCCAATTGCATTTTTTAGTGAGAAGCTCAATGATGATAAAAAAAGGTATTCATCATATGATTTGGAAATGTATGCTTTAGTCCAGTCACTCAAGAAGTGGAGGCATTACTTGATGCCGAAAGAATTCATAGTATTCACAGATAATCAGGCTCTAAGTTTTATCAACAGCCAAGAAAAGTTGAACCACAGGCATATGAAATGGGTAGAAACTTTGCAAGCTTTTACTTTCACATTGACGCATAAGAAAGGAGTTAAGAATAAGGTAGTAGATGCCTTGAGCAGGAGAGCTCTAACAGTCAACCAAATTCAGTTGGAAAGTGTTGGCATTGATTCATTGAAGACCATGTATGATACTGATGAAGATTTTGGAGAGATATATCAGGTATGTACTTCTTTTGGAGATAAATATCATGCTGAATTCTCTAAATTTCTGATCCAGGATGGATTGCTGTTCAAAGGTGGACAGTTGTGTATTCCAAGGTGTTCTATGAGGTTGAACATCATTAAAGAGAAACATTGTGGAGCTATGGCAGGACATTTTGGTTTAGACAAGACTCTTGATCTTGTTAGAAGACATTATTATTGGCCTAAGTTACAATCCGATGTCAGAAAATTTGTAGAAACATGTGTGATATGTCAGAAAGCAAAAGGGAGATCCACTAATGCAGGTTTATATCAGCCATTACCCATTCCTTCCAGACCATGGGAAAGTATCAGTATGGATTTTGTGTTGGGTTTACCTAGAACCAGAAAGGGATATGATAGTGTTTTTGTTGTAGTGGACAGATTCAGCAAAATGGCACATTTCTTGCCATGCAAAACCACTGTTGATGCTTCATATATTACAGATTTGTTTTTCAAAGAAATAGTAAGAATACATGGATTGCCATTAAGCATAGTGTTAGATAGAGATGTGAAATTCATTGGTCATTTTTGGAGGACTCTTTGGAAGAAACTTGGAACAAATTTGTCTTTCTCATCCGCATATCATCCTCAAACAGATGGACAGACTGAAGTGGTAAATCGTTCCTTAGGGAATTTGCTCAGATGTTTGACAAGACACCATGGAGACAAGTGGGATAATATCCTATCTCAGGCAGAATTTTCTTATAATGATACTGTCAATAGGAGTACAGGGAAGTCACCTTTTCAAATAATATATGGTATGCATCTACGAGGTATTTTGGAGCTGAGAGATCTACCTACAAGAGATTCTGTTAGTGCAGATGGTGAAGCTTTTGCAGAAGCCATAAAAGAGGTACATGATCAAGTCAAGAACCAACTCCAACAAACTACCTTAAAGTATAAGGAGTATGCTGATAGAAAGAAGAAAGATGTATAGTTTGATGTTGGATATTTGGTATGGGTTCATTGGAAAAAGGAAAGACTTCCTAAAGTTAAATATACCAAACTCATGCAGAGGAAGATTGGACCATGTCAGATTTTGAGAAAACATGGATAGAATGCTTATGAGATACAACTTCCTTCTGATCTTGGTTTATCACCTATATTCAATGTATGTGATTTAACTCCATACGAGCATAATCCGGATGAAGAACAAGAACTACTACAGGATACAACATCTGATGACATTCCCAAACATGATCCACCATAGTTGCAGAAGATTTTAGACACAAGAGTGATCAAGAAGACCCGGAACACAACATATTTGGAATATTTGGTGGCTTGGCAGGGCAAACCTGATTCAGAAGCAGTGTGGATGACTGAAAATAGATCAACCAACATGGTTCAAACCTACATACTCTCATCTCAAGTGGACTTGAGATTTCTTCTTCTGGGGAGTATGGTGCAGGGGCACCCCTTCGAAATTTGAAATAAAGACTAAGTCTAATTATAGTATGTTTTTAGTTTATGATGTAATAAGGTCCATTAGACCAATTCTTATGTTTTAAGTCATTCTAGGATTGTGTATTGACAGTTATAGTTTGTTATGCTAGCTGTCCTCCCAGCCACTTGGAAGCTCCCAGCTGCTGGGAATCGAGTCTGTACTACTCGAGAGGAGTAGTTATTTATGCCCTAGATCAGTTTGTTTTAGATATAGTTTAGTATTGCATATGAAAATAGAGACATTGTGTTTGGATTTGACAGAGCAGTGTTGTGCAGTGGGACTGTGAAGTCAGATATTTGTATGCATTTCTGATATTGAAATAAAGAAGATCCCATTGTTTCAAAAAAAAAAAAGAGAGAGAGAGATTCTTCATCGATAAGAGTCTGGCTGATAAGCACGCAAATGAAAACTCATCGGGGTGAAATGTATCGGAGATGGCGATAGTTATATGTCTTGGCGATAAGGAGTTTGGCATCGGTGTAAAGTGGAGCGTCGGGAAGACCTTCCGCTGTTAGACCGATATCAAAAGTGTTGCCGATAGGCAACCAAAGGTGAAAACCCTACGTCAGGGTGAGATGCATATCAGGAGTTGAGATAATGCTAGGCCGATGGTTTAAGTCACGACGAAAGGTAAGCGGATCGTTCATTGGGGAGAGCTAGTGAAAGTCTTGGCGAAGGAGGACTCATCAGTGTAAGTTCGTGCATCGGGAGATAGACAGAAAGTTATACCGATGGTGTAAGTCTGACCGATAGCTACGTTGAGGGGATCGTATCGGCATGACCGAAAGCATCGATATAAAGATTTTGAAGGTGGCCGATAGAGGTTATCCTGCCGATAGGCAATAAAAATGAAACATCCATCGGTGTGAGGTGGAGTTCGGTGTGACAATTTTCTTAGGTGCCTTTAGTTACTGTTTGGCCGACAGTGTATATCGGGGAGACATTATGGTAGATCTTGCCGATGGAATAAAAATAGTTGAATCCCGCCAAGTTTGAACGCTTGTGCTGGCCACTCTGCATCAAAAGATCAACTTGCAAGATCACAAACCTCCACAAACAAGACTATGCAAGATAATAGAATTATCATACAAAGTGTTTCAAAAGTACATAGAAGCCCTTACATATAAAGGCAAGGATGAGGAGGAGAGGAGGTGGGTTTGAAAGACTAACTACCCCTCCAAGTATGTGACACATGTGGGCTCACTTGGGACAAGTGTGAGGACACATGTAGAGTACACATGAAGTGAGACCAAAAAGTATAATGTCTCTAAGTGAGCTTAAGATGAAGTGTGAATAGGACCAACTAGTTATTATCCTACCTAGTTACATGAAGAAGGGAAGTTTATTTTTGAACTTGAGGCAATCATAGAGAAATGAGTGAAGCAATTATAATTTACTAAGCCACTTTTGAATTCCTAATCAAGTGGAAGAATCTATCAGTTGAAGCTACAAAATAGGAAGATGGGCAATTCATATAGAAGCATCTAGAGTTTCTAAGCATTGAGGACAACACTTTTTTTAATGGATGGAAATGTTATTCCTCTAATATTCATCTTCCTAAGTGTAATAAGGTTAAGCATTTGTGGCATGATTAATATTAATATTTTAATTTATTATCTCTAGTTAATTCCTTAAGCCGACCTAATTAGGATGAAGGGGCGTGTCCCTCCCTCATTATGTTTATAAATAAGGAATAGAAAGGCTCTTCGAAACCATCATATGTAAGTTGTAAGATTAATATCATATTTTTATATTTTGACTTTTAGAGGTCAACCCATCAAAATGATTTGATATTTAATTGATTTTTGCCTTTACTTCTAAGAAATATTCTAACACCTTCTTAGTTGTGGGTCCTTGCCCATAGTTTCAATTCTATACCACTAGGGACTAAATGCCTTAGTAATCTTTGTGTACTTGTGCTTGTGGATGTCACATTAGGGGCATACACCTATCTTAGTACTCAATATAATTACATGGGTGTTACTAGTCTACTAAGGACCACATGACCATTTTATTTCCCATGTTGGGGACAACATTCTTATTCCCTGATACCATCTCCAACCCATATACTTATATGATACATTCTTTACAGTCATTGCTACATGTTAACTTTGCTATATGGTTAGATGCTTGCATGATTACATGATTAGATGTATGATTACATATTTATATGCTTATATGTTTACATGATTATATGCTTGCATGCATAGACTAAATTTACTTGTCATATATTATTTTCCCCTCTTCTAAGAATTCCTTGTATCCTATGGATACAACAAATTGTTAGGGTTGGCTTGGTGAGGGAGGGGGCATATCTTGCCACTAATGTTCATATGTTTAGATGTGCAAATGATTACATGTCCTTATAGAGACTCATCTTATGGAAAGGACATATATAGAAGGCAAACACACATGATCATATCCTCACAAGATCCATTACTTTAATATATATGAACCCCATTTGAGTGTTTGAATATTTACTTTGCATGCATGTTTGTGAATGCTACATACTTTGAGATGCATGGTTATTCTAGGATTCACATGCACCTCAAAGTGGGTGCAAAATGTAATGGTGATATTTTCATATCCATGCCATTTCCCATTAAATTTTATACCTATTTTGAGGAAAGTGATTTGATACATGAACATATTGACAAATGGCATAATTTGTGCAAAGTTAAATCCCTTGCCCTAGGTCATCTACCTATCTTACTAACTTTTCTATGCACCTACCACTTATCCCTCTATTCATGTTCACACACTCTTCTATGTTCATCCTATCCACTTATTTATTATTCATATGCTTGCACTTGTTTTCATGCACATGTTATCCACCAAGATCTAGCCCCTTTTCTCCTAGGACTAGTTTGTAGTCACAAGGTCATCTTTGGCAGTTGTAAATTCACCTTGCCCTAATTTAAATTTTTAAAAATTAAAACTTTACCTACTTCTCTCCTTTACCCTTCTTGCATAAGGCCAACTAAACACAACTTTTCATGATATGTGTTATATCCTTGTATTTAAAGGAATTCAATGCATTCATTCTAATTATCTAAAATTCTCATCATAGAGAGAAATCATTCAATTTACACATTTTAATTATTTTTAAAAAAGGAACCTAGCTATGAACAATCATTCTAGAGGCATTTGCATGACTGAAAAGTGTTGTTTTCGATATTATCCAATTTTTAAGGGGTTGATAAAGGCATAATGCCCTTACAACTAGATTGTACAACCACCTAACAAAGGTATATATCAATAGCCCCAACCCTTACAAACATCAAGAAGCACAAAATAATTCAAGACATCTCAAGGGAAGTGAAGAAGAACAATCTCCAAATTACATAGGTCAAATTTACGAATTAAGGATCACAAATCTATCTTTGAGAGATGAAATTGTTGATACATAGAATGGAGAGAATTTTGATTTCAAAATAATTTCTAGTTTGATATTAGCTATTGCTAACCCTGAAACATAGCAAATCCATATATTCATCACTCTTTATGCATTCATCAGTGATCAAGCTTAATACGTTTAATTTCTTTATAAATTCATCAGTGATCAAGCTTAATACATTTAATTTCTATTTATATTTGGTGTATTTAGTTATTCCAAATTATCAATATTCAATGTCAATTTATTTCTTAAACTAATTTATACATTTCATTATATTAGCTTATGTAACATTAATGGAACATTATTTTCTTTCACATATACCTATATAGAACCAAATTTTTAGGTGTTATTTTTTCTTTTCACTGATTTCAAAAACATCAAATATTATTAATAAATTCCATTAGATAGTTTTTTTTTTTAAATTGAAACAAAGCAGAAAGTAGTGAGTAAAGCAGCAACAGTGGTGTAAGGAATAAACTACTATACATTAACCATTAACCCAAAGCATAAACCTATGCATTCCATAAGCATGTCTCAAGGAGGATAAAATTACTGTACACGCCTTTTCACAATTTCGTATGCCTTATCATTACTTTAATTTTTTAATTATAAATAAAAGAAACCCTGGATAAAGCTTTCCAGTGATTCCACATCTTACAAATAACATAGTTCGAATATTTCAGAGATATAATAGTTTAGATACCATTACATGGCACATGTTTTATTTATTTAAGTACGTGATTGCAGGACCATTCAGTTTATTTTAAGTAGAATAATACTGCACTGCAGATTTAATAGATGCCATGCTACTATTGAAGCATTTCTTCCAATCTAAATCATCCAATGGGTGGCACTAGCAGTCATTTGTTTATTCCTTAACCACAACCATTGTCTCCAGCCAAACAAGAGGTCATCAAGGCAGCAGCTTTAACATACTGGTGACTACTGTTACTGCATTTGTGGCTGCCAAATTAGTGAAGGTAGCAGCTTCATTTTCTTCACTGGATCCTCCTGCTAAATCAGACAGTGCTCTGATAATTATGAATGGCTTGCTTTGGCTCAGGCAAACCTACACACAGATTATAAACACCCTTATTGGTATCAGAGCCTTGGTTTATTATTTTTGTCATTGTCTCGTGTGAGTTATATTTCTGAAAGTTTGCTAGTAGCGTGTTGTAGTACCTGTGTAAGTCGTTGTAAGACCCGTGGTGAAGGCTGAAGGATAGTGCCATGTGAAGGGCGATAAATCGACCAAAGTAGCAGGGAATATCGTGAACGATTACCAGTAAGTTATATTTTCTCACCAATGGCTTTACGAAGATCGATGAATGCAAGTTCTGCACTGTTTGATGTGTTGCATAATTACTTTGAAGATGGAAATACTCATGTTGTAGATGAGAAAGGCAATTTTAAATTTCTTGATGTTAAAATCAATACTTTCTATCCTGAGAAGGGTATAAAGGCTAAAGTTTGTGATTCTGTGAGATAGTCTGAAATTAATTTGTTAGTTTCTGGAACTGGAATATGTCCCATTTATTTACCTTTCTTACTTCCTGAAGATGTTTCCTGATGGCACGATAAAGGCTTCTTTCATGTACATTTCCCTCATGTAGATCTTATAGTTCATCCTCATTTTAACTATAATATAGATGCCAAATTCTTTGCTACACTGATTGACACTAGATGTCGAGTCTGGGATCAAGCTGTAATTGCTCAATTTAGAGGAATTCTTAGTGCTAAGAAAGGTGATGGTATTCTATCTGTCCAACCTAACTTCACTTTATCTCCTTCAGATAAATTTATTTCCTCTGCCTTTTGTTGATTGCTGCAAGTCAAAGGTGTTTCCTTAATGCCAGGATCCATTTATGCTACCATAGGAGGTCGCCGTGTCTACAGAATTATGAATACTGTGTCTCCACTAGTTTCTTTGCCCACGGGGGTATCTTTTCCCCAAGGATCTTCAAATCTCTTAGATTTTGGAAGATTTATAGACCACACTGGTTTCGACATAGGATTTCCCATAATTGAACAACTGCTGGAAAAACAAAAACCACAGTTTGTAGATCTCCTGATCCATAGAAACAGATTCTCAGATAGACCTCTCTTCCAGTCTAGGAGAGTCAGCAACATTACCTTGTAGTCTGTTCCTGATCAAACAATCCTTGAGCAACCTCTAATTGATGAATCCCAGGCCAGAGCCCAACCATTAAAACACAGTCTATCTATGGCCCATGCTTACTCAAGTTCCAATAGAAAACCCTTTGTAGATTACAACCTTGAAGAATGTTCAACCTCTGGCAGTTCTCAAAGATTCAAACAAATGCCATCTAGATCATCCTTTTCCTCCAGATCAAGCCTTAGACATGATCCCGAACTGATCGATGACTTGGTTACCCAAGTAAGTTCTAGGCTACATCTTGCTCCTAAACAAGATGATGAAGGATCCAAAAAAGAGAAAAAAGGAAAAGGGATAAAGATTGCCAAGTTAGGAGAACATGCCAGTATGATGAGAGAGAATCTACCAAGGTATGGAACAGAAAGAAGATCTAAACATACAGTCCAAGTTGATCCTACAACTGCTCTAGAAATGGTCAGTTATACACCTGGTAGATGGCCTAATCAGGATAGTTTCCAAGTTGTAAATCCTGATGATAAGACATGGGGCAGATATGAAGCAAAGGTTCACACGAAGGTTGGGTCCAAACAAAAGAACTCTGAAGCACAGAGAAACTGGCAGTCTAGTTGGATGCAAACAGCCCAAGAAAATATAGATGATATGGTTGTTGATGTAAAACAGAATATAAATAGAACAGTTTCTGTGTATGATAATATGCTTCAGCTTTAGAATGTAGCATATAAAGTAGAAACCAATGTGAATAGGATAGACAAGCAATGTACGTCTACCCTAAATAACTTTGGTACTCTGAATTACCAAACAAGCCACATTCAGACCACAGTAACAAATGTTCAGTCTAGCACCCAAAGGTTAGAATCTATGTCTGGACAGATCTATGATCAAGTCTCTACCTCAGAAAATAGGAGAGATAATCATGCACAAGAAAATAAAGCTTTGCTGGAGCATGTTGCTAGAAACCTTGAGAAGGTTCGAAAGTATGCAAAGAAAATTAGAGTATCTCAAAAAGGTAAAGACAGTTCTGAGGAAGAAACAAAAGAAACAAAAACTCATAAGTCAGAACCTAAGGCTAGGCCTAAGATCCAGCGTAGAAAAAGCATCCTCTTCATAGAAGAAGTAGAAGAAGAACTAGCTTCATCTGTTACTAGGAGCCATACTCCCCAAATGCCCTCAAAAATAGTTCTTCCTAAACAAAAAGAACATATGATGCAGGCCACAAAAGAATTGAAAGATTGGCTACAAGAATGTCAATTAGAAGATAATGAGCCTGTATATATGGAAAAACCTGCTGCAACCATGAATTCTTCAGATGAAGAAATATCCATTGAAAGTGAGATATCTGACCCTTCAGATACAGAGAGCTTGCTGCAGAATAACACATCTATCATAGAAATTAGAGAGGATAGGGAACATTTGTGCATGGCTAGTCAGTCTACTGTTGATAATCAGATAGACATAGAAATGATAGATGCTGTATCAGAAAATGCTAGGCCAGAACAACTCTGAGCTTATGCCACTTCTGGTTATATTTTGAACATTGATAAGACAATAGATCCCTATGACACCATCTGCACCTGGTGTGATACTTTAGAGAACTTTTACGATACTAGGGGATCATGGTCTAAAGCTAATAAGGTGCTATATGCAGTAAGACTCATGTCTAGAAAACTCTGCAGCTGGTGGAATTCATTGCCTGATAATGGTATCATCTCTATAGATAATGATGGTGATGAATATGTGAAAGAAATGGACATGGGTAGGAATGATATTTCTGCTGAAGGCTTTGCCACATTAAAACTGACTTTGATAGGATTGTTTTCTGGTAACAGAAAGAATGACATCTTAGAGGCAGAAAAAATACTGTATTCATTACAGTTAAAAGATTTAGGTAAGCTGCATAAGTATAACCTAGTCTTTGAAAAATATATGATTGCTACCTAGAAATTGCATGATCCAACTACAAAAAAGTTTTATTTGAATTCTCTTCCTTGTGGTTTGGGTGATTATGCAGAAGAATATGTGACAACTAAGTATAAATCCAAGATTGATAAATTTGGATTTGGTGAATTAAAAGCTTTAGTCACATATAAGTTAGATAAAGGATGTATGATAAAAGCTTTAAATGATAACAGAGAACAATACAATTCTTCTTGTAATATGAAGGATTACTGCAATCTGCCTCCTATCAGTCAGATAAAGGATTTCAAGCAAGTAAAGAAATTCAATAAGAAATCTTGTGGAAGAAATTGTCATTGTAAGAAATGCAGCAGATCTAAATATGATGATGACAATATGGAGCATTCCTTCCACAGGAAAAAGAATTATAAAAAGAGATATAGATTGGCCCCTGTTAATAGAAATTCTTTCAAGAACAGAAAACCTCCAAAGTATCTGTTCAGAAAACATAAAGATTCTTCTAAAAGGAATAAACTTGTACAATGTTTCATATGTAAAGGTCCTCATTATGCAACTAACTGTCCCAAGAAATACAATCCTGAGAATAAAGTATATGCTATGTTTGAAGAACAGGATTATTCTAACAGTTGGGAAATTGTACAATCTAATGAAATTCTTTCTTCTTCTAATACTGATTTGTTTGAATTAGTGGAAGTCTTACCAGCCCCGTTCTACATGGCTCGTGACAAGCATAAGAAGGTTTATACTTCTAGCTCTTCAGAAGCAAAATCATCCAGCTCTGTATTTAGTTCAACAGATGACAAGGCATCTTCTAAGGTGGTTAAAAAAGCAATCAAGGATCTTGACTTCAAGATAAGCATGGCTAAATCTAAAGATCCTTATCACATGCCTGGTTCTTTAGAAGAAAGAAAGAATGCTGCTAAACAGCAAGTCAATGACCTGAAAGCATGGGAAAAAGAGAAGGCTGTGTTGCAGAAGAAGGTCAAAGGTTCTAAACTCTCTCATTCTAAATGATCCATTGCTATTTCTCCTTCACCACCGCCTCATAAATCATCCCATGGTTATATCCATCCTAAATGGTCCTCTAAACACCATTCCTCTTCCAAGCACCATTCCTCCCACCATTCTCCTTCTGATCCTCTTGGCCGCTCCATTGACACCCTGTGTAATAAAATTGACTAGTGCCATGAAGCTGTAACTATTCTTACTCGCCAATGTGCCATCCAACACAAAGAACTGGCTAAACTCACTTCTGCCGTGGGGGAAATCCTGAACTTTTAACCAAAGCTAATAATCCCTCTTCTGATTCTGAAAGCTCTTCTTTTCCGGAACCTGCTAATGCCTTATTCATGGTTGAGCACTGCACCTATATCAGGATAAGTCTCTGCTTCTTTGGTTATAAACCTATTCCTATGGATGCCTTTGTAGATTCAGGATCATCAAGAAGTTTTGCTAGAACCAATGCTATTCCTCCTGAATTCTGGAAAACCAGGACAGACTTACCATCAGGATATGCAATTAATGGAGCAGAGATTAAGATGGGTCGGTATGCCCAAGATGTCACAATTGAGATACAAGGTAAGAAATTTGTCCTTGATCTAATTGAACTTGATAGTCTTAGAGAAGACATCTTGTTAGGATATACGTTCTTGACAAAGTATCAGCCTCTTGTCCTTAGAACTCATGAAATATCCCTTAAGCATACTGATGGACCTCTCAAGATCCCATCTCTGAAATTGGTCAACCATAAACTGTCGAAGAAGGACCAAGTCAAAAAGAAAGAAGCCATGAAATCCCAAGGGCCACAACTACCTCTCTTGTTAGAACCTGTCAAAGCAAAGTTTGAGCAAGACTGTTGTAGTTGAAACCCTCTGCAATTCTAGTCCAAAGAGCATGAAGAGTGTGAGATCAGACTCAAGCCTGAATGTAAATCTGTCATCCCTTTTGAGCCAGCTTACCTTATGAGTCCCTCAGAAGTGAAGGAAATGGATGAGCACTTAAATGAGCTGATTGAAGGAAAGTTCATCAGAGATAGCAAGAGTCCGTTCAGTTGTCCAGCATTCCTGGTTAATAAATGAGCAGAGCAGCAAAGAGGTAAGAAGAGATTCTGTATAAATTATAAGCCTCTCAATGACATCATCCTGCCCTTCAACTATCCTATTCCTTTCAGCACAGATTTAATTATGAGAGCTGCATCAAAAAAGGTATTTTCCAAATTTGACTGTAAGTCCGAGTTTTGGCAAATCAAAGTCAAAGAGGAAGATAGGTATAAAACAGCTTTCTCTGTGCCACAAGGATTGTTTGAATGGAATGTGATGCCATTTGGTCTTAAGACTGCTCCTGCTTACTTCCAACGGAGAATGGACAAAGCTCTTAGGAGTTTAAAATTTTTTTGCTTTGTATACATTGATGATATAATAGTTTACTCTGATGATGATTCACAGCATCTAAAGCATTTAGAAGTCCTATACAATACTATCAAAAACCATGGAATTTGCCTCTCTACAAAAAAGATGGTAATTGGGAAACAAGAAATAGATTTTCTAGGACTGGTTCTGTCACATGGCAAGGTAAAACTCCAACCTCATATTCTTAAGCATATTTCTGAATTCCCTGACATCCTGGTTGGCATAAAATAGATTCAAAGATTTCTTGGCTGTCTGAATTATGTAAGTCCATTTTATAATGGATTAGCTAAAGACAGGAAAAAGCTTCAGGCACAGCTCAAAGAAAACGTAGGACCATGGACTAAAGAATTGACAGAGATAGTTCAAAGAATCAAGTAGAAATGCCAATATCTTCCTACATTGCATCTACCAAAAGAGAATTATCCATTAATTTTATATACTGATGCTTCTGACGATGTTTGGGGTGCTGTGTTGATTCAGGATATTCCTCTGAAAGGAACTCAAGTTTGTGGATACAGGTCAGGAACCTTCATTGATATAGAATGTAGGTACAGCATCTATGAGAAGGAAATCTTGGTTGTAAAGAAAGGGATTGAAAAGTTTAAGATTTTCCTTAAACCAACTCACTTCATAGTGAGAACGGATAGTCAGCCGATGAGGTCTCTGCTCAACAAGAAGCCCAACAAAGACATAGCTCATGGAAGAATTGCTCGCTGGTATCTGGATTTTACTAGCTATGATTTTGATATTGAATGGATCAAAGGAGATAACAATCCTCTAGTAGATTCTTTGACTAGAGAAATGGCCAAGTTAGCTGAGCATGCCAGCATGATGATTGAACCAGGAGAGACATTAGTAAGGCAAGATGGTGTGGAAGTATTTCTAAGTAAAGATGATCAAGGAAAAGATTTATGGGTTCCTCAGCTTCTGCCCGAAATAATTATGCCCATTCTGCATACTCATTTCCTAAATAAATGGTTGCAAGATTTGAGAAACCTGATAAGAGATAATTTTGATAAAGGGATCCTTAATATGGACGAGCAGGAAAGATTTTTAAAACATTTTGGTCTAGAAGATGCTAACATCTTTTTTGCTTTAAGAAATGGAATCACTTTTGACATCTGCATTACTTCCCTGCTTCCCATGAACTGGACTCTCAGGCACAAAAGAAATTTTCTCAAATGTGCCAAATTTGGTTTCTTCAACAGTATTACTATTTTACAAACAGAGTTTGAAGATTATGCAGATATTTTCCTTTGGGTATAATGAGAAGATAATCCAGCCAGATATGGTTGAGTTTTTTTATCATATTCAAGGGAACTTCAATTAGGCAATTCAAGAGGGTATAGCTAGTCCTTCTGGTTATTTGCAGTCCCCATTACATTACTGACTTCTGCGAGTCGAATATTATCCTTTGACACATAAGTGGTTTCCGGAAGCAGTTATTGAAGATATGGAAGTGGCTTTACATCCAGCACTTGTGGCAGTCCAGACTGAGATAGATATGGCTTCCCCTAATGAAGTAGAAAAAATTATCTATGCTTTTCATCAAAGGCCTGATGATCTGGCTATTGCTTTCCATCCACTGCCAAAATTCCTCATGTCACCCACTAATTTGGATTCTGACTCCTCGAATTCAGATGAAAGTGATGAAGAGGACTAGCACTCGGGTTTGTCAGTGCCGTGCTGTCGGCCACGTTATGATTCTGACAACAGGATGCAACCTTGTTTCAAAAAGCAAGATTCCCATAGCTACTTTTGGGTGTAAAGTGGGCCATCCTCGCATACAGTGTACCTAATGTGAATATTTTTCATTGTAGTTAGTGCTTTTGGATTTGACCGCTTCACGGCTATCCTCTCCTACAGTGTTGCTATGTGTCATGTTTGTATGGTCGGATTTGTAAACTAGTTTTATGTTTTGAGGTCCGCTCTCTCCTATAAATAAGAGCTTTCGACTTCATTCTAGGCATTCGGAGTCTGATTCAGAGTTCATTTGGAAACTCATTTAGAAGTAAGAGTCTTAGGTTCTAGGAACCACAAGAGTATGCTCTTGTTCTGCGCTTATGCGATCTGAACAATCATAAATTGTGTTTGAAGCCATTGTAATTGCAAAGTGATTTCCATAATAAAAGTTGGTTCCGCATTGTGGCATAATTATTTCTTAAATAAATGGTTGCAAGATTTGAGAAACCTGATAAGAGATAATTTTGATAAAGGGATCCTTAATATGGACGAGCAGGAAAGATTTTTAAAACATTTTGGTCTAGAAGATGCTAACATATTTTTTTCTTTAAGAAATGGAATCACTTTTGACATCTGCATTACTTCCCTGCTTCCCATGAACTGGACTCTCAGGCGCAAAAGAAATTTTCTCAAATGTGCCAAATTTGGTTTCTTCAACAGTATTACTATTTTACAAACAGAGTTTGAAGATTATGCAGATATTTTCCTTGGGTATAATGAGAAGATAATCCAGCCAGATATGGTTGAGTTTTTTTATCATATTCAAGGGAACTTCAATTGGGCAATTCAAGAGGGTATGGCTGGTCCTTCTGGTTATCTGCAGTCCCCATTACATCACTGCCTTCCGCGAGTCGAATATTATCCTTTGACACATAAGTGGTTTCCAGAAGTAGTTATTGAAGATATGGAAGTGGCTTTACATCCAGCACTTGTGGCAGTCCGGACTGAGATAGATATAGCTTCCCCTGATGAAGTCGAAAAAATTATCTATGCTTTTCATCAAAGGCCTGATGATCTGGCTATTGCTTTTCGTCCACTGCCAAAATTCCTCATGTCACCCACTAATTTGGATTCTGACTCCTCGAATTCTGATGAAAGTGATGAAGATGACTAGCACTCAGGTTTGTCGGTGCCGTGTTATCGGCCACGTTATGATTCCGATAACAAGATGCAACCTTGTTTCAAAAAGCAAGATTCCCATAGCTACTTTTGGGTGTAAAGTGGGTCGTCCTCGCATACGGTGTGCCTAATGCAAATATTGTTCACTGTAGTTAGTGCTTTTGGATTTGACCACTTCACGGCTATCCTCTCCTACAGTGTAGCTACATGTCATGTTTGTTAAACTAGTTTTATGTTTTGAGGTCCGCTCTCTCCTATAAATAAGAGCTTTCGACTCCATTCTAGGCATTCGAAGTCTGATTCAGAGTTCATTTGGAAACTCATTTAGAAGTAAGAGTCTTAGGTTCTAGGAACCACAAGAGTATGCTCTTGTTCTGCGCTTATGCAATCTGAACAATCAGAAATTGTGTTTGAAGCCATTGTAATTGCAAAGTGATTTCCATAATAAAAGTTGGTTCCGCATTGTTCAGATTGCATAAGCGCAGAACAAGAGCATACTCTTGTGGTTCCTAGAACCTAAGACTCTTACTTCTAAATGAGTTTCCAAATGAACTCTGAATCAGACTCCGAATGCCTAGAATGGAGTCGAAAGCTCTTATTTATAGGAGAGAGCGGACCTCAAAACATAAAACTAGTTTACAAATCTGACCATACAAACATGACACATAGCTACACTGTAGGAGAGGATAGCCGTGAAGCGGTCAAATCCAAAAGCACTAACTACAATGAAAAATATTCGCATTAGGCACACCGTATGCGAAGACAGCCCACTTTACACCCAAAAGGAGCTATGGGAATCTTGCTTTTTGAAACAGGGTTGCATCCTGTTGTCGAAATCATAACGTGGCCGACAGCACGGCACCGACAAACCCGAGTGCTAGTCATCTTCATCACTTTCATTAGAATTCGAGGAGTCAGAATCCAAATTAGTGGGTGACATGAGGAATTTTGGCAGTGGATGGAAAGCAATAGCCAAATCATCAGGCCTTTGATGAAAAGCATAGATAATTTTTTTGACTTCATCAGGGGAAGCCATATCTATCTCAGTCCGAACTGCCACAAGTGCTGGATGTAAAGCCACTTCCATATCTTCAATAACTGCTTCTGAAAACCACTTATGTGTCAAAGGATAATATTCGACTTGTGGAAGGCAGTAATGTAATGGGGACTGCAGATAACCAGAAGGACCAGCCATACCCTCTTGAATTGCCCAATTGAAGTTCCCTTGAATATGATAAAAAAACTCAACCATATCTAGCTGGATTATCTTCTCATTATACCCAAGGAAAATATCTGCATAATCTTCAAACTCTGTTTGTAAAATAGTAATACTGTTGAAGAAACCAAATTTGGCACATTTGAGAAAATTTCTTTTGTGCCTGAGAGTCCAGTTCATGGGAAGCAGGGAAGTAATGCAAATGTCAAAAGTGATTCCATTTCTTAAAGCAAAAAAGATGTTAGGATCTTCTAGACCAAAATGTTTTAAAAATCTTTCCTGCTCGTCCATATTAAGGATCCCTTTATCAAAATTATCTATTATCAAGTTTCTCAAATCTTGCAACCATTTATTTAGGAAATGAGTACGCAGAATGGGCATAATTATTTCGGGCGGAAGCTGAGGAACCCATAAATCTTTTCCTTTATCATCTTTATTCAGAAATACTTCCACACCATCTTGCCTTACTAATGTCTCTCCTGGTTCATTCATCATGCTGGCATGCTCAGCTAACTTGGCCATTTCTCTAGTCAAAAAATCTGCTAGAGGATTGTTATCTCCTTTGATCCATTCAATATCAAAATCATAGCTAGTAAAATCCAGATACCAGCGAGCAATTCTTCCATGAGCTATGTCTTTGTTGGGCTTCTTGTTGAGCAGAGACCTCATCGGTTGACTATCTGTTCTCACTATGAAGTGAGTTGGTTTAAGGAAAATCTTAAACTTTTCAATCCCTTTCTTTACAGCCAAGATTTCCTTCTCATAGATGGTGTACCTGCATTCTGTATCAGTGAAGGTTCCTGACCTGTATCCACAAACTTGAGTTCCTTTCAGAGGAATACCCTGAATCAACACAGCACCCCAAACATCGTCAGAAGCATCAGTATATAAAATTAATGGATAATTCTCTTCTGGCAGATGCAATGTAGGAAGATATTGGCATTTCTACTTGATTCTTTGAACTATCTCTGTCAATTCTTCAGTCCATGGTCCTGCGTTTTCTTTGAGTTGTGCCTAAATCTTTTTCCTGTCTTTAGCTAATCCATTATAAAATGGACTTACATAATTCAGACAACCAAGAAATCTCTGAATCTGTTTTATGCCAACCAGGATGTCAGGGAATTCAGAAATATGCTTAAGAATATGAAGCTGGAGTTTTACCTTGCCATGTGACAGAACCAGTCCCAGAAAATCTATTTTTTGTTTCCCAATTACCATCTTTTTTGCAGAGAGGCAAATTCCATGGTTTCTGATAGTATTGTACAGGACTTCTAAATGCTTCAGATGCTATGAATCATCATCAGAGTAAACTATTATATCATCAATGTATACAAAGAAAAAATCTTTTAAACTCCTAAGAGCTTTGTCCATTCTCCGCTAGAAGTAAGCAGGAGCAGTCTTAAGACCGAATGGCATCACATTCCATTCAAACAATCCTTGTGGCACAGAGAAAGCTATTTTATACCTATCTTCCTCTTTGACTTTGATTTGCCAAAACCCAGACTTACAGTTAAATTTGGAAAATACCTTTTTTGATGCAGCTCTCATAATTAAATCTGTGCTGAAAGGAATAGGATAGTTGAAGGGCAGGATGATGTCATTGAGAGACTTATAATTTATACAGAATCTTTTCTTACCTCTTTGCTGCTCTGCTCGTTTATTAACCAGGAATGCTGGACAACTGAACGGACTCTTGTTGTCTCTGATGAACTTTCCTTCAATCAGCTCATTTAAGTGCTCATCCATTTCCTTCACTTTTGAGGGACTCATAAGGTAAGCTAACTCAAAAGGGATGACAGATTTACATTCAGGCTTGAGTCTGATCTCACACTCTTCATGCTCTTTGGACCAGAATTGCAGAGGGTTTAAACTACAACAGTCTTGCTCAAACTTTGCTTTGACAAGTTCTAACAAGAGAGGTAGTTGTGGCCCTTGGGATTTCATGGCTTCTTTCTTTTTGACTTAGTCCTTCTTCAACAGTTTATGGTTGACCAATTTCAGAGATGGGATCTTGAGAGGTCCATCAGTATGCTTAAGGGATATTTCATGAGTTCTAAGGACAAAAGGCTGATACTTTGTCAAGAACGTATATCCTAACAAGATGTCTTCTCTAAGACTATCAAGTTCAATTAGATCAAGGACAAATTTCTTACATTGTATCTCAATTGTGACATCTTGGGCATACCAACCCATCTTAATCTCTACTCCATTAATTGCATATCCTGATGGTAAGTCTGTCCTGATTTTCCAGAATTCAGGAGGAATAGCATTGGTTCTAGCAAAACTTCTTGATGATCCTGAATCTACAAAGGCATCCATAGGAATAGGTTTATAACCAGAGAAGCAGAGACTTATCCTGATATAGGTGCAATGCTCAACCATGAATAAGGCATTAGCAGGTTCCAGGAAAGAAGAGCCTTCGGAATCAGAAGAGGGATTATCAGCTTTGGTTAAAAGTTCACAGATTTCCCCCACGGCAGAAGTGAGTTTAGCCAGTTCTTTGTGTTGGATGGCACATTGGCGAGTAAGAATAGTTACAGCTTCATGGCACTGGTCAATTTTATTACACAGGGTGTCAATGGAGCGGCCAAGAGGATCAGAGGGAGAATGGCGGGAGGAACGGTGCTTGGAAGAGGAATGGCGTTTAGAGGACCATTTAGGATGGATATAACCATGGGATGATTTATGAGGCGGTGGTGAAAGAGAACTAGCAATGGATCATTTAGAATGAGAGAGTTTAGAACCTTTGACCTTCTTCTACAACACAGCCTTCTCTTTTTCCCATGCTTTCAGGTCCTTGACTTGCTGTTTAGCAGCATTCTTTCTTTCTTCTAAAGAACCAGGCATGTGATAAGGATCTTTAGATTTAGCCATGCTTATCTTGAAGTCAAGATCCTTGATTGCTTTTTTAACCACCTTAGAAACTGCCTTGTCATCTGTTGAACTAAATGCAGAGCTGGATGATTCTGCTTCTGAAGAGCTAGAAGTATAAACCTTCTTATGCTTGTCATGAGCCATGTAGAACGGGGCTGGTAGGACTTCCACTAATTCAAACAAATCAGTATTAGAAGAAGAAAGAATTTCATTAGACTGTACAATTTCCCAACTGTTAGAATAATCCTGTTCTTCAAATATAGCATATACTTTATTCTCAGGATTGTATTTCTTGGGACAGTTAGTTGCATAATGAGGACCTTTACATATGAAACATTGTACAGGTTTATTCCTTTTAGAAGAATCTTTATGTTTTCTGAACAGATACTTTGGAGGTTTTCTGTTCTTGAAAGAATTTCTATTAACAGGGGCCAATCTATATCTCTTTTTATAATTTTTTTTCCTGTGGAAGGAATGCTCCATATTGTCATCATCATATTTAGATCTGCTGCATTTCTTACAATGACAATTTCTTCCACAAGATTTCTTATTGAATTTCTTTACTTGCTTGAAATTCTTTATCTGACTGATAGGAGGCAGATTGCAGTAATCCTTCATATTACAAAAAGAATTGTATTGTTCTCTGTTATCATTTAAAGCTTTTATCAGACATCCTTTATCTAACTTATATGTGACTAAAGCTTTTAATTCACCAAATCCAAATTTATCAATCTTGGATTTATACTTAGTTGTCACATATTCTTCTGCATAATCACCCAAACCACAAGGAAGAGAATTCAAATAAAACTTTTTTGTAGTTGAATCATGCAATTTCTGGGCAGCAATCATATATTTTTCAAAGACTAGGTTATACTTATGCAGCTTACCTAAATCACCTAAATCTTTTAACTGTAATGAATACAGTATTTTTTCTGCCTCTAAGATGTCATTCTTTCTGTTACCAGAAAACAATCCTATCAAAGTCAGTTTTAATGTGGCAAAGCCTTCAGCGAAATATCATTCCTACCCATGTCCATTTCTTTCACATATTCATCACCATCATTATCTATAGAGATGATACCATTATCAGGCAATGAATTCCGATTGGAGTTAAATATTGAATTGTTACCATATTACCTTGTTTCCTCAATTATGGATATTCTTGCATTAAAACGGCAAAAAAAAGCAGTTCTTATATATATGTTTTATGTGCCATAATTGGCCTTAAAATTTTGTTATTTTTATGTTCTTAAATCTACCACAAAGTGGCGCTGGAGTTTGTCAAAAATACATGCATTAATCTTGCCATAATATGACACTGAAGTCTAGTTTAAGTTGAGTTACTTGAACCATAATAACGTAAAAGATATTATAGCTATTCTTGCTATGAAATGACTTTAATTTTTGCTGTATATAAATATGGTTGTGCTGCCATAAATGGCTGAAAGAAAAGTATTTATTCTCTTCTATTTTTAATTGTGTTTATAGTTAAAATTTTATATAGGTTAAATGTTTTAGATTTAAAGAGATTTTGATGGTAAGAATTTTAAATTTTGGTTTATGGCCTAATTTTTGTATAGGTATATAGTTTAAAATATAATTTTATTTTTTTTTAATCAGTTAGGGTATGTTTTAGGATAATTTTTATGAACAAAAGAATAGTGTTACTGTTATTAAGTTGCTGGAAATATAAATCATTAGTAGAGTCAATAAATAAAATGAGTTTAAATTTTGGGGAAACATTTTTTGTGAAATCTTCAATGAATATGTTTTAAATAGCATGTTTTGTTTATTATTCTATTATGATTGGTAGATTTAAGTGGATAGTGATAATGTTTTATTTAGGTCATTGGTCTCAACAAACTATCTTATTCTTGCTAAAAAAAAAAAAAAAAAAAAAAACTAATATGTTGACATTATTCCATTAGATAGTTTTTTTTTTTAAATTGAAACAAAGCAGAAAGTAGTGAGTAAAGCAGCAACAGTGGTGCAAGGAATAAACTACTATACACTAACCATTAACCCAAAGCATAAACCTATGCATTCCATAAGCATGTCTCAAGGAGGATAAAATTACTGTACACGCCTTTTCACAATTTCGTATGCCTTATCATTACTTTAATTTTTTAATTATAAATAAAAGAAACCCTGGATAAAGCTTTCCAGTGATTCCACATCTTACAGATAACATAGTTCGAATATTTCAGAGATATAATAGTTCAGATACTATTACATGGCACATGTTTTATTTATTTAAGTACGTGATTGCAGGACCATTCAGTTTATTTTTAGAATAATACTGCACTGCAGATTTAATAGATGCCATGCTACTATTGAAGCATTTCTTCCAATCTAAATCATCCAATGGGTGGCACTAGCAGTCATTTGTTTATTCCTTAACCACAACCATTGTCTCCAGCCAAACAAGAGGTCATGGCAGCAGCTTTAAACATACTGGTGACTACTGTTACTGCATTTGTGGCTGCCAAATTAGTGAAGGTAGCAGCTTCATTTTCTTCACTGGATCCTCCTGCTAAATCAGACAGTGCTCTGATAATTATGAATGGCTTGCTTTGGCTCAGGCAAACCTACACACAGATTATAAACACCCACATATTGTAAGAAAATTAACATGCACCTTAAACTGAAGTACAATAATGACTTTATTGAAGTAATTACCTGAGCCACTCCTGCACTTTCCATATCGATTGGGGTGACAATGACATTGAATTTATGGTGGAGGAAGTTTCTGTAAGCAGCATTATCCAAATAAACATTGGCACTGCAACCTCTCTCTACTCTTACAACCTTTGGCTTGTGAGACAGGCAGCTGCTTGTGTTCAAGCAGGATTCTAGCTCCAGATTCTGAAATTAAAGAAACCACCATGACCATGGCAAAAACAGAAATTATCTTTATACTAGTCTTATATATACTCTTTTTATTGATACAAACTTACATTTAACTTATATACAACAGTAAGCAATCAAAATATATAATTTCAGTTTTAATTGGCTCAAGTTAAAATTGCATTACTTTTTAAAATAAATTTTAATTAATTGAAATTACACTACTTTTTAAAATGAAGAGTTTAAACTTCTTTATTAAATATCATCCACTTTAATAGTTAAACATGTTGGGCACGTGGATTATTGAAGCCCAAATGTAACGGTGTAAACCTCCTGTCTTATTTTTATTCTTTCTAACCGTCCATTATGCAGAGAACCAATCTTGGCTTGTAACGGTTTACTTTATCTGGGTCGCTAATTTTAGATGCTGCTCAGACTGTTGGTAGGAGTTTTTGCAAGAGTCTTTCAGACTGCTTTGCTGCTGTTTTCTATATGAGAGATATATACAGAGAGAGATGTATGATACACATAGTGATGTATTGATCTAATAAAATATTGCCCTTCGTTGTGGATGTAGCCTGAAATGGTGAACCACGTTAAACTCTTTGGTCTTATGTATGTGTGCTATTTTATATTCTTGTCATCCTGAGCATTCGTTTGATCTTGTTGTTCTTATTTCTGGTTCTGTTATTCTGTTTTTGAATTTACAATTGGTATCAGAGCTTTGTGTGTAGCTCAGTCTAGGAGATAGCCTGTGAAGTTTTTTTTTGGGAACCTGTACAGCAATCAAAATGGATGATTCACAAAAATGGAAAATAGAGAAATTTACAGGCCAAAACTTTGGTCTTTGGAAAGTGCATATGGAGTCTCTTCTTATCAAACAGGACTTGTCACTCGCCTTACTAGGGAAAACCAAAGGACAAGGTACTATGAAGGATGAAGACTGGGAAAAACTCGATATGAAAGCGAAGGCAACTATATTTCTCTCATTGTCCAGCAATGTATTATTTAATGTCTCAAATGAGAGTACTACGCAAGAGCTTTGGGAAAAGCTCTCCAGCATGTATGCAATTGCTTCTGCTTCGAATAAGGTATTTATTATGAAGAAATTATATAACCTGAAAATGAAAGAAGGTGGGGTTATGTCCAATCATCTGAATAAATTTAACACCTTAGTTACTCAATTACCTTCAGTGGGTATCAAGTTAGATCCTGATATTAAAGCAATTTTGCTGTTGTGTTCCTTACCAAATAGCTGGGAAGGTGTTGTCATGGCTGTGAGCACTTCTGTAGCAGCCAAGACTACATTGGTTTTTGATGACGTTGCAGCTACTCTTCTCAGCGAAGACATGAGAAAGAAACATCAGGAACCCTCATCCGACGATGCTCTAACAGTTGTAAGTATAAACAATAGGGGAAGAAGCCATGACAAAGGTAGATACAACAACCAGAGAAGGTCACAATCTGGTTCGCGTTCGAAGTCTAGGGGCAGAACCGGTGCGTGTTGGTTTTGTGGAAAACCCATACACAATAAGAAGAACAGCTAGAACTATAAGAAAGCTCAAGGCAACGTGAGCACAAATAATCAAGCAAACACTGCAAATGATGGTGTTTTGGTTCTATCAGCAAGTGACACAAATGCAGATTCATGGTCTTTGATTCTGGCACCTCTTTTCATGCCACTTCATGCCATCAAGATTTCACAAATTTTCATGAAGGCACATTTGGTAAGGTGTTTCTTGGTGACAATAAAGAATGTGACATTTTAGGAAAAGGTGATATAATATTGAATCTGAAAAATGGAGACAAACTAACTTTGACGGATGTTAGATATGTACCCATGTTAAAAAGAACTTTAATTTCTGTTAGTCGGCTTATAGGCAATGGATGCAATGTTAAATTTTCTCTTGATTCATGGAAAATTACAAAGGGGATTTTAGTAATGGCAAGAGGAAAGAAGCAAGGTAATCTCTATATTCTGGACCGTTTTAGTGAAGTGGGAGCTACCATGCCGGCTATGGATAGTGGGTCTAAAATATGACACAAAAGGCTCGGTCATATGAGCCAAAAAGGTCTTCAAGTTATGCTTCAGCGCAATTAGCTTCCAGACCTCAACTCCATTGATTTAGAATTATGTGAAGATTGCCTTTATGGCAAACAATGCCGGACCAGTTTCGTGAGAACGGGGCATGACAAGAAAACTACTCCGTTGGAACTTGTTCATTCTGATGTTTTCGGTCCGGCTCAGGTAACTTCTTACGGTGGAGCAAATTATTTTGTAACCTTTCTAGATGATTATACTCAAAAAATCTAGATTTATATGTTGAACAGAAAATCTGAGGTATTCTCAAAATTTAAAATTTTTAAGGCTTCTATTGAAAACCAGATTGGGCATAAAATTAAATGCCTACTAATAGACAATGGTGGAGAATATTGCTCTTCAGAGTTTGATTCTTTTTGTGCAAACCATGGTATTCGACGGATCAAGACTGTCCCTTATACACCTCAGGAGAACGGTGCCACTGAGAGGCTAAATCGCACGATACTTGAGAGAGCTAGATGCATGCTCTCCAATGTCGAATTGGGCAAAGAGTTTTGGGCAAAGGCATGTAATACTGCTATGTATTTAATCAATCGAGCTCCATCGTCTAGGCTAGATTTTGACATACTTGAGGAGACATGTCTTGGCAAATGAATTTCCTATCAGCATTTGCGGGTGTTTGGCTGTGCCGCTTTTGTTCACATTCTGAAAGAGCAGAGAACTAAATTAGATTTTAAATAAAAAAAGTGTGTTTTTCTCGGCTATGGTGAAGATCAATTTGGCTTTCATCTTTGGGATCCAGTTGCAAAGACCATAATCCGTAGCCGCGATGTGTTTAACGAGAAGGATTTTCCAGGTTTGCAACCTTGCAATTCACCTCTGCCGAAATATGTTGATGTGGATTTGTTCAATAATGGCACGGTAAAACAATCCACCATCTCTTTCTTTTAGCCACTTGTTACATCTATACATTCTTATATCATAGGAGCTCCTATTTCTACTAACACTAGGTCCTCAGTTGGATGCACAATTCCTACTCAGTCATCAAGTGGTATGCCTTGCATTGTTTCTACGCAGCCCTCAATAACTCAAACTCAGCCTCCAAGTGGTCATCCGCTGCCTTCATATACTCTAACGCAGCCTCCCATAAGTGTTATGTTGCCTTCATTAATTGTTTCGCTGCCTTCACACCTTCCAACGCAGCCCTTAACTGACCAATCGCTGCCTTTGTTACATACCACGTAGCCTCCTAATCTCCAGTCACTACCTCTTCACCAGTCAATGCTGCCTCCTCCAGTTGCAATGCTGCCCCCAATGCAGCCTTTGTCACATGAACCGCAGCCTCTTTTTGGTCATTCACTGCCATCCTCAAGTTCAACGCAGCCATCTCTTGGTCCAACGCTGCCAACATCTAAAACTCCATCGCAGTCCTCCAAATGTTCAAAGCTGCCTCCCACGCAGTCTTCCACACCCTCTACGCTGCCCTTTGCCTGCTCAACGCAGCCACTCCCCTTCAATATCCTGCCTCTGCCACTTTCAACGCAACATAGAGGAGGGTCAGACACCACGTCCTTACCAGGTGAGCATTTAGACCTGTACAAAGGTCATTCTACTACACAGATCGGAGACATGTTGTAGGACAGTGTCACTGGGTAGAGCACTCTAGGTGCACAAATACAGAGACAGGGGAGTTTTCCTCAAGGGCCTCTACAATCAGTGGTTGATGATGTTCAAAATTTATTATAGAGACTCAATCTGGACTCCAATATCTAGCCAGAGCAAGCTCCACAATTGAGGAGGTCTACCCATGAGAAGAGGAGACCTGCAAAATTCGATGACTATGAGTTATTGCTCTCTGATTATGCAGAGCCGACAACTTATAAACAAGCCTACAAGCGTGAAAATGCACACAATTGGATGGCAGCCATGAACGAAGAAATGGAGTCATTGAGAGTCAATCATACCTAGGATTTGGTTCATCTTCTGCCAAATTGAAAGCCTCTCAAGAACAAATGGATTTATCGTTTAAAAGATGAAGACGGAGGAAGTAAAAGATACAGGGCCAAATTAGTCGTCAAGAGATTTGATCAACAAAAAGGTATTGATTTTTTTAAAATTTTTTCTCCAATTGTCAGAATGGACACAATCCGTGCTGTGTTGGGTTTGGTAGCCATTTGGGATTTAGAACTTGAGCAACTCGATGTGAAAACAATGTTTTTACACGGAGACATTGATGAGGATTTATACATGGAGCAGCCTGAAGGCTTTGCTCAACCAAGTAAGGAGCATTTATTTTGCAAGTTGAAGCGGAGTTTGTATGGGCTGAAGCAAGCTCCAAGACAATGGTATTTAAAATTTGACCGCTTCATGACTGATAACAACTTTAATCGGTGTGAATCAGATCCTTGTGTTTACCACAAGAAGCTCAATACTGGTGAGTTTGTCATACTTTTGCTCTATGTTGATGATATGTTAGTCGCTGGTACTAGTGTTAAGATTATTGCTCAGCTAAAGCAACAGTTGGTTCTTCATTTTGCCATGAAAGACCTAGGACCAGCCAAAAGAATACTTGGGATGTACATATTTAGAAACAAAACTAAAAAAGAACTCAGGTTGTCCCAAGCAAACTACATTGCCAAAGTGTTGGACAGATTTAATGTCTCATGCTAAACCGGTATCTACTCCTTTGGCTGATCATTTCCGCTTATCTTCAGCTATGTGTCCGAAAAATCAGGAAGAAGAAGAACAGATAAGGTATGTTCCATATACATCTGTAGTTGGCAGTATAATGTATGCAATGGTATGTACTCGTCCGAACATTGCACAAGTAGTTGATGTTGTGAGCAGATTCATGAGTAATCCAGGCAAACTACACTAGCAGGCAATTCAGTGGATTCTACGGTACTTGAAAGGTACTTCACATTTCTGTTTATGTTTTGGAGGTACTGACTTTCAGCTCCATGGTTATGTAGATTCAGATATGGCTAGAGATTTAGACAAACACCGGTCTACCACTGGTTATATTTTTACATTTGCCGGGACAACCATTAGTTGGGTTTCTCAGTTGCAACAAGTTGTAGCTCTGTCATCAACCGAGGCTGAATACATTGCGCTCTCAGAAGGAGCCAAAGAAATGATATGGCTTACGCGTTTGTTGACCGAACTAGGTTGTCCAAAATCAGTATTTCCATTATATTGTGATAGCCAAAGTGCTATTCACTTGGCAAGAAATTCAGCTTTCCACAGTCGAACAAAGCATATTGACCTTCGATACCACTTTATCCTCCATGGAAGGCAAGTCGCAGGTCACAAATATTGACACAAAGGTCAATCCGGCGGATGCATTAACCAAGGTTGTTCCTCAAGAGAAGTTCGATTTCTGTAGATCTTCTCTCGGTCTTGTTCCTTTGTGACACTGAATTTCAAGAAGGGGATCTCTCTCAGAGCAGTTTCATTGCCGTTCCCATTGGTCTTCAAGTGGGAGATTGTTGGGCACATGGATTATTGAAGCCCAAATGTAACGGTGTAAACCTCGTATCTTATTTTTATTCTTTCTAACCGTCCATTATGCAGAGAGCCAATCTTGGCTTGTAACGGTTTACTTTATCTGGGTCGCTGATTTCAGATGCTGCTTAGACGGTTGGTAGGAGTTTTTGCAAGAGGCTTTCAGACTGCTTTGCTGCTGTTTTCTATATGAGAGATATATACAGAGAGATGTATGATACACAGAGTGATGTATTGATCTAATAAAATATTGCCCTTCGTTGTAGATGTAGCTTGAAATGGTGAACCACATTAAACTCTTTGGTCTTCTGTATGTGTGCTGTTTTATATTCTTGTCATCTTGAGCATTCATTTGATCTTGCTGTTCTTATTTCTGGTTCTGTTATTCTGTTTTTGAATTTACAAAACAGTCAATAGTAATTTTACATCTCATCCATAACAAAAAGTGGTAAATATTTGTTCTATTTTTATTGGCCTAATTAACTTTTGACTGTTGAAGTGGATGATGTTTAGGAACAACCAGATTAAACAATCAAATTATGATTTAGACAAACAGCCTAATGATGTGGTGGCTATGATGGCGTAAAGAAATTATGTTTTTATTTTTATTTTGGGGTGGCAGACAACCCAAAAAAAATCCATTTACCTTCTTTATTTTTCATTTTTCTACCCAATTAATCGAACCTGCTCAGTCCACACATGATGAGACTTCCGTTGACACAGAAATGAGGAATTGAGTGTCCAATTTGGCAGTTGAACTAAAATTTGTAAGTGATCGCTAAAGATGTAGATAGTATATGTAGAGAAAAAAAAATTCAATAACTGAGGAAAAAAAATTGGGTTAAAAATCTAGTATAATGAAATATTTTACTATTGTAAAAATTTAATTATTTTTCAATATTATAAAGAAATTCTTTTACTTCACCTTCAAGTATGTGTGGATATAAATGAACATATCCAAAGTGGTTTTACACATTGCATGAATCATGTTAAAGTGGTTTTACACATTGTATGAACTCTGCAAAAGTTAAACATGAATGCTTTAAAATATGGGTGAAAATAGAAAAACTTAAAATAACACAACAAAAATAGAAAAACTTAAATAACACTTAAAAAAGATTTTCTAAAAAAAACATTATCAACAATTATTAAACATAGAAAAGTATACAATATTTATCCAACAAGAAAAAAGAACCCAATAAAACTAAAAAAATTTGATTTTAGAAATTGGACCTCAACCTAATGATAAGATAAACACAGAAACCATACCTGGGAGAATTTTTTTTAATGAAGAAGCTGGGGGTGTTGCTTTGGTAAGCTCACATGAAATAGGATGAGTGGACCAATAAAGTTTAATCCAAGAGAACGAATAATAGGTGATGCTTAGTTGTGCAAGGAAATAAGAATGAAACGCTGGCTTAAACAGCTTAATGAGATTATCACTTTGCACAATATGTGAAGTGCATCAGAGAAAGAAATTAATAATGTGTACAAATAAACAGTTACACTTTGTTTGTTATTTGAAGTTTTGTATGTGGGCTGTTTAAACTTTACCATCAAATTTCATACAGCTAAGAAGTTTGACAACAGGTAATGTAGCAAAAATTAGCTGGCTTTCTTGAACTAGCTCTCATAAGGTAGCCAAAAAATTTTAAAAATAAAATCATTTCAAAACAAATACCTCAATCTTCTGAGCAAGCTGATAGTAGGAGTTAGAAACATTAACCCAAAATGCATGCTCTCGGACCTCCGGAGTACCATTCACAGGGAAAAGCTCATCAGGTTGGTACCACACATTATTCAGCAGATTATCAGATCCTCCTGCAGCAGAAGTGCTGTAGTGGGAAAATTTAAGGTACCCAATCTCACGAGTATAGTCTCCATTGGCTTCAAGAGAAAGCTCATCATTCTTTCCTTGTCCATATCTCTGATAACATAAAAATCAAACAATTATATTAAAGTTTGTGTAATATCAGGTGTAAAATATAATTAAATAGATCTTAAAAAAACTTAAAATATGAAAACCTGCCAGTTCCAGAGGCCAGTATGAGCCCATTGGCGAGGAATAGTAACATCCCCAATGTGGTAGTCAGAATTTCCATTTCCTGCAATTCCATAATGTACAACTCCTTTCACACGAAACAAAGTGAGCAGCAGCCAGCAACTGTGTAGTTATTCCTGCATTGGTCTGTATCAATACCCAACAAAGTCAGAACAGTAACCACACAACCAAACTGGTAAACTGACCCTCTCAAGACACCTTAGAACCCACTTAAATGTCAGGCATGTTGTTTGCAGACAGAAACTGTGTTCACTGCATACCAATTTAAAACCATCTATTTTATTGGTCAAACAGTTAAAAGGAATTTTACACCTCATTCACAACAAAAAGTGGTAAATATTCGTCCTATTTTTATTGCCCAAAATTAACCTCTAATTATTGAAATGAATGATATTTAAGAACAGCCATCTAAAACGGTAACAATACCCCTTGTTATCTACAGACTAATTTTTTTAAATCAGTGGAACAAGTAACAACTTAATACATTATTATCATTTAACTGCAAACCTTTATAGTATTTCAGTCCATTATAATATTTCAGTCCAACACTGAAAACAAAACCTAACTCTTAAGATACATAACTTAAATGAACTTAAAAATCGAACTCATCAAAACAGAGGACATAGGCCTAATTATTATAATTTGTAACAGAGCAATTCTTAAACTTTTGTATTGGAGACCACCTTCATTTTGAAAGACCAAGAAGCACTTCATCATGTAAATACATAATGATCACATAAGATTATATTTTCAAATAATATTTCTCAGTAATTTTGTGAAGAATTTATTGTTCAACTTTTCCTCATTCTTCTTTAGAAATTATTAGATGCTCTTAATTATTCTAAGTTAATGTTCATTTCAATTAGCCGACTCAGTTTATTTGTGTACATTGGTACATTTTCTTAACTTGAAAGTCATAGCCTTTTTATATGGAAATAAAAAAAACTATTTGAAAATCAGGCATTCCTTCAATAAGGAAAGTATATACTGTCCCCAAATCATCAAAAGGGTTAATCGAACTGTCAAGAAATAGCCAATCAGTTATAAAATACAGTAGAAAAAATAAAATTGTCCACCCACATTGAAGAACATAAAAATTAGTCAAGATTAAACCCAAAGCTAATCATTCACATAAAATTTATTAGCTACTCTCATTATGAAAAATACTTTTAAAAAAATACAAAAATTTCAAATCACATTTCATTTCAATTATGAACCAGTTGACCCAAAGAGCTATGTGCATTATGGATTACCATTCCTAGTCCTGTCATGACCACAATGACGCTGCGGTTCCTAACTGTCCCAATGTGAAACCTTCGACCTGCAAAAGACAATACCATATTAGTCAATAATTACAGTTATTTAACAGAGCAGATTAACTTTGTTATAATGGTAAGAGGGAACAGTTCAAATCCACCACTGCCATGAGATAATATACAACTCCAAGTCTCCAACACACTATTTAAATATTATCCATTTCAATGGTCAAACAGTCAATAATAATTTTATATCTTATCTACATCAAAAAGTGGCAAATATTGATAAATATTTGTCTTATTTTTATTGACCAAAATTGACATTTAACTTTTGAAGTGGATTATGTTTAAGAATAACGCAACTCCAATAGCCATATGACTTGAGTTTTGGCAGGGCCTAAATTTGACGGTGGACCCTACTTGTCAAGCATATTTTTTGTGATGGTCATCTATTTGAAGATACCTTTCAAATATTAAAAGCTACCTGTTTTAGGAAAATATATGTAGACTAAAAATATATATGTAAGAATAATTACATAGAAATTTTAACAGTTTACCTAAAATCTTATACAATTTTCTTAAAATTTTAATTATATTTTTACTACCATACCACCATCAAATTTAGGCACTGTAATATAACAATTATGGGTATATTAAATCTTCATCTATATTTGTAAATTGTAAGAATACTGTTCAAATTTTCTTCGCACACTGGCCTATAACTTCAATTAAGATATAGAAAGAAAAAATATGCAGAACGAAATAAAAAACAATCTGCCTGGTCACTTACCAGAAATATCGACATAAGGATGTAGCCAAGAAAGTAGGAGGCTGGAGAAGAGGATCCATTTCGTAGGCATTGGGAATAACTAAGCCAAAATACGACCCTCCTCTGTTGATAGTAGAGATTCTGTGCGTAAGCTTGGTAGAAATAAAAGCTTCTGATATTGGTATCATCAATAGCAATACAGAAACGCTAACAAGAACAGAAGAAATGCTGCTTAAAGCCATGGCCATGGTGGATTGCAATGCACAGTAATTGCACTTGTTCCTTCTGTTCTAAATAGGATGAGAGATGTTCTCTTTATGTAGATATTAAAAGAAGGCTGCAACACTGAATTTGTGAATGTGTGGTTTCCAAGTAGATAAGGTTATTTCCTTCTACATGTGTCGTTTTCAAGCAATACTGAATGGTTGCTAGCAGAAAGCAAATGGTTCTGAACAAATCCCTCTGAGATGCTGAGTTGGTTTTACTGTCACATTGTTACATTTAAAAAAAAATTATTAGTCCCTTCTTGACTGTAATTAAGAATGAAAATTAGTTATTATTTATTATACTTTCCAAACAGATAGATTGACTAGAAAGGAAAACCATTAATCCTTAATAAAAGCTCACATTTTGAGTACCTGCACATCCACACATTTTCCATGGAAGTTGTATCTAACTATGATTGTGCTTGTTTAACATTTGGATAATTATGTAGCTTCACCGGAGGTCACGTGCTGATTTAATTCATCACGTCCGACCCGAATAATGCACCAGAGAATCGAATGCCAGAACTTCAAAACCCTTCAATTTTTTAAAAATTTAAAAGAAGGGACTCACAGCATGTTTTTTTTTTTTTTTTCCTGTCATGTGAGTCTTCTTTTGCAAATATTATTTTATAGTCTATAGTATTAAATTTGAATGTTTCTGGATTTGACTGTGTAACATTTATTTCCATAGCAGTCAAATCTAAAAGCATTCAAATTTATTAGTTACTAGCATACCTATATTTAAAAAATGTATGAGCCTTTCTTTCTGCAGTTTTTCTTTAGAAATGGAGTGTTTCATTCAATTCAATAGTGAAACCTTCTGTAACTCCCTTGCCCAACTCACATTCCACTACTGCCATGCATTGAATTTTTTTTTTTCTTTTTTTAATAAAAATTTTCTATTTAAAAATTTTATAAATTTTGCTCACATCTAATTATACTTATTATTATTAATTAATTATATATTATAATTTTTCACTTATTGTAATTATTTGTTTTTTAAAAGTAAATATGTAAATTTTGTAATAAAAAATTAATTACTAACATTATTATTGAATGGAATATTTTCTCTATTATTACAACATTAACATTATTCAAAATATTTTATTGCTAAATTTGTACAATTTTACTAATTAATTTATGACTTTGAACTTTATTCTATATGTTTGTCATATATTAAAGTTTACTTTCATTAACATTACTCTTGAATGGAATTTTTCTCTCTTATTATAACATTCACATTATTCAAAATATTTTATTGTTAAATTTGTACTATTTTACCAATTAATTTATATGAATGCTATAATTGGGGCATGCACATGTTTCTTGCCTTTTGCTAAGTTGTCATTTTGATTGGGAACATTTGTCCTAGACTTTGGACCTTATTGGATGTGTTTTCCATATATTAAAATTTATTTTCATTAACATTACTCTTGAATGGATTTTTTCTCTCTTATTAAAACATTCACATTATTCAAAACATTTTATTGTTAAATCTCTACGATTTTACCAATTAATTTATATGAATGCTATAAATTGGGCATGCACATGTTTCTTGCCTTTTGTTTTGTCAATTTGATTGGGAACATTTGTCCTAGACTTTAGACCTTATTCCATGTGTTTGCCATATATTATTTGATGTGTTTGCCATATATTAAAGTTTGTTTGACTACATATTAGTGTTAAAAGTATATAATTATAGATTTGATGGTAGCTCTTTAATATATTTCTTATACTTTGTTATTAGTTGAATAAGGGTTAGCTAGTGAGTATTTCTCGTTATTACAAAATATTAAAAAGTAAAACATACTAATAAGTGTTATTAATAGTTAATTTAAGTTGTTTTTTAATTAAAGAAAAGTTTTTATTGATAAGAAATAAAAAATTATGCTCATATAGAACAACATAGCATAAATAGCTCTTGACACAAAAACCAACTGTAAACAACAGTGCAAGCTCTTATGCAATCCTAAAAATTACAAGACAAGGTCTGAGAAATGCCCCCAAACATGAACCAAGAATAACTTTTAAAGACATCAACTATCCACAGAGACAAAGGCTTCTCTAAATATTACAAGACAAGGTCTGAGAAATGCCCCCAAACATGAACCAAGAATAACTTTTAAAAACATCAATTGTCCACCAGAGACAAAGGCTTCTATAAATAATATTAGATACAACAAAATTTGCACACAAACTAAAACATAGATCTATGAAATCAAAGCAGTAGAAAAAACTGTGCAATCAACCTCCAAAAGCAACCCACAAATAGACTCCAAACAATCTACTAGCCTTCAACAACAATTGTCCATCTTGTCACAAAAAAATCACATGCTAGAACATATTGAAGGAATATTCAAAAAGTGGCCAGATGTGAATTCCTAGTAATTTCTTTAATTTGTTTGGCCAAATGAACATCTTATTCTACAAACAATCTCAGTTGCTTTAGCATGTTATCTAATTGTTGCTTGAACACCATATTACCCTGTAAGGACTCAGTCATATTATGAATCAAATTTGCCACTTGAAAAAGTAAATGAGAAAGGATGTTATCCAATGCCATATTAGGTGCAATAAAGTTATTGTTAAATAAGGTAGAGCATCCTTGTTTCCATAAACATAATAGGATAGTTTGACAACATGATTCTATGATGACATGATGTGATGTTCTAGTTCCTAATAAAGTTTCTTTCTAATTAAATCATGGGATAGGCAGCAGGGACATGTTGGAAGATAGACTACCATAAACCTTGGATGTGTGCACAAGACCAAAACATATGTTTCACAAACTCTTTATACTTACAAAATGGATAGTGAAGTGGCTACTAATAAAGAAAGAGAAGGCGATCACCTATAGGCAACCAGTAGTGAAGAAGCTTCCATGACAAAAATTGAGCTCAGGCAGTAGCCTTAGACTTCCAAATTGTATTTCTCAGTTTAATCCATTTGGTGGATGAGAAGGAGCATTTCCACTTGATGTTCAATCTTTGGTCATTTTTGACTTGACTAGAAGGAGACTCAGATATATAGCTCCAATTTGAAAGTGAATTATATGGGAACCATCATGCCATTGCCAATCTTTGAAGAAATTACAACTCATGTTAGTTGAGAGTTTAAGCTAGAGCTATGAGGGGAAAGCGACTACACCATATGGATTTTTTTTAATTGGCTCTTAGACAAGTTGAACTTAGACCTTAGAGAGCAATCATTCTTCCAAGTCCTATTTGAAAGGTCCCATAAGTCCATAAATGTCTTGACTCCCTTTTTGAACAACCATTATCCTCCTAAGTTTTGGATAGTGGAAAGTCGTTTAAATCATTAGTTGAATAACCATGTTCCACCAAATCGAAGAAGTGAGAAACCTCAAACGCTAGCAAAGGAGAGGTGACATAATTTTCCATTCTTTCCATATACCTTTTACTTGTTTAGATGCTTGAATTTTGAAACTTAAGGGGCCAACAAAATTTTGTCTTGCCACCAAATAGAAGACCAAGACTTAGCCAATGTGGTTTTAAGAACATAAAAAGTGGATAATTTATTTCTAAGGAGTTGTCCCTTGAAATGCTCTAATGATCCATTTAGCCACAAGGCAAATGCCTTGCATGTGTGGATCGATGATACCTAGGCCACCATGGTCTTTAGGCTAAATACAATAATTCCACGTAGCAATAGGCATCCCTTTTTTCTTGCCCCACTTGGCCCATAAGAAGCTTCTGATAATTTTCATGAGTTGATTGTAGCATGCTTTAGATGCCATGCAACATGAAGAGATGTACACATGATTGGCTAAGATAATTTTGTTATCCACTTGAATTCTACTAGGTACAAGGAAAGAAATTTGAATATCCAAGTTGACAGTTTATGTTTTGACTTATCAAGGAACAAATCCCTATGGCTACTCCATATAAATCTCCTCCTATAGATCCTCATGAAGAAATGCACTCTTCACATCCATCTAATATACAACCCAACCATGAGCTGCAATAATAGCAAATACCAGGCGAATGGAGCTCATCTTGGCAATGCAGGCAAAGCTCTCAGTGTAGTCAACACCAAGAACCTACGAGAAACCTTTCACCACAAGCCATGCTTTGAACTTGTCAACTGAGCCATCTGGTGCAAATTTGGTTCAATAGATCCACTTGCACCAAACTAGTTTACTTCCCTTAGGAAGTGGAACAAGATCCCATGTTTTGTTCTAAATCAAAGAGTTGTACTTTTCCTCCATTGTTGAATCCCACTCAGTAATACCTGATGCTTCATGAAAGGACTATCAATCTGAAGTTGTGGTAATGTAAGAATGTGGAATATTCTAGTGTTGTGACTAAGTCCTTTGAGTATCTGAAGAATCCCCAACAAGAGTTCCCATAGACTCAAGTGTTTGATGAGTCCATCAAGGCATGGTAGGGGATGAAGGAGGAGAATCCTCAACCTCTAAATCTGAACTCTATAAAGAGGAGGATAGAACCTCATGAAGCTAGAGGAAAATCCTCTGAGTCACTATCATTTGAATATACTATAGGAAGGAAGATGTGAGGATGAGCTACCTAAGAGCTTTCCTCAAAATGCACAAGTTAAGCTCAATAAAGAGCTCATGCATCTTAGGATCCAAGAGTCGATATCTTTTGACACCATCATGATATCCAACAAAGATGCAAGGCTGACTCTGAGGTTCCAAGGCCTTGTGCTTCTCTGAAGGAATGTGTACCCAAGTTGGGGAGCCAAAAACTTTGAAGTGTCGCACAACAGGTTTCCATCATCCATCATCCATGATCCATCATCAGGAGAGTAGAGAGTTAGAGAAAAGAAATAGAAATGGTAATTTGTAGACCAAGCAAGCTAAATGGTAATGTGAATCTTCTTTTGCAAATACTATTTTATAATTAAAACTATTTAACTAGTTATTAGTAATTATACTTATTATTATTAATTAATTATATAATATGTTATTTCTCACTTATTGTAAATATTTGTTTTTTTTAAAGTAAACATGTAAATTTGGTAATAAAGAATTAATTATTAACATTACTATTGAATGGAATTTTTTATCTCTTATTAAAACATTCACATTATTCAAAATATTTTTATTGTTAAATTTGTATAATTTTACCAATTAATTTATAATTGGGGCATGCATAATTCATGCTTTAATCTTTTGGCATGTCCTTTGAAATAATTATACAATCATCTTTTGTTAATAACCATAGTTATTAGTGATATTTAGTCCCTATAGTAATTTATGTTTCTTGTCTTTTGCTTTGTCATTTTGATGGGAAATTTAATTTATGTTTCTTGTCTTTTGCTTTGCCATTTTGATTGGGAACATTTGTCCTAGACTTTGGACCTTATTCCATGTGTTTTCCATTTATTAAAGTTTATTTTCAATAACATTACTATTGAATGGAATTTTTTCTCTCTTATTAAAACATTGACATTATTCAAAACATTTTATTATTAAATTTGTACAATTTTACCAATTAATTTATACAAATGCCATAATTGGGGCATGCACAATTCTTACTTTAAGATTTTGGTTTGTCCCTTGAAATAATTATACAATCATCTTTTGTTAATATTTGTGGGGCTTGAACCTATAATGCACCAAAGAATCGAATATCAAGCCTTTAAAACCCTTCAATTTTAAAAAAAATTATAGAAGGGATTCACAACAATGTTTTTTTTGTCTTTTATTCAAGTGCCCTTGGTCATGTGAATCTTCTTTTGCAAATACTATTTATAATTAAAACTATTTAACTAGTTATTAGTATTTATACCTATTATAGTTATTATTAATTAATTAATTATATTATATCCCATTAATGTGAATAAGGGAGATGAATCTCGACAAAAGCACAAAGAAGTAAAATAGGCACCGCCATTGAATGGATGGGTCAAAATAAACTTTGACGGGGCTTTGAAAGGAAACCCTAGGAATTCCAAAGCTAGAAGCATTTTTAGGGATTGGAAGGGTGAGGTAGTTTATGAAGCCTCCAAAAGACTAAAATTTGGGACCAATAATGAAGTTGAGCTTCAAGCCCTCATTCTTGGTCTTCAAATCTGCATTATGTTGGACTTGAAAAAGGTAGAGATAATAGTCATCAATGCAATTAGAACAAGACATACACAATGTTGGAAACTCTACTCTCTCCTCTCAGAGGCTCTTGATCTACTTGAGAAGCTGGAAGTATACACTATAAACCATGTTCATAGAGAAGCCAACGTGGAGGCTAACGCATTAGCCAATGATGCAGTTGACAAGGTAGAAGAGTTTAGAATGGATGTGATAGCTTCAAAGAGGCCCGTGATGTAATCTTTCCCCAATGGCTGGGCAATTATTTTTAATCATTTTGTAGTATGGTGAAGTTGGTGTTTTGGATGGAGTGATAGTTCAAGTGTGGGATATTAATGAAAACATTATACCATAGTCATCTCTGTACTAGGATGATCCGTGAGATAATTACTATGAAACCTCCTCATTTTGATTACTATGACTTCGCCTGGTGTTGCTTGCCTCACACCTCCTTGAGTTTAATCATGGATACACCCATTAGGTTGCAGAGCCCTCAAAGACAAATGGCATTTCTGGGTCTAGATTTGGAGAAACAGTTGCAAAGCGTATTCAAAACAAGGAGTGACTTGATTTTGTTTGCTATACACTAGGTGTTAGGTGATGAATTTCTTATCACAAAGCACATGTATAGAGTAAATTATGACATTTCATCAATTTTTTAGCTGTTCTTCTTGACCTGGGGGATACTGTGAATTCTTTGGATTCAACATTAATAAATAAGCAATTTTTGGGTGGATCGAATGAAGTTTTAGAAATTGCCCACTATGGAAATAGGGTTCCTCTCCTGGTTGACTTTTACAGGTTGAAAATAGAGGGAAAACTAGTGAACTAGCACCCATTCATCTCAATAAATATGTTGGCTAAAGAGTTCTAGAGGTGATGAAAAGAAAGAAAAGGTGTAGAATTCCTCAGAAAAGTTTTGGGAATGGTGTAGACGGATGGGGTCAAGTGGACGAAGGACTTCATTTGAGACAACTCGGTGGATGATACAGGGCCTTGAGTATTGGTGCAGTGTGGATGGCTCCTTTTGTTTCTTATGCTTTATAAAATTAGAATAGTATATAGCAAGTAGGGTTTGTAGCTCCCATGATTTTGTTACTACCTCTGATAGAACGTATGGAGATATTATATTTCAAACTAGATTGTTCTAATTTTGTTGGTTATCTATTTATGGGAGCAGCCCCCAAGGGTGTAATTTACAGATTAAAAAAAATTAATTTCTCTTATTTTAAATATTTGTTTTTTAAAGTAAACATGCAAATTTTGTAATAAAAAATATTCAAAAAATTAATTATTAACATAAATGTTCCCCTAATATTGGTATAACAGTGTGAAGAGATTCCCTTAAGTGGTCTCTGTGGACTTGGACGAATAAAAACCTAAGTAACCCACATAAAAAAAATATTTGGATTATGAAAATATTTTATTGTTAAATTTGTACAATTTTACCAATTAATTTCTCTGAATGCTATAATTGGGGCATGCACAATTCTTGAGCTTTAAGCTTTTAATGTGTCCCTTGAAATAATTATACAGTCATTGTTTGCATTAATAACCATAATTATTAGTGATATTTAGTACATATACAATACTTTATGTTTCTTGTCTTTTATTTTGTCATTTTGATTGGGAACATTTGTCCTAAACCTTCCACATTATTCCATGTGTTTAGTGTTAAAAGTATATAACTATAGATTTTATTGTAGCCCTTTAATATATTTCTTATACTTTGTTATTAGTTGAATAAAGGTTATCTAGAGAGTAGTTCTTCTTATTACAAAACATTAAAAAATAAAAAATAATAGTAAGTATTGTTAATAGTTAATTTATGTTGTTGTAATATGTTTAAAAATTTATTTAAAATTGTTGTTTTAGAAATTTTTATTAATGAAATGTTAGTGCACTTTTATACTATTCCCTAGTTTTAAATTTGCATTGAAGTCAAACAAATATCCTATAAATTGGAGAAAACTATGTGACACAATTATTAAGTTGTGTGGGATGGTGACGGTGGTCGAGATTGTTTGTGCGAGCTGGGGGAAACCCTTGTTGTGTTTTCTTTTGTATTTTGGTCTCTCCAGTCTGAAGCGGGTAGGCAAACTGTTGATGTGGGATTGTGCTAGGGGGTGGTTAAGCTGTGTATGACACTGTTTTGGTGATTTTGTTCCAATTTTTTCTTGTTTTTTTTCCCTCATTTGTTGTATAGAGAGTTTCCTTGTGCAGTGGAAGATCCTTGATCTTCTTGGTTCAAATTAGCTTTGGTGTTTGGGGTCTAGGGATTGTCGATCCCTTTTTGTGAGCTGTTGATTTTCACTTCTCTCGATTGGGGTTTTGAGATGGAGAAACGCAGTGTCGTCCCATCTTTGGAGATCTATGAAGACATGGATATGACAAATCTGTCCCTTTCTTTGCATGCAAGGTTGTTGGAGCACCTAGAAAAGTTATTGGTTGGCGCATGCTCTACATCTGGGAGTGGATTACCTAGACTCAAAAAAGTTAATGGTTGTCTAGAGAGAAGTCAAGAGTGTCTGGTCATGATGATCTAGCTAGACTCAGTCTCAAAGGATGTGGAGTACCTGAGCAATCATGCTCTTATTTTTAAGTTTGTGGGTCTTCGCCTATCATTGTCAGCTCTAGAATCTTAGACTCGGAGAGTTTGGAACCCACAAGGAGATATGGGGCTAATGATGGCTGCGAACAATTACTTCCTGGTTGTGTTTTCGTGCATGGTGGACAGAAATAAGGCATTTGAAGGCAGTCCTTATTTATTATTTCAAGTTGGGTTTTTCATGAAACCCTGGCATGTGGGGTTCAACTCGGTGGAGGAACTCCCTACAAAGGTCCCTGTTTGGTCCGTCTTCCTAGACTTCCACTTGAGTTTTGGAGGAATGGCATTCTCCATATGATTGCTCTCTTGCTTGGCAAGTCATTCGGTTCAGCTCAGCAAACTCTGGACCGAAAGGTAATTCATTATGCCCATATTTGTGTGGAAATTGATTTAAATAACCCTTTGCCAGATTCTATGGAAATTTGTCTTGGATCCATCAACTCGACTATGAAACCCCTCCTTTTAGATGTTAGTTTTGTCATGAGTATGGGCATCTGCAAAGGAAATGCCCTCGACTTTCTCTAGCATCGACTGCAGCTAATGTCTCATCTGATTCTGGCCCTAAGAAGGACAAAGGGAAGGCTCCTTTGGTTGATGGAGGTGTTGATAAGGAGGGTTTTATTCTGGTTAAACCCCATAATAGGGGGAGAGGTTTGAAGAGAACTCTCAAGGATAGGCAAACATAAGGGGTCTTTAATCAATTCAATACTCTAGGGGACTTAGCTAAGGAGGAGGGAGTCCCATTGGAGCTATTGTCTGGGGTTGGATCTGTGGGAGCAGCCTTGCTGGAAGATAGAGAAATGGATGCTTGGGATTTGCCTATGGTGGTTGTGCAAGAGGGCTCGCTGGCTACAGAATCTTCCCCCGACTGTCGATTGGTCCTGATTCAAAAGGGACTCTAGTGATAAAAGATGTGGGTGATTCGGCTGATCTAGTTCCTTCATCAATGAAGGAGATTTCAAACTTGGGTAAAGGTAGTGGATCCATGCGTACCTTGGGTCTTCAACCAAAGACCGTTAAAAAGGGCCCCCCAGAGAAACCGGCTAAGGTGGGTCACAAAAAGGACCACGAGAAGGTTAAACTACTTAGGGAAAATCTTGTGGATGTTGGGTTGGTGAAGACTATTGACTTTCATTTCTCCCAGCCTCATAAATGATAGTTATTTCATGGAATGTAAGGGGTATGAATAGCATCCCTAGATAAAAGGCTATTCGTGAGATGATTGGTACTCATTCTCCTACTATTGTCTTTCTTCAAGAAACTAATTTGACTCTAGATGGGTTCTTGAATAAAGCTCCCAGTATTTGGGCACATGGTTTGTGTCAGTGTATAGGGGCTCATGGTAGTTCTGGTGGTGTTGCCTATTTTTGGAATCCAAGGAAGGTCTTTCCTATTTGGGGGATCTTGAGTCGCTCTTCTATTTCTTTGGCTGCCTCTAGCTTAGACTCAAGTGAAATCTATCTTTTCGCTAATCTTTATGCTCCTTCTGATCTCCTGGGTAAATCATAGCTTTGGTCTCATGTTTAGTATGTTCAGTCACTTGCCCCCTGCTTCCATGGATTGTGGCAGGTGCCTTCAACGCTGTTAATTTCTTGGAAGAAAAAAGAAGTGGCAGTGTTAGGCTTGACCCTTCTGCTTATCTCCTAAGGGATAATATAGAGTGTTTACATTTGATTGACATGAAGCCTAGTAATGGTATTTTCACTTGGAACAACAGCAGATGTGGTGAAGATGCTATTTTTTAGCGTTTGGACAAATTCTTGGTCTCTTGTTATTGGATTGGGGTAGGTGGAATACCACCTCTGAGATTTTAGATTGGAAGGGTTCAAACCACTAGCCAATTAAATTTTCAGCTGTACCCTTCAGTGCTCCGAGGAACCCTTCTTTTAAGTTTCAACTCATGGTTGAGAGACCCATCTCTTTGGGACTTAATGGAGGATTGGTGGCACAAAGGGAGACCTGCTCACGATAGGGCTATGTATTATTTTACCAAAAGACTCTAGTATGTGAAATACAGGCTCAAGAGGTGGAATAGGCAGTGCTTTGGCAATCTACACCACAATAAAATGATAGCTCAGGCTCATTTGGACATCATCACTTTCCAAATCCATGATCAAGGTCTTACTGAAGATCTAAGTAGGGAGGAGACCATAGCAGCTAAGGAATTAGAGGAATGGGAGTTGTGGGAGGAGATTTTTTGGAAGAAAAAATCTCGTATTGACTGGCTTTAGGAAGGAGATAGGAATACTACCTTTTTTCACAACTCAGTTAAAGCCAGAAGGAACGATAATCTTATTACCTCTCTTGTTTCTCTAGAGGGAACTCAGCTCTCTTCTTTGGGTGAGCTTTCTAGCGAGGCTTCCCAGTTCTTTTCAGCTCTATTTACGGAAGACTCTCCTCCAGCTAGAGAAAATGAAATTCGTATTCTTGACTGCATCTCCTTGCTAGTTTCCAATGAGATGAATGCAGCCCTTATGCTTCCAATCTCGTTGCTGGAACTGGAGACAGTGGTGTTCCAAATGAAGAAAGGTAAAGCTCCGAGCCCTCATGGTTTTCCTATAGAATTCTTCTAGGAGTTTTGGGAATTATCAAGTTGGATCTTTTAGAGGTGGTGCGGGAGTCTCAAGGAAATAAGCAAATGTTAAGGGCCTTGAATTCTACTTTTCTATCTCTTATCCCTAAAAAAGAAGGTGCTAATTGTCTGGACCAATTTAGGCCCATTTCTCTCTACAATGTGGTCTAAAAAATTATTACCAAATTGATTGCAGAAAGGCTTAAGCCTTGGCTTAGCTCGTTGATTTCAGAAGAACAAGGGGGATTTGTTGTTGGCCGAAAAATTCTAGATGGGGTTGTGATAGTTACTGAGGTCATTCACTCCATGGCAAATTCTAAGGAAAAATCCATGTTCATCAAGCTTGATATGGAAAAAGCCTATGATAGGGTTAAATGGGTCTTCTTGCAGAAAGTTCTTCTGTCTTTTGGGTTTGGTAGGGAGTGGGTGGACTAGGTGATGAGTTGTGTGACCTCCACTTCCTTTTTGGTTCTTATCAATGGAGAACCTTCTGAGTTATTCAGAGCTTCCAGAGACCTCCATCAAGGGGACCCCTTATCTCCTTATCTGTTCATTATTATGGCAGAAGGACTGGGTAGATTTCTCAAGTCTCGAGTTAGACAAGGGTTGCTTCATGGATGGAATTGGGGTAATGATCTACCTCACTCTCATCTTCAATTTGTGGATGATACTACCTTGATGGGCTTGGCCAGAATTAGTGAAGCTGTGAATTTAAGGAAAACTTTGGATACCTACTTGGCTGCCTCTGGATAAAAGATTAATGAGGATAAGTCTTCAATGTTCTTCTTCAATACCCCTTAGCTTATCCAAAGCAAGATTGCTCAGATTCTTCATTTTTAGATTGGTTCTCTTCCTTTGAAGTATCTTGGGATTCCCATTGCAGTGGGGTCTCAACATCAGGAGTTATGGCAGGATATTCTGGATAAGTTCCATAGTAGGGTTAGTCGTTGGACTTATACATGGCTCTCGTGGGCTGGGTGGGTGAATCTTTTGAATTCAATGGTTCAAGCCCTCCCTATTTACAGGTGCTTTGTGCAGGTTGCTCCTTCAAGTTTCATCAAGGATTTTGATGCCCTTGCCCGGTAATTTATTTGGGATGGCAATTTGTCCTTTTTCAAGTGGAGTCTGGTTAAGTGGGAATATGTATGTAGGCCGAAGTAGGAGGGAGGCCTTGGACTTAAGCATGTAGGGCTGAATGGCCAAGTCTTAGCTGCCAAATTGTATTAGAGATGGTGCACCTGCGAAGATCAGGTTTGGGCTCATATTCTCACTCATAAATACCTTTGGCGGGTGGCCCCTCTGATGTTCCTTGCTATAGCCTTTTGGAGAAGGGATCTATGATTTGGAATACCCTCAAAAGAGGGGCAGAGATTATCAAGGCTAGCCTTTTCTAGATTTGTAATGGTGGCTCTGAGGCTCTATTCTGGTATGATTCTTAGGATGGTAACCCTCCTATTTTAACTATGTTCCCTCACTTGCTTAACTTCTACAACAGTTTGCTTGAAGTCAGGTGGAGCAGGGTGGCAGACTTTAAGACTATTCAGGTGATAGGTCATGTGGAGGTTATGTGGTGGAAGGAACCTCATGAGTGGCCACTGGGTGGTAGTGAAGAGGATCGTAAGGACCTCACTAGAGTTTTGGCTAGCAGAATGTGTAGCTCTCTTAAAGGGAGGGATGTCCTAATGTGGGGCCCTGATCTGAAAGGAAAATTCTCAGTTGCCTCAGGTTATTTGGAGTTAGACAGAAATTTGTACGGGTAGGTTGGTGTTCCTTGGTGGAAAAAAGTTTGGAATAAATTCTCTTGGATGAAGTGTAATTTCTTCACTTGGCTGGTTGCTCAAAATAGGTGCCTTACCTAGGAGAATTTGAGGAAGAGAGGCTTACAGGGCCCTTCTATCTGTGTGCTTTGCCACAATAGTGAAGAATATGTCTCTTGCCTCTTCTTCCAGTGTCATTTCTCTCGGGAGCTTTGGTACCTTTGGTGGGTGGTGTGGAACCATGTTTGCATTCATACTACTTCCTTGGTTGAGTTCTGGGAAAGTATGGGTAGGCATCCAGCTTAGACCTCTTTTCTCCAAATTGTTTAGACTATTGGGCCTACTTTTATTATTTGGCACCTTTGGTTAGAAAAAAATAGGAGGCTTTTTCAGGATGTGAGGCTGGGGGTGGTTCAGTTATGGCAAAAGATTTGTAGCAGAATCCAGGAGACTACCTCAGCAAAGTGTGATCTCTCAGTCAATGTGGATCCTAATGACTTGGCAATTATTAGGAACCTGAATTTGGTTAACATTGGTTTGGGCTACTCTAATGCTAGACGGCCTCGGCAGGCCAAGCAGAAGCTTCAGCAGGAAGGTCATTGGACCCTTCCTCCCCACAAAACTCTGAAGGTGGGTACTGACAAGTCTTCTAGAGGGAATCCTAGTCATGTGGGGATTGGGGGTATTCGCGGAGACAGTGCGGGGGAAGTTGTGTTTTTCTTCTCCACTTATAAAGGGTTATATACTTACAATTTTCTGGAAGCCCTAGCTATTCTTAGTGCTATTGAAAGGGCTTGTTCCCTTGGTTGGAAAAAAATCATCTGCGAATCTAATTCACAGATTGTGGTTGATATGTTGCTGGAGCAGAGGGTGGATGGAGCTAATTGGTAGTTGGCCATTATGATTAAGCAGATTTTGGAGCTTTGTTGCTCTTTGGAGTATGTTTCCTTTCACCATATTCCTCGTGAGTGGAATAGAGTGGCAGATTGTTTGGCCAAGTGGGCCTATGAGCATCTGAAGAGAAGGGATGCTGGGGATTGGGATCTTCTATCACCAGAGTATACTCTGGTTTTAGAAAAGTTAATTATTGAGGACAAAGATATGTAGGTGGTTTTCCTGGTGTTCCTAGTGGATCTCTTGTTAGTTCTTTGTAGGCCTGGAGCCTTTTGCTTTGTACTCTCTTTGTTGGTCAATAAATTTTTACCCCCTTTAAAAAAAATATTAAGTTGTGCATATATGTAAATTAACTTTCCTCTACTCATTACATATTTTAAATACTCAATATTAAATTTTAATTACTAAATTTTAATCAAAATAATGCTTGGGATTAATACACCCATCTTATATTACTAGGCTAAACTAATTAAATCAATTCTCACTTAATTCAATTAATTTTAACATTAATAAAATTATACAATATTAAAAAATTCTATTCTAATAAAAAGTTTGAATAAAATCCACTATTCATTTATTAATATTTTGAACTGACATACTCCATCCAATTTAGACAAGTTTGATTAAGCCATAGATTTATAATATAAATTAACTTTCCTCTACTCATTACATATTTTAAATACTAAATATTAAATTTTAATTACTAAATTTTAATCAAAATAATGTTTGGGATTAATACACCCTAGATTAAACTAATTAAATCAATTCTCACTTAATTCAATTAATTTTAACATTAATAAAATTATACAATATTAAAAAATTCTATTTAAATAAAAAGTTTGAATAAATACACTATTCATTTATTAATAAATAAATAAGGTAGCTACAAGCTCTTTGATCAAGCCGAGGTTTGAACCCTGGTGGCCGTCATTACAAGAGTTGCTTGACCACCAAACCATGACTTAATCATCTATAATTTTATTAATATTAATAAATAAATAATAAATTTACTCAAAACTTTTATTTAAATAGAAATTTTTAAATACTAAGTTATCCATGACCATTCACCCAATCAAAACTATTACTATAATTTTATTATAATGAAGTTAAACAAAAATTAATTAGGATAATTTTATTATAGTGACAAGGGGTTGAGTGTAATGGCCTATTACCGAGTGAAAAATATTAAAAAGTAAAACATAGTCAATCTATATTATAAAATAAAATAAAATAACTTTTAAGTAAATAAACTAAGTAGCAAATAAATCATAAGTAAATAATATAAAATAAAATAATTCTAAAAATCATCAAGTAAAAATTAAAGTAAATTTTAAATTATTTATTTTTTCTATTAAAATTTTAAACAATTATTTCAAAAACATTATTCACTAATTTATTTACAAAGAAGGTATGTTAGTTTTAATAATTTTGTAATTTTAAATTTTATTAATTTAATAATTTTAGATTTTTTCAAATTTCTTATTAATTTATTATTTTTGCAACTAATTTATTTCAAAGACCTATTTTTATTAAAACTAGCATACTTTCTTTAGAAAAATCTATGTAAAAATGTAAAGAGATCATTCTCAAGGTGCCTTATTTTTTAGTGGATTGTAATTTGAAATAGGCACCTCAAGAATGATATCTCTAGCCCTCTTTTATATAGATTTTTCTAGTATACTAGTTATTAACACAATTTAATTTATTCTTTAGAAAGTCAATCACAAATTAATAATTAATGTGAATAAATAAACTTAAAACAATAATAAAACTTGCTTGAGAGTGCATGCAGTCTTTATGGTGAACCACTGTAAATTTGTGTTGCATTCTTGTTTTTTGAATCTCTAATTCTATTTTTCTACCATTTATTGTTTAACAATTGGTATCAAAGCTGGTTGTGCTCGATCGTTTGGCAGGAGAGATTTGATTTTGAGTGGGAGCAATGTCGATTGAAGAAGGAAAGATCGAAAGGTTCAATGGCCATAATTATCCATTGTGGAAGATGCAGATGGAGGATTATCTATACCAGAAAGATCTATGGAGACCATTACATGGTAAAATAAAGAAACCAGCAAATATGTTAGATGAAGAATGGGATATTTTGGATAGAAAAGCACTGGGAGCGATTCGATTGTGCTTATCTCCATCTGTAGCATTTAACATATCTAAAGCAACCACATCTATTGAGTTAATGAGTATTTTGGACAAGTTGTATAAGAAGCCCTCAGCATCGAATAAGGTATTTTTAATAAGGCAATTTTTTAATATGAAAATGGCTGAAGGTAGTTCTGTAGCTGAACATTTAAATAATTTTAACATAGTTACCAGTCAGTTAGCTTCTGTAAAAATAAGTTTTAATGAAGAAGTTTGGGCTCTTTTAATTTTGTCCTCTTTGCCAGAAAATTGGGATAGCTTGGTTATGGCAGTTAGTAATTCTGTTTCTGGTTCAAATACGTTAAAATTTGATGATGTTGTTGGTATAATTTTGAGTGAAAAAATGCATAGGAAGAGCATGGGTGAGACTTCAACATCGAGTAGCGCTTTGAATGTAGAAGATAGAGGAAGATCAAAAGAAAGAGAGAAGAGTCCAATAGAGCATAGAAAGTCACAAGGAAGATCAAAATCTAAAGGAAGAGATGGTGTTTGTTGGTTTTGTGGCAAGCAAGGTCACATAAAAAGGAATTGTTGGTCTTATAAGAAATCTATAGAATAGCCAAAAGAAGTTAAAGCCAATGTAGCATACCAAGAAGATGCAAGTGTTCTTATTTTAACCGAAGAAGAAATTCTAACTAATACATTTGGGTGCTTGATTCAGGATCATCCTTTCATATCACTTCGTGCAAGGAGTATTTCAAAAATCTACAAATTGGTGACTTTGGTAAGGTTTTTCTTGGTAATAATGAATCTTGTGATATTGTTGGCAAATGGGATATTTCATTAAAACTGAAAAATGGAAATAGTTGGTTATTACATGATGTTAGATATGTTCCCCAACTCAAATAAAATGTAATCTCAGAGCTGGACAATTGGGTTCTCAAGGTTGTGAAATTAGTTTTGAATCAAATAGATGGAAAGTTAAAAATGGGGCCTTGGTAATTTTTAGGGGTAGCAAATTATGCACCCTATATGTAATAGAGAGTCATGTTGAAGTGGGAGTTGTTCATCCTACTTTAGATTCATCATTGTGTGAAATATGGGTTGCCTAGAACAGGTTTTTGGATCAATTAGATGTTGAAATTGATTATGTTATTAATGTTTTCCTTAGTATGTTGGAATTTGATAGTGAAAGTTTTGGGGATCAGTTAGATGATGCCAAAGAACAGGGGCAGATGAAATTAATGGCAATGAGAGTGAAAATTTGAAGGTGATTGAAGATGAGACTGCTTGTAATGGTGATGAGGATGTCAATTAGGAGCCAAATGAAGATAAGACAGCTTGTAATGGTGTTGGCAGTGAAACTTGTGCATCTGGAAATATGTTGACCAATGTGGAAGATGGGGCAGCTAAATCTAAGAAGACTGCTGTCAAAGTTGATGGTGAATTTGGTGAAATTGCTAGAATTGTTGTGCTTGGAGGAGTTGTTGCAGTTGGAATTGCAGCTGGAGCAATTGCTTATCTGATGCAGAGCACACAGCGGAAACCAAACACTTATCAATTTTTAGATCCTTTTGACCCCGTCGAACGCTTTGAATTCACTATCAGCAAGACCATATACCATCGGCAACCTCAATAACCATTCTTCCGATACGTCGATATACTTCAACCGTCGGTATGACCTTCACTATCGGCGAGCTTGAGAGCTACTCCGCCGATACACATTGATCACTTCGATATACCTTCGAACCATATTTGTCGCCCAGACTCTTCTCATCGGCCATAGTAAGATTAACTTCGTCGATACACCAATACAACTGCCGTCGGCATAACAACTACTATCGGCCACACTAGGGTTTTCTACGCCGATGCTCCTATACACCGTTGCACAGTCTTCCTTCACCAAACCCTGGCACATGGAGATGCTAGGCGATCTACTGTGCACAACCAAATTTGGTCCTCTACGCCGCCGAATCATGAAACAAAATAGAAAACAAACAAATATGATACAATGAAGCCATTCCACTGATTTTGACACAAATCTTATCAGTGGAATGCTTCATATCGACATATTGCAACAATGGAAAGCACAGAACGGAAAGGAAATCTACAGCTAACAAACTTGCAATTACAGAGAACAGGAATCAAAATGACAAAACAGAATATCTTTATTTCTCTTTGAAACAATGTTCAATCACACTCAACCTCCTCTCTGTGATCTGATTACATTCAATCATATGACTGATTACAATCTCAAACCCTAATACCTAATCTTGTTCATTTCTCTGGTTTTTATAGATTCACCCAGAGTAGTACCAAACTGACTCCAAGCGGCTGGGAGATCGATTCCAAGTGGCTGGGAAACACTACTGCCTATTTTTGGCATTATTGCTATTTTTAGCATTATGCGATTACAATTGACAAATGTCACTTGGGACTTACAAAATGAACCTAGATTTATTCCACTCGGAATCACACATGGCACTAGGCCTTACAATTGGTCACTTGGACCTTATACAACACCAAAACATCAAAATGAACATGAAATTAATTAAAGTATCTAGGTACCCCTGCACCATACTCCCGAGGTTAATAGAACTCAAGTCCCTTGAGGAACCAGGTTTGAAATAGTAACCCTGTGCTTGATGATGTCTTCCTCGATCATCCAGGTTGCATCCTCATCAGGTAAACCATGCCATTTGACCAGATACTACTTGTAGGTTTTATCTCTTGTCTTCTTCTGAACTTTGGTGTCCAAAATACATTCTAGTTGTACTGGCTGACTCGGTGGAAAATCAAAAATCCATTCGGCATCACCTGCTCCTATCACATCTGAATCTGTAACATTGTCTCCCCTGAATGGAAACAGTTCTGACACATTGAAAATGGGTGATATTGCTAAACCTAGAGGAAGTTCAATTTCGTATGCATTAGGCCCAAATTTGTGTACAATCTTGCATGGACCTATCTTCTTCATAAGAAGCTTCGTGGACTGCCCCTTCGAAAGTCTTTCCTTCTTCAGATATGCCATTACCAGATCCCCAACTTTGTATTGGACATCCCTTTTCTTCAGATCAGCTCTCTCTTTGTATTTCCCTGTGTTCTACTAGATAGTTTCCCTTACAGCATCATGGATATCCTTCATATTGACTGCAAAATTTTCTCCTTGTGCACTCTTTTTCTCCATGTTCTGGAGATCCCTGAGCTCCAAAATTCCCTTGGGATGAATCCCATATACAACTTCAAAAGGGCTCTTTCCTATGCTCCTATTAACAGAATCGTTATATGCAAACTCTACTTGTGGGATGATCATATCCCATGCTTGTCCATGTTGTTTAGTCAAACACCTCAAAAGATTACCCAGTAATCTATTCACGACCTCAGTTTGTCCATCCGTCTGAGGGTGATAGGCTGACGTGAAAGATAATTGAGTGCCCAATTTCTTCCACAAAGTGTGCCAAAAATGTCCCACAAACTTGGGATCTCTGTCAGTGACAATATTCAATGGCAAACCATGAATTCGAACAATCTCCTTAAAGAATAGACCAGCAATGTGTGAAGCATCATTGGTACATTTGTATGGCACAAAATGAGCCATTTTACTGAATCTATCAACTACAACAAATACACTATCAAAACCTCTTTGAGTCCGGGGAAGACCCAAAACAAAATCCATACTTATACACTCCCATGGCCTTTGAGGAATTGGAAGTGGTTGATAGAGACCTGCATTGGATGAAGTTCCTTTGGCTCTCTGGCAAAAGTGACAACTGTCTACAAATTTTCTGACATCTATTTGCATTTTAGTCCAGAAGTAAAACCTTCTCACTTGCTCCAATGTCTTGTCCAGTCCAAAATGACCTCCAAGACTACCGCAATGTTTCTCTTTTATGATGTTCTCCCTCATGGAACACCTAGGCACACACAACTGGTTGCCTTTAAACAGTAACCCCTACTGTAGCAAAAATTTAGAAAAATCAGAATGATAGGAATCTAAAAATTGTGAACAAACTGCATATATCTCCTTGAAGTCCTCATCATCCTGGTACATATTCTTGAGAGTCCTGGTACATATTCTTGAGAGAATCCACTCCCACACTTTGCAATTGGATTTCCTGTATAGTGCACACTCTTATGCTCAGAGCATCTGCCACCTTGTTGGCTTGTCCCTTCTTATGTTTGATGGAAAAAGTATATGCCTGGAGTTGTTTGACCCACTTCATATGCCTGTGATTGAGCTTCTCTTGCGAATTCAAAAAACTCAAAGCATGGTTGTCAGTATAAACAATGAATTCCTTGGGCAAGAGATAATGTCTCCATTTTTTCAATGGTTGAACCATTGCATACAATTCTAGTTCATATGTGGAATACTTTCGTTTAGCATCATTCAGCTTTTCACTAAAGAAAGCAACAGGTCTACCTTCCTAACTCAAGACAGCACCAATGGCAAGGTTATTGGCATCACATTCCACAGTAAACAATTGATTAGAATCAGGCAAAATCAAAATGGGTTTCTTTGCTATTTTTTGTTTGAGAATCTCAAAAGATTCATCTGCTTCTTTATTCCAAACAAACTTACATTTCTATCCTCCTTTTATGGTATCCAGAATGGGTGCACAAATATTACTGAATCCTCTTATGAATTTCCTATAAAAAGTTGCCATCCCATGAAAACTTCTTACATCACTTATTGTTTTAGGTGCTAGCCAAGACAGAATAGCATTTACCTTCTCTGGATCCATTTTCAAAGTGCCCTGGGATATCACAAATCCAAAGTATGTGAGTTCTTCCTTCATGAAGACACTCTTCTCCATATTGATCATCAGTTTCTCCTCATACAGCTTCTTCAACACCTGTTCCAAATGCTGCAAATGTTCTTCCTTTGTCCTGCTAAAAACTAGAATATTGTCAAGATAGACAACAACAAATTTGCCAATAAAATCTTTCAATACCTCATTCATTAGATGCATGAAAGTGCTTGGAGCATTGGACAGACCAAATGGCATCACCATCCACTCATAAAGACCTTCATTAGTCTTAAAGCTTGTCTTCCATTCATCCCCTTGTCTAATCCTGATCTGATGGTATCCACTCTTGAGATCAATTTTAGAAAAATACTGAGCTCCTCCCAAACAATCCATGAGGTCCTCTATTCTAGGCATAGGAAACCTGTATCTGATGGTGATCTTATTTATGGCTCTTGAATCAGTACATAACCTCCATTTGCCATCCTTCTTGGGAGCTAAAACTGTGGGTACAGCACATGGACTAAGACTTTTCCTCACCAGGCCTTTATCCAACAGTTCTTGTACTTGTTTAGCAATCTCCTCATTCTGATTAGGTGTCATTTTATAAGCTGGTTTATTCGGCAATGTGGATCCTAGGATGAAGTCAATCTAATGACTTATGTCTCTCATAGGAGGTAGTGCATTGGGCATATCCTCCACCATGATACCCTTATATATGTCTAACAATTCCTGCACTTCCTTAGGGACCTTTTCCTTGCTATTTTTAGACAAATCAGAATTGTCTTTAGGTTTTAAAATCAGAGCATACCCCTGGGTTCCCTCTTCTTTCAGAGTATGGAGAAAATCTTTCCCACTCATTAACATGATACTTGAGCCTACATTCTTTTCTACACCTTCTTCTGGTAAAGGATCCATCTTATACTGTCTACCATTCTTAGTGATCACAAAGGAATTCGACTTACCATCATGTTGGGCTTGTACATCATATTGCCAAGGTCTACCTAACAGTAAATGGCATGCATCCATGGGAATTATATCACACAAAAGTTTATCCCCATATTCCCCTATCTAAAATTCAACCCAAGCTTGTTCATCAACCAAGACTTGCTACCCTTTGTTCAGCCAGGACACTTTGTATGGACTAACATGTGGCAATCTTTTCAAATTCAATTTCTCTACCATTTCTACAGAAACTAAATTTTTAGTTGAGCCAGAATCAATAATTACCTTACACCTTTTGCCAAAAACTTTACACAGAGTTCTGAATAGTGTCTTCCTCTAGGGTGGTTCCTTATTCTGTGGCACTTTCAGCATTGTTCTTCTCATCATGAGACTCTCTCCATCTCGTGCTGGAGTTATGCTTCCCATAGGTGAAGTCACACTCTGACAATCTTCTTCTTGAATCAGTTGGTTCCTTCTCTCTCCTCCATGAGAGCTTGAGGCTTTCTCTAGACACTTTCCTGCTGTGTGCCCAATTTGGTTATAATTATAACATATTCTCGTGAAGATGTTAGGACCTCTACCTAGTCCACCAAATCTGCCTCTCCCATTAACCCTCTCTAGAACCAGATTCTCCACTGTGATCTTGTTGATTGGACTCCCCTTGATTCTTCTAGAACTGATTTCTACTACCAAAGTTATTTCTGTCTCTGAAATTCCTTCCAACTCTGCCTCTGTTCTGTTGTTCTCCTTTTCTTTTCAATTTCTCTTCTACTCTCAATGCCACCTAGAAACATTTGTCCATGATTTCTTGTGTCAAGATGGTAATCTCATCTTGTCTACTATACTTCAGGCCATTAATATACCTGGCAACTCTTCCTTTCTCATCCTCAGCATGTCCACACCTTAGAGACAATTTGTGAAATTCCTCTGTATAGGTGGATACATCCATATCCTTTTGCCTGAGGTTCTACATTTTTCTATATATCTGCACTTCATAATCCGCTGGTAGGAACTGAGCCTTGATCCTCTCTACCATCTGACTCTAGGATGAGATCATGCTCTTGCCACTCTTCACCCTTTCTCCCTGGGTGTACTTCCACCACATGGGTGCAGTGCCCTTCAATTTCGTCTTTGCAAACTTGACTCTTCTATTCTCCAGTACCTCCTTGTACTCGAAGTAATTGTTCAAAGCCTCGACCCATTCGATGACTTCATCTGTGTCCATCTTTCCGCTGAACATCAGAATCTCCATTCTTGCCTCAGACGACTCCTTACCAAGTGTCCTTATGGCCTCCAGAAATTATTTCTGATCTACAGATATATCTGCCTATTCTAGGGTTGTTTCCTCTTCCCCATCTTCATCTTCTCCATCAAACTCCTCGTCTGATTTCCTACCTTTTCCCAAGGTCTTCAACTCAGCCTGGAGTGCTTCCTTGACTCCAGTCTTGATCATCTCCTCCATCTCCTTGAATATCTTGACCACTTCAGTGGTCATTCCCTTTGGAGGCATATCACTAGCCCCTTCTTCGCTTTCTCTGTCTGACATAAACATTCACAGACAACACCAACACTTCTACAGACCTTTCGCTAGCTCTGATACCAAAATGATGCAGAGCACATAGCGGAAACCAAACACTTATCAATTTTTAGATCCTTTTGACCCCGTCGAATGCTTTGAATTCACTATCAGCAAGACCATATACCATCGGCAACCTCAATAACCATTCTTCTGATATGCCGATATACTTCAACCGTCAGCATGACCTTCACTATCGACGAGCTTGAGAGCTACTCCGCTGATACACACTGATCACTCCGATATACCTTCAGACCATATTTGTCACCCAGACTCTTCTCATCAGCCACAGTAAGATTAACTTCGCCGATACACCGATACAACCATCGTCGGCATAACAACTACTATCGGCCACGCTAGGGTTTTCTACGCCGATGCTCCTATATGTCGTTGCACAATCTACCTTCACCGAACCCTAGCACATGGAGATGCTAGGCGATCTACTGTGCACAACCAAATTTGGTCCTCTGCGCTGCCGAATCATGAAACAAAACAGAAAACAAACAAATATGATACAACGAAGCCATTCCACTGATTTCGATAGAAATCTTATCAGTGGAATGCTTCATATCGACATATTGCAACAATGGAAAGCATAGAACGGAAAGGAAATCTACAGCTAACAAACTTGCAATTACAGAGAACAGGAATCCAAATGACAACAAAATATCTTTATTTCTCTTTGAAACAATGTTCAATCACACTCAACCTCCTCTCTATGATTTAATTACATTCGATCATATGACTGATTACAATCTCAAACCCTAATACCTAATCTTGTTCATTTCCTTGGTTTTTATAGATTCACCTAGAGTAGTACCAAACTAACTTGAAGCGGCTGGGAGATCGATTCCAAGCAGCTAGGAAACACTACTGCCTATTTTTGGCATTATCGCTATTTTTAGCATTATGCGATTACAATTGACAAATGTCACTTGGGACTTACAAAATGAACCTAGATTTATTCCACTCGGAATCACATATGGCACTAGGCCTTACAATTGGTCACTTGGACCTTATACAACACCAAAACATCAAAATGAACATGAAATTAATTAAAGTATCTAGGTGCCCTTGCACCATTATCTCAGGAAACGCTAAGCCAACTGCAACAGAATATGACTTCACAAAGATGAGAACTAGTGCAAGGAAACTGTGCAGATTTCCTCTAAAAATTCTGGTGAAATTTGCTCTCACCCAAATCCAAATGATTATTTTGGACGAAAGGAGGCCGAGTTGATAGCACCCAGTTTAGAAAATACTGAAGAAACAGAGCCAATTGTGGAGATTGTTGAGAGTTTGAACTTCTTGGATATTTCTCCTAATTGGAAGTACATGAGTAAATCCAAGGAAGAAGATTCCCCTCGATCATATTTTTCCAGAAAAACTAGCATTACAAGTGTGTCCTCAGATTCTGAGGATCTCTCAGAGATTTCTAAGAATAATTACATGAGGGATTCAAAGATTGATTCTTCACAGATGAATTTGAAGGAAGGTAATTTTTATTTTACCCCCATAGAAGAGACAGTTGGTAAAGAAACTTCTTCTCACTTAAGAGATTTTGTTCCTAATAATGAAGAATGCATTAATAGTGTAAAACAGTCGATGGACCTAAATTTTGAGTATGAAGAGTCGGTTGATTCTTGTGATGGGTTAGAAAAAGAATGTGAAGAAGTTGGCAAGTTTGTTGAATTAGGTGGGTCTAGGGACAAGCATGTGGAGTTTGAGAAGGATACAGAGGAAGAAGATCTGTTTGGTTTGGATCAGTTCTTGACAAAGGTGAAGAAAGGGAAGAAAGCAATGGGCAAAATTTTACAAAAGGAAGGTGTTGCGATTGATAGGGAAGCTTGGAAAAGACTTATACGGAGTGTCCTTGAACAGAGGTTAAATCCTTGCAATGCAGTCTTGTTTTCAAAGTGATGATAGGAATTGAAATGCAGGGGATATCATTGTGTAGGAGTCAAGGACAACACTGAGAGGGGGGTGAATCAGTGTTGTGTGAATTTTCAAATCTTTTTCAAACTTTAACTTGCAGAGCATAAAGGTGAGAAAGTTATCATTGAATTGTCAAACACATATGCACATAACTTTGTCAAACACATAAACAAAACTCATGAGTAAAACATACAATCATAGAGAGATGATCAATATGAATCAAGACACAAGAATTACACGAGTGGAAAACCCTCTAGGGGTAGAAAAACCACTCTAGAACTACCTCACTAGCTTAACTGATAAAACATGCCTCACTGGCTACAATACGTGTCTCACTGACAAATGTTAAGGTCTCACTGACCTGTAAGCCTCACTGGCATACTGTTTAGAAGCACCAGCTTCAAGGAGCACCAACCCCTAATACAGAACAAATTGAAAACAAGAATTCAGAGGGTTTCTCTGTTTCAATACAAAACATTTCTTCTCTCATGTGTCTGTCAAATGTCCATTCTGTTCAAAATCAATCCTACATCCAGATACACTCAACAACACTGCATAACTCTGTATATTTCATCTCTCTCTTTTTAATTCACACCATCAATGCACCTGAAAAACAACTTTATACAAGTTGAATATCTTTTCACCTTTCCTCTTCTGTATGAACATTTTCATCTTCTCTCAATGAAGAACCTGCAAACAAAAACTTTTTACCTTCTCTCTGCAATTTTTCTTATTTCAAAAATCAATATCTTGTAATCAAAAAAAATATTATTTCTCTGTCCATTTTAGAGCCCTTTCATATTCTTTGACATCTCAAATTATCCCTTGCAAAAATATGTAAATCTTCTTCAAAATTTTTGAAACTTTTCACTTTCTCTGCACAGACAATTCATCTAAAACAATAATTAAAGTCATATAAAAATCTTTAATTGAAAAAAGATATTTCAATTTGCTCTTGAAAGAGAAAATAAAATCTCTTTCAAATCTGATCTCCATGTGCAAGAAGACAAACTCCTTCATTGAAACCATTGAATCCTGTATAAACAAAAACTCTTTATATTCCTTCAAAGATGACCCTTCAATCTTTTCAATTTGCATAAATAACTTCACTAATCTGCAATAAAATCATCTGATATTTTTATATTCTCTGTCAAAGCAATCCTCTCAAAATCAATCTCCAATTTCTCCATAAATATTTGCCTTACAAAAATCTCCTCAAATTCTTCTTTGCAAACAACCTCTATATTTTCTCAAAAAAAAATTGTTCATCTTCTATGCAAAATGATTTATCAAAAATCAATCTTCTCACATAAAAAATTCACTAAATTCTTCAATGGCTTTTTCCAAAAATATTGCTTTTAAAAAATCAGCCATCTCCTATAAAGGCTCTTAAAAAAAATTTATGTATATCCTTAATCTCCCAAATCTCATGCCTTTTAAAAAAGCAAATAAAATAGAAATTTTAAAAATTTCCTTAAAAAAAAAACTTCTAAAAAAATGCATAATACGTGGGCCAACTTTTAAAAGGCTTTTTAAATGTTTTTTTTTTCTTCAAATAAGAAGATGTCTCTCCATAGAAATCGGGCTGCAAGTATTAACTTTCTTAAAAAATAATTCCTTTTAATAAAACATTTGGTGCCTTTGAATAAGATATTTGGGGCTCTTTTAATAGTCTTCAAAAGTTCAAACTAAGAAGCCCGCTCCCCATATTTCATGCCTTTGTTAAAGACTTTGAATAGTCTTAAGAAAAATTATGACCAATGCAAAGAAAAGCATAAAGCTCCTTATAACATGGTGTCCTCCTTAGATCTCTTCAAAAAGATTTTTAATCGGGCTCTTCTTTAAGAAGCATTCCAAACTTTTTTATTTGAAATTCTTTTTACCGCTCAAACTCCTTATGAGATGACATGACTTAGGATTTTAATGATTTAAACCTCTTATATCTGCCATTAAAAAAAATTAATTCTTCTGTCAAAGACACTGATGAAGATCAATAACTACTATGCAGGCCTGTGGATATGAACAACCAAAATGATCAAGTATGAAGATATATTGAAAGCATCCATTCAACATTACTCCTCCAAAGCAACATATGACTTGAGATCCTTTGAACTATGATCATCATCATGATTTGATCTTGTACCTTTGTTATGCAACTTACTGATATTGTCATAATGAGATCTACTGCAGACAAAGTGACATCTATGTATTCCTGTGATCCTGTAAGCACTTGAAACACCAATATAGTGAGCATGATTGGTACATGAATGTTCTCAAACACTTGTAATATTATCATCCATTTATCAAGTCAATCCCAACTGACAACATCCTTCAACACTATGAGAACAACTGTGAAATGCATGATCATGAACAACTTTTGTCAATAGTACAAGTGATCCACAAATGACTTGTAGTCCTGATGATACTTTGCACAACTCAACTCTCTCAATACCTTTTGACATCAATGACAAACTATCACCATCACATTGTTCATAGTAGCAGTTGTTGGGTTTCAAGTGGGAGATTGTTGAATGTGAAACCCAACAGTCACTTTGTTTTCCCCTCCTTTAACTGTTGACTCTTCACATTCTGGAGAATGTTGTTTATAAAAGGCATGTTGTTGTATGTAATGTATCTAAGATAGTGAATAATATATTGCCCTGCTTGAGAGTGGATGTAGCCTTTATGGTGAACCACTATAAATTTGTGTTGTGTTCTTGTTTTCTGAATCTCTGATTCTATTTTTCTGTCATTTATTGTTTAACAATATATATATATATATATATATATATATATATATATATATATATATATATATATATATATATATATATATATATATATATATATATAAAATAAAAGTTATTAAAGTTTCAAATAAGTTAAATGAAGTAGTGGTTTGCGGCCCTGGCGCAAACATGGAGGCGTGGCCAGGCTTCCCTATATATATATAATAAAAGTTATTAAAGTTAAATGATGTAGTGGGTTGTGGTCTTGGCACAGACATGGAGGTATATATATATACTTTTTATAACTTTTTTAAAACCAGAATTAATTACCGGTTTTTCCTTTCACAGTAATTTGTATTTGATCAATAATAATTTATTTTTATTATATATATATACTTGTATATACATATATATAAATTTACCAACAACAATAAATTTTTTGGATCTAATTCATTTACAGTGTTGATTTCTTTTGATATAATGAACAACAGAAAACAATTTTCAATATGCATATGTAATTGTCTATATATATAAAAGTATATATATGTGTGTGTATACTTATATGAGAGCAAATAGATTCAACAAAGACAATTGAAAGAGATTTTAACATAAAGCAAATATCTTCAACTACAATACTTATTTCATCACATAAACAAATAATTTACACAATTTTGCATACATATATAATCATAGTTTTAATTTCTTGATACATACAAGATGAATGGAATTCCAAATTCCATTGCTACAAATTAGCTTTTGACAACCTACACACTCATATAACATATACATCTGGTCTCCAATTAGCTTTTGACACAACATGCAATAACAACACAAAACAAGCAACCAAGGCATGCTCTCCACCCTACCATAGGGTTTGATCACAAACCCACCCCCAAGCAGGAGACCTTCCAAAACTAGGTTTGTTTTACAAGCAATCAAAACAATGCCAAGTAGGAGACGTTATTCTATGTGTTTCGACATTATTCTATGTGTTTGTCATATATTAAAGTTTATTTTCATTAACATTAATTACTCTTGAATGGAATTTTTTCTCTCTTATTAAAACATTCACATTATTCAAAACATTTTATTCTTAAATTTGTACTATTTACCAATTAATTTATATGAATTCTATAATTGGGGCACGCACATGTTTCTTGCATTTTGCTTTGTCATTTTGATTGGGAATATTTGTCCTAGACTTTAGACCTTATTCAATGTGTTTGCCATATATTATTTGATGTGTTTTCTATATATTAAAGTTTTTTTGATTGCATATTAGTGTTAAAAGTATATAATTATAGATTTTATGGTAGCTCTTTAGTATATTTATTATACTTTGTTGATAGTTGAATAAGGGTTATCTAGTGAGTAGTTCTAGTTATTATAAAATATTAAAAAGTAAAATATAATAGTAAGTGTTATTAATAGTTAATTTAAGTTGTTTTTTAATTAAAGAAAAAAATTTATTGATAAGAAATAAAAAATTACTCATACAGAACAACATATCATAAATAACAATGATAACATCAAACAGTGACAGCATAAACAATGTTAATAGCTATCATAAAAAATAGCTCCTGCATAAAAAACAACTGTTGCTTTAAATAACAGTGCAAGCTCCTATGCAGTCCTAAAAATTGCAAGACAAGGTCTGAGAAATGCCCCCAAACATGAGCCAAGAATAACTTTTAAAGGCATCAATTGTCCACCAAAGACAAAGGCTTCTCTAAATAATATTAGATAAAGAAAAATTTGCACACAAACTAAAACCCAGATCTGTGAAATCAAAGCAGTAGAAAAAACCCCAACCAACCTCTAGAAGCAGCCCACAAACAGACTCCAAATGATCTGCTAGCCTTCAACAACAATTGTCCATCTTGTCACAAAAAACCACATGCTAGAACATGTTGGAGGAATATGAAAAGTGGCCCCAGATGTGAATTCCTAGTAATTTATTTAATTTGTTTGGCCAAATGGACCTCTTATTCTACAAACAATCCCAGTTGATTTAGCATGTTATCTTTAATTGTTGCTTGAGCACCATATTACCCTGTAAGGACTCAGTCAGACTATAAATAAGATTTACCACTTGAAATAGAAATTGAGAAAGGATGTTATCCAATGCCATATTAGGTGGAATAAAGCTATTGTTAAACAAGGCAGAGCATCTTTATTTCCATAAACATAATAGGATAGTTTGACAACAAGATTATGTGATGACATGACATGATGTTCTAGTTTCTAATAAAGTTGTTTTCTAATTAAATCATGGGACAGGCAGCAGGGACATGTAGGAAGATAGCCTACCATAAACCTTGGACGTGTGTACAAGACCAAAACACATGTTTCATAAACTATTTATGCTTACAAAGTAGATAGTGAAGTGGCTACAAATAAAGAAAGCGGAGGCAATTGCCTATAGGAAACCAGTAGTGAAGAAGCTTCCATGACAAAATTGAGCTCAGGAAGTAGCCTTAGACTTCCAAATTGTATTTCTTAGTTTAATCCATTTGGTGGATGAGAAGGAGCATTTTCACTTGATGTTTAATCTTTGGTCATTTTTGAAGACTAGAAGGAGACTCAGATATATAGCTCAAATTTGAAAGTGAATTATACCAAAACCATCATGCCACTGCCAATCTTTGAAGAAATTGCATCTCATGTTAGTTGAGAGTTTAAGCTAGAGCTATGGGGGAAAGTGACTGCACCATATTGATTTTTTTGTAATTCGACCTTAGACAAGCTAAACTCAGACCTTATAGAGCAATCATTCTTCCAAGTCCTATTTGAAAGGTCCCATAAGTCCATAAATGTCTTGACTCCTTTTTGAACAACCATTTTCCTCCTAAGTTTTGGATAGTGGCAAGTGGTTTATTATTAGTTGAATAACTATTTTCCACCAGATTGAAGAAGTGAGAAAGCTCAAATCATTGCTTGAAAAGAGTTGTCATGCTATCAAACGAGAGGTGACACAACTTTATGTTCTTTCCATATACTTTTTACTTGTTCAAATGATTGAATTTTGAAATAAGGGGCCAACAAAATTTTGTCTTGTCACCAAATAGAAGACCAAGACTTAGCAATGTGGTTGTAAGAACATAAAATGGATAATTTATTTCAGAGGAGTTGTCCCTTGCAGTGCTCTAATGATTCATTTAGCCACAAGGCAAATGCCTTGCATATGTGGATCGATGATACCTAGGCCACCATGGTCTTTAGGATGAATACAATGATTCCACATAGCAATAGGCAACCCTTTTTTCTTGCCCCACTTGGCCCATAAGAATCTTCTGATGATTTACATGAGTTGATTGTAGCATGCTTTAGATGCCCATGCAAAATGAAGAGATTTGTTAGAAACAAGGATCGACTAAATGCATGTTGATCACAAATTGGAGTAAATCGATAAACAATATGTGTACAATATATAGGATTAGAGGTTGAGTCGACTTAGAAGTCGACTTCAACACCCAACTAGAGGTGAAAGAAAGAGTGTCGACAAGTGTCTTGAAGAGTTGTGTTGGACTCTCTAAGTCAAAACCTAACCACCTAAGGTGGTTTAAATCCATGTGCAAATATATTACTTAGGATAAGTAATATATGATAATGTTTTGCACTAACAAGATGTACATATGATTGGCTAAGATAATTTTGTTATCCACTTGAATTATACCGGGTAAGGAAAGAAATTTGAATTTCCAAGCTGATAGTTTATGTTTCAACTTCTCAAGGAACAAATCGGACTATGACTACTCCATATAAATCTCCTCCTGTAGATCCTCATGAAGAAATGTACTCTTCAATTCCATCTGATATACAACCCAAGCATGAGTTGCAACAATACCAAATATCAAGCCAATGGAGTTCATCTTGGCAATGCATGCAAAGGTCTCAGTGTAGTCAACACCAAGAACCTGCAAGAAATCTTTGACCACAAGCCATGCTTTGAACTTGTCAACTAAGCCATATGCTACAAATTTGGTTCGATAGATCCACTTACACTAAACTAGTTTACTTCCCTTAGGAAGAGGAACAAGATCCCATGTTTTGTTCTAAATCAATGATTTATACTTTCCCTTCATTATTGAACCTCACTCAGTAATACCTAAAGCTTCATGAAAGGATTATGGATATGAAGCTATGGTAATGTAAGAATGTAGAATATCCTAGTGTTTTGACTGAGTCCTTCGAGTATCTAAAGGATCCCCAACAAGAGTGCTTACAAACTCAAGTGTTTGACGAGCCCATCGAGGCATGGTAGGGGATGAAGGAGGAGAATCCTCAACCTTTGAATCTGAATTCTACAAAGAGGAGGATGGAACCTCATGAACAATCCTACGAGTAGAGGAAGCTATAGGAAAATCCTCTGAGCCACTGTCATTTGAATTCGCTATGGAGGAAGGAAGATGTGTGGATGAGCTAGGAGAGCTTTCCTCAAAATGCACAAGTTATGCTCAATAAAGAGATAATGCATCTAAGGATCCAAGAGTTGATATCTTTTGACACCATTGGAGTATCCAATAAAGATGCAAGGCTAACTCTGAGGTTCCAAGGCCTTGTGCTTCTCTGAAGGAATGTGTGCCCATGCTGGGGAGACAAAAACTTTGAAGTGCCACATAATAGGTTTCCATCATCCATAATCCACGATCCATTATCAGGAGAGTAGAGAGCAAGAGACGAGAAATAGAAATGGTAATTTGCAAACCAAGCAAGCTAAATGGTAATGTGAATCTTCTTTTGCAAATACTATTTTATAATTAAAACTATTTAACTAGTTATTAGTAATTATACTTATTATTATTGATTAATTATATAATATATTTTTCTCACTTATTGTAAATATATTTTTTTTAAAGTAAACATGTAAATTTTGTAATAAAGCATTAATTATTAACATTACTATTGAATGGAATTTTTTATCTCTTATTAAAACATTCACATTATTCAAAATATTTTTATTATTAAATTTGTATAATTATACTAATGTTATAATTGGGGCATGCACAATTATCGCTTTAATCTTTTGGCATGTCCCTTGAAATAGTTATACAATCATCTTTTGTTAATAACCATGGTTATTTGTGATATTTAGTCCATATAATATTTATGTTTCTTGTCTTTTGCTTTGTCATTTTGATTTGCAATAATTTATGGTTCTTGCCTTTTGCTTTGCCATTTTGATTGGGAACATTTGTCCTAGACTTTGGACCTTATTCCATGTGTTTGCCATATATTAAAGTTTATTTTCATTAACATTACTATTGAATGGAATTTTTCTCTCTTATTAAAACATTCACATTATTCAAAACATTTTATTGTTAAATTTGTACAATTTTACCAATTAATTTATACGAATGCTATAATTGGGGCATGCACAATTCTTGTTGTAAGCTCTTGGTTTGTCCCTTGAAATAATTATACAATCATATTTTTTTTTATTATGATAAGCTACAAGCAAGGGTGCATCTCCCTATAACAAAAGCGCCCAACGAGCAGCAAAACAAGCCAAACATGCCACCAACAACAGAAAAGCAGCACACTAACAATAAACTAACATATTAGAGTCCATATACATAAACAAAAACCATAACTAGAAACACAAACAAAAGCATAAGCTAAAGAAACAGCTGACTCCAATCCTCCTTAAGTAACCCATACATCTCCTCATAGTTCATGAAATCCTTAAGATCCATCCCATGTCTCTTGACTTCAAAGTCCTACAAAACTGCCAGAGTAGTAGCAACCTGATGCATCACCTTCAAACTCAAAGAGGCCATGACTTTCAACTTCCCTTCCATGGCATCATCTTTTGTTAATAACCATAGTTATTAGTGATATTTAGTCCTTACAATAATTTTTGTTTTTTTTGTTTTTTTGTTTTTTGCTTTGTCATTTTGATTGGGAACGTGTTTGCCATTTATTATTTGATGTGTTTGCCATATATTAAAGTATATTTTTATTTGATGGTAGCTCTTTAATACATTTCTTATACTTTGTTATTAGTTGAATAAGGGTTATCCAGTGAGTAGTTCTTGTTATTACAAAATACTAAAAAGTAAAAAATAATAGTAGGTGTTATTAATAGTTAATTTAAGTTGTTGCAATATGTTTAAAAATTTATTTAAAATTATTGTTTTGGAAACTTTTTGTTAGTGAAATGTTAGTGTGCTTTTATTCTTTAATTAAAGAAAAGTTTTTATTTATAAGAAATAAAAAATTACACTCATACAAAACAACCTAGCAGAAATAGCAATGATAACATCAATTAGTAGCAGCATAAACAATGTTAATAGCTATCATAAACAATAGTTCCCGACACAAAAACTAATTGTTGCTTTAAACCATAGTGCAAGCTCCTCTATAATCCTAAAAATTGAAAGACAAGATCTGAGAAATGCCCCCAAACATGAACCAAACATAACTTTTAAAGGTATTAGTTATCCACTAAAGGCAAAGGCTTCTCTGAATAATATCAAATACAACAAAATTCACACACAAACTAAAACCCAGATCTATGAAATCAAAGTAGTATAAAAAACCCCAATTAGCCTCTAGAAGCAACCCACAAATAGACTCCAAACGATCTGCTAGCCTTCAACAAAAATTGTCCATCCTATCACAAAAAGAATTACATGCTAGAACATATTAGAGGAATATGAAAAGTGGTCAGATTTAAATTCCTTGTAATTTATTCAATTTGTTTGGCCAAATGGACCTCTTGTTCTACAAATAATCCCAGTTGCTTCAACAAGTCATCTAATTATTGTATCTAATATGATTGTCATTATTTAACATTTGGATAATTATGTAGCTCATTTAATTCATCATTGTGCTTAAAAGTATAAATATTTGTGGGGCTTGAACCTAAAACCATCGTCTGATAGGAATAATGCACCAGAGAATCGAATGCCAGGTTTTCAAAACCCTTCAATTTTTAAAAAATTTACAGAAGGGATTCACAACGATGTTTTCTTTGTCTTTCATTTGTGCCCTTGGTCATGTGAATCTTCTTTTGCAAATACTATTTTATAATTAAAACTATTTAACTAGTTATTAGTATTTATACTTATTATATTTATTATTATTAATTAATTATATATTATATCCCATTAATCAGAGTAGGGGAGATGAATCCCAACAAAAGCACAAAGAAGCAAAATGGGCACCGCCATTGGAGGGATGGGTCTATTAGGTTCCAAAACTGCTAAACCTAATCCCTAGAACACTTACTCACTTCTAGGCTAGGGATGTCATCAATGTATTGAAAAAGGGGGTTCATCAACAAGATAAAGGTGTTTTTGGCCAATTGACAAGAGCGGGCAAACTCCTCTACACTTTGAGCTCAGCCTAGACTCTGGAGGGATATTCAAAGGGGTATACCATAGCAGGTATTGACTTCAAAACTAGATGAACAACTAAAAAAAATGAACAACCAAACCCAAATCATTATCTTGGCCTCAGAACTGTCACTAAGCCAAGAACAACTAGTTGACACAAAACCCCTATATAGTTGATGCAAACTGTGTGAATATTCATGCACAGGAAAGAAGGTTTTTTCCCTAAAACATTTATAAATATTTTGTTTGTTTAAATGGTGTGAGGCTAGTTTGAATGGCTCCAGACCAGTGCCTATTTTATGGGTGTAACAAACTGAAACCAAAAGAACAATGAGCTATGTATTTGCATACACCATAGAATATGAGATCTTGGAATAGAACATACTTAGTAATCCAAAACACAACTACATATACTTATATATAATATATGAGAGAGATTATTACAAAGCTTACAATATTTTCAGAATGTTGCCACATTCATCTAACCCAATATTACATTCGTGCCATCAAACATGGAAAAGGAAAATACTCAACTGCGACTGAGAAATATTCTTGGGTACATACCTAATGACCTAGAGACATTCTACAACATGAATCATATACAATATCTACTCTTTTGACTTCGCAGGTCTACACTCCTCAATGAGTTGAACTAACATTTCAATAACTGCCCTACAACTTTCTGCACCTATATTTGTCTTCTAGAAATCACACAAAAACCAACCCCCACAAAAATCCATGAAACGTGCATATATAGCCTTTTGATCATTGTAGCAACCATGGACATGGGAAAGAGTGGTCAACAAGGAAAACCAATCACCCATGCTACAATAAATTCATTTTTATATCCTTGGAGCGCACCCACATGGCTTTGCCCTTGAAATCCGCTGAAGAAGAGTGTCTGCCAATGCATTGGGTACAAGAAATTTAATCCAAAGGAGATACAGTGGCATGAGGGGATAGAAATATATTTTCTACAAGCAATCGGGCTTTGAAGAAGCATTAATGGCAGCCAAGAAGGTCACTGATTAGTCCCATTGCATCCTAAATAGTAGAAAGAGATGGGAAGGTGAAATAGGTCGGGCCCTGATCAATCAGGCTTCCTCTAATCAAACATCCACCGATCGGGCCTTTAAAAGGTGAATAAGGAACCCCCAATCTCCAAATTCTGAAAGGGGCAATAGGGAAACCATCAGGCTTCAGAGATCGGGCCTTCACCATGCATCATGCTTTTGAAAAGAAGAAACACACGATCCCCAACTCTAAAATACTTAGAAGAAATTATGAAGTTTGTCGGGGATCAGGCCTCGGACCTTATGCCTTCCGCCTTCCAAAAGAAAAGAGAAAGAAGAAAACTCTCACTTGTCAAAGTCTAAGTGACTTAGACATTTTTAGAAGTTCAGCAGACTTCGACGATCGAGCCTTCTACCTACAGCCTGCCAAATGGAAAGAAAAATACTCTAACCCCGGTCTTCGAGCTCTGTAATACTTAGAAACCTTTGAAACCAGAGGACCTTAGCTGTCAAGCCTTCCACCTTTTGCCTTTAAAAGAGGAGGAAGAGAGAAATACCACTTGCCACCATATGCAACACTTAGAAGAATGTGATCTCGTCAGACTTTGGTCATCGGGCCTCCCACCTACCATCTTCAAAAAGAAAGGAGGAAGAGAAACACCGCGGTCACTAATACCCACAACACTTAGAAACTTTTTGGAACCTTGGCAGACTTCAAGGATCGGACCTTCTGCCTTCTGCCTGCAAAAAGGAAGAAAGAGAAGACACCTCACACTTGCTGACACCTGCAACACTTAGAAATATTAAAGCTCCATTAGACTTCAGTCGTCGAGCCTTCTCCCTTTCGCTTGCTTTAGAAGAAGACAAAAGAGCACCTCTCCAACCTCCAAAATCTGCAATACTTAAAAAAATTTCAAAACCTTTGGTGGACTTCGGTGGTTGAGCCTTGCCATTAATACATGCTCTAAAGAAGACGAAAGGCCACAAGCTTGGCCTCCGACACCTGAAATACTTAGTTAGTTTTTCAAGGAACCAGGGCGGAATTCAGAGCCGATAGAAATGGCACAATGGAAGATAGGAACACGAAACTCTGAAACTCTAAAAAAGGTAGAAAATACAAGGACAACACTTAGAATTTGGACTTAGTCATTTTTTTAGGGTTTTTCCTTGCATTTCAAAAGGAAAATAGATGGAAACCTAATGAAGGGAACCCATGGAAATTATCACAGATCAGGTATAAATGATGAGTTTAACAACAAAGGCACAAAGTGGGATATTTTATGGATTTGGGGCAAAAAGATGCACGCTTAGGAACTAGTTTTTCAAGTCCCAACAGGGTCAAAATGAACTTTGACGGGGCTTCAAAAGGAAACCCTGGGAATTCCAGAGATGGGAGCATTGTTAGGGATCTTGGAAGGGTGAGGTAGTTTGTGAAGCCTCCAAAAGACTAAAATTTGGGACCAATAATGAAGTTGAGCTTCAAGCCCTCATTCTTAGTCTTCAAATCTGCATTAAGTTGGACTTGAGGAAGGTAGAGATAGAAGGACATTGATCAATAGTCATCTCCTCTCCTCTCAACACATACACAATGTTGGAAACTCTACTCTCTCCTCTCAAAAGATCTTGATCTACTTAAGAAGCTGGAAGTATACACTATAAACCATGTTTATAGAGAAGCCAACGTGGAAGCTAATGCATTAGCCAATGATGCAATTGACAAGGTAGAAGAGTTTAGAATGGATGTAAGATAGCTTCAAAGGGGCCCATGATGTAATCTTCCCTCAATGGATCGACAGTTATGTTTAATCATTCTATACTAAGGCAAAGTTGGCATTTTGGCTAGAGTGATAGTTCAAGTGTGGGATATTAATGAAACAATAATACCATAGGCATCTTTGTGCTAGGATGATCCATGAGATAATTACTATGAAACCTCCTCATTTTGATTACTATGACTTCACCTGGTGTTGTTGACCTCACACCTCCTTGAGTTTAATCATGGATACAACCATTAGGTTGTAGAGCACTCAAAGACAAATGACATTTCAAGGTCTAGATTCAGAGAAACGATTGCAAAGTGTATCCAAAACAAGGAGTGGCTTGATTTTGTTTGATATACATTGGATGTTAGCTGATGAATTTCTTATCACAAAGCACATGTATAGAGTAAATTCTGACATTTCGTCAATGTTTCTAGCCGCTCTTCTTGACCTGGGAGAACTTAAGGATACAGTGAAGTCTTTGGTTTCAACATTGATTAATAAGCAATTTCTGGGTGGATTGAATGAAGTTTTAGAAATTGCCCGCTATGGAAATAGGGTTCCTCTTTAGGTTGACTTTCACATGTTGCAAATAGAGGGCAAACTAGTGAACTAGCACACATTCATCTCAATGAATATGCTTGCCAAGGAGTTCTAGAGGTGATGAAACGCAAGAAAAGGTGTAGACTCCCTCAAAAAAGTGTTGGGAATGGTGGAGACGGATGGGATCGAGTGGATGAAGGACATCATTCAACACAACTCAGTGGATGCTATAGAGCCTTGAGTATTGGTGCAGCAGATGGCTCCTTTTGTTTCTTATGCATTATAAAGTTAGAATAGTATATAGCAAGTAGGGTTTGTAGCTCCCATGATTTTGTTACTACCTAGAGATAGCTTTGATAGAATGTATGGAGATATTGTATTTCAAACTAGATTGTTCTAATTTTGCTAGTTATCTATATATGGGAGCAACCCCCCAAGGGTGCAATTTATAGATCAAAAAAATTAATTTCTCTCTTATTTTAAATATTTGTTTTTTGTAAAGTAAGCATACAAATTTTGTAATAGAAATATTCAAAGAATTAATTATTAACATAAATGTTCCTCTACTAGTGGCTATGTGGGCTTGGATGAATAAAAACCCAAGTAACCCACATAAAAAAAAACACTCACATTATGAAAACATTTTATTGTTAAATTTGTACAATTTTACCAATTAATTAGCCGATAGGCTTTATATGTGAGCATTATAGTGCTCAGAATTGTCTCACGCCATAAAAAAAAATCACGCTAGAAAATTTTCTAAACTCGTCGGTTGTTCTTATCAGCGTATTCCTTGAACCTCCTATGGGTGCAAGTGCTAGTTTATATGAACGCTATAATTGGGGCATGCACAATTCTTACTTTAAAAGCTTTTGGTGTGTCCCTTGAAATAATTATACAATCATTGTTTGTTAATAACCATAGTTATTAGTGATATTTAGTACACACAATAATTTATGTTTCTTGTCTTTTACATTGTCATTTTGATTGGGAACATTTGTCCTAGACCTTGGACACTATTCCATGTGTTTGTCATATATTAAAGTTTATATTAGTGTTAAAAGTATATAACTATAGATTTGATGGTAGCCTTTTAATATGTTTCTTATACTTTGTTATTAGTTGAATAAGTGTTATCTAATGAGTAGTTCTTCTTATTAACAAAACATTAAAAAGTTAAAAATAATAGTAAATGTTGTTAATAATTAATTTATGTTGTTGTAATATGTTTAAAATTTTATTTAAAATTGTTGTTTTGGAAATTTTTATTTATAAAATGTTAGTACATTTTTATACTATTTGCTAGTTATAAATATGCATTGAAGTCAAACAAATATCTTAAACATGAGAAAACTATGTGACACAATTATTAAGTAGTGCATATATGTGACACAATTATTAAATAGTGCATAAGTATATTTGGAACGTTGGAGTATAAACCATCCAATTTAGACAAGTTTGATTAAGGTATAGATTTATAATATAAATTAACTTTCCTCTACTCACTACATATTTTGAATACTAAATATTAGATTTTAATAATGTTTGTCATCAATACACCCATTTTATATTACTAGTATATTTATATTTAAAAAATATATCTAAGTATGTCGAGAGATATCTTCCAATTTGTTGTTTGGTTTTTGGTTTTTGATTTTGGCATTTATAAATTACTCCAGCTAATACTTGCATTTTGGTTTAAAATAGAAAAAGCATCTTTAAAAGTGGTGTAGTGTATTTATTGTGGCGTTTCATTATGATCCACTATAGCCATGCATTAAATTTTATTTGATTTAATTTGATTTATTGGTTATTTTTTGGATTTTTTTGGATTTTTGTTCTGTGAGTGTAGAACTCTCGACCTAACTAGACTAAACTAATTAAATCAATTCTAACTTAGGTCAATTAATTTTAACATTAATAAAATTATACAATCTTAAAAAATTCTATTTAAATAAAAAGTTTCAATAAAAGCCACTATTCATTTATTAATATTTTGAACCAACAATGTTAACTTGTAAATTTCATTGGATGGATTAACTATGTTGAATACATAGCGTTACTCTTTAAGAAATGTCTCTCAACTTAATAAATAATAACACTATTAATTCAGTATAATTAATCCATCAAATGAAATTTACAAGTTAATATTAGTAGTTCAAAATATTAATAAATAAACAATAATTTTTTCTCAAAACTTTTTATTTAAATTAAAAAATTATAACTCAAGTCAAGGGTATTTCTCTCATGCCAGGTTCAATCCTTCTGTCTACTTTTACAAGTCAAGGGTATTTCTCTCATGCCAGGTTCTGTATATGCCACTATTCGAGGTCGTTGTGTCTATCGCCTTATGAACACTGTATCTCCGCTCGTTTCTTTTCCCACGAGGGTAGGTTTTCCACAAGGATCCTCTAATCTCTTAGATTATGGTGGATTCATAGATCACACTAGCTTCGAAATAGGTTTTCCTATAATAGAACAATTGTTAAATAAACAGAAACCCCAGTTTTTTGATCTTCCTATCCAACGCAATAGATTCTCTGAGAGACCCTATTTTCAGTCAAGGAGAGTTGCAACTATCACTTTGCAATCAGTCCCAGATCAAATAATATTAGAACAGCCTTTAGAAGAAGAGCCTTCATCCAAAGTTCAGCCTTTAAAAAGAAGCTTTTCAATGGCCCATGCATACCCCAGTGCCAACAGAAAACCATATATTGATTATAATCCAGAAGAATGCTCCACATCATCCAGTAGTTCTAGAAGGATCCATATGGCCCAATCTGTAAACCCTTATCCTTCCCAATCTTCTTTTGCCTCTACCTCAGATTTGAGTAATGATCCTGTTCTAGTTGAAAAATTAGCCAGCCAAGTTAGCTCCAGACTACATCTTGCTCCTAGACAAGAAGAGGAACAGAAGGACCAAAAACAAAAAGGGATTAAGATATCCAAAATGCCTGAACATCTCTATATGATGAGAGAAGCATTGCCTAGGTATGGTACTGAGAAAAAGGACAAGAAAGTGGTCCAAGTAGATCCATCAACTTCCTTGGAACTAGTCAATTATGTACCAGGGAGATGGCCAACACAAGAAAGTTTCACTATACTAGACCCTGAAAAACAATTATGGGGTAAATATGACACAAGACTGCATATGAAAGTAGGAGCTAAGCAAAAAACCTCAGAAGCTCAAAGAAATTGGCAGTCTTAATGGATGTTGTCTCCTCAAGATAATTTAGATGATATGGCTGTGGATACAAAAATATGTATTAATAGAACAGTCTCTGTTCAAGAAACTTTATCACAAGTTCAGAGTGTAGTATTCAAAATAGAGACTCGTACAAATAAAATAGAAAAGCAATCTACTTCTCTGCTAAATGATTTTGGTTCAGTACATTATAATGTTAAGAATATTCAATCTCAGCAAGCTCAGGTTCATAGTCTTGCCCAAAGAATTGACTCAATGGCTACACACATCAATGAAAATGTAGCCATTTCAGATAATAAAAGGGAAACTCAGGCACAAGAACATAAAGCCTTGTTAGAACATGTTGCCCACAAATCAGAAAAGATCAGAAAATATACAAAAAAGATCAGAGTTTCACATAAAGGCAAAGATAGTTCTGATGAAGAACCTGAAGAAACCAAATCACAGAAAGCTGAACCTTTTACTAGACCAAAAATCCAAAGAGGCAAGAGTATATCTTTTGTCGATGAAGTAGATGAGCTAGAACAAAAGATTTCTCAAGTTAGAAGCAAGTCTGCCCCTATGCCTACTAAGTTAGTCCTTCCCAAGCAAAAGGAACATATGATGCAACATTCAGAACAACTCAAAGATTGGTTAGAAGAGTTGCATCTAGAACAACCAAATGATCCCATATATATGGAGGAACCTGCTGCAGCCATGAATTCTGAAGATTAAGTTTATCTTGAAGAAGAATGTTCTCATCCTTCAGATGAAGAATTAGAATTTAATCCTCTACAAAATGATTTGGTTGAAATCAATGATAATGCAGAAAATTGGGAAGAATATTATTTTGCTAGTCATCAGTCTGTAAATAATGGCTATGATGTTGAAATGAAAGAAGTTCTTTCTGAAAACTCCAGACCTGAAAATCTAAGGGCATATGCAACATCAGGATATATTCTCAATATAGATAAACTTGTAGATCCTTATGATGCTATCTGTACCTGGTGTGATACACTGGATAATTATTTTGATACAAGAGGTTCAGTCTAGAATGATGCCAGTAAAGTCCTATATGTTGTAAGGCTTATGTCTAGAAAACTCAGAAACTAGTGGAATTCTCTGCCTGACAATGGAGTTATCACTACTAATCCTGAAACAGGTGAAGACTATATGAAAGAAAAAGATTTAGGCAGAAATGATATTTCAGCAGAAGGGTTTTCACTGTTAAAAATGACCTTAATAGGTTTGTTTGCCGGCAATAGGAAAAATGAAGTTTTAGAAGCAGAAAAAATTCTATTTTCTCTTCAATTAAAAGACTTAGGCAAACTCAGGAAATATAATCTAGTCTTTGAAAATTTCATGATAGCAGCCCATAAACTCCATGATCCAACTACAAAGAAATATTATTTGAGTTCTCTTCCATGTGGTTTAGGAGAATATGCTGAGGATTATGTTATGAATAAATATAAAACCACAGTGGATAAATATGGTTTTGTTGATTTAAAAAATTTGGTTACACACAAGTTGCATAAAGGTTGCTTAGCAAAAGCTTTGAATGATAATAAAGACCAGTATAATTCCTCCTGCAATATAAAAGACTACTGTGATCTACCACCACTCAGCCAGTTGAAAGATTTTAAGCATGTCAGAAAATTTAGAAAATCATCTTGTGGAAAGCACTGTAGTTGTAAAAAATGTAGAAGATCTTATGATGATGATAATATGGAAAGATCTTTTCACCACAGGTCTCATAGACATAAAAAGAAATATAGATTTGCTCCTGCATAGAAAAATTCTTTTAAAAAGAGATCTCCACCAAAGTATTTGTTCAGAAGGAATAAGCATTCAGGTGGCCATAAACCAGTTAAATGTTTTATCTGTAAAGGTCCTCATTATGCCACTGACTATCCAAAAAGAGGAAAGCATGAAAATAAAGTTTATGCATTATTTTCTGAACAAGATATAGATAATACTTGGGAGATTGTACAAAGTTTTGATGTTTTAGCTCAGCTTGTAGATAATCAGTTTTTTGAGTTGGTTGAAGTTTTGCTGGAACAACTCAGTATGGCCAAAGACAAATACAAAATGGCAAAAAATAAACACAAAAAGGTCAGTTCTTCCAGCACCAGTGGTACATTTGATCCTAAATCCAGTTCTTCAGAAGATATTGCTACAGTTACCAAGGTCATCGAAAAGGCAATCAATGATTTAGATTTTAAGATCAGCATGGCAAAGGCCAAAGATCCCTATAGGATGCCTAGTACAACAGAGGAGAAGAAAATAGCTGCCAAGAAGCAACTAAAAGATATCAAGAATTGGGAAGCTGAGAAAGATTCTCTCCAGAACCAGCTTCAGAAAGGTAAAAGTTCTTCTTCTTATTGCAGAACCCAAAGAGAAGAAGTTATGTCTCCTCCTCCACCTTCCCGGTCTCGAAAATCTCATTCTCATGGCTATATTGCTCCAAAATGGAAACCTCATAAATCTAAACCATCTCGCTCCCCATCTCCACCTCTCTCTTTAAGTCATTCCATAGATACCATGTGTGCCAAATTTGACCAGTGCCATGAAGAACTCATGATCTTGTCCCGCCAAATTGCTCTTCAGCAACAGGCCCTAGATAAACTCACTTTTGCAGTGGGGGAAATTTGTGAAATCATGTTTAAAGCTAAAAATTCTAATACACAATCTGAGCATTCTTCTAAATCTAAACCCGCTAATGCCTTGTTTATTGCTGAACATTGTACATACATATGGGTAAATTTCCTTTTTCCAGGATACAAACCTATTCCTATGGATGCCTTTGTTGATTCTCGATCTTCCAGAAGTTTTGCTAATACAAATGCTATCCCCAAAGAATTCTGGAAAACTAGAGCGAATCTCCCAACAGACATTGCAATCAATGGCCAAGAAGTCCAATATGGTAGATAAGCTCAAGATACCCATTGAGATACAAGGAAAAAAGTTTATAACAGACTTCATTGAATTAGAAGGTCTCAGAGGTGATGTTCTCCTAGGATTCACTTTCCTTACAAAATACCAACATTTTGTGTTAAGGATTCATGAAATATCTCTCAGGCATGAAGATGGACAGACTAAAATCCCAGCACTCAAGGTAGTAAATCATAAATTCATAGAGAAAAAACCCATCAGAATGAGCAAAAAAGAAAACATCCATTTGCAATCTCAAAAGTTTCCTTCTCTGTTAGAACCTGTGAAGATCAGATTTGAACAAGATTGTTGCAGTATGAATCCCCTGCAATTCTGGTCCAAAGATCATGAAGAATGTGAAATTAAGATAAAACCAGAATGTGCTTCTGTCATTCCGTTTGAGCCAGCCTATTTAATGAGTCTGTCAGAGGTAAAAGAAATGGATGAACATCTACAAGAATTACTTGAAGGTAGATTTATCAGAGATAGCAAGAGCCCATTCAGTTGCCCAGCCTTCCTTGTTAATAAGAGAGCAGAGCAGATAAGAGGTAAGAAAAGATTCTGTATAAATTACAAACCTCTTAATGATATTATACTTCTATTCAATTATCCCATTCCTTTCAGCACTGACTTGATAATAAGAGCAGCTTTGAAAAAGATTTTTTCAAAGTTTGATTGCAAGTTAGGGTTTTGGCAAATAAAGGTCAAAAATGAAGACAGATATAAAATAGCTTTTTCAATCCCTCAAGGACTATATGAATGGAATGTCATGCCCTTTGGGTTAAAAACTGCTCCAGCATATTTTCAAAAGAAAATGGATCAAGCATTGCAAAGTCTAAGAGATTTTTGTGCTGTGTATATTGATGACATCATTATTTTTTCTGATGATCTTGCTCAGCATCTAAAACATTTAGAAGCCTTGTATAATACTATCAAACATCATGGAATTTGTCTTTCTGCAAAACAGATAGTAATAGGTCAAGAAGAGATTGATTTTCTTGGGCTAATTCTGTCTCAAGGGAAAGTTAAATTGCAGCCTCATATTTTAAAGCATATCAATGAGTTTCCTGATGTTCTGGTAGGCATAAAGCAGATTCAAAGGTTTCTTAGATGTTTAAATTATGTGTCTCCATTTTACAATGGTTTGGCAAAAGACAGGAAAAAACTGCAAAATCAACTAAAAGAAAGAGCAGGGCCGTGGACAAAAGAATTGACAGACATTGTCCAGAGAATTAAAATCAAGTGTCAATACCTTCCTACTTTGCATTTACCAGAAGAAGGTTTCCCACTTATTCTATATACTGATGCTGCTGATGAAGTTTGGGGTGCTGTCTTATTACAGGAAATTCCTTTGAAAGGATCTCATATTTGTGGTTATAGATCTGGCACATTTACTGACACACAATGTAGGTATACCATATATGAAAAAGAAATTCTTGCTATTAAAAAAGGAATCCAGAAGTTCAAGATTTTCTTGAAACCTGCTCATTTCATAGTCAAAACTGATAGTCAGCCTACGAGGTCTCTTTTGAAGAAAAAGATTGACAAGGATATAGCACATGGGCACATAGCTAGATGGTATCTAGATTTCATTAGTTATGACTTTGACATAGAATGGATCCAGGGAGACAACAATCGTCTTGCAGATAGTCTTACAAGAGAAATGTCAAAACTAGCCGAACCAGCATCAATGATGATTGAAATAGGAGAAACAGTTAGAAGACGGGATGGTGTTGAAGTCTACCAGAGCACAGATAATGATGGACAAGACATTTTGGTTCCCTAGTTGCATGCAGAAATAATTTCTCCAATCCTTGAAGTTTTTATCCTGAATAAGTGGTTGGATGAAATGAGAAATAAAATATGAGAAAACTTCGAAAAAGGCATCCTTACTCCAGATGAGTCTTATGATTTCTTGTGTGCTTTTGGTTTTGAAGAAGCTCATATTGATTTTATGCTTCGCAATGGTATCACAATGGATGTTTGCATTTCTTCACTTCTTCCTATGTGCTAGTCATATAGGAATAAGAAAAATTTGTTGAAGGCTGCTAAATTTGGTTTTATTAACAGCATCACAATTTCCCAGGTAGAATTTGAAGACTATGCAGATATATTCTTGGGGGTTAATGATAAAATTTTACAACTAGACATGAAAGAATATTTTGACCACATTCAAAAGAATTTTGGTTGGTCAATAGAAGAAGGATTAGCAGGTCCATCTGGTGTTATGGATCAACCACACCATTATTGTCATCCAAGGGTTGAGTATTATCCTCTTACACATAATTGGTTTGCTAAAGCAGTCCTTAATGATTTAATTCCCTCACTGCATCCAGCTTTAGTGGCGGCAAGAACAGAGATAGATATAGCTTACCCTGATGAGATTGAGAAAATTATCTACACCTTTCATCCCCGGGATGATGATTTGGATATTATTTTCAAACCTCTTCCACATCAACTACTTCCACCTACTGACCTACTTAGCTAGCATTTGGGCTTGTCAATGCTGTGATGTCAGCCACGTTATGATTCCAACAACAGGACGCTACCCTGTCATAAAAGCAAAATCCCCATATCTGCTTTTGGGTGTAAAGCAGGCCGTTCTCGCATACGGTGTGTCTAATGTGAATTTCCTATGTACTTTTCACTATAGTTAGTGCTCTTGGATTTGACTGCCTAATAGCGATCCTCTCCTACAATGTGTGATACGTGTCCCTTTTGTATGGTCGGACTTCTAGTATAGTTTATAATTTTGAAGTCCGCTTTGTCCTATAAATAACCATTTCCTCCTCCTCTTTATTCATTCGGAGTTGGAGAAAAGAAGTGGCTTTAGAGTCTAGAGTCTTAAGGTCTTAGCAACAGTATGCTCTTGTTCTGCGCTTTGAGCGATCTGAACAATCAGATATTGCTTTCTTATCTCATTGTGCTGTAAATCTCTCTTGAAAATAAATAGAAAGAGCTTGAGTTATAATTTAATGCCTTGTTCATTGCTGAACATTGTACATACATCCGGGTAAATTTCCTTTTTCCAGGATACAAACCTATTCCTATGGATGCCTTTGTTGATTCTGGATCTTCTAGAAGTTTTGCTAATACAAATGCTATCCCCAAAGAATTCTGGAAGACTATGCAGATATATTCTTGGGGGTTAATGATAAAATTTTACAACCAGACATGAAAGAATTTTTTGACCACATTCAAAAGAATTTTGGCTGGTCAATAGAAGAATGATTAGCAGGTCCATCTGGTGTTCTGGATCAACCACACCATTATTGTCTTCCAAGGGTTGAGTATTATCCTCTTACACATAATTGGTTTGCTAAAGCAGGCCTTAATGATTTAATTCCCTCACTTCATCCAGCTAGGTTTTCCACAAGGATCCTCTAATGTCTTAGATTAAGGCCGATTCATAGATCACACTGGCTTCGAAATAGGTTTTCCTATAATAGAACAATTGTTAAATAAACAAAAACCCCAGTTTTTTGATCTTCCTATCCAACGCAATAGATTCTCTGAGAGACCCTATTTTCAGTCAAGGAGAGTTGCAACTATCACTTTGCAATCAGTCCCAGATCAGACAATATTAGAACAACCTTTAGAAGAAGAGCCTTCATCCAAAGTTTAGCCTTTAAAAAGAAGCTTTTCAATGGCCCATGCATACCCCAGTACCAACAGAAAACTATATATTGATTATAATCCAGAAGAATGCTCCACATCATCCAGCAGTTCCAAAAGGTTCCATATGGCCCAATCTGTAAACCCTTATCCTTCCTGATCTTCTTTTGCCTCTACCTCAGATTTGAGTAATGATCCTGTTCTAGTTGAAAAATTAGCCAGCCAAGTTAGCTCCAGACTACATCTTGCTCCTAGACAAGAAGAGGAACAGAAGGACCAAAAACAAAAAAAGATTAAGATATCTAAAATGCCTGAACATCTCTGTATGATGAGAGAAGCATTGCCTAGGTATGGTACTGAGAAAAAGGACAAGAAAGTGGTCCAAGTAGATCCATCAACTACCTTGGAACTAGTCAATTATGTACCATGGAGGTGGCCAACATAAGAAAGTTTCACTATACTAGACCCTAAAAAACAATTATGGGGTAAATATGAGGCAAGACCGCATACAAAAGTAGGAGCTAAGCAAAAAACCTCAGAAGCTCAAAGAAATTGGCAGTCTCAATGGATGTTGTTTGCTCAAGATAATTTAGATGATATGGCTGTGGATACAAAAATATGTATTAATAGAACAGTCTCTGTTCAAGAAACTTTATCACAAGTTCAGAGTGTAGTATTCAAAACAAAGACTAGTACAAATAAAATAGAAAAGCAATCTACTTCTCTGCTAAATGATTTTGGTTCAGTACATTATAATGTTAAGAATATTCAATCTCAGCAAGCTCAGGTTCATAGTCTTGCCCAAAGAATTGACTCAATGGCTACACACATCAATGAAAATGTAGCCATTTCAGATAATAAAAGGGAAACTCAGGCACAAGAACATAAAGCCTTGTTAGAACATGTTGCCCACAAATCAGAAAAGATCAGAAAATATAAAAAAATGATCAGAGTTTCACAGAAAGGCAAAGATAGTTCTGATGAAGAACCTGAAGAAACTAAATCACAGAAAGCTGAACCTTTTACCAGACCAAAAATCCAAAGAGGCAAGAGTATATCTTTTGTCAATGAAGTAGATGAGCCAGAACAAAAGACTTCTCAAGTTAGAAGCAAGTTTGCCCCTATGCCTACTAAGTTAGTCCTTCCTAAGCAAAAGGAACATATGATGCAACATTCAGAACAACTCAAAGATTGGTTAGAAGAGTTGCATCTAGAACAACCAAATGATCCCATATGTGTGGAGGAACCTGCTGCAGCCATGAATTCTGAAGATGAAGTTTATCTTGAAGAAGAATCTTCTCATCCTTCAGATGAAGAATTAGAATTTAATCCTCTACAAAATGATTTGGTTGAAATCAATGATAATGCAGAAAATTGGGGAGAAAATTATTTTGCTAGTATGAGTCTATAAATAATGGCTATGATGTTGAAATGAAAGAAGTTCTTTCTGAAAACTCCAGACTTGAAAATCTATGGGCATATGAAACATCAGGATATATTCTCAATATAGATAAACTTGTAGATCCTTATGATGCTATCTGTGCCTGGTGTGATACACTGGATAATTATTTTGATACAAGAGGTTCAGTCTGGAATGATACTAGTAAAGTCCTATATGATGTAAGGCTTATGTCTGGAAAACTCAAAAACTGGTGGAATTCTCTGCCTGACAATGCAGTTATCACTACTAATCCTGAAACAGGTGAAGACTATGTGAAAGAAAAAGATTTAGGCAGAAATGATATTTCAGCAAAAGGGTTTTCACTGTTAAAAATGACCTTAATAGGTTTGTTTGCCGGCAATAGGAAAAATGAAGTTTTAGAAGCAGAAAAAATTCTATTTTCTCTTCAATTAAAAGACTTAGGCAAGCTCAAGAAATATAATCTGGTCTTTGAAAATTTCATGATAGCAGCCCATAAACTCCATGATCCAACTACAAAGAAATATTATTTGAGTTCTCTTCCATGTGGTTTAGGAGAATATGCTGAGGATTATGTTATGAATAAATATAAAACCACAGTGGATAAATATGGTTTTGTTGATTTAAAAAATTTGGTTACACACAAGTTGGATAAAGGTTGCTTAACAAAAGCTTTGAATGATAATAAAGACCAGTATAATTCCTCCTGCAATATGAAAGACTACTGTGATCTACCACCACTCAGCCAGTTGAAAGATTTTAAGCATGTCAGAAAATTTAGAAAATCATCTTGTGGAAAACACTGTAGTTGTAAAAAATGTAGAAGATCCTATGATGATGATAATATGGAAAGATCTTTTCACCACAAGTCTCATAGACATAAAAAGAAATATATATTTGCTCCTGTACAGAAAAATTCTTTTAGAAAGAGATCTCCACCAAAGTATTTGTTCAGAAGGAATAAGCATTCAGGTCGCCATAAACCAGTTAAATATTTTATCTACAAAGGTCCTCATTATGCCACTGACTGTCCAAAAAGAGGAAAGCATGAAAATAAAGTTTATGCATTATTTTCTAAACAAGATATAGATAATACTTGGGAGATTGTACAAAGTTCTGATGTTTTAACTCAGCTTGTAGATAATCAATTTTTTGAGTTGGTTGAAGTTTTGCCAGAACAACTCAGTATGGCCAGAGACAAACACAAAATGGCCAAAAATAAACACAAAAAGGTCAGTTCTTCCAACACCAGTGGTACATCTGATCCTGAATCCAGTTCTTCAGAAGATACTGGTACAGTTACCAAGGTCATCAAAAAGGCAATCAATGATTTAGATTTTAAGATCAGCATGGCAAAGGCCAAAGTCCCTATAGGATGCCTGGTACAACAGAGGAGAAGAAAACAGCTTCCAAGCAGCAACTAAAAGATATCAAGAATTGGGAAGCTGAGAAAGATTCTCTCCAGAACCAGCTTCGGAAAGGTAAAAGTTCTTCTTCTTATTGCAGAACCCAAAGATAAGAAGTTCTTTCTCCTCCTCCACCTTCCCGGTCTCGAAAATCTCATTCTCATGGCTATATTGCTCCAAAATGGAAACCTCATAAATCTAAACCATCTCACTCCCCATCTCCACCTCTCTCTTTAGGTCGTTCCATAGATACCATGTGTGCCAAATTTGACCAATGCCATGAAGAACTCATGATCTTGTCCCGCCAAATTGCTCTTCAGCAACAGGCCCTAGATAAACTCACTTCTGCAGTGGGGGAAATTCATGAAATCATGTTTAAAGCTAAAAATTCTGATACACAATCTGACCATTCTTCTAAATCTGAACCCGCTAATGCCTTGTTTATTGCTGAACATTGTACATGCATCCAAGTAAATTTCCTTTTTGCAGGATACAAACCTATTCCTATGGATGCCTTTGTTGATTTTGGATCTTCCAAAATTTTTGCTAATACAAATGCTATCCCCAAAGAATTCTGGAAAACTAGACCAGATCTCCCAATAGGCATTGCAATCAATGGCCAAGAAGTCCAATATGGTAGATATGCTCAGGATGTACCCATTGAGATACAAGAGAAAAAGTTTATAACAGACTTCATTGAATTAGAAGGTCTCAGAGGTGATGTTCTCCTAGGATTCACTTTCCTTACAAAATACCAACCTTTTGTGTTAAGGATTCATGAAATATCTCTCAGGCATGAAGATGGACAGACTAAAATCCCAGCACTCAAGGTAGTAAATCATAAATTCATAGAGAAAAAATCTATGGAGAAAAAACCCATTAGAATGAGCAAAAAAGAAAACATCCATTTGCAATCTCAAAAGCTTCCTTCTCTGTTAGAACCTGTGAAGATCAGATTCGAACAAGATTGCTGCAGTATGAATCCCCTGCAATTCTGGTCCAAAGATCATGAAGAATGTGAAATTAAGATAAAACCAGAATGTGCTTTTGTCATTCCGTTTTAGCCAACCTATTTAATGAGTCCGTCAGAGGTAAAAGAAATGGATGAACATCTACAAGAATTACTTGAAGGTAGATTTATCAGAGACCGGGAAGGTGGAGGAGGAGAGAGAACTTCTTCTCTTTGGGTTCTGCAATAAGAAGAAGAACTTTTACTTTTCTGAAGCTGGTTCTGGAGAGAATCTTTCTCAGCTTCCCAATTCTTGATATCTTTTAGTTGTTGCTTGGCAGCTGTTTTCTTCTCCTCTGTTGTACCAGGCATCCTATAGGGATCTTTGGCTGACTATCAGTTCTGACTATGAAATGAGCAGGTTTCGAGAAAATATTGAACTTCTGGATTCCTTTTTTAACAGCAAGAATTTCTTTTTCATAAATGGTATACCTGCATTCTGTGTCAATAAATGTGCCAGATCTATAACCACAAATCTGAGATCCTTTCAAAGGAATTTCCTATAATAAGACAGCACCCCAAACTTCATCAGCAGCATCAGTATATAGAATAAGTGGGAAACCTTCTTCTGTTAAATGCAAAATAGGAAGGTATTGACACTTGATTTTAATTCTCTAGACAATGTCTGTCAATTCTTCTGTCCACGGCCCTGCTCCTTCTTTTAGTTGATTTTGCAGTTTTTTCCTGTCTTTTGCCAAACCATTGTAAAATGGAGACACATGATTTAAACATCCAAGGAACCTTTGAATTTGCTTTATGCCTACTAGAACATCAGGAAACTTATTGATATGCTTTAAAATATGAGGCTGCAATTTAACTTTCCCTTAAGACAGAATTAGCCCAAGAAAATCAATCTCTTCTTGACCTATTACTATCTTTTTTGCAGAAAGACAAATTCCATGATGTTTGATAGTATTATACAAGGCTTCTAAATGTTTTAGATGCTGAGAAAGATCATCAGAAAAAATAATGATGTCATCAATATACACAGCGCAAAAATCTCTTAGACTTCGCAATGCTTGATCCGTTTTCTTTTGAAAATATGCTGGAGCATTTTTTAACCCAAAGGGCATGAAATTCCATTCATATAGTTATTAAGGGACTGAAAAAGCTATTTTATATCTATCTTTATTTTTGACCTTTATCTGCCAAAACCCTGACTTGCAATCAAACTTTGAAAAAATCTTTTTCGAGGCTGCTTTTATTATCAAGTCAGTGTTGAAAGGAATGGGATAATTGAATGGAGGTATAATATCATTAAGAGGTTTGTAATTTATACAGAATCTTTTTTTACCTCTTATCTGCTCTGCTCTCTTATTAACAAGGAAGGTTGGGCAACTGAATGGGCTCTTGCTATCTCTGATAAATCCACCTTCAGGTAAATTTTCTTTTTCCAGGATACAAACCTATTCATATGGATGCCTTTGTTGATTCTGGATCTTCCAGAAGTTTTGCTAGTACAAATGCTATCCCCAAAGAATTCTGGAAAACTAGACCGGATCTCCCAACAAGCATTGCAATCAATGGCCAAGAAGTCCAATATGGTAGATATGCTCAAGATGTACCTATTGAGATATAAGGGAAAAAGTTTATAACAGACTTCATTGAATTAGAAGGTCTCAGAGGTGATGTTCTCCTAGGATTCACTTTCCTTACAAAATACCAACCTTTTGTGTTAAGGATTCATGAAATATCTCTCAGGCATGAAGATGGACAGACTAAAATCCCAGTACTCAAGGTAGTAAATCATAAATTCATAGAGAAAATATCTATGGAGAAAAAACCCATCAGAATGAGCAAAAAAGAAAACATCCATTTGCAATCTCAAAAGAAGATCATATTCGAACAAGATTGTTGCAGTATGAATCCCGTGCAATTCTGGTCCAAAGATCATGAAGAATGTGAAATTAAGATAAAACCAGAATGTGCTTCTGTCATTCCGTTTGAGCCAGCCTATTTAATGAGTCTGTCAGAGGTAAAAGAAATGGATGAACATCTACAAGAATTACTTGAAGGTAGATTTATCAAAGACCGGGAAGGTGGAGGAGGAGAGAGAGCTTCTTCTCTTTGGGTTCTACAATAAGAAGAAGAACTTTTACCTTTCCAAATTCTGGAGAGAATCTTTCTCAGCTTCCCAATTCTTGATATCTTTTAGTTGCTACTTGGTAGTTGTTTTCTTCTCCTCTGTTGTACCAGGCATCCTATAGGGATCTTTGGCTGACTATCAGTTCTGACTATGAAATGAGCAGGTTTCAAGAAAATCTTGAACTTCTGGATTCCTTTTTTAACAGCAAGAATTTCTTTTTCATATATGGTATACCTACATTCTGTGTCAGTAAATGTGTCAGATCTATAACCACAAATCTGAGATCCTTTCAAAGGAATTTCCTATAATAAGACAGCACCCCAAACTTCATCAGCAACATCAGTATATAGAATAAGTGGGAAACCTTCTTTTGGTAAATGTAAAGTAGGAAGGTATTGACACTTGATTTTAATTCTCTAGACAATGGCTGTCAATTCTTCTGTCCATGGCCCTGCTCCTTCTTTTAGTTGATTCTGCAGTTTTTTCCTGTCTTTTGCCAAACCATTGTAAAATGGAGACACATAATTTAAACATCCAAGAAACCTTTGAATCTGCTTTATGCCTACCAGAACATCAGGAAACTCATTGATATGCTTTAAAATATGAGGCTACAATTTAACTTTCCCTTGAGACAGAATTAGCCCAAGAAAATCAATCTCTTCTTGACCTATTACTATCTTTTTTGCAGAAAGACAAATTCTATGATGTTTGATAATATTATACAAGGCTTCTAAATGTTTTAGATGTTGAGCAAGATCATCAAAAAAAATAATGATGTCATCAATATACACAGCACAAAAATCTCTTAGACTTCGCAATGTTTGATCCGTTTTCTTTTGAAAATATGCTGGAGCAGTTTTTAACCCAAAGGGCATGACATTCCATTCATATAGTCCTTGAGGGACTAAAAAACCTGTTTTATATCTGTCTTCATTTTTGACCTTTATCTACCAAAACCCTGACTTGCAATCAAACTTTGAAAAAATCTTTTTTGAGACTGCTCTTATTATCAAGCCAATGCTAAAAGGAATGGGATAATTGAATGGAAGTATAATATCATTAAGAGGTTTGTAATTTATACAGAATCTTTTTTTCCCTCTTATCTGCTCTGCTCTCTTATTAACAAGGAAGGCTGGGCAACTAAATGGGCTCTTGCTATCTCTGATAAATCTACCTTCAAGTAATTCTTGTAGATGTTCATCCATTTCTTTTACCTCTGACGGACTCATTAAATAGGCTGGCTCAAATAGAATGACAGAAGCACATTCTGGTTTTATCTTAATTTCACATTCTTCATGATCTTTGGACCAGAATTGCAGGGGATTCATACTGTAGCAATTTTGTTCGACTCTGATCTTCACAGGTTCTAACAGAGAAGGAAACTTTTGAGATTGCAAATGGATGTTTTCTTTTTTGCTCATTCTGATGGGTTTTTTCTCCATAGATTTTTTCTCTATGAATTTATGATTTACTACCTTGAGTGCTAGGATTTTAGTCTGTCCATCTTCATGCCTGAGAGATATTTCACAAATCCTTAACACAAAAGGTTGGTATTTTGTAAGGAAAGTGAATCCTAGGAGAACATCACCTCTGAGACCTTCTAATTCAATGAAGTCTATTATAAACTTTTTCCCTTGTATCTCAATGGGTACATCCTAAGTATATCTACCATATTGGACTTCTTGGCCATTGATTGCAATGCCTGTTGGGAGATCCGGTCTAGTTTTCCAGAATTCTTTGGGGATAGCATTTGTATTAGCAAAACTTCTGGAAGATCCATAATCAACAAAGGCATCCATAGGAATAGGTTTGTATCCTGGAAAAAGGAAATTTACCCAGATGTATGTACAATGATCAGCAATAAACAAGGCATTAGCGGGTTCAGATTTAGAAGAATGCTCAGATTGTGTATCAGAATTTTCATCTTTAAACATGATTTCACGAATTTCCCCCACTATAGAAGTGAGTTTATCTAGGGCCTGTTGCTAAAGAGCAATTTGGTGGGACAAGATCATGAGTTCTTCATGGCATTGGTCAATTTTGGCACACATGGTATCTATGGAATGACCTAAAGAGAGAGGTGGAGATGGGGAGTGAGATGGTTTAGATTTATGAGGTTTCCATTTTGGAGCAATATAGCCATGAGAATGAGATTTTCGAGACCGGGAAGGTGGAGGAGGAGAGAGAACTTCTTCTCTTTGGGTTCTGCAATAAGAAGAACTTTTACCTTTTTGAAGCTAGTTCTGGAGAGAATCTTTCTCAGCTTCCCAATTCCTGATATCTTTTAGTTGCTGCTTGGCAGTTGTTTTCTTCTCCTCTGTTGTACCAGGCATCCTATAGGGATCTTTGGCCTTTGCCATGCTGATCTTAAAATCTAAATCATTGACTGCCTTTTTTATGACCTTGGTAACTGTACCAGTATCTTCTGAAGAACTGGATTCAGGATCAGATATACCACTGGTACTGGAAGAACTGACCTTTTTGTGTTTATTTTTGGCCATTTTGTGTTTGTCTCTAGCCATACTGAGTTGTTCAGGCAAAACTTCAACCAACTCAAAAAATTGATTATCTACAAGCTGAGTTAAAACATCAGAACTTTGTACAATCTCCCAAGTATTATCTATATCTTGTTCAGAAAATAATGCATAAACTTTATTTTCATGCTTTCCTCTTTTGGACAGTCAGTGGCATAATGAGGACCTTTACAGATAAAACATTTAACTGGTTTATGTCCACCTGAATGCTTATTCCTTCTGAACAAATACTTTGGTGGAGATCTCTTTCTAAAAGAATTTTTCTGTACAGGAGCAAATCTATATTTCTTTTTATGTCTATGCGACTTGTGGTGAAAAGATCTTTCCATATTATCATCATCATAAGATCTTCTACATTTTTTTACAATTGCAGTGCTTTCCACAAGATGATTTTCTAAATTTTCTGACATGCTTAAAATCTTTCAAATGGCTGAGTGGTGGTAGATCACAGTAGTCTTTCATATTGCAGGAGGAATTATACTGGTCTTTATTATCATTCAAAGCTTTTGTTAAGCAACCTTTATCCAACTTGTGTGTAACCAAATTTTTTAAATCAACAAAACCATATTTATCCACTGTGGTTTTATATTTATTCATAACATAATCCTCAGCATATTCTCCTAAACCACATGGAAGAGAACTCAAATAATATTTCTTTGTAGTTGGATCATGGAGTTTATGGGCTGCTATCATGAAATTTTCAAAGACCAGATTATATTTCCTGAGCTTGCCTAAGTCTTTTAATTGAAGAGAAAACAGAATTTTTTCTACTTCTAAAACTTCATTTTTCCTATTGCCGGCAAACAAACCTATTAAGGTCATTTTTAACAGTGAAAACCCTTCTGCTAAAATATCATTTCTGCCTAAATCTTTTTCTTTCATATAGTCTTCACCTGTTTCAGGATTAGTAGTGATAACTCCATTATCAGGCAGAGAATTCCACCAGTTTCTGAGTTTTCCAGACATAAGCCTTACAGCATATAGGACTTTACTGGCATCATTCCAGACTGAACCTCTTGTATCAAAATAATTATCTAGTGTATCACACCAGGTACAGATAGCATCATAAGGATCTACAAGTTTATCTATATTGAGAATATATCATGATGTTGCATATGCCCTTAGATTTTCATGTCTGGAGTTTTCAGAAAGAACTTCTTTCATTTCAACATCATAGCCATTATTTACAGACTGATGACTAGCAAAATAATATTCTTCCCAATTTTCTGCATTATCATTGATTTCAACCAAATCATTTTGTAGAGGATTAAATTCTAATTCTTCATCTAAAGGATGAGAAGATTCTTCTTCAAGATAAACTTTATCTTCAGAATTCATGGCTGCAACAGGTTCCTCCATATATATGGGATCATTTGGTTGTTCTAGATGCAACTCTTCTAACCAATCTTTGAGTTGTTCTGAATGTTGCATCATATGTTCCTTTTGCTTGGGAAGGACTAACTTAGTAGGCATAGGGGCAGACTTGCTTCTAACTTGAGAAGTCTTTTGTTCTGGCTCATCTACTTCATCGACAAAAGATATACTCTTGCCTCTTTGGATTTTTGGTCTGGTAAAAGGTTCAGCTTTCTGTGATTTGGTTTCTTCAGGTTCTTCATCAGAACTATCTTTGCCTTTCTATGAAACTCTGATCTTTTTTGTATATTTTTTGATCTTTTATGATTTGTGGGCAACATGTTCTAACAAGGCTTTATGTTCTTGTGCCTGTGTTTCCCTTTTATTATCTGAAATGACTACATTTTCATTGATGTGTGTAGCCATTGAGTCAATTCTTTGGGCAAGACTATGAACTTGAGCTTGCTGAGATTGAATATTCTTAACATTATAATGTACTGAACCAAAATCATTTAGCAGAGAAGTAGATTGCTTTTCTATTTTATTTGTACTAGTCTCTGTTTTGAATACTACACTCTGAACTTGTGATAAAGTTTCTTGAACAGAGACTGTTCTATTAATACATATTTTTGTATCCACAGCCATATCATCTAAATTATCTTGAGGAGACAACATCCATTGAGACTGCTAATTTCTTTGAGCTTCTGAGGTTTTTTGCTTAGCTCCTACTTTCCTATGCAGTCTTGCCTCATATTTACCCCATAATTATTTTTCAGGGTCTAGTATAGTGAAACTTTCTTGTGTTGGCCATCTGCCTGGTACATAATTGACTAGTTCCAAGGAAGTTGATGGATCTACTTGGACCACTTTCTTGTCCTTTTTCTCAATACCATACCTAGGCAATGCTTCTCTCATCATATAGAGATGTTCAGGCATTTTGGATATCTTAATCTCTTTTTGTTTTTGGTCCTTCTGTTCCTCTTCTTATCTAGGAGCAAGATGTAGTCTGGAGCTAACTTGCCTGGCTAATTTTTCAACTAGAACAGGATCATTACTCAAATCTGAGGTAGAGGCAAAAGAAGATCAGGAAGGATAAGGGTTTACTAATTGGGCCATATGGAACCTTCTGGAACTGCTGGATGATGTGGAGCATTCTTCTGGATTATAATCAATATATGGTTTTCTGTTGGTACTAGGGTATGCATGGGCCTTTGAAAAGCTTCTTTTTAAAGGCTGAACTTTGGATGAAGGCTCTTCTTCTAAAGGTTGTTCTAATATTCTCTGATCTAGGACTGATTGCAAAGTGATAGTTGCAACTCTCCTTGACTGAAAATAGGGTCTCTCAGAGACTCTATTGCGTTGGATAGGAAGATCAAAAAACTAGGGTTTCTGTTTATTTAACAATTGTTCTATTATAGGAAAACCTATTTCGAAGCCAGTGTCATCTATGAATCGGCCATAATCTAAGAGATTAGAGGATCCTTGTGGAAAACCTACCCCCATGGAAAAAGAAACAGGCAGAGATATAGTGTTCATAAGGCGATAGACACAACGGCCTCCAATAGTGGCATATACAGAACCTGGCATGAGAGAAATACCCTTGACTTGTAAAAGTAGATAGAAGGCAGAGGATACGAATTTGTCAGAAAGGGATATTGTGAAATTAGGTTGAACAGAGATGCGACCATCGCCTTTCTCTTTACTTAATATTCCTTTGAATTGCGCAATAACAGCTTGTTCCCAAATCCTACAACGGGTATCTATTAAAGTAGGAAAAAATTCAGCTCCTATGTCATAGTTAAAGTGAGGGTGAACAATAATATCAACATGGGGAAAATGCACATGGAAAAATCCTTTATCACTCCATCTAGAAACATCATCAGGAAGTAAAAATGGAAGATAAATGGGACAAATACCAGTGCCAGAGACTAGGAGATTAACTTCAGATTGGCGGACAGAGTCACAAATTTTAGCTTTAATTCCTTTCTCAGGATAAAAAGTAGAAATTTTAATATCAAGAAATTTAAAATTGCCTTTCTCATCAACAACTTGATCATCTATATCTTGAAAATAATTATGCAGAATGTGAGATAAGGATGAGCTGCATTTATGGATCTATGCAGTGCCATTAAGAAGAATCAAACTTACTGGTAGTGGTTTCGCGATATTCCCCGCTACTTTGGTCGACCTACTGCCCAACACACGGCGCTTTCCTTCGGCCTTCACAAAAGGGACTTACTCCGACTTCCATAGGTACTACAGCACGCTACTTGCAACACTTTCAAAAGATGCTTACTAATGACACAGAAAAATGCAATAAACCAAGGCTCTGATACCAATTATAACTCAAGCTCTTTCTATTTATTTTCAAGAGAGATTTACAGCACAATGAGATAAGAAAGCAATTTCTGATTGTTCAGATCGCTCAAAGCGCAGAACAAGAGCATACTCTTGCTAAGACCTTAAGACTCTAGACTCTAAAGCCACTTCTTTTCTCCAACTCCGAATGAATAAAGAGGAGGAAATGGTTATTTATAGGACAAAGTGGACTTCAAAATTATAAACTATACTAGAAGTCCAACCATACAAAAGGGACACATATCACACACTGTAGGAGAGGATCGTTGTTAGGCGGTCAAATCCAAGAGCACTAACTATAGTGAAAAGTACATAGGAAATTCGCATTAGACACACTGTATGCGAGAATGGCCTGCTTTACACCCAAAAGCAGATATGGGGATTTTGCTTTTATGACAGGGTAGCGTCCTGTTGTCGGAATCATAACGTGGCCGACATCACGGCATTGACAAGCCCAAATGCTAGCTAAGTAGGTCAGTAGGTGGAAGTAGTTCACGTGGAAGAGGTCTGAAAATAATATCCAAATCTTTTTCTTTCACATAGTCTTCACCTGTTTCAGAATTAGTAGTGATGGTAGCCTTTTAATATATTTCTTATACTTTGTTATTAGTTGAATAAGTGTTATTTAATGAGTAGTTCTTCTTATTAAAAAAACATTAAAAAGTTAAAAATAATAGTAAATGTTGTTAATAATTAATTTATGTTGTTGTAATATGTTTAAAATTTTATTTAAAATTGTTGTTTTGGAAATTTTTATTTATAAAATGTTAGTACACTTTTATACTATTTGCTAGTTTTAAATATGCATTGAAGTCAAACAAATATCTTAAACGTGAGAAAACTATGTAACACAATTATTAAGTAGTGCATATATGTGACACAATTATTAAATAGTACATAAGTATATTTGGAACGTTGGAGTATAAACCATCCAATTTAGACAAGTTTGACTAAGGTATAGATTTATAATATAAATTAAATTTCCTCTACTCACTACATATTTTGAATACTAAATATTAGATTTTAATAATGTTTGTCATCAATACACCCATTTTATATTACTAGTATATTTATATTTAAAAAATATATCTAAGAATGTCAAGAGATATCTTCCAATTTGTTGTTTGGTTTTTGATTTTTGATTTTGGCATTTATAAATTACTCCAGCTAATACTTGCATTTTGGTTTAAAATAGCAAAAGCATCTTTAAAAGTGGTGCAGTGTATTTATTGTGGTGTTTCATTATGATCCACTATAGCCATGCATTAAATTTTATTTGATTTGATTTGATTTATTGGTTTTTTTTTTTGGATTTTTTTGGATTTTTGTTCTGTGAGTGTAGAACTCTCGACCTAACTAGACTAAACTAATTAAATCAATTCTAACTTAGGTCAATTAATTTTAACATTAATAAAATTATACAATGTTAAAAAATTCTATTTAAATAAAAAGTTTCAATAAAAGCCACTATTCATTTATTAATATTTTGAACCAACAATGTTAACTTGTAAATTTCACTGGATGGATTAACTATGTTGAATACATAGTGTTACTCTTTAAGAAATGTCCCTCAACTTAATAAATAATAACACTATTAATTCAATATAATTAATCCATCAAATGAAATTTACAAGTTAATATTAGTAGTTCAAAATATTAATAAATAAATAATAATTTTTTCTCAAAACTTTTTATTTAAATTAAAAAATTCAATCATCTATAATTTTATTAAAATTAATAAATTAATAATAAATTTTATTGAAAACTTTTATTTAAATAGAAATTTTAAATATTAAGTTATCCTTCACCCAATCAAGACTATTACTATAATTTTATTACTAGCATACCTATCTTGAAAAATATATGTAAAATACGCGAGAAATATCCTTGTGGAGCCTATTTAGTAGTGAATGAAAAAGGAAAAATTTAAATTTTATTACGTAAAAAAGATCAAAGTTGGGAGTTATAGAGCATCTTCCCAAGAAAGGCGTTATAACATGTAATTATTGCACTCATGGAGAGCTTAAGTTTCGGAAAGTGGTCTTAGTGATGGTTATGGTAGAATCTATAATGTGTAAGTGTTGTAAGAGGTGTAAGAGGAGTTTCTAAGATATTTGACCATTGAATATGGATGTTGGATTTTTTCTAGTGGAGGATGGCACCTAGTTTTGGGCCCATGGTTTTGACTCCTAGTTTTAGATACCACTTAGTGGTTTCTAATTTTTTATTTTCTATCTAATGGAGGCATAGGATAGAGGTAAATATGATTCACCATTGAATAGGAGCATTATATTTTTGCTAGTGGAGGGTGGTGGCTAGTTTTGGGTCCATATTTTTTACTCCTAGTTTTGGATGCCACTTGGTGGTTTCTAATTTTTTATTTTATAAATAATTGAGGCATGGGATAGAGGCATTATCTTGATTTTATGGGCATTGTTATGTTGTTGGATTACTATCAAGATAAAGGGATAAATTGGGAGATTAAGACAAGTTTGGGTTTCTTTGGTGGTGGTGTTTTTCTCTAAAGGGTTTCTCCACATAAATCTAGTGTCATCTTATGTGTTTCTTATTTTATATGCTTCTCTATGTTACATTGAAATTTAATGGTTTAATTACATGTACATTAATTGGATTTAAACACTATTTGGTTAATGTTTCTATTGCACCATTTACCTTGTTTTCAACATTTGATATCAAAGCTACAATGTGATTAGAGAGAGGGACACCCTTCTTGGAGTGTTGTAAGTTTTTGGTTGTTACAATGGGATAATTTTGATTTAGTGGTTTTATAAATCTGTATGTTGTTGAGATCATGTCAAGAACATCCCAATTAGAGATTGAAATGTTCAATGACTCTGGTTACAAATTGTGGAAGTTGAAAATGGAATATCTCTTGGAGGAAAGAAATCAATGGAGAGCTGTGACAAACAAAGAAATGCCTACTAGTGTATTAGATGAAGACTTAAAGAATCTTTTAAAAAGTGCTTGTGGAACCATTTGATTATGTCTCTTTGACTCCATTCTCTTGAATATTTTTGAGAAAACCTCCATATATAGTTTGTTGACACCTAAAAAATCAGTCCCCAAAATGGCATGTTTTACCCTCATGTCTCATTCATATTCCCACTTGAACCTATAGCATATAACCGATTAGAGACATATTTCATAGGTTTTCATGTCTTTGCCATTTGAAATGCAAGGTGAAAAATCCAAAGAAATTGGCAAAGTCCTAAGTTTCCCAAGGTTCTTGTTTTTCTTATTTCCCCTTAATGCCCTAAGGCTTACGGTCATATATCTACTTTATCTTCTATTTCTTTGTTGACCACTTAGCCCAGGTTACCGGTCGCTTAAGTTACAACCTTAAGCCTTATAAGTCATGAGGTGACTGGCCCCAACTTCTTGGTTACCACTTGTCCCCCATGCCCTAAACCCCTTTTAAGCTGTCGAGTTTAAGTTTTTGAGCTCCCTTTAGTCATAAACCTAGTGCGGTCCCCTTTTAAGAACAACCTTATGTGCATGTGCTTTGTCTTGGTCCAAAGGTGCCACATGGTAGTGTGTCGCAAGCTCGCAAAGCATTGTAGGTGACGTCATTATCCCTACTGCGCAGCTGTGAGGTAAGGACACCTGTAAAGTGTGTCATGGCCTTCTGGCCATATGATCATTGACTTGGTTGAATGATGCAGATCGTGCCAAGTGTCATAGGATAAAGGAAGGAGATGGGGTCAATAAAGATCCAATGGTCGTGCAATGGCGCAAAAGAATCTTGTCAGATGGAAAGATTCACTGCGTGGCTATGAGATGTTGTCACGTGGAAGGCTTAGCTTGCTTCCAGGGAGCCTAAAGAGAAATGGCTCACTTTCTGTCGCCCGGCCACAAAATGATGCCACGTGTCAAGGACGCTTGGGCTTACAGCCATAGGATCGAGGATTTCGAATCAATGAAGGAAGCTCTGCTAGGTGTCAAGTAGAGAAGAGAGTCGTAGGGATAAAAGATCTAACGATAGTGCGACCTCGCAGAAGAATCTTGCCAAAGGCAAAGATCCCCCGCACTGCTAGGAGATGAAGGCACGTGTCTAGTTTCCAAAGAGAAAGAAGAAGGCCCATGTGAATGGAAACGTGGATGGCTTAGCGTACTCGCGCAGAGCCAAACGGAGATGGCCCACTCTCTACTATGCGGCTGTGATATGGTGACACATGGAGTATTGACGCTCGAGGCCTCAATGCAAAATCAAAAGGGAACTTTGGTGGCCGTCGATCTTAAAGCAATTTCATCCACAGTTGATATTTGAAGGAAGATTGTTAGGCGTCTCGAGAGTGGGAAATGTGCAGGTTCAATCGGCAGAGGCATTCAAGGGTTGGATTTCGAAGGTTTTCAAAGTCGATAAAGCACAGAACCAAGGGGTTCAAATTTTAAAGTGTTGAAAAAGCTTTTCTCAGAGATTTTTTGTCTCATTTGCCATCAATAAAGAATCTAATCTTCTTAGCTGCCCCCTTCTGGATTTTTTTGTATCAACTGCTCGCATTAAAGAAGGGCAAAATATCCCCCATCTGCCCTAGGATCTAGATATTTATTGCAATTATTTCTGGCAGGTGAACGTCCCTTTTGGCCAAGATATTATCTGACATGTCCCATAGGAGGGAATTTATTGTAACCTGGATTAGGTCAAGTGGAATCATAAGCTATATATGCATCAATGTAAGATGTAATGTGGTTGGTCGCTAAACTAATTGTCTAGTCTGGAAAACGCCTAAGGAAGATTTTAGGGCATCAAGTAGAGAGAAATGTCTGGGCAATGAATAAAAGAATGTGTTTGATACAACGTAGGAAGGATTGTAATGTGCATTTTCATGCATTGGTATGTCTCCACGGTTGTTTGTAATAATTCAGGGGAATGCTTTGTCGCAGCTTTGTATTTTGCCTTCACCACATTTGCTGGTGTGATTGTAATGGGATTTGATAATGTATGACAGCATTTAAATCAATACATGTTTTGTGTTGGGTCATTTCTCTTTTGAAAATGGGTTATTATAGTTTGGCTTTGGATAACTAAGTATGTCTAGGGTATGAAATGTAATCTGAGAAATATATGTCAATATATTTTAGTTTTCTATTGATAATGGTTTAGCCTATTTCTTTCCTCTTTATTGCTTATGACTCAGTTGCCCAATGGAATAGGCACCGGTCCATATTGGAGAGGGACCAATCACCTTTTAAAAACAAACAAATTATTCACCTGTGGTTTAGGGGAATAAACCATATTTCCTGTGCATGTACATTTGCACAATTGAATCAGCTATATAGGGGTTTTATGACAGCCAGTTGTTCTTAGCTCAGTGACAGATTTGGGGGCTGAGGAGGCGAGTTGGGTTTGGTTGTCCATGTTTTTAGTTGTTCATCTACTTTGGATTTAATACCTATTCAGGTATACCTCTTGGAATATCCCTCCAGAGTTTAAGTTGAGCTCGAAGTGCAGAGGAGTTAACCCACTCCTGTAGGTTGCTCAAAATCACCTTGAACTTGTTGATAAACCTCTTCCAGTCATCTAGAATGACTATCCCTGGCTTAGATGATTTGGGAATGTTTTAGGGTTTAGGGTTGTAGTTATTTTAGGAGTCAACATAATTTATGAAAGGGAATAGGTGAAATATATCAAATTAAGAGTCTTCTTACAAATAAGTTGTATCTTAAGAGAATCTTTACTCATTAAAAATAAAGGAAGGAGACTCAATTGTTGAGCATCTTAATGCTTTCAATTTATTTTTTAATCAAGTAGAATCTATTGATGTTAAGCTTGATCAAGAGAATAAATGTATTTTGTTTCTTTGCTCTTTACTTGAATCATAGGAAAATATAATTGTTATAATTAGTGGTGGTGTTGTAGAGCCTAACATGGATTCTCTCGTTAATTCTCTTAGTGAAGAAATGAGGAGGAAATTCATAGACAAGGGTTCCAAGGATGCACTACATGTTTGCAGTGGACCAAAAGAAAATGGTGGTAAGATAAAGGGGGATAATGATAGGTCCAAATCTAAGGGTAGATCTAAAACCCCTAGAAAAAGTAGGGTCAAATGTTGGAACTATCAGAAATTAGATCATTTGAAGAAGGAATGCAAAAACAAGAAAAAGAATGAAGATTCCTTTACTAAAAAATCTTTTGATGATGATGATGGCATTTTATTCATTTTCACTAACACTATTAGTGACGACTCGTGGTTAATTCACATGATTCCTCACAAGGAGTGGTTTTCTCATTATAAAGCATATGATGGTGGTGAGGTGTTTCTTGGCAACAATAGTTCACACAAAATTATTAGTAGAAGGAAAATAAAACTAGTACAATTTATTGTTAAATTTGTACAATTTTACCAATTAATTTATATGAATGCTATAATTGGAGCATGCACAATTTTTGCTTTAAGATTTTGTGTGTCCCTTCAAATAATTATACAATCATCTTTTGTTAATAACCATAGTTATTAGTGATATTTAATCCTGACAATATTTTTTGTCTTTTGTGTTTTGCTTTGTCATTTTGATTGGGAATATGTGTTTGCCATATATTATTTGATGTGTTTTCCATATATTAAAGTTTATTTGTGTTAAAATTATATAATTATAGATTTGATGGTAGCTCTTCAATATATTTTTTATACTTTGTTATTAGTTGAATAAGGGTATCTAGTGAGTAGTTCTTGTTATTACAAAATATTAAAAAGTAAAAAATAATAGTAGGTGTTATTAATAGTTAATTTAAGTAGTTGCAATATGTTTTAAAATTTATTTAAAGTTATTGTTTTGGAAACTTTTTCTTAATGAAATGTTAGTGCGCTTTTTTCTTAGTTAAAGAAAAGTTTTATTGATAAGAAATAAAAAACTACACTCATACAGAACAACATAGCATAAATAACAATAATAACATCAAAAAGTAGTAGCATAAACAATGTTAATAGCTCTCATAAAAAAAATGATTCTAGCACAAAAACTAACTGTTGCTTTAAACAATAGTGCAAGCTCCTCTACAGTCCTAAAAATTGCAAGACAAGGTCTGAGAAATGTCCCCAAACATGAACCAAGCATAACTTTTAAAGACATCAGTTGTCCACCAGAGACAAAGGATTCTCTAAATAAGATAAACAAAATTCGCACACAAACTAAAACCCAGATCTGTGAAATCAAAGCAGTAGAAAAAACCCCAACCAACCTCCAGAAGAAGCCCACAAATAAACTCCAAAAAATCTGCTAGCCTTCAACAATAATTGTCCATCATATCACAAAAAATCACATGCTAGAACATGTTGGAGGAATATAAAAAGCGGCCAGATGTGAATTCCTAGTAATTTCTTCAATTTATTTGTCCAAATGGACCTCTTGTTCTACAAACAATTCCAGTTGCTTTAGCATGTTTTTTAATTGTTTCTTGAGCACCATATTACCCTACAAGGACTCAGTCATACTATGAATCATATTTGCCACTTGAAATAGCAGATGAGAAAGTATGTTATCCAATGCCATATTAGGTGGAATAAAGATATTGTTAAACAAGTTAGAGCATCTTTGTTTCCATAAACATAATATGATGTTTGACAACAAGATTCTGCGATGACATGATGTGATGTTTTGGTTCCCAATTGTTATGGAGTAAAAAGTGGACACATGCTTTTTTAACTCCTAGTTTAGCTCCTAGGTCCCCGTGTTTACACTCTGCAAGCAAATTATTCCTCCCGACGAGAAATCCCCTAAAACCCATGCCAAATGGGGACTAGGGGCCCATTTAGTGTTTGAGTCTTGACCAAAAAGGCCCCATGGGACTTGGGTTCTCGTGCCCAAGTCCACCCTGATTGGTCGGGGTAAAATTTAAGTATGTCGGCATAGGACTTTAAATGGGTCCTTCCTTGTCGGCTCTTTCAATTAATTTGTGAATGTTTAATAGGATAACATATATAAACAAGTGTTTGAATTCATTTTGTAAGAAGGTTGATGATAGCAAGAAGGCGTTGTCAAATTCCTTGAGGTATGACAGTGTTAGAAAGATTGTTATTGGGTTTTCATTGTTGGGGTTTCATTGTGCTAGGATCAATAGATCTAAATCTTTCTTTTACAAAAAGAAACTTGCATTTGTCCAGAGTTATGTGGAGAAGTGTCCTAATATGCTCATAAGGTTAAAAGAGAAAAAATATAGTAAGTGTTTTTCACTGTTAGAATATAGTGAATCATGTATATGATCATTTTTTGTCATGGAATGAAAGAGAGTATCCATAGGACTCCAATGTTGTCTTTGGTTTTAAAATGCTACAGGACTGTCAAAAAAGAATAGGTCTTGAGACTAGAAGAAATGATCATATCTTCTATTTTTTCAGAATCATGGTGTCCTTGTTGTACCTAACTCTCACTGGTTATAAGGCTGTTGTACCACAAGTTTTTCTATGTTTATGATGTTGATCTATCTTTGATGTTGTATGTAATCTTTCTACATTTGTCAAAAAACATTGCATTTCTAAGAAAGAAGCAGTCAAGAATCACAAGAGATGGTGATCAGAACAGTCATGACAAAGGCATGCATAAGGATGATTAAAGACGGCCATGATAGCATGCAAGAACAATGGTAAAGCAAAAAGGAAGCTTACACTCCTAGAGACCAAGGTCTATTTGTTGTTCATGAAGGCACCTGCAAGTCAAAAGTCCTTGAAGGTTTTAGGAAACACAAATAAGGGTCATGTGAATTCTGAAACATGATGGAGAATAAAAAACTGTCACAGCTTTTAGAGAATCTGTCTAGGATCACAGAGAGGTCTGTTAGCAGAAATAATAGAGATCTGACAGTGAAGCTATATAGTGCTTGCATGGTCATCAGCAAGTCTTGTCATATATTCCATTGCATAGAAATATTCATGGGTTTGAGGAAAGGTAGAAAAGAGAAGGGTGCAGCAGGTGACAAGTTGTTAAAGAACAGTCAAAGACTGTCAAGGAGGCAGCAAGTATAGAGGAGGAGCAGATATAAGGAGACATCTCAGTCCAAGAAGGTAGCAGTGAGGGTACTGCCTCAGTCCATAGGTAAATGATAGTCAATAGTCAAGAGATAGCAGTCACAATAATGATGGAACACTCAAAGAGGCCTTAACACAGTTAAAGAAGCATTAGATAAATTGTTTTACAATCATGAGGAGTCAATGACTGCATACAGAAGAACAGTCAATGACTGCATACATGGTATAAAGACAGGAAAGTAAAACTATCTCCGTCATGATTAGAACTAAAATAGTGACAGCATAATAGTCATAGCAGAGGTCTGTCAAACCCCAACAGAGGGTCTGTAAAGGGATTGTCCACAGAGCACAAGGCGAGCTATCAAGAAGACTGGTAGATATTTCAAGGAAAGAGCCTACAAGAGGTAATGTGCATGCATTGTTAAGTGTGACAGAAGGAGACACTGCTGAGAATATGGAGATCTCTGTGACAGTTGAAAAGGTGTCTCAAATATTGTAAACTATGTGAGATGTAGGCAGTGAAGGTCTTAAACAAGGTACAGATGAAGAGCAGGAAAAGAGCTTGTGTGTAAAGAGGAACAGTCAGAAATGAGGAGCCATAGATGACTGTTTCAGTCACAAAGACTATCCATAATAGTCATGACAGTAAAAGCAAGAGGGACAGTCATTCAAGGTCGAAGGGAACAGTTAAAGGACAGATAGTCAGAAATAAGGAGCAGTCCAAGAATAGCAGGGACAATCATACAAGGTTTAAAGACTAAAAGACAGTCATAAAAAGGGCTATACAAGACTGTGTATTGAGCAATCTCTAAGACCATGGAATGAGTACATGGAGTTGACAATCATGGTAAGGTAACATTGAAAAAGAAGGGTGACATTGAAACAATATATTGAAGTATTGATAAGATATTGAAAAGTCCCAACATGCATATGAAGGTATCAAGAAAGTTGCAGACCTGTGAGAACAAGCAAAAGACACTAAGGTTGAAATACACAGTGTGTATTTCAACCAAAGGGGTAGAGATAAAAAAAATGAAGATTCTAATCATGTTTTGAGGCTGCAAAACTCATTCTAAAGACATCTACAACGGTTTTAAGCCCTCACAAAGATCCTACAGGGGTAATAAATGCAACAAGGAGTGTTTCCAAAGCAATTAAAGACAAATATGAGCAGTTTGAACTTTGAAGACTTCAAGTGAGGCAAAACTCTTTCTAGATGCCACAAGAGTTCTAATGACATCAAACACATAAAAATCACATACCCTATCATCATGCAAGGTGGGATTGAAGGAGTTATAGCCAGTATGAGCAGTCATAACAACACTATAAGCAGATGGAGCAATTTGTGGGCAGCTTGAGGGCATCTAGGGGCAGTTCCAACACTCCCCAAGGATATAGGACCTTCACCAACAGTTGGAGCACATTCCTAGGAGCTTGAAGGGGTCAACCAACCCATGCATGAAGCCAAGTCAGACTAGGAGACTTCATGGGCGCCTAAAGGAGGTTTGACCTAGTTTTGGTCATCATTTTCCTTCCTTTTTTCACTCTCTTGGTCTCCCCATGTTGGGTTGAGTATAGGAAAGGCTTAGGCTTAGTTTTTCATTATTTCTTTCTTGTTTTTTTGGAAGTTATCAACAAAAATAGGCATTGTAACTCAGTCTCAGCTGTAGAACAGCATGTTGTAATACATTTTTCAAGCAAGTAAGACAGTTTTCAAACTCATTTTTGATGTAAGAAAACCTTTACTCAATAAAATCATAAAAGTTACCTTCTTTATGTGTTGTTTCATGGTGTATATGAGCAAATGATATATGTTTTATTGTGTTTCAGTTAGTAAACCTTAAAAATAAATCTTTATCAATTACAGGTCTATAGGCAGAAATTACATACTTTCATGCAGGTTGTAAGCTGTGCAAAACATGTATACAGTTGTTGAGTTGAGAAAACTTTACCTTTCCTTCTAAACAGTAAATTACAAGTCTCCTCCTTACAAAACACTCATGCATAGGGTATAGAATCAGAAGTTGTGCAACATAACGAGTGATTTTGTTGAAAATTATGTGTCAAAACATCAAGATAAGTCATTTTAGTTTGGTGCATCACCTACCATAGTTTATAGGATCAGTTTATAGCATTTCTTTACCTCTTTTCCTAGCAAACAGCAGTAGTATTTTAGTTTTAGGTGATGAATCCAAGGGAACCAGCCCTCTCTGGAGACTCATCCTAATCTATAGGCAACCCACAAGCCTTAGGATGTTTCCATGCTTATCAACTGAGTAGAGAATGAATTAACATTCTCCAAAGGGTGAACTCAAGAGTGATAACACTTCTTGTGTGCAGGTTATAGGTGCAAGAATTGCAGAAGTGAAGGTACAAGGAGGTTGCTCTAGAGATTAAGATTCCAGATCTAAAAACAAAGTTTGAAAATTCCACTGTACCAAACTTGGGCGCTAGCCCCAGTGTCCAGTAGGTAGAACAAACCCTGAAATCAGCATCAAAGCATCATCTGTGACATTCTTCCAGTTTTGAGCTATCATAGATCAGGACTTTCTAGACTCAAGCGCTAGCCTCAGAGTCTTCTGATATTTCAGCTTCTAAGGGACAGGTTTGGATATCTCACTGATCACCCTAGTACTTTCAGATCCTGATTTGTTATTGTTGTTTCTCTGTTATAAGTTGATTATCCAAATCCTAGGGTTTAGTGCATTGATGAGCCTAGGGTTTGATAAAAAGGCTTGATTGAATCATATCTTTCCTCTGCAAACAAGAGCACAAAATCAGTAGCTAAGTCCTCTTTCATCTTGTAGTGACTTGGCTCGATTTTGTCCTTGAACGTTGTAGTGAAAGGAGGGTTTGATCTAGTGTACTCACATGCTTTGTATCCCTCTCTCTTTTTACTACTAAACACAAATAAAGCTGCTTTCTAATTAAATCATGGGACAGGCAGCAGGGACGTGTTAGAAGATAGCCTTCCATAAACCTTGGACGCATGCACAAGACCAAAACACATGTTTCATAAACTCTTCATGCTTACAAAATGGACAGTGAAGTGGCTACAAATAAAGAAATCAGAGGTGATCACATGTAAGCAACCAGCAGTGAAAAAGCTTCTATGACAAAAAATGAGCTCGAGAAGTAACCTTAGACTTCCAAATTGTATTCCTCAATTTAATCAATTTGGTAGATGAGAAGGAGCATTTCCACTTGATGTTCAATGTTTGGTCATTTGTGAAGAATAGAAGGAGACTCAGATATACAGCTCAAATTCAAAAGTGAATTATACTAGAACCATCATGCCACTACCAATCTTTGAAGAAATTGCATCTCATGTTAGTTGAGAGTTTAAGCTAGATCTACGAGGGGACAAGCGACTGCACCATATGGATTTTTTGCAATTAGCTCTTTGAAAAGTTGAACTTAGACCTTAGAGAGCAAATATTCTTCCAAGTCATATTTTAAAGGTCCTATAAGTCCATAAATGTCTTGACTCCCTTTTTCAACAACCATTTTCCTCCTAAGTTTTGGATTGTGGCAAGTGGTTTATCATTAGCTCAATAACCCTGTTCCACCATATTGAAGAAGTGGGAAAGCTCAGGCCATTGCTCAAAGAGTTGGCATGCCAACAAAGGAGAGGTGACATAATTTGCCAAGCTTTCCATATACTTTTTACTTGTTCAAAGGCTTGAATTTTGAAATAAGGGGCCAACATAATTTTGTTTTGCCACCAAACAAAAGACCAAGACTTATCCGATGTGGTTGTAAGAACATAAAAATAGATAATTTCTTTCCAAGGAGTTGTCCCTTGCAATGCTCTAATGATCCATTTAGCCACAAGGCAAATGCCTTGCTTGTATGGATCGATGATACCTAGGCCACCATGGTCTTTAGGCTGAATACAATGATTCCACGTAGCAACAGGTATCCCGATTTTCTTACCCCACTTGGCCCATAAGAAGCTTCTGATAATTTTTATTAGTTTATTGTAGCATGTTTCATATGCCAATGCAACATGAAGAGATGTACACATGATTGGCTAAGATAATTTTTTTATCCACTTGAATTCTAGTAGGTAAGGAGAGAAATTTGAATACCCAAGCTAACAGTTTATGTTTCAACTTGAACTCAAGGAACAAATCCCTGTGGTTGCTCCATATAAATCTCCTCCTGTAGATCCCCATGAAGAAATGCATTGTTCACATCCATCTGATGTACAACCCAACCATGAGATGCAACAATGCAAATATCAAGCGAATGGAGTTCATCTTGGCAATTCAGGCAAAGGTCTCAATGTAGTCAACACCAAGAACCTATGAGAAACCTTTCATCACAAGCCATGCTTTGAACTTGTCAACTAAGCCATCTGCTACAATTTTGGTTTGATAGATCCACTTACAGCAAACTAGTTTACTTCCCTTAGGAAGTGGAACAAGATACCATGTTTTGTTCTGAATCAAAGAGTTGTACTCTTCCTCCATTGCTAAATCTCACTTGGTAATACCTGATGCTTCATGAAAGGACTGTGGATTTGAAGTTGTGGCAATATAAGAATGTTGAATATCTTGGTGTTTTGACCAAGTCCTTTAAGTATCTGAAGGATCCCCAACAAGAGTGCCTACAGACTCAAGTTTTGGACGAGCCCATTGAGACATGGTAGTGGATGAATGAGGAGAATCCTCAGCCTCTAAATCTAAGCTTTACAAAGAGGAGGATGGAACCTCATGAACAATTTTGCAAGTAGAGGAAGCTATAGGAAAATTCTCTAAGTCACTATCATCTGAATCTTCTATGGAGGAAGGAAGATGTGAGGACGAGCTAGGAGAGATTTCCTCAAAATGCACACTATACTCAATGAAAAGTTCATGCATCTTAGGATCCAAAAGTCAGTATCCTTTAATACCATCGAGGTATCCAATAAATATGCAAGGCTAAATCTGAGGTTACAAGGCCTTGCACTTCTTTGAAGGAATGTGTGCCTATGTTGGGGAGCCAAAGACTCTAAAGTGTCACACAACAGGTTTCCTTCCACACCAAACTTCAAAGGGAGTGATGTCCTTCAAGGCCTTATGAGGAACCCTATTTTGGATTGAGAAACATAGTTAATAGCTTCTACCCAATATGCAGGCGCAAGGGAGTGTGCATGGATCATTTAACTAGCCATATCTTTTAGGGACCTATTTTTCCTCTTTGCCACACCATTATACTAAGGTGTGTATGTGATAGTATGTTGAAGATCAACCCCTTCAAGAGTGTAAAATTGCTCAAATTGATAGTTCACATATTCTCTGCCAAATGTTATTTGTGCAGAGAAATTTGATACACTTCCTAGATTTCTTAGCACAAGCCTTGAACTCTTGAAACCTATCACAAAATTCACATTTCTATCAAATAAAGTAGACCCATGTGTATCTAGAAAATTCATCAATAAAGGTGAGAAAATAGAGAGCCTTGTTGAAAGACAAGGATGGAAATGGACCTGCTAAGTCACTGTGAACCAGCTCAAGGACTTCTAAAGCCCTCCAAGCCTTCCCTTTGTTGAACTTATCCTCAGGATGCTTTCCCAAGGCACAACTTGAACAAACTCCATTTGAAAAATTGATCTGAGGAAGACCCGTGACCATATCCTACGTGCTGAGTTGCTGAAGATAATGATATTTGAGATGGCCAAACCGTTCATGCCATAGTTTGCTCACAAAATCTCAATGGGTGAGAAAAGAAAAAGAATGTGAATTAGGTACAAAATGAGAGAAGGCATAGATTTGAGACTCATGATCAACCTTACCAACTGTAAGGAATGCATTATATTCAAGATCTTTCTCAAATGTACCAGTGCCAGCATCAACTAAACCTTTCCCGATGACATCCACTGGAGAATCATCCCTGATAAGAATGTGGGGTACTAAATAAGGCTCCAACAAAGAAAACTATTCTTTGACAGAACCCATGTGATGTGATGCACCCAAGTTAAGAACCCAATGTTGAGAAGAATCTATAGAAGCAACAAGTGCAATTGTTTTCCCTTTACCTGATTTGGAAGGAGTAGAGGATTGTTGATCAAAAAAAGAAGGTAGATTAAAATTGTTCTTTTTCAGAAGATGCTTCAGCTCATCGATCTGTTTCTTGTGACAAGAATGTTCCTCATGACCAGACTTCTTGCAATAGCTACAAGTTGGCCTTTCCTTCTTTTGAGAATTCCCCTTCAAAGAAGAGGAGTTGGAGTCTACTTTTGGGGCAGGTGATGATTGTGTTGAATCTTTCTATGGCTTTTTCTTGGACTTCTTTTGTTTCTTGTCAGATTTCCCTAACTCTTTATTTCCCTTCAACTGACTAGCCAACAAAGCCTAAGACTAAGATGGCTTAAGGAGACCCATGGAAAGAAGCTTTCCCTATTCATGCATAAACATTTCAGAAAAGGAAGCAAAAGAAGGCATAGTGTATGCAGATCCCATAGTCAACCTATAAATATGAAAGCTAGAAACAAAGGCTACATATTCAAGTCCAAGTTTATTGAGAGCACTAAAGACAAGGTAATACCTCTTTCTTAATATCACAGGCTTTGCATTATGCTCTAAGGTCATTGACCTCTGTAACATAGTCTTGGATGTTGTCAAAATACTTAGGATCAAGACTCGTTATTTTAGTATCAATTTTATAACCCCTAACTTCATCAGTTATACCATACAGAGTTTTTAATTTTTCCCATGCATCATGTGAATTTGTAATCCATCAATTTGAAACATAATATCAAGGGAAACTAGACTCCTAAGACAACCAAGAGCTTTTGTATGTTCAAGCATCTAGAGTACCTTTTCCTTAGCATTTGAGGGTTCAGTTATGTTTTCTTCAACATAAAGTGTATATCCAAGTTGCATTAATGTGTTACATGCATTTTGATGCCATGTGTTGTAGTTGTATGGTGTTAGAAATGCAAACTTAAAGTGACCCATTTGCGAAGGAAAAGAGAGCACAAGCACAAACACACCAAGAGACCTCCCCCCAAATCACTCAATCAAAGAACCCCCCAAAGATATATGATTTGGCACTTTATATTTAGTGTGGTTACAATTTTTCCACCAGCAAGAAATATTGAGTGGAATTGATTTCAATGCTTTTACAAATCCTTAGAAATGAGTATATGTTGAAAGTATAATTTTGGAACAATAATAAGTGAAATAAATTATAGCACCACTGTGAAGTACACAAAAAATTATGCACTTTCAAAAAATAATCACCTCGATCTGAGGTCATAGGTGAAAGTTATCAGCCTTTGATTTTCCCAAAACGAGAACTATGCAATGTCACTTGTGAGAATCTACAAATTCTAGAAATTCTATGCACTGAAATTAAAAAACCCTCTGCACTAGTGTGTAGAGCACAAAAAATTAGCCAAAATCAAAAAATGTTGCTTGAAAAATAGAGGTCATGAGCCCAAGATATGGTCTTCAAAATTTTGTCTTCAAGATCTAACCTACCAATTGAGAGGGGATAAAATTTAAAAAAATCTCCTACTGCCAAATTTGATGGAATTGCCAAAAAATTTATTGGTGCCACTAAGTTTAGAGTCATCTGGATAGTTCAGAACTCTACTAAAAATAACCAATCTCCAGATAAGTTTGGTCATCTGCCAAAGATGGCAATGCCGCCAGAAATTCCACCAAAGGTGGCAGTGCCGCCATAAATTCCACCAAAGGTGGCGAAGGGTGCTAAGTGAATGGCATTAAAGCCAAGTGTAGAGAGTAAAGGCCTAAAGGTCAAATTGAATTAAGGGTGGGGGTCGAAGCCACATCTAACCCTTTTTATAGGGTCTACGACCCCAAGAAAGGTTTGCGATCCTCTTAAAGAGGTTGCGGCCTTGTATGGGCACGGGACCCTAGCCCTGTGGGTTCCCGCATGCTTGGTATAGGGTGGATAGAATAAATTGTATTCTATTCAATAGAAATTCAAAGCATACAATAAGATGAGATGAGATACATCTCATATGTACCAGCTAGAACTGGAACCTAGGACCTTCCATTAACTGTTGGAGTGCTCTACCAACTAAGCTACTGGCCCCTTTGTGTCAAGTCCATCGTTGGTCCGAGTGTGGTTTATTTCCAACAATATGGATTAGTTCAACATTCAATTTTGTACATAAAAACATGAATTAAACATTTAATAATTAAATATCATTATAAGAGTTCAACATCTATCCATTAGTTGATGGAAATTTAACATTTGTCATCGACAAACAAAACTATCATCATTCAAGGAAAATAGAAATAAAGTTAGACTAGTATAAATATCTTAAATTCATTTATATAATATTTTAAAAATGCTAGAAGATATTTTATTCACTTAAGAGTCATTTTATTTTATTTAAAAGTTATTTACACTATTTTAATTTACTTTTAATAGTTATTTTTTATTTAGGAGTTATTTTATTTTACTTTAGAAGAATTTAGTTTTATTTTATTTATGTTGTTTATTTAATTTGAAGAGTTATTTTTATTTATTTAAGAGTTATTTTATTTATTGAAGAGATATTTTATTTTATTTACGTAGAGTTATTTTATAGTTTTAGTTCTTTTTTAAATATATAGGAACAATAGAGTCAATGTTGATATCATAGATTTCAGGATTAGTTTTTTAATATTTGCTTTCATTTAATAGATAGAGATGGTGAAAATTTATAATAATTATTTATTTTTTAAAAAGGATAATATGATTTATTTTTTAAATAAATGAATTAAAATTAAATGTAAATAGTTATTGCTTAGGGTTGACCAAACACAAATGTCTTCTATATGTTGCCATGTTTTTGTATTTAAAGGCATTCAATGCATTCATCCTAATCATGCACAATTGGAGAGCTAAATTCAATTATCATTCGCATTTACACGCTCCAATTGGTACACTAAAAGGAATTTATCTTTGTACACTCATTCTATTGGCATTTGCATGATTGGAGATTGTCATATTCAATCATTGTTCAATTTCTAGGTATTAATCTAGGTGAAAGCTCCTTGTGATGCAATGTCAATCCTTTAAGGAATTATAATTATCATTTACAATAACAAGTAATCAATCTACACAAGTGCTCTATTGAGGAATCACTTGGTCATCAATAACTAATTATTCTTATATGCACCACCTAATATAAAAGCGTCTAGATTATCAACATTATTGGTCAAGTATTACTTGAGGTACACTTCAATGATGATTTACTACTTCTTTCTAACTTCAATATCAATGAACGAATACAATGTAAATTCAAATACATTACAAACATTCTTCAACAACAATGATATGGATTTCCTACTCCACAAAACAAACTAAATTCTATTATTACAATATTTCAAAGGTGGATACTTGTTACAATTTCCTATTATTACAATATTACAATATGGCACTTGTTATATTCAAAGTCCTCATAAGCTATGTTTTTAGTCCTTGTTGTGAAGACTTAAGACTTAAAAACCTTATAGGTATATCTATAGTACAATTTTTAAATTATAAAATTTAGGGGGTGATCTCACAATAGTGTGTCCCACTTTTTGGCCAAAGTGGGACATTGAAATCAACATTTTTAACCAAATTTTCACTTTATGTCATCTATAACAACTAAACCATTAAGAATTTGAAGATGATCTAAACTGATGATTTTTGAGAGTTCGTGTGCAGATTCTAAATATATTATTTTTTAAAATTTAGAAAATAATTTGTGATTTTTTACATAACTTTTAATAACTTGTTTTTTATAGTTAACAGTGTTTTTAAAAGTGACGTTTATTCCATATCGCATAACTTTTTTTTACATAAAGGATAAAATTATAAATTTTTAAAAATAGATTTGTAGCACTAATATCTAATGCATAGATATTTTTTTGTAATTTTTGTTGCATAATTTTATTTTTTATTAATTTTTGAAGTGAGATTAATAATAATTTAGACAGGTTTATTCCATATCGCATAACTTTTTTTGTATATATCCAAATTATCTTTTTTTTGTTGAAACAAGGACATCAATAACTAGTGCTTAGATATTGTTTAGAATGTTTTTTTGATTTTACTATTTTTCCACGTGTGTGGAACAAAGACCTTGTTGTTCAGTGAAAAACCTATGTTCACTAGAAAATAGAAAATAAATATAATAACCAAATTAAATATATTTAAAATTATCCTTTTTTCAAAAGCTTACTTACTCTTAGGGCTACAATCCTAAAAATTATACTGTCATGTTGATTCCATTTGCTAGTCCAACCCAAGGTTTGAAATATAAAATTTTGAGGAAAATCTAAGGACTAAGGCACAAAGGTTATTTCTAGAACCTTCATTCAAAAGACCTTCGAATGAAGGTACCTTCGTATCTAAGGACCTTTGTATGAAGGTACGAGAAAAAATATGAAAGGACCTTCGAATGAAGGTACCTTCATATTCAAGGACCTTTGAATGAAGGTACGAGAACAAAGTATGAAAGGACCTTTTTATGGAAATGACCTTCATTCAAAGGTGATTTTTGACTCACCTTTGAATGAAGGCACTTTCATTCGAAGAAATGCCTTCAAACAAAGGTGTTTGGAAATTTTTTATCTCAACCTATGCCAAATTCTAATGTCCCACAAGTGGGACAATCTATTGTGGGTCTACACAGGGTAATTGTGATTTTTTTATTTTTTTAGTAGTAGGTATGAAGATAACATGTGCCTATGGAGGTGTCAGTGTTTAATTTTGATTTTGATAATTGCAAAATATATTGGGTAAGGAATGTTTCCTTCTATGACAAGAGCTCAAGAAACCCTAATGAAACCCTCACTAAGTCCTAATGATTTCACGAGATATTGTGAGTTTGTCTAAATCACATGTAATTTAGTTGTTTTCTCGATGTTTGAAGAAAATAGGAAAATTTCAGCAACCAATAATCATATTATGTATTGTGTAAAATTGCTCTTCTTCTGTCTTTTTAATTTCTTACAATTTCAAGAGTCAACTCAAGATTGCCATATACTAAATTATTGTTTTGTAGGTTTGATTAAATTGTAGCTAGGTAGTCTCATCAATGTCAAAATCCAAGGCAAGCCTATGAGATCAACTACAATTCCATTCCAAATTCTTATAAAGCTTATGCAAAGCACCCATATTTTGTAGGGCTAGGGCTATAAGGCCACAATTAGAGTTGTTTATTTTTTCTTTATTCTTGAGTGAAAACTACAATGGACTTTTGCACCCTTGCAAGAGTGGAATTCTACAAGCTTTTCTTCTTCTTTATTTGAGGATATTGTGCTTTACAAGCCAATCTTTATGTTACCATTGATGTTGATCTATTTTTTGTTTCACTTTTAGCATGAAAATTTTTTTAGATCACAATAATTATTATTTTATTGGAAACTTGTAAATTAACTTTTAAACATGTTATAATAAAAGGAACTAGCTACTACATGACATTGGTTTGACAACAATAGTGTCCATTTGACTTATTTATATTATTAATGCTTATTAAGTGATGTAGTTGGGATATAGGTGAATATGTAATAAGTGATATAGTTGGGATATAGGTGAATATAGTTGTATTGTGTTAATGGTCACCTATAATTTAAGTCTTTATATAATAGATCCCTTGCTTCCTCTTTTATTAAGGCAATTGGATATTTTGCGTATTTCTGTTGTGTATGATCTACAAATCATTACTGTTTTCATTGCTACTCTATTCCTTCATCTAAAATCAAAGCCAATCAAAATGTTGTGTTGAGGAGCTATCTAAAGTTTTGGGTGAGTAGTTGTATGGGCTATGGTCTAACTATGTAGTTAGGTTTTTGTAAGAAGAAATTAGTTGCAATCAAGGGAGTTCCTAGTCAAAACTGTGTGAACGATAGTAGAAGTTAACGAAGTGTGGATGTTCTATGATTTCAAATTTTGGTGCTTGACAATTTTGTGAAGGACACCATTTGTAATCTATGCTTTATTGTGTGTAAGTAGTCTAAGGTGTTTGGAGAGGGTGCCCTAGTGTGTTGGTGTATGCTGAAGTGAAAAATGTGAGAAATTTTTTAGAGGATGCAAACTGATGTGTGTGGCATGTTGTCGTGAAGGAATGCAATAGTTTAAATTTTTTTAATGTGTGGCCTTTATTTTTTGTCCCCGTTGAAAAAGTTTCTTCCTTATATACATTAAAATTTTTTGAAGGTTTCATTCAAATGTTATATGTGGGTGTTGCCACAATAGTGTGTCTCACTTCTAGGACATCTTAATTTTTGTCTGAAATCACATATTTTTTAGAAAAATTAATGATTTAAGCCTTGAGGGGTTCCACCTAAATGGGTTTAATTAAAGGGAGTTAGATTAAACTCCCTTGGAAATAACCCCCCAGTCTTAAATCAAACCCTTGATGGAGTCTCCTCCGTACCTATCAAAATGCTGACAAAAAACCAATTTTACTTCACCTTTTGGGGGATCAAATGAAGTCATTTAGAAATTCTATTTTGTAAGTATGTATCCCTTAGTATAAGCTTTCCAAAAAATATGATATTGAATATATTTCATTTGATTATTATATTTATTTTATACTTTCTAGTGAACATAGGTTTGTCGAACATCAAGGTCTCTATTCCACACACGCGGAAAAATTTAAAAAATTCTAAAAAATATCTACACACTAGGTATTGATGTCCTTGTTTCAACAAAAAAAAAGAAGTTAATTTGAATACATACAATAAAAGTTATGTTGTATGGTATAAACCTATGTCTGAAATATAATTAATCTCACTTCAAAAATTAATTAAAAAAGAATATGCAGCAAAAAATTATGAAAAAATATCTATGCATTAGATATTGGTGTTACAAATCTATGTTTAAGAATTTATAATTTTATCCTTTCAATAAAAAAAAGTTATGTTGTATGGTATAAACATCATTTTTTAAAAATGTTGTTAACTATAAAAAATAAGTTATTAAAAGTAATGTAAAAAATTCACAAATTATTTCTTAATTTTTTTAAAAATACATTTATAATCTACACACAAAATCTCAAAAATCACTAGTTCACACCATCTTCAAATTCTTAATAGATTAGTTGCTATAGGTTTGAGAAAGTGAAAATTTGGTTTAAAATGTTGATTTCAATGTCCCACTTTGGCCAAAAAGTGGGACACATTATTGTGGGTTGACCCATGTTTAAGAAACGTTGAAGTTTAAGCATTTATCTTCCCATGTGGAAGAAGGGCTTTTTTTTTTTAAATCATCTCCCTTTTTGAAGTTAAGCCCCTTGTGTGTGGTTATATGTTGAGTGGGAATTTATGAAAGAAAGAAAAAAAAATTGTGCATAACCCTTAGGTGTATGCGGTGTAGTGAATTTTTTTGCCAATGGATGTGTGGATAGTCTTTATGTGCTTAAATTTGTTTGGTGAATTTTATTTAAGAATATTTTTTAGAGCTTAATCCCATATATGAAAATTGTAAAGCTTTTGAATTGAAGTTGTATGAGAGTTCATAAAGTCCTTGAGTGGGTAGCTCATTAAGAAGGCCACCATCAAGGCAGACTAATATAAATATTTTGTGTGTGTGGGTCCCATTTTTAGTGATAAGGAGAGTGCTTGTTTACAAGGATCTCAAATATGGCAACGTTATTGTGCATATTTGTTGTGATGGAAAATATGGCAAGGAATGTGACATATAGCATATTAATTCTTGTCTTTTAACAGGACAAATTCAACAATTAGTGCACTAGAATACAAATGTTACTAAAATCTAGATATTTGTGGGAGATTGTACAACTTGGGTATATAGAACTAATTTTAGGATTGGGTGTGCTATTCACATTGCAAATCCTAAGGGTCTAGCATAACTTAATTGTTTGTAGATTGTAAATAACTTATGCATCTCCAAATATCATAGAATGGGTAAATTTGGATGTCAGTGTGAAGGAGGGGACATAATTATTTATTTATTTATCCTTCAATAACTTGGAAATATTATTGCAAGTGGGTATTGAATAGGAAGTTACATTGGAAAGATCAAACTTGAGAGATATTGGGGCATCTTCCTTATTTAGTGAGTGAGGTGTAATTAATATTTCATGGGGGAATGCATGGAATTTACTATTGCCCATTATGATCACTTTGGTCAAAGATGCTTGTGTGGGGAGTTAATTTTTTTTATTTTAGAGGCCACTCTCATGTAGTGGGTCATGATTTTTACCATTATGTTTTGGAACAAATTTTTAGCCCATGGTAAATTGTTTTATGGTGGTTTTCTAGGCCTTAAAGTATATATATTGAGGGATTGACATGGAGGTTATATAATGCAGGTTCGAAGTAAAATTATTCTATTAGAATGTTATTGAACTAAAGGGAGAAGTTGATGTGTTGATGTATCATATTCTTTGAGATTAAAACAAACTTGTTCTCTCTTTGGTGGTGGGATTTTTTACCCAATAGGGTTTTCCCACGTATAATGGTGTTCTTGTGCTTTTTAGATTTTATTGTTGCTTTCATTATTTTATTTTATGATTTATCACTATGTTCTTAATTGGATTTGATCACTAAAGAATATTTCTGTTGTGTTGTTTACATAGTTTCTCATTATTTGGTATTAGAGCCTTGCTAGATTGATTAGAGAGAGGGATGTCTTTCTTGGAGTGTTGGTATTTTGTGCTTGTAATGGGAGAATTTGGTGTTTCAATCAAATCTGTGTGGTTGATATCATGGCAAGCATATCTCCTTCAAAGATTAAGAAGTTCAATGGCATTGAACTTTGGAAGCCAAAAATGGGGGATTTATTAGAAGAAAGGGATCAATAGACAATTGTGACGTGGAAGGGAAAGCCTTCTAAAATTTCAAATAAAGACTAAAGAAAGCTTGATAAGAAAGCTTTTGGAACCATTTAGTTATGTCTTTCCAATTCCATTATCTTGAATGTCTCTGAGGAAACTTTGGCATATAATTTTTGGAAGTGAATAGGTGAGATCTACTAAACCAAGAGTCTTGTCAATAACTTGTATGTCAAAAAAGAATTGTATTCATTGAAAATGAAGGATGGAGACTTGATGAGCAGTAGACAAGCATTTAAATACTTCTAATTTATTTTTTGAGTCAAGCTAGGATCTATTGATGTTAATCTTGAAAAAGAGTGGTCAATAGAAATTTTAAATAATTGATGATTCATCTATTGATAAATACTCTAACAATGATGCTAATGATGCATTATTTATTTCTATTAACATGGCTAGTGATGACTCATGAATAATTAATTCAAGTGCTTCATATCATAAGACTCCTCACAAGGAATATTTTTCTTATTATAAAGCATAAAATGGTGGAGAAGTGTTTATTGGCAATAACATTTTACATAGGATCATCAGTCAAGGAAAGATATGTTGGAAGCAAGGCAGATAACTAAGAGGGGGGGTGAATCAGTTATCTCAAAATTTCTTTTTCTTTTTGTTATCTTAATAATCAGAGTTACATCAAAACTTGAAAACATATGTAATCATAAGAACAGAAATAAAATCAACACATATGACACAAGGATTTTTACGTGGAAACCATGTTAAGGGAAAAACCATGGGGTGACTAACCCAAGATTGTATTCTCTATTAAAAGAATAAAGGAGTACATAATGGCACTTGCCAATTAGGGCTCACTACCCAAGCACACTGCTCACAAGAGACACGTTGCCTACAAGAGACTCACTGTCTACAGAACTTATAGAAGGTAATCAGGTGTTTGAACTAATGAGAAGCATCTACAAATGCAAGAGTTCAATTTTGATTAGGCACAATACACTGATTTGATGCACTTCATTCTTCCTCTATTTTAATACTGTTGCTATGTCACATACCGGACTTGATTTGCTGCTTTCACACTTATCCCTGCTTTTCTTCACACTTTATTTCATCACTTGTATATTCCACACCTCTATATACTAGAATCCATTTGGTATAGATATCCGCATCAAGGATTTCATCAACTTTCTAGTCGGTAACAAGAACACTCAAGATATTTGCAAGTTACTGATCTGTCAGCTGAATCCATGCTTGATTTGTGATGCGTATCAAAAGCATAGGCATATAAGTCATTAATCATGTCATCCAACAATGTATAATCCCACATATTGCTTGATCAACACCTTTTACTCATCCGGATCAAAGTTTGCTACTCTGCCGGTCAGTTCTTCCTCTGCTTGCTCTGCCTGACTGGTACCCAACACTCAAATGCTCATATCTTTTTCATGCTTTATCATCGGAGGCTAAATCTCTGGAATACAGTAGTCATGATACCCTTCTTGACTTGTCCAAGTCTGCAACTTGTTGAGTTACACCATCTAAGAGATCCAGACCTGATTGTTGGACCTTGTTACATATTCTATTCTTGTTCGCTAGACCAAAATAATCTTCAAACTAACTTTCGGTATAGACATACTATGTATTGCGAATGTGTGGGATAGATTTTGTTGCCATCAATGACAACACTAATGAAGCCACACAGTGTCTCTTGCCAACAATCTCCCCCTTTGACATTGATGGCAACACTTAGTGAAAAATGGCTAAGTGTCGCAGTAAACTCCCCCTTCGCTGATGCTCTGTCTTTTGTATTATTTTACCAGAGCTCCCCCTTAGCTAGATTCCACATTTTTCACTACTCCTCACTCCCCCTTTGACATCAATGGCAAAGGGCGGAATCCGCATACCAAAATTTTGCAAAAATTAACCTATACATGGCCGCATAAGTATATATATATGTTATACTTACATATACTTAAGTATATCCGCAAAAGTGGCCTTCAACTGGACAAATTCTATGGCCCAGCTCTGCTTCATCCTATCCAAAATGGAGATGTGACCACTCAACAAAAATGCATATGCTTCTACCCTTCTTAAATCTATCGGATCAGTGGTCCAGGCTATGGTCTGAGCATCTGTCAAGGCCTCATGTATTGCCTCTAGCTTAGGGATAATTATCCCTCTGATTTCACTCATTCTGTTTATTATGTTCTTCTTTTCTTTGTCAAGCCTCTTTATTTCATTTATGATGACAATAGCCTGGCATTCTTGATTCATTAAAGAGGTAGTAAGGGGATCAAAATTCTGAGATAAACTTGATAGTTTACCTTCTTGTTCTTTCACCTTCTTTTCAATGTCCTATGTCACTTTGGGCCAAGTTAGACAAAATTTGTATATGTCCCCACCATCTTTAAGAGCATTTTCAAGGCTCTTTATTCCAATGTCTAGGGTCCTCCTATCATTAGCAATGAGTCCCTATACTTTAGTGAATCTTTTTCCCAAAAACTCCTTCCGAACCTTTTCTTATGTTGATTTTTCTAGAGATTCAAAGTGAGTGTTAACAAAATTTACCAAAGATTTCAGGTTGCCGGATGGTGAGGCTGAAGGATCCTTTTGGAATGATGGCATGATCTTCTCCAGCATCTCGGATGTAATCTCCAATAGTTCACAGTCTTCCATGTGAGATTTTAGGAGTTTTTCTTTTGCTTTGGCTTGAGCAAAAGATGCTATTTTCATTGTTTGAACCAAAGAGAGTCAAAATTTAGTGGCCCTTGAAATAGCTCAGGTTCATCTATCTCCATCATTTCTTTGTTTAAGAAGTTCTTCATTGCCTCTGTAGTGTCTCTTGCTAGTGATTGAGTCTTCTTTTCTTTTGGGATATCAAAATAGTCATCATTGATCTTTTTTGCTTGTTCTTCTTTTCCCTTAACCTCTTCTTCTTGAATCACCTTCTCTTCTCCTCTATCTTCTCCTTTAGCTTTAGAGTGTGGAATGTCTGCAGTGGGATCCAGAGGAGAGATGTCATCAGAGTTTGTTTCTTCAAGAACTTCCTCTTCTAGAATAGAGGAATCCAAGTCCTTAGACTTCTCTTTATCTATATCTTTTGATCCTTCTACATCAGAAGATTCTTCATTGGTTACATTTAATCCTTCAACATCCATGGTAGAAGGTTCTTCAACTGATTCCTCTATAATAGGAAGATTGAATCTTTTCAAAGCATTCCAGAGGATATCTTTTGTCTCACTTGCTACTTGGTCAGTTTCTCCAAGCATAAGTTTATTCATTCTTGCCTTACTCTGGAACTCATCCTTACAATCCTTAAAAATCACGTCCATTTGTTTTGGAGTGATAGAAGGATAAAGCTGAATCATTATTTGTTCCTGAATCTCTAGGTCTTTTGCCTTTGCATTCTCTTTTCTCAGTTCAAGTACCTTTTCTAGACTCTTGGGAATTAATGATATAATTTCAATAAAAGCTTTATTGTAAATATTCAGGTACCTGACAGTAGCTTCTTCCAAAATCCTCTTGTCAATATCACTGTATTCATCATAGAACTCTGTTACTGGTTGTAGGTTCCCATCCACAGTAACTGCCTCGATGATGTCATCAATGGAAAGAGTGGGCTTTTCAACAAATTCTTCTGCCTTTTCTTCCTTATTTTTACTAGCAGAGATTTCCTCGGATGTTTTCTTCTTCTTCATTTTCTTGAGTTCCTCATCAGATTATGTTTCTTCATCATCTTTAAGACTTGTGTATGACCTTGTGGCTTTGGTCTTCATCCTCTTTTCTCCTTTTCCAGATGTCTTGACTTCCGGTTTGGTGGCCCTTAAGCTTTTAGGAGTGACAAGTGCAGAGCTCTTGGAAGATCTAGTCCAGGAGGAGGCTTGTACCAGAACATCTCCTTTCTTTGCTTCTTGTTTCTCTTTCTCAGCCTTCTCCATTTTCTCTCTGTTTGCATCTACTGCCTCTTTTGATAGGCCAAATCTTTTGGTAATTTCCTCAACTTCCCTTCTTACTTTCCTTTTTATCTCTGGTTGTCTTAACTCAACATGTATTTTTACACTTAGTTCTTGAAAGGTGCTAAACCTTTCTACCTCAGGGTCCTTAAGCTGGCTCAACAGGTGTTGAATATGTAGCTCTAAGATTTATTCATCGACCTCGTATCCCATAGGCATTATCCACACAGTTTTGGGCTCAACTGCCTCCATTAGGCATTGATCAGTGTCAACCATGAAGCACACTGTGTCCTTGTATTTCTCAACTATGGATTGAGGTATCCTCTCTCTGGCTTGCATCATGCTTTGGAAGTTTTTAAAGTAACCCCAGAGAGCTGTGTTCTAAGCTTTAGCATCACCAAGTCCATACATATAATCTCTAATATGGATTGCAACCAGTTTATCATTTTGCCAAACCCAAGCACTAGATCCAAGAAGCTCATTCATATAGTAGAAGAATAGACATAGTATTAGACAACCATATTTAAAGGAATTCTTCTTATCCTTTTTTATCTTCTATAGGTTTTCTAACAATTGATTTAGGAGAAGTTCACACAGGTCATAATCTGCATCTTCCCTCAACATTTGATATGCTGCATAGATTGTTGTCCCAGACACAGAATTCTCCCTACTAGAATGATAGATCTTGTACCTGATTATCATTGAAGAAAACTTGACATCCGGATATGTGATGTCATCTATGGTCATTGCTCTTTTATGAAATTTAGATCTGGTGGCTTTAGTTACTGTTTGGTTCTTGACAGATTTAAGTGCAGGTAACCCACTGGATGAGTGCAGTCTAATCACTGCCCTGATGGCATCTTTAGTTATTTTGAAGGGCCTCATTAACCACATGAAATTATCATGCATCCTTCTTAGGACATACCGGACCCAATCATCTTCTGCAAAACATGGAAAGTGTATGCAATGTTGGAAGTGTTTATCCCGGAGGGCCTTGAATTTAGGTTTGAGTTTAAAACTCTCATCCATTAGCTATTTGTGATAGATGTCCATCAATTTTGAGTCTCCAAATTCCTCAATGTTGGCATGGATATAGACCCTACCATCTTCTACGTGCAATACCCCATGTGGAATGCTAGAAAATGCGCCTAAAGGATCAACTTCTAGAGATTTATACGGGTGTTTCTTGAATTTAGGACGCGGCCTATCAGTGATCTTGACAACCATTGGAGTAGCCATTTTGTAAGAGATTCAGAGAGAGATTTTTAGAATGGAAGTACCTTTTCACGCTTTAGGGTTTGAAGATAGGAGCTGGAACAAGTCACTGGTTGAATTCGATTTTCTAGTTGATCTTTGAGTGAATTGTAGAAACTTCATTGCAGAGCTCTTCTCTTCTTCTTCGCAAATGCAAGTGTGCAAATGATGAGTGAAAGAACCCTTTTATTCTTGCGCAAACCCTAATTTCCTTTTGTAATAAATGCACAACTTAAGTTATCTAGTTACTTTGTTTTAAGAGAGATCTTCTCGAATCATTGTGTTGAACTTAGATTCATTGTCAGTGAGGATTCACAATGTATCTTCTTTTCTTCAATCATGCCATGGGTCCATAGATCAAAAGTATTTCAATTCTGAATCATACTGGATCTGTCTATGAAAATCCTGCTTTACCAGATAGCTGTCGGAACTGGATTAACTTGAGCAATTATAAGTCTTACAAAACTCCATGAGGATCTTTCACATTTTGACTGAAGATTATTTGAAGGTTTTTTCTGAGAACCTTTTAATCCGCAGCATTTCATGTGCCGAATCTAGGCACTAGTTGACTGGTTGGGGGAATTTGTTTTTCTTTGTGACTCCCCCTGAGCCAGAGCTCACCTGTTTAGTTTCTGGAAGGAATATCAGCACCGGATTCTAGTGTGGATCCATCCCCAATATTTTATGTACTCTTCTTCACCCAAATCTTGCTCATCTCCTTTTAAACTTCATCCGCATTCACTTTACCTTTACCCTTATCTTGTTTTTTATTATGTTGCACCTGACCCTTTTTATCCTAATTTTTACTTCTGCAAAATTTGGCAATATGACCGGATCTATTGTAATTGTAACATACAACATTTCTTTGCTTATTTGATTGATATCCTCTTGATCTGCATTGATTAGCCATATGTCCCATTCTATTGCATGCAAAGCATCTACCATTGAATGAATTATTTATTTGCATATTTCTACATTCATGAGATTTGTGACCATACCTTTCGCAGTTGAAACATTGTCCGGAGAAGGATGGATTAGTTTGATTCATTCTCCTCCTGCACTGAGTTGCTTTATGACTAAAATTATTGCAATTGAAGTAGTATCCATTGAAGGATGGATATCTTTGAGCATTTGGTTGCCTTACCGGAGGTCTTCTAGGCTCGTTTCTTTGATTTCCTGATCCAAAGTTCTTCTGACTGGATCTGGAGCTTTCACCTTTCTCATATCCCAAGCCACGCTTATCATCTACCCTCTCTTAGCTTTCAAGAAGAACTTCAAGTTGAGCTGAGCTTATCTTGAATTTCTCTTTGTATTCATTATTGTTTGAAGATCTTGTTTAAGAGTGTCTATCTGATTCTCAAGTTGTTCTTCATTGTCTCTAGCTTCTTCAAGATCTAATTCAAGATGCCTGATTATTCTGTCCATTTTGTGGAAGTCCTCTATTTTCTCCTTGAGGGATTGTTTTAGATTATCTTCAATTTTCCTTTTTTCTTCAATTTCTTGGGTGAATCTCATAACCCCTGATTCCATTTCATGCCTTACCATAATGACTTCTTTTGACAGCTTCTCACATAGCCTATTTTTCTCATCTAGATCTTTATTAGTATCATTGACTTCACTCTGATTGGGTAATTTTTGAAGTAGTTCCTTTCTTTTTTTTACAGAGATACTCAATTTTTATTTTAGCTCATTTATGAAATCATTAGCTTGTTTGAGTCTTTCTCTCTAGTTATTGACTTCAGAGTGGGATTGTTCAAGATCATCTACGGCAGACTGAAGTTGTTCCTTCATACCATATATATCCATTGAGATTCCTAGATCTTCCTTAAGCTGTTAGGCTTTGTTTAGAGGAACTTAGCTCCGATACCAATTGTTGGAAACAAGGCAGATAACTGAGAGGGGGGGTGAATCAGTTATCTCAAAATTTCTTTTTCTTTTTGTTATCTTAATAATCAGAGTTGCATCAAAACTTGAAAGCATATGTAATCATAAGAACAGAAATAAAATCAACACATATAACACAAGGATTTTTACATGGAAACCCTATTAAGGGAAAAACCACAGGGTGACTAACCCAAGATTGTATTCTCTGTTAAAAGAATAAAGGAGTACAGAATGGCACTTGCCAATTAGGGCTCACTGCCCGAGCACATTGCTCACAAGAGGCACACTACCTACAAGAGACTCACTATCCACAGAACTTACAGAAGGTAATTAGGTGTTTGAACTAATGAGAAGCATCTACAAATGCAAGAGTTCAGTTTTGGTTAGGCACAATAGACTGATTTGATGCACTTCATTCTTCCTTTGTTTTAATACTATTGCTATGTCACATACCAAAATTGATTTGTTGCTTTCACACTTATCCCTGCTTTTCTTCACACTTTATTTCATCACTTGTATATTACACACCTCTACATACTGGAATCCATCTGGTGTATATATCTGCATCAAGGATTTCATCAACTTTCTAGTCGACAACAAGAACACTCAAGATATTTACAAGTTACTGATCTGTCGGTTGAATCCATGCTTGATTTGTGATGCGTATCAAAAGCATAGGCATAGAAGTCATTAATCATGTCGGCCAACAATGTATGATCCCACATATTGCTTGATCAACACCATTTACTCATCCAGATCAAAGTCTGATACTATGTCGGTCAGTTCTTCCTCTATCTGCTCTGCCTGACTAGTACCCAAGACTCAGATGCTCATATCTTTTTCATGCTTTATCATCGGAGGCTAAATCTCTAGAATACAGTAGTCATGATACCCTTCTTGACTTGTCCAAGTCCGCAACTTGCTGAGTTACACCATCTGACAGATCCGGACCTGATTGTTGGACCTTGTTACATATTCTATTCTTGTTCATCGGACCAAAACAATCTTCAAATTGACTTCCGGTATAGACATACTATGTACTGCAGATGTGTGGGATAGACTCTATTGCCATCAATGACAATACTAATGAAGCCACACAATGTCTCTTGGCAACAAGATAAAATTAGTTTTTTAGTGATGCAAGAATGAAAACTCTTACTAATGTATGGCACATTCCAAGGCTTGCAACAAGAAGTTTAATTTATATATGTCTAAAATGAATGATGTTGGTGTGCATGTCACTTTTGACAAGAATGTTTATGGGTCAACTAAAGATGATCGGTGTCAGTTACGGACACTTAGTGTGGAAACTTCTTTAAGTTAGAAGTATCTACATTTTATAACTACTAATGTAACTAGAAATTATGACTCATGTATTTCATGGCATCATAGGTTAGGCCATATTGGTAAAAAGGGTCTTAAGGCTTTAACTAAGAAAGTTTGTGAAGTTATTCTGAAGATTTTAATTTGCATGAGCACTGAGTGTTTGTAAATAGAATAGAGTTAATTTTCTTTCTAGAAGTAATAGAGCTAAGAATATTTTTGAAGTTATTTATAGCGGTGTGCTTGTTAGATTGTGGATGTGTCTTCCAGTGGTAAATCTTGTTATTATGTTTCACTTATTGATAATTTCTCAAGGTTTCCTATATTTATTTTTGAAACATAAATCTAATGTTTCTCTAAGTTCACATATTTTAATCCCTCTTGTTGTAAAACAGTCAATTATGAAGATAAAGGTCTTGAAGTCAAATAGTGGAGGTGAATATTATTGTAGAGAATTTGACAATTTTTCTAGACATGCAAGCATTATGTGACATAAAATTGTTAGGATTAAGGTGTTGTCAACCTTTAAATCCTATGTAATTTAATTATTCTTTATATTATTTGTAAGTGCATTCATAAGGGATGAAGGTTCCATTAACAACAATAAATATTTATTTATGGTGATGGTATAAAGTAAGTTTTATCTTGGGAGTAACTATAGGTGAAAGGTGGGCATCCAAGTTTAATAATGACTTATGACAAATGTAAGAGCATCTTCTATCATTAGTGTCTTACATGCTGTAAGGAATCAACTATTATTGGACCATCTTTGCATATCATCTTATGACAATCTATAAGAAGGTGTAAGAGGCTATTTTTAGCTTGTTGACTTTTCCCAAGGTGGGCATTAGGATTTGCATATCTTGGGTGCCATATGTTTGTAAGAGGATTATGACAAATGTAAGAGGCTAATAATAGCCTATTGACTAGATTCCCAAATATGGATTTGGATTTTCCCATGTTGGGTGCCACATTCTATGTGCTCTTCTGTAGCTTGTATTTTTTATTTAACAAAAGCTTGAGTAGTGTAGAGTATGAGCTGAAAGTTCAAAAGTACACGAGTCCAGTCAGATTGGATGCAAGATTGAAGGAAGTGAATGTATTGTAATATTTCCAAAGTTAATACAACTTGGCCTCTTTTCTATTGCAGTTTTTTACCTGAAAGGGTTTTCTCCATGTAAACACTATGTTGTGAAATTATTATGTGTTTGTTGATTTCTTTGTTGCTGATTTTACATGCTTTAATCTCCATTTGACATTTTATAGATTAAATTTTAGATTTGCAATATAATTTTAGATTTCTATATTGTAGTGGTTTGCCTTCATTTCTAACAAAAACTATTCCATGCATGTGCCACAATAAAATGGAGTAACTGGATGAATAAATAGGACTTTGACAGTCATAGCAAGAAGCATGCTAAGTAGTTGTTAGTTGGATCAATGTTTTTGGTCTAAGGTTTTCAGTACTACTTGTTATTTATTTAATAGATCTTTTTAAGCTCTAACTGATAAAATTCCATATGAAACATGGACATGTAAAAATCCTTATGTTTTGCACATTAAAGCTTTGAGCTATGAGGCTTATTTTCATATGTCTAAAGAAAAATGATCTAGGTTAGATTTTAGGGATGGAAAATGTATTTTCATTGGATATGGTGAGAATGTTAAACATTATAAACTTTAGATCCTCAACTCTAAAAATGGTTTATTTAAGGTTGTAATTTTTTGGGAACTTAGAGTTATTTCTAATCTTGAACAACCAAAGGAAAACTGAAAGAATATAGTGCATTTTGAAACTAAAATTGACAAGCAAGAAGATGCACATGTGGAAGAACAAGTTGGAATTGAGGATGGAGAGGTCAAAGATTATTCGGGTGAAAGTTTAAAGAGGAAGAATAGGTGGAGTCTCTTATTCCACCCTTCAGGAGGTCCATAAAGTAACAAAAATTAGTTGATAGGTATAGCCCTCCAAATTTATGTTGTGTATTTATTTTATCTTGTATTGACAATAAAACCTAGATCTAAAAACGAAGCTCTTTTGTTGAAGGAGTGTGAGTCTTGGAAACAAGCCATGTAGGAGGAGATTATGGCTTTGGAAAAACGTGAGAATTGGGATCTAGTGGATTTGCCTAAGGAAAGCAAGTCCATTAGATGCAAGTGGGTGTTTAAGAAAAATTTCAAAGAATTTACTCAAAAAAGGGTGAGTGTAAGAAGTTGGGTCCACTTTTTGGCCGTCTTTTTCTTGAAAATCAAAGTTTGTCATAGTTGGAGTAAAAATTTGAAGCAGTTACACATAGAATATTAATATGAAGTAAAAAATATGAAATGTAGGATTTTGTTTCTAGTTTTCAAATATGTAATTTATTCTAATACCTAGCTAATAAAATTTGGTTCTGTATAGGATGTATAAAAAATGGCTTTTTTAAAGTCATTTGTTTTGGGCTAAAACATGCACGTGTACGCATAGCATAATTTGACCTAAATGAAAGTAGTTTTTTAATTCCTTTTGTGGAAAGATGAATATAATGCTGAAATTTGGTCAGGATATTTTTTTGTAATTTTTTTATAATTATTTTTTATTAATTTTTTAATGGCCCTAATTTGTATTTTTTAAAACTCATCATGTACGACTAACATTATTTGAGCTAAACTAATCGTAACATAAAGAAAAAAATAATTGTGTAGAGAATGATGTCTAGATTGATTAGATATAATATATTTTTAAAAAAACTTTCAAAATCAAAAGTTATTAAAAAATAGTAATATATGTCATTTCAAATTTATGAGTCCCTTTGTTTAAAAATTAATTAATAAATAGAAAACTATGTCCAACAATTAAAAAAATTACATAATTAAAAACTAGACATTGTCATCAGTAATGGGTTTTAATTTGGTCCAAAAATTTTTAAAAAGAAATCATAAACCATAGTGGTAAAGTCAATTTTTCCTCTTGTTTTTAACATGGCATTGTACTTGTTGGTCCAAGGCTGAGGGTTGGTTTTCCAAGCCTCTTCTGAGCCTAAAACCAAAGCAAAACTATGGGTTTCAAATTTTAAATTTTTTGGAACACGTACCTACTTTGAAATGCATACCCATTCTTAAAAGGAATGGGTACATGGTCGAAATAGGAACGAGTACCTGTTCTAAAACACGTACATATTCTAAAAAATAAATGGGTACCCATTTCTAATATATTTGTTATCGCTCTATTTTTAGTAAAAAGTACGATGATATCATCTTTGCAACTTTTTATTTTATAAGCATGGCCCAACAACGATTATTTCTACAAAAAAATTTATGCAGGTGTCTCTTACAATCTCTTAGCAAGCCATATCATATTCAATTTTTAAAGGGATTCAATCATAAGGATCATTTTCAAATGGAATCAAGTACAAGAATTATTTTTTACAGGAATCAAGAAAAGGATTTATTTTTAGAGAAATCAAGCACATGTTATAAATTGAACAAATGATCTACATCTACTTGTAATTCAAAAAACTTAAGGAGGGAGCCAACTCAAAGTAAATTAAAGGTCATTTGTTAATTTTATCAAGATATTTTGGTAATTATGGGATCAAATAAATATAAAAAAAAGGAATCTCATGACACCTAAAGAAATTGAAGCACATCGAGAGAAAGAGACAAAATGACAAAGAGATAGGAGAGAGGATTCGAGAAATGAAGAATGTTGAAGCATCCAATTCAATGACTATTGAAGAGGAGAACATTGAAGAGACCAACATGGATTAGGTGAATGTATAAATGGTGAATGTGTAAGAGTTCAAGAATATGGAAAAAGTGATTATAAAAATGAATCTAGGTAAGTCTTCAATTACACTCAATGATAATGATATTAGTTGTTTAAAGGAACTTGGATATAGCAATGCTAATATAAATTGTAATGCCCCTCCATTCTCATCTTGGATGTGTAGATGGTCTAGATAAAGAGCATGAAGATGAAGGTAAAATAATAGGAATATTTAGGGTATGTTAGACAGTTGATGTTGTACATTATATGATGTTGGTAGGTGCTACATTCATGTTGATGACATTCCTAATTATGCTCATGTGTGGTTTCATATGACAGTTAGTATATTTTATCGATAATCTTTGTTGCGACACTGATAATTTATATGCTCTGACATTGTTTTACATTCAGGGGATTATGATGATGATCTTACTATGATTGTCATATGTTAGAATTGATTTTTATACGACTGATTATGTATCATAGGATGTTATGTTGTGATGTTTTGTGTGGATTAATCTTATTATGTGTATCATGCGATTATCTGATGATGGTTCTTATTTAGTCGTTCAGTAACTGATTGCTATGTGTGTTGTGATTACGTGTTTGATGTGATGGTGAAAGGGATAGTGTCTCATTACTCATGCGTGAGTACCCTGCTACGTTGTGATTCCCTTTCAAGGTGTATTTGACTATATGATTTTATATATATTTATATATATATATATATATTTATATATATATATATATATATTTATATATATATATATATATTTGTTCGACTGTTTGGTTGTTGTAGGATGCAGGTACCAGGCATCGACTCCACCTGAATTAACAGATCTGAGTGTGCCTTAAACCCAATGGAAACTGTTGAATGGAGATAACATGTGGTCCCCTAGTTAGCCATCATCCTTGAAAATGATGAGTATCTAGTTTTGCACCCAATCAGTGTTGTCTGTATGTGCGTAATGGTTAGTCATTGTCATTGTGGTCATGCTTTCGATCGTGCATTGTGTCAGGTATTGTTTGACATTTGGGTTATTTTGTTTGGAATTGATTGATTAATATTTTGGTTAATTGCTTCATTACAATAAAATTATTAAGTCAAGAGGGCACTTTGATAAATAAATATAGATGCTTTTATGTAAATTATAGTTGTGGGGAAATATGTATTATTATGTCTGAAAAAGATTATCTTTCTTTATTATTATTGCCTTGAGAAATTATTTTCCATTTTGGCCACTTGGAAGAAGTGGCAGTTACGCACCTCAAGAGGGAATCTTAGAAATAATTGTTTCTTTTGTGTAAGAGACTAATTTTAGAAAAGTAGAAAGAAACTATTTTTGTTTGGATGTAAATGAAATAAATAGCAAATTCTAAAATAAATAAAATCAGAGAGAAATTATTGTTTGGTTAAAAATAGAAAATTGTAAGAAAGTAATAAAGGAGAATCTTCTGGAAGAAATTATGGGGGTGGTTATGCATGCTCAACTTTATTTTGAAGTCTCAAGACATAATTTGGGGGGAGCGTGCATTTCAAATAAGGAATATGTTTTATGTTTTGGGGATCTCTCTCTCTCAGGAAGTTTTCATTTTTCTTTTGGCACCATAAACGCTAATTTCTAGAAGAAAAGACTTGGGGGAAAATGGATGCGAGCTAGGAATTTTGTGAAGATGTGACAGAAGTAATATTCCAGGTATGGACTGAGATATGAATCTAATTTATTGTTGCATTAGATTTAGTAAAATATTCTGTGAATTCTCTTCTACATTTTATGAACCCAGTCTATTGAGTTAGCCATAACTTTATTTTTACAAACTGGGTTTCTCTAATGTTTTTATATATGGTGCACGGCCTGGATGTCTAAATCATATCCAAAAATCAACCATACCAAGTTTGTCATTTTTGAGATATGAATATTTAGTGACTGTCTACCTCTCACCCATTTTGTCTCTGTTTTAGCAGTCTGTTGTGTTAGCCATAACTTTATTTTTATGAACTAGGTTTCTCTGAGATTTTTCGACAAATTTATTTTGTGCATATCCTACAATCATTGCTTTCCATTATATGACTCCCTTTGAGGCATTCCACGAATCAGTTTGTGTGTCTTGTCTATGCTTTCACATTTTGCATTGTTGGTAGCTTCTAAAGCCTTCTCAACAAATTCATTTTGTGTTGATCCTATCATATGCATGTGGTTAAAAGTGTGGTAGATTTGATGAAGATGTTAGATCTATGGTAATATTTTGTTGTTTTGTATTTCTTTCCTCTCAAGCTAACCTTAGAATAAGGTTCTTTCATTGTAGCTTCAGGTTTTGGTATCTTGTGATTCTAACTAGTGTAAGATATTTATAGCATTCTAATATTATAGGCTTTTAGCCTTTCTTATACAGTTATATTTAATAGTATTTACAATTGTCTGGATTATTAATGAAATCTACATCAGTGTAAATAGTGTAAATAATTGTTGTGTTTAATTTGTATGCCTTAGAGTTATTTACAGTTTGTTCGCAGTCATTTTAATTAAATGAAATTAACATAAGTCTTGGGAACTATTAGTTAAAATATTGTTACTCGTGGACTCTTATATCTTATGATCCTAAAAGTAACTATTACTAGTGGTTGGAATATGATAGTTTTATATTGTTGAAGAAGATTCACTTTATGATTGTTAGATTATTGATCATGATTCAGTTAATGTTACATTCTTCAAGACCCATAATTAGTGCATTATGTCATATGTCGCAATTGTGGTGTTGTATTTGAATTATTGATGAAGGATCTTAGTTTGGTCTATTAGGTGATGATGTGCATTTGAGAGTGAATGTGATGTGAAACCATAATGTTTAGTGTGTCAAGTGTTTGTGTCATTTGGGAAAGTTGATTCCAGAGGCCAAGAGGGGTAGTCGTGTGTGTGACTCCTGTGATTATGTAATCTTGCTAATGGTTGAATATGTATTGGTTATATGTTGACTCCACATTGTTTATGGATTCATGTGGTTATGATGACTGTGCAAGATGGATAATGCCTTGCTTAGTGTACCTATTCATGTGGTCATGATGACTGTGCAAGATGGATAATGCCTTGTTCAGTGTACTTATTCATGTGGTTATGATAACTATGCAAGATGGGTAATGCCTTGCTCTGTGTAATGTGAAATGATGTATATTTTGTGTTGTAAATGCATCATGATGAGAATGTGATAGTTCATGCTTGGGTTTTGTTTTGGGCTTTGAGAATCTAGATGCAGTGAAGGGGGAGTGGCCTTTAATGTGGGGTCGGCGCCCAAAATGGCTTGTCAGGGTAACCCATTGGAAGTTGTTCCAGTGATAACTTAATAATAAATTTAGAGGGTTGGGTAGTTTTCACACTAATCAAGATAATTGAATGCCTCACTCATGCCTGTAGTGCTCGTTTAGGCTAAGGATGAGATGAGAAGGTCATGGTTGGAAAAATCAACTTCCTTGTCCTCACAAAAGGAATGTTGGTTCCACATGTGTCACACTATGGGGCTGGCGTCTAGTGAGAGACTGTCAGGGTAACCATAGATCGGGGCCGGTGCCTAGCGAGAGACTGTCAGGGTAACCCATGGATGGGGGCTGGCATCTAGCTAGAGACTGTCAGGGTAACGCATGCTAAGACCATGTGATGGCACTCATCCCTATTGCAATCTAGCATTCTCTAGTTGTGTTGAAGTGATGTTTGAGTTGCTTGTGATGTTCATATTGACCAGTGTTGTATTGGAGTCATGTGTAGTCCTTGCCCCTGTTAGCCTATTGTCTTCTTGACTATTTTCTTAGTGGGACCTTATTGTTATCTCCTAGCATGGGGGGTGGACCTTAGGGTTCCACATGGTCAGGTGGTTGTGTTTTATTTCCATTGGTTTTCTTTCTATTGATTGTGAGTGAGAAGGATGTATTACTTGTAGCAAATTTCAGATCTTGATCTAGCTCAAGGAGATGGATATTTATGTTCTTGCCTTGTAGAATCATGTACTATTATTCTTGATGTATGTACTTCAATGTAATCATAAAGGAGATATTGTAACAATGTAAATGTCTACTCTCTCTTGTAAAAAATTTTATTTGTACTTGTAATGTTGTACTCTCTTGTAAAGGAACTTGTTTATGTACTTGTGATCCTATGTGCAGGATCTTGATGTTACTTATCTGATGATATAATATGGAATTGTATGTGTTTATTTATCTGATGCAATTAGACTTAGAATGAACTGTGTTTGTTAGTTAATTCATAATGTTGGTTAGATCTTATTTTAGTTCGTTAGTAATGCAGCCGTGGAACCCTAGAGGATAAAACTTAATTTAAATGTTATAAATAAATATATGATTGTTGTTATTTCTTTCATTTAAAAATATATATATTTGACATTTTTGTAAGCTTAGTTGTGTTATCCTCTGGGTTCCTTGTTGGGGCATTACATAAATTCTTCTATTAGAAACAACACAACAAAAAATGAAAATGAAATCCCTTGTATGAGAGAAAATAAAAATGATATTTTTAATTGAAAGAAATATTCTAGATAATCTTCGTGGTAAGTTATCATGGAGACAAATTCGAACCCATGCAAACAAATTGTATAAACTATTTTTAATAGAAAAATTCTAGGATTTCAATGTCAAATTGTAATGCAATTAATTAGAATGTCAAAAATGTGAAGAGTAATAAAAAATAAGGCATATTTATAAAACCCAAAAAGAAAGATGAATCAATCAAACAAGTTAGATCTAGTGTTGCTAATGATATTGATTATGTTGGAAAAAAGAGTCAATCTAAAGATAGGAATGAAATGAGAGGAATGTTGATGCTATTTTCATTAAACACCTACTAGCTATAGATGTTATCTAGTATGGTAGGCCTCATGATAACTTAACATTATAGGTGAAATGAGAGGAAACCAATCACATGTCAAATTTGTATGCTTCAATAGCCAAAGCATCTATTGTAGTGTTTTCTGCTCTATCTATCCATTTAATTCCAATCACATCAAATAATTAAATGATTTCCCAAACTACATTACGATACATCTTCAACCTTTTATCCTTCATTGCATAGATGCTTCTCACTTGTGAGACAAGCAATTTATAATCTCTATGAATCTTCAAGAATTTGAACTCATGCTTGTGAGCAATATTAAGTCCTAACATGAGGACCTCATACTCCACAAAATTGTTCGTGCATTGGAAAGTCAATTTGAAGGAAAGTTTGAAATGTTCATCACCAAGAGCAACCAAAACAATACTTCCACATGCATCATCTTTGGAGAATGCACCATCAAAGAACATGGTCCAAAAGTCATTCACATCATGAATGGGAGCAAAGAAAGGGGAAAGATCAATAATGTGGTGGTCTTTGTCATCACAATACCCGTTGAAATGGTCTAGATTGGAATCCAAGTAGAGCACTTCATTGGTAGTCTTATAAGGATCTTCAATAGTATGATCATTTTCTTTTCTCTATTCAAATTGATGTCTTCTCCATACAAAGGGATGGTAGCAGAAGACAAATCCATTTGTATGCTATTGACAATGGATCTCATCCACTTTCTAGACAAGAGCATACCCCATTTTATAGGATAATCAACAATGACTATATCCATTAGGAATGACTTCCTTGGGTATGTGGCAAGCTGGACCTCTACATTATTGACAATTCCAATGACATTCACTTCCTTGGAGCCTAAATCAAAGCATTTAACATAAGACTTGGAAACCTATAGACCTGTCTCATTCATAATTTCAAGAGGCATTATGTCACTTGAGGCTCTAGAATCTAACATGTAGTTGTGAACTAGCCATTTGTTTATCAGTAAAGTTGTATAGAAGGACTTTGACATGGATGGGCTCCAAGATACTTTGTTCATGAAGACCTAAACCCATGCATTGATAGTCCATGGTTTGGAGTATGCAATGTGCAATAGGATGTTTTTTATTTAGGACACAAGACGCTAGTCCATTATTATATGGGGAAGGTGGGGTGATGGATAGCATTTGTTCCTCTCCTATCAGAGAACCACCATGAATGAAAGTAGCCAGACCAAGAGGATAGAAAGATGAAGTTGGAATGGGATCAGAAAATGGACGAGTTGGAATGCTTGGATCTTGCTCAACATTATGCTCATTAAGATGTTGATTGTCTATGTTTTCTTGGGGGCCAAGTGTCTCATTATGGAGTGTGGATGTTGTTGTATGATGGATAGGAATAGTGTTGGTGGGATTATGGATAGAAGGAGAAGTTTCTTCGCTTCGAAGAAAGGCCATGAAGCAGGGTGAGTGCTCAAGTTGATCAACAAGACTTTCATGCTCACTCTTATTGCTAGGATAATCATGAGGGGGAGTGGATTGAGTAGTTGGTTCTTGGGTAACTTGGGTAATGTGATCTTGAGGAGTTTGGATAATTTGATCTTGACTTGGTGAGGAAAAAAGTTGATCATGCTTTGGTTTGGACTCTTGACATATAGCTCTTGGGTTTTTTAGATGCACGTGATAGGCTTTGGATCACTAACAATGTGATTGCATGAGCGGTTTTGATTTGCAAATTTATGGTAAGAAGTTTTTGAAGAGGCATGAGAAGCATTAAACTAGGGAATGATAATGGAGGAATAGGCATGATATGTGGAAGCTTTTTGATAGGCACAAGGATAGATATTTGAATACATGATGGTGTTGGAGGAATAGGCATGATGCTTGGAGAGTCTTTGGTGGTCTCAAGGATAGGGATGGGATTATATGATAGGGTTTGATTCCTTGATAATAGCCATTGGATCACATCATTCATAAGTTCATGGGTGGATGGACAATAAGGGTGGATGTTGTAGGACTAGGATTGGGATCGAGTGGATGGATAATAGGAGTGGATGGATTAGGATTGTGATTGTAGGATGGTATTGGTATAGGACTAGGAGGCTCTTGGTTAAGCATTTTATTGGATGACAATGGAGGATACGTATAGGATGTAAAGGTGAGAGTGGTGTTTCCCCTGTCAAAGATAGCATGAGGATGAGGTGGACTTATGGACACTTGTTTTTAGCTCAAGGGATAGCTAGTACTAGAATGTTCTTGTTGTAAAGGAGCTTGATATGGATGTTGAGGAATATTCATGGGATAGATTGATGTAGGATTGGCTCGATATGGAATATATGATAGAGATGTGGTGCATTAAGATAAAGTATATACATAAGGAATGTTTGGAGAAATTTGAGGTATTGATGGATTAGATTGGGATGAAGGTTGGTAAGAGGTTGATGGGGATGTGGGTTGAGTTGGATGTAGGACATTCACATGAGATTGGGTACATTCAAGATAGGCATCATGATCAACAAGGTCCTCTAGTTCAAAATATGTATCATGATCTACAAGGACCTCATAATCATTGGTTCCAAATTTAGTTTACCTCCTATGAGAAGTTTGGGTGTCCTATTAATTATGGGTTTAGTTAGCTTATTTTTTATTATCACAACCATTATGGACAAAGGAATTGGATGAAAGATTTGGATTAAGCTTGAGAATTGGGTTATAATGTGGATTTAAGAATGACAATGGATGAGTCTTAAGAATGGGATTATGATGAATAATTGGATTAGGTGGATAGAAAGGATTAGGACTAGGACATTTATTAGATTAGGCAAATTGATTAGGATTAGGGTCATAAATGATGGCTTGTATTAGATTAAAGATAAATTAGGATGATGTGGATAGGACGATTAGGATGATTGGGGATAATGAGGTGGATAAGAGGGATGATTAGGATAACTTGGGTGGATAATTAGGATGACTACGGATGATAAGAAGGTGATTGGATTGTTTGAAAGCTTGACTTAGGCAAATTGACAAGTAACAATGTTCATACACACATGTATAAGTTTTGAAAAAGATAAGGATTTTTTCAAACACACAAGAAGACACAATGGAAAACTTGACTTCCAAAATTGATTATTGTAATTTATGAAGAAACCCAAGACACATGAAAAAGTCAAATATTAATCAATCGGGTGTGGCCAAGAGGTCTTAAGCTAGGATGCATAAGTCTCTAAGGGAGTCCTCTATATACACAAGTTATGTGAGGCCCAAATCTGTGAAATGAAAGTGAAATAATGCCAAGTAGATGGGAGAAGAGGGTAACCCACCCTTCACCTTCACTTCCCCAAGGTATAAAGTTCTTGGGGGCTTATCTCGAATGACAAAATTTTAACTTCCAAGAGGTGTGTCTTTCGATTCACTCCCCACTCTTTATACTCCATCGAAACACTAGAGTTGAGGTCATCCCCTTGGAGTGGGTGTGTCGCCAAGACAGGCCTCCTAAGAAAGGGTGACAAAAGTGAATCAAATGTTGTTTTTGATCTCCAAGATCACTTTGTGGTGCGAGGAGAGAGCATACACACACACTTGACTCACACAAGCAATATTAATCTACCCTTAGAAATTGAAATGTGATGTGAATATGAAGGTGCTCAAAGGGTGTTCTTGATTCCCAAGGTCATTTTGCAACACGAGGGAAGAACATACACACACCTCTAGCAACAATTAGTCTCAACAAATAAAGCAAACACTATTTCCTTTTATGCCCAAATCCAAATGTGATGTTACAAACAAGTATTTTGCTCAAAATGATAGATGAGATAGTTAATAGTGCACCTAGAAATCCATCTTAGATCTAATGATAAGGTACACTCCTCAAGTCCTAATCAAGTCCACCAAGAAAAAAAAGACAAGATTTTCAAAGATATATCTCTGATAAGCGAAATCCTGCAACAAACTTGTTAGTAATTTGATATATTTGATCTTTGGCAAGTGGTACTACAAAACAAGTATGTTAGATTGAAAAAGATAATACTGGACAAATGATTTTGTTGCAAAGAAATGATAATAAAACCTCTACAAAAATTAGAAAATAGTGTTATAATGCAGCAATAAAAGATATGCTATGATCACAATATTGCAATTTTAGATTTTGTTCTCACATAGTCGACTTAGATCTGATTATTTTGCAATGCTTTTGACTTCAAAAATAAAATTGCAAAGAATAGACCCCTATTAGAATTTCAAGAGCTTTCCAGAAATGTAAAAATTTCTAAAAATTTTGCTAATTTGTGACCTAGAGAGTAGATTTATGAAAAATCCCTAGTCGACTTAGATCTAATTTTTTGCAATGTGTTTGACCTCAAAAATAAAAATACAAAGAATAGACCCCTATTAGAATTTCAAGAGATTTTCATAAATGTAAAATTTTTTGAAAAATTCATTGATTTACACCCAAAAATGTAGATCTATGAAAAATAATAAAATTGTGATAACTCATCCAAAATTGATGATATGGACTTGATTTTTTTGTTGTAGCTTCCTTAGATGATCCAAAAAAAATTAGTTAGATGATTTAAAAGATATGAGGAAATCTTGAAAAACTAAGGTTTTTTTTTAAAAGGCATAAACATGCAATAAAAAGTTAACAAAACCTACAAAAAAGGCAAGTTAGATCAAGGGACACGGGTCCCACCAGGCATGCTAAAATTGTGTATGCAGAAATATAAAATCAACAATAATGGGCAATACATAATGAAAGTACATATTCCATACTTAAACACCACCTCAATGATGATCAAAGGACTAAGAAAGATAATGAAAATGATAAACAATCCTATGATATTTGATAATTATTTTGATATGTTGGTTGCTCAATTCTAGCAGTATAACACTAGATAATGATGATGGATAATGTATGATAAGGAAGGATAAAGATGGTGGATATGATAATGGGATAGCTAGGATGATTTTGGCAGTATGGTGTTGCATGAAGATGTGATGTTCAATGGCTTGGTTGAGGCTTGATTTATAGAGGTTGGATATGATGAATGGAGGGCTAGGATTAAAAGGTTATATCAATGGCTAGAATTGGTTGAGAGTGCATTAGGGAAAGAATAAGGATTTCTAGGGCAACAAAGGAAGCTTCTAGGGCCTATCCTGATGTGAATGGCTAGCATTAAAAGATGTAGTATTGTTGTCCTCAAAATCAGTTGTGCTCATTTTTGTAGACAACCCCTACAAAACTTGTCTGTTTCATAGCCTACACTCTAAGTTTGCAAATCGAGGCAAGTTTTCTTGGCCTCATGCGAAGTCTTTTGACGCCTTGGAACGACTTATGACATTCCTCTTAGTTGGTGTTTCAAAATTCGTGAAATCAATTGAGTCAAAAGCTTGTTAGAATATCAATTCTGACTTGTTTAAGGTGTTAGTTAATTTTTAGGAAACATATGCACTAGCGGCCAAATTCACTGCTCTTGCATGTCTTGTTGTTTTCTATGTGCATAGGCGGCTAAATCCACCACTCGTGTATATGTTGTTAGATTTCAGGCAGACAACTGAGAAGGAGGGGATGAATCAATTACCCAATACTTTCTTCCAATTAAACACTTAGATCCATTTTGTAATTCAGCAGCATAATAATAAATCAATCATGGAAACATAATGCATTAAATCAAGAGTTGAAACACATTAACACACAATACACCAAGATTTTGACGTGAAAAACCCGGTTAAGGGAAAAACCATAGGGTGATTAAACCAAGATTGTATTCTTTGTTAGAAGAATAGAAAGAACAAAATGGCACATGCCAATTAGGGCTCACTACCCGAGCACACTGCTCACAAGAGGCTTACTGCCTACAGGAGACACACTGTCTACAAAATAATAAGTGTCACATACTTGAACTGGAGAATAGCATCTTCACCATACTTGAGTCAATTCCATTTAAGCTCAATACTTCTGCTCTGCTCCTCTCTACAACACACTCATCTCCACAAGACACACTTTGAAATGGCTTTACAACTCCTTATTTATATAAGACATCGACTTTAGGAATTATCATCCAAGTTGGCATACATAACAGAGTAAGTACATAAATACAACATGACTTATTACAAAAAGACTTCACGCAGATCAACACACTGTCGGCTACATAGATCTGAGACTTCAATCTTTCTTTGGGAACACGTCATTCTTCACAGGACACCTTCCAAATCATTCGCAAGATGTGTAACTCATTCGGTCGGCCAGACTTAAGAAGAACATCATCATCCGGAAGTATATCTTTAATTACGAGCTCAATCTTCAATGCGGACCATCAACACGAACTGGACACAATCCAAAGACCTCCACAAGCTTGCCTGAATCACCAAGAACATCCACACTACTACTATCTACTGAAATCATTCTCTCCTTCATCAAGAACCTCAAGAACACACACTGTCATATTGGAATAGATGCTTACGGACCTCCAGATCACAAACCAATTGAGTTGTTACTTCACATGGACTTCCTAAACACTCCACCAAATCCGCAGAAAAAGATATTTCATTTCTGGATCTCACTAGACCTATCTGTATCACTCTGTCACCTCTGAACACCTGCCAGAACTAGTTTTACTTAAGTGGCCATAATTTCTTCAGATCTTCATGTGGACCTCTGAAATCTTTACTGGATCATCTTAGGACACATATCTACAAACCCTTTGAAGCACATCCTCTAATTTTTATCTTAACTGGGATATTTACCTCACTGTCTTCACTGTTCTTCTCTATTCCTAATTAGGACTAATTTTCTCAATATCCTCAACACACAGCTCATCCAATCTTTATCATTAATGCAACAGGGGTATGTTAACATCAATAACAACATCGGTTAGGCCCATACTTGCAACAATCTTCCCCTTTGTCATTGATGGCAACATATGATGTGAAAAACTGTTTTGACCATCAAAACAAGAGCTTCTCCTTACTGTCACAACTCCCCCTATCAGCAACAACCATTCACATGTCTTCTCTTCCTTTCCTACTCCCCTTTTGATCAGCAACTACTTATTTTTCACATGTCTTCTCTCCCCCTTTGACATCAATGGCAAAGGGCACATACCTGCATTACTTTAGAATCATGCCAGCTGCTCCCCCTGAGTAGCAGCTTCCCATCATCAATCCAGACCACAAGATATGACTGTGAGATCCACCGGACTAATGCACATCAGTGCACCTTAATTTAGAACTGGAGGGATAATAACCCCCAACTTCTCCCTGAGATACTCAAAAGAGTCCTTAGGTAGAGGTTTAGTAAAAATATCTACAATCTGATCCTTGGAAGGCACAAACTCCAATCTGACTTCATTCTTGTTCACTTGCTCTCTCAAAAAGTGAAACTTGATGGATATATGTTTAGTCTTTGAATGCAACAACGGATTCTTTGATATGTTTATTGCACTTGAATTATCACAGAAGATTGTGATAGGTTCCTCATACTCCAGCCTAATGTCTCTTAGCATTTGCTTCATCCACAATACTTGAGTGCAACTACTTGTTGCGGCAATATATTCTACTTCTGCAGTGGACAGAGATATTGCCTCTTGTTTCTTGCTTAGCCAAGAAACCAATCTCTTTCCCAAAAAGAATGCTCCACCACTGGTACTCTTCCGGTCATCCACATCTCCTGCCCAATCCGCATCAGTATATGTATGAAGAGAGAAATTATGATCTCTAGGATACCATAACCCATACTCAATTGTCCCTTTCAAATATCTAAAAATTCTTTTGATTGCCATGACATGAGATTCTCTAGGATCAGCTTGGAATCTAGAAACAAGACCAATAGCATTCATAATGTCAGGTCTAGTATGAGTGAGATATAATAATCCTCCAATCATTGACCTGTACCCTTTCTGATCAGCCTTAGGAGAGTCATCATCTTTGCTCAATTTGCATCTGGTTGCCATGGGAGTATTCATTGGTTTTGAGTCTTCCATCCCAAATTTCTTCAACAATTCTTTCACATATTTGGTCTGAGAAATGAAGATTCCTTTCTTTGTTTGAGTGATTTGCAGACCCAAGAAGAAATTAATTTCCCCAAACATGGACATCTCAAATTCACTTTTCATTTGATTTGCAAAGTTTTTGCACATACTATCTCTTCCTTCAAAAATGATATCATCAACAAACACTTCAACAATCAAGATATTTTCATGATCAATTTTGAAATACAAATTACTGTCAGCAGTACCTTTGTTGAAACCAATCTTCAAAAGGTGCTTATCCAATCTCTCATACCAAGCTCTTGGGGCTTGCTTGAGTCCATATAATGCTTTCTTCAATTTGCAGACCATATCACCATGATCAAACAATTGAAATCCATCCGGTTGCTCAATGTGTACTTCTTCTTCCAAGTCACCATTCAGGAGGGCAAATTTGACATCCATCTGATATACTTTGAAATCCTTGAAGGTAGCAAAAGCAAGAAATAATCTAACTACTTCAATTCTTGCCACCGAAGCAAAAGTTTCTTCAAAATCAACTCCTACTTGGGAGTAACCCTTGCAGACCAATCTAGCTTTGTTTCTGACTACTTCACCATCTTCATTCAGTTTGTTTTGGAAGACCCATTTGGTTCCAATCACATTCTTGTTTTTAGGTCTGGGAACAAGATCCCAAGTGGGATTTTTCTTAGTTTGCATCAACTCTTCCTCCATTGCTTTAGTCCAGTTTTCATCATTGCAAGCTTCATTCACTGTCTTAGGTTCAATCTTTGAAATTAGATAATACTCTTCTGAATCTTGAGCAATCCTTCTTCTTGTTTGCACACCTTTGCTTTTATCGCCTATGATCTAATCTTCAGAGTGATTTAGTCTTACATACCTGGGAACTTTGGGAGTTTCTTGCACTTCTGATTCCTGAACAGGTTCATTCAAACTTATCTCTTCTTCCTGATTTACCGGATCAGTCTGAATCTAAATTTTAGAGGGAGCTTGGACTTCTTGAACAAAAACATCATTTTGATCATCTTCATCATATTCATAAAACCTTGAGGGTTTTTCAACACCTTCATCAACCTTCACATTTGTACTTTCAACAATCTTCCTTAATCTTTTGTTATAACACCGGTATGCTTTGCTTTGAGTAGAATAACCCAAGAATATTCCTTCATCACTTCTAGCATCAAATTTTCCTAGATCTTCATCTCTTTTAATGTAACATTTGCTACCAAAGACTCTGAAATACCTCACAGTGGGAGTGATGCCAAACTAAAGTTCATAAGAAGTCTTACTGGTATTGCTTCTGATTTGTACTCGATTGAGAGTAGAGACTGCAGTGCTTACATCTTCTCTCCAATAAATCTAAGGAACATTTGCTTCCATCATCATAGTTCTAGATGCTTCCTGGATGGTCCAGTTCTTTCTCTCCACTACTTCATTCTGCTATGGAGTCCTAGGAGCAGACAACTGTCTTTTTATTCCATGTTTCTCACAGAATTCTATGAACTCACCGGATGTGAATTCTCCACCTCTATCAGAGCTCAGACATTTTAATTTTAATCCGGTTTTGTTTTCTACCATAGCTTTGAATATTTTGAATTTCTCAAGAGCTTCTGATTTCTCTTTCAGAAAAGTCACCCACATCATTCAGGAATGGTCATCAATTAATAACATGAAGTATCTATCACCTTGCACAATCTTGATTCTTGTCAAACCACATAGATCAGTATGAACTAAGTCCAATAATCCGATAGAAGATTGTTCCTTGCTTTTGAATGAGACTCTGCTTTGTTTACCCAACTGACATTCCTTGCACAAACTATTGGTAGGTTTTACCAATCTTGGAAGATCTCTTACAACCTGAGTGTTGCTCATCTTAATGATATTATCAAAATTCACATGACACATTCTCCTATGACACAACCAACTCTGATCAATTTGAACAAATAAGCAACTTTTACCAGTACCAACCAAGTGGAAGATGTTACCTTTAGTTTGAGTACCGGATGCAATCTCTGTTCTGAAACTTTCAAAGATCTTGCATTTTCCATTTTTGAATCAGAGATCATAGCCTTTGTCCACAAATTGTCCAACACTGAGAAGATTGTGCTTTAGGCCTTGAACATACAGTACATCACTAGTTTTGTTCTTTCCATCAAAAGAAATTGTTCCTCTACTCTTGATTCTGCCAGTAGAATTATCACCAAATTTGACCACTCCTCCTTCATACCTTTCCAAATCTATGAATTTATTTTTGTCACCTGTCATATGGTGAGAGCATCCACTGTCAATGACCCAATCATCCTTTTCCTCAACTTGGGCAGCCAGAGCTCTTTCTACAATTTTATGATTGACAGATTCAGAGGGCATTGGATCTTCTTCTTTGATGGCAATAAACACCCAGTCACTTTCGGATTTGTTTCATGTCTCTGATTCATCATCTGTTACTCCTTCATTATCATCATCTTCATGAACATAGTAACAATTCTTCTGGAACCTTAATCTGTTAGGATTTGGCCTTGAAAATATTTTCGGACACCTTGAGGCAAAATGACCAATCTTATTGCAGTTAAAACATTTAAAAGGCAATTTCCCTTCATACTTACCGAATCCTCTTGACAGCCTTTTTGCAATAAGGGCTTCAAGTTGAGCAGCTTCTACTTCATCTTCTTCTAGGTCTTTTCTTGCTTTCTCATACCATGATAGTTTCTTTGAGGAGTTCTCTCCCGAATCAAACTTTTGTTTTCCTTTAACAGAGGCACTAGGTTTGAATGCAGATTCAATCTTGGGGGGGCATCTCCAAACTCAGACAATTCAAATGCAGCCAATTTACCAACCAATTGATCTCTTGTGATACCTGAAATAGATCTGAATTCTTCAATAGCAGCAACCTTGTACTTGTAAGAATTAGGAAGGGATCTGAGAACTTTGCCAACAATCGCATCTTCATCCAAGACTCCACCAGGACATCTAATGCCACAAACAAGCTCATTTACTCTTGGCATAAATGTGGTGATATTTTCATCTTCTCTCATCTTCAGATTTTCAAATTTTCCTTTCAGACTCTGTAGCTTGGCACATTTGACATACTTGTCTCCTTCATGCAGAAGTTCCATTTTTTCCAAAATCTCAAAAGCAGTTTGTAGGTCAACAACATTTGTCAGCTCTGAATCAGACAAGGCACCTAGAAGAGCTTCTTTAGTCTGCAGATTATTTTCAGCATCTGTGATTTCATCTATGGATTTCGGACCATTCTATGGAGGCGTATACTTCTTTGAGTCCATGGTCCAATATTGTATTCCCATACATTGCAAGTGACATTACATGCAACTTTTCCAAAGAGTAAAATTGGTTCCATCAAACTTCGGACTATCCTTCTTGTAGGATGACATCTTGGATTTCCTCAAGCGGTTAAGCTATTTTAGAGGAACTTAGCTCTGATACCAATTGTTAGATTTCGAGAAGACAACTGAGAGGGGGGGTGAATCAGTTGTCCAAAACTTTCTTCTAATTAAACACTTAGATCCACTTTGTAATTCAGTAACATAATAATAAATCAATCATGGAAACATAATGCATTAAATCAAGAGCTGAAACACATTAACACACAATACCCCAAGATTTTGACATGGAAAACCCGGTTAAGGGAAAAACCATAGGGTGATTAACCCAAGATTGTATTCTCTGTTAGAAGAATAGAAAGAACAAAATGGCACATGCCAATTAGGGCTCACTGCCTGAGCACACTGCTCACAAGAGGCTCACTGCCTACAGGAGACACACTGTCTACAAAATAATAAGTGTTACATACTTGAACTGGAGAATAGCATCTTCACCATGCTTGAGTCAGTTCCATTTAAGCTCAATACTTCTGCTCTGCTCCTCTCTACCACACACTCATCTCCACAAGACACACTTTGAAATGACTTTACAACTCCTTATTTATACAAGACATCGACTTTAGGAATTATCATCCAAGTCAACATACATAACAGAGCAAGTACATAAATACAACATGACTTATTACAAAAAGACTTCACGCAGATCAACACACTGTCGAGTACACAGATTTGAGACTTCAATCTTTCTTTGGGAACACGCCATTCTTCACAAGACACCTTCTAGGTCATCCGCAGGATGTGTAACTCATCCAGTCGGCCAAGCTTAAGAAGAACATCATCATCCGAAAGTAAATCTTTAATTACGAGCTCAATCTTCAATGCGGACCATCAACACGAACTGGACACAATCCAAAGACCTCCACAACCTTACATGAATCACCAAGAACATCCACACTACTACTGTCTACTGAAATCATTCTCTCCTTCATCTGAAACCTCAAGAACACAGTCTATCATCACTGCCATATTGGAATAGATGCTTGCGGACCTTCAGATCACAAACCAATTGAGTTGTTACTTCACATGGACTTCCTAAACACTCCACCAAATCCGCAGAAAAAGATATTTCATTTCTGGATCTCACCAGACCTATCTGTATCACTATGTCACCTCTGAACACCTGCCATAACCAGTTTTACTTAAGTGGCCATAATTTCTTCAAATCTTCATGCGGACCTCTAAAATCTTTACTGGATCATCTCAGGACACGTATCTACAAACCCTTTGAAGCCCACCCTCTAATTTTTATCTTAACTGGGATCTTTACCTCACTATCTTCACTGTTCTTCTCTGTTCCTGATTAGGACTAATTTTCTCAATATCCTCAACACACAGCTCATCCAATCCTTATCATTAATGCAACAGGAGTATGTTGACATCAATGACAACACCAGTTAGGCCCATACTTGCAACATATGTTAGTTTATTTTGGTCTAAACATGTTGGAGCGGCATTTTTTGCCGCTTGTGCATGTTTTGAATTGTTGTCCTAAATGCAAGGGCGGCGAAAACTGCCGCCCATGCATGTTGATCACCCAATGCGGAGGTGGTGAAATCCGCCGCTTGTGCAAATCTCAGCATATCAAGTTTACTTCGAGTCGCATTAATGGCACTCGTGCCAAAATTAATGCGACCCCTTATAAACCATTTTAAAAGGCTTTAGTCGTTATTTTTATTTATTTTTAATTTATAATCTATACAGGTAAGCCGCCGAATCCCCTACCAAATCATTCGAACCAAGTGAATTGCGGATCGAGGGAATTCATTTCCGTGATTGCGCCTAGGGTTTTCGTCAACTCCTATAGGTAGATTTTTTGTTTTTTGTTTTGCTTTTATTTTTTCTTTTATCTTCCTAGGGTTTTTTCGATGTGATACCAATGTTTGTATATGTTTCTGTAATTTTTATTGTTTTGTTTAAATTTACAGATGAGTTGTTTTATTGGTGATTTTCGTCAAAGTTCGTAAACCTAGTTTTTCTATGTATGAACGAATTTTAGTGTTCTTTTATAAACTTAGGTTTAAAACTTGTTTTTAACATATGCATCAAAGCCGAAAACCACCATCGATACATATTCTTTGACTTCGACTTTACCCACTTTCATGTAAGGGTGGCGAAAAACACCGCCCCTACATGAAATCCTTATTAATTTTAAACACATTTCAAGTCAACTAAAACCACCACTTTCACATGTGTTGATGAAATTTCACAATTAGATGCTAGAGCGGTCATTTCGACCGACTTAACCTCAAATGTTCATTCTTCCAATATGCATTGGCGGGCTTTTCCACCACTTATACATGCATACACAAACTTGCATCCTTCCCTCATGTAAGGGCGGTCAATTTGATCGCCCCTGCACCAAATTGTGATTTTCTCCTCCACATGCAATGGCAGTCATCCTGATTGACCAAGCATGATAAACAATTTACCCCACATGTAGGAGCAGCCAAAATTGCTGCCCATGCATGTCACCCTGCAAATTTTCCTAACACTAGGAAATTTTTCCTTTCAATACCTATTGGCCCACTTTCTCTTGGTTCCTCAATTTACACGCTTTTAAGCCCTTCAATGCATGTTCTCGTGTCCATGATCATCAATTCGCAGTAACCCCAATTTGCCCATTTTTCCCCTAACTGCGAGGTCATGGCTTTTTTGCAGTTTCATCAAGCATCTGCAGTAGACGTCATTTCCAGTTTTCTTCACAAAGTTGATGTCAGAGCCTTCTCCCTCAAAGGCTAAAATCATGAAGTACAAGTACCAAAGGGTTTTCCTCGTGACTTCATTGCAATCCAATGTGGACGAGATAAGAGACACAGAGATTGGTCATGTGGACATGGCTGCGTTCATGGATAGAACAAAGCAGCCCAATCCTCCTTGGTATATGCAGAAGATTATCGACAGTAACATTCACTTGGTTGCTTCTTTTCTTGTCGCTGCCCACAATCCTGAATTTGTTCTTCAAGTGGCTAGTCATTATAATAGAAATACTAGGACTATGTCTGATTCTCAAGGAAATGTGATCATGAGACTAGATGCAGAGTTTCTTGACAAAATCTTTATGTGTCCTCCTATTGAGAATGTTGGTGAAATAGATTTTGCTAAGGAGCAAAAAGAGTTTGATAAAGATGTGGAAGCTACAAAGAAACATATTAATGGTAAATGGCTGAAGACTCCTAGGACTAACTTGTCTAGGTGGCCTAAAGACCTCCCAAGAAGTGACTTTGTCAAGGAGGGAAGTGATTTGATTACACTGCTGAGTCAAATCAGAGGTCTCCCTTCTTCATCTAAGTTTCATGAATAGATGTAAACATACATTAAGGTGATTCTCAAGGGCCAACAAAAGATCTTTTGGGGAGAACAGATCAGCAATGCTCTACACGATCAACTGGTGAAAGTAAATACATCTTTCAAGTTTTATATGACTTCATATCTAGTGTATGCTGCTGCAAGTATGAGGAGTTTTCCTGGTTTAACTCAAGTTGGTGATCAGAGATTGGTTCTAGTCTATGAGTATTATCCACAGATTACTCTAAAGGGATCAATCCATCATTTCCGCAGAGTTAATGATGCCTTCTTTTCAGTATTCATGTGTTTATGGAATAATTAACTTGAACATAAAAGAGTATCAGATGAGGCCTGGGAAGTGGTCAACTCTTTTGGCTGTTTGTTTTTATAGTTTCCAACTTTCACTTACCTTGGAGTAGGATACTATCCTGGCTATCCATATATGCTTCCACGGTATCCCAATGATAGAATTATTCTGATGGAACTATGTAGGCAATTGATTGTTGTACACAATAAGCAGATGGAGATAAAAAATTTAGGAATTAACTTTCCTGTAGAAATTGGGAGGTACTCTGTTCAATCAGCTACCAAGGCCAAAGCAGTTGAATCATAAATGCAATTGGTTACTATGAAGACTTTCAAGAAAAGAGATCATTTTGATTACAAAAGAGTGCAGGACAAGATCAAGAGAAGGTCAGTTTTTCATATGTCAATTGTAGAGGATGTTTAGGCCGATCTCATAACACAGAATGAGATCAGGAAGCTAGATTATTGCAGACTTCACCTAAGTCAGATTGAAGAATTAGGCCTTGCAAATATTCCGAAGGGAATGGAAGATGAAGAGGATGTTTTGGATCCCAAATACAATGTTGAGAATATCAAAACCTCACCTCTACCAGAGGTCAAATGATCTGTCAAAGAGGAAACTCAATCAAGAAAAGATTTCAGCTAATTCTAGCAAATACAAATGTGTGGTTAGGAAGCAAAGGTATTAGTCTAAAAGAATTTCTTACTGGATCAGAAACTGAGATTCAGGAGCAAACAGGAAAAAAGGTAGAAAATCAAACAAAGAACAAAAGTGACACTCCTTCTAAAGTGCATAAACCAAAAATCAAGTTTGTATCTAAAGGAGGTACGAAGAAGGAGGTTGCAGGAACTTCTACTACCACAAAACCAAGTGCCGAGGATACAAATGTTGATAAAATGGAGATTGAAAATATTGAGATTGAACAACAAGATGTTGAAGAATCTGATGATGCTGAGCAAGCAGAAATGATTGAAAAACCTCATGAGGAAAGTAACAGAGAATAAGACAAAGAAGAGAATGTTGAACAGGAACAACTTGGTAATTCACAGCAGTCTCCTCAGAAGGATCTTCCATTGAAATCACAAGTTTCTACACCCTTACCTCATGTCTTTGTTTCTGATAGTTTTGCAGTAGTTTCAAATGTTCCTATTTCACCTATTTTTGTTGTGTCTTCTGATAATACCCCTCCCTCTGTAAGAACAAGTTTTGGACCGTGTTTGATTCTTCTGGTTCTATTCCAAGTTTATCTTCCCCATCATTTGATATTGGTGAACAAACTATTATGGAGCATCTTCTAGATGGTTCAGAGAAAGTTGTTGACACAAGTGCAATTTTTACCAACACAAGTCCTATTGTTACTATAACAGGTGTGAGCATGGATCCAGTAAAACAAGTAATTGACTCTTCTCTGAATGTTGGTGCCTCGACTCTACCTCCATGGTTGTTTGCCTAGACTCCCAAGAGAAAGAAGCAAGCAATTTCACCTGATGATATTGATATTGAGAAATTACTGCCTGTCAAAGACTTAGAAGAAGAAGCCTAAAATTATTTCTAGGCTTATTGATGAAAAAGGAGTCAAGTATGTAGAAATTGCTAAGCCACTAGATGATGCTACTATAGATACCTTTGATATGAATGATTATATTGTCTCCAGAGTTGAGTTAGGTAAGTTGACTCATGAAGGTATCAAGGTAGATTGTCAAGCTACAGCAAGCTCATTGCTTGTGAAATATGATGAGGTAAAGAAGGAAAAAGAGCAATACAAAGCAAAGGCAGAACAACTTGCTGCTATCCTTCAGAAAATAGTGAAATCATCTGAGATTGTGGAACCTATGGCAGTGACTGTAGAAGTTTCTTTGATTCAAAAGGTTGAGAAAGTTTAGGCCAGAGGAAGAGTGGTTGGTGATATTGTGGAATGGTTGTTGGCACAAGGAAGAGATATATTGAAGACCACAATGGAAAGAAAAGAAAAAATGGCAAGGGCAAAAGTTGAGTTAGATGATATTGTTGATTTACTTTCCCAAGAACTTCAAGACCAAGAGAAGAGTTTAGAGGAATGGATTGAGCTAAAGAAGATCAATATAAAGAATCTGATTGCCATTGGTGTCATTTCAAACTAAGAGTCTTATCTTAAGACCAAAGAATCCATTACCCATTGCATCAAGGTGATAAAAGGTTTACTTGATGACTTGTGCCAAGTACATGAAAATAGCGAAGACAGTGATGTCTTACTTCTACACAAGTTAGAGGAACTACCATGCACTTTAACAGGTGAAGGTCATAAGTTTCTCTCAGCAGAGGAGATGATAGATGCTTTCGAGAAGATGGTTCAGCAAAAGTTTGAAGATGAAGCACCTACAGTGGTTTCAATGGATAGCCTTTATGATCATCACTTAACCTTTGAAAATCTAAAGGATAATCTTGAAAAACATGAGAAAGTGATAAAGGTAGTCAGGGATGCAGTTCTCAAGGCTCGTACCATTTTAGATAATACAGCTAAGCCCGATGTATGTGAAATGGCAGCAGTACAAACTATGTATAATTTTTTTTTGAAGAAGAACGATGGTGGCAGTTGAAGTTCCTTTTCAATGCCTTAGTTTATTTTCAGTCTTGTAGATGTAATTTGAATTTTGTTGTGGACATATCCACGTGTATTTTTCTCAAATGTAATTACATGTGAGACAAAAGAAGTCACAAGTCAAATAGGACTCTTTTGTTTGAATAAGTCAAAGTAGTTGTAGATTTCCTATTTTTGCTCTAGGCTCCTCCCTATAAATAAAGAGGGCCTCTATTGTAATTTTTATCTTTTATTTATTGCAAAGAAAATCTACTGAATTGGAAAACATATCAAGACTTTGAGCTTTTCATGTTTATCAAATTTTCAAGTGAATATTAATATAAGCAAGCAGTTTGAGTATCAAACTTTGAGTTGGATCATATTGCTTTATGATATTAGTGTTCTTATGTCATTGGTGTTATATTATATTGAATCATTGCTAGAATTGTGGAGTTTTATTGAAAATTGAGAGAAGTGTTCTTGTTCTGGTTAAATAGACTTTGTGCTATTTTCTCATTGCGGGAGTTTGTGTTTACATTTGTGAGAATAGAATTGTTTAAAGACTTTGTGTTGTAAACTGTTGTGTTCAATTTAGTTATATCATATTGGGTGAGAGTGGAGACTTTGAGCTACGTTTGAATTCAATCAAGTTTATTTGTGGGAAATAAGTCAAGCAATAGAAGACTTTGTGTTTCTATGGTTTGTCTCAGTTCATAAGTTATTAAATATCATTTCTGTTGAAGTTATCATTTTGGAGAGAAGAACATCTATTCTGAAAAAATAGAATAGGATGCAATGAAAACACCCCAAGCATAGTTTTAGTTTATATAAGTATTAAAAGTTGTTGATTAGAAATAATCCATTATCTAGAGGGAACCTCCCCTTGCTGAGAGGAGAGACTTTGTCTCATCATAGCTGTGGCGATATAACCATTTTGTCGTTAGTTAGCTAAACGACAAAATATTCACCCAACAAGTATGAAATGGATGGTTGAGATGAAAAGACCATTTATTGATTGTGGACACTCATTTAATGATTGTGGAAAGTGGTTGAGGATAAGGACAAGGTAGTCATGTGACTCTCAACAATTAAATTAAATAATAAAATTATTTAATTTATTATTGGAGAGGGGATGATAGGAGGATAAATTAGTCAAATAAATAAGATTTATTCAATTAATTTTGGCTAAAAGAGATAAATGGATTAAATAAATAAATATTATTTATTTATTTAATTTAGGTGATGGAGGGAATGGATTAATCAAATAAATATAATTTTTTAATTAATTTGGGAAAGGGATATGGTAAAGGGAACACGTAGGACAAAAGTGTCGCAAAGTGGTTGCAAGATGGTGTCAACAAGGTGATGAAAGTGACATGGTCAATTTTAGGTGTCTACAGGGCCATATTTAAATGCATCAAACCAATCAATATCATTATCTTCATAATACTCAGAGCTACCATCCTCATTAGGTAATTCTTTCTCTCTTACCACCATAAGTGCAATAGCACATTTCATTGGATCATGCAAGAGATAACATGTCCCACACCAAAATGAATCTTCTTAAAGATGCACATGGTCTCTTTATAAGGGGTTTGGAGTTTCTTTGTATTACTATTGAAGCTTCCCTACTTTGTAACCACTTGTATAACATTTTTTGTGGTGTCTTTAACCAATCAGTATTAAATGATATGTTGTGTAAGCATTCTTCATTAAAATGAGTAGTAGCATTATTAGAAGGTAGAACCTTCTAATTCCTCGCTACTCTACATGACAGATCCTTCATTTCTCCCATTAGCTTGTCAATTTTTTCATCAATGGTTTTGGGTTTATTTGTAGCAATCTTGTCTATCTATGAAATCTTCATATCAACCCTCTTAATATGCTTACCTAATGTCCTCATATTGCACTTAATATTAAGTGCAGTGGTATAGGGCTCTCTCAACTTTTGTGGCATCTTGTCCCAAAGATAGTATCCTATCTTGGCATCAAATGCACCACAATACAAAACCAAACACATATATTCATTAGGTCTTAAATTAGGTAGCACCTTCCTTATTGTCATGATAAATCTACTATTAAAATCTACCACCGACTCATTTAATCCTTTCTTGATGGAAATTAATTCATGTACAATTACAAATTTGGGATCAATATTATTCTCATATTGTAATCTATAAACTCTCATGAACTCTTCCCAAGAATCAATGTTACTATCTATATGGCCTTTATACTGGTTCTTTTGCACTCTCCTCTAAACATTATACAAACAAATTCATCACTACATCTTTGTGATCAATTTCATACTCATTAGTGATGTTGATAAAATGTCTTAGGTGATCCTCTCCCATGATTACATTGTTTTTGATAAAGTTGGCCAGAAAAAAGGGTCCAAAACCTTGGGCAAAATGGCCTAGAGGGCAAAGCAAAAGCCTTAGATAGACAAGATACAATGCATTAATAGCAGACTAACAGTAAAACCCAGAGCACCCAAAAAACCCAACCAAATTGACCTTAAGCAAAAACCAACACCCGAGAACAAAGAAAAAACAACTAAGGGTTGCCACCAACCCCATGCTTGGTAAGGAAATTGAACATCTTCTCATAGTCTCTCAGACTATCAACACCAATGCCTTGGATCTTATTGTCAAACTCCTTCAGCACAGAGAAAATTGTAGCAACACAATGAAGAACTTTAGCAGCAAAACCAACCAACACTCTCCAATTCTTCTATAGCTCCCTCACCTTAGAATTGAGATCATAAACCTCCTCCAGAGTCTTCTCACACAAAGCACATTTACTATTGTCCTCCTCCTGAACACAGGTGTCCTCATCCTTCAAGTAGGGAGTATTCATTTTTGAGAAGTGACCAGTGCCTTCTTCTTCCTACCCTCAGGGTACCCGCATCATCATCTCCCAGGGTCTCTTCTTCAAATTCAAACTCCCTCAAAAGATCAATCCCTTGAGGATTTGCAGAAGGGATACCCACAATGTGGCTAGACCTTCTAACCCACTAGGTTGTTACTAGTGATTCCCGTCAAGTCACCACCTCCACCTTGCTTAGCAACCACATCCAAGTCCATAAATTTAGATGCAACCATCGCATACTGAACAACCTCCTTCTCCTCCTTCATTTTTTTGTGGGTGTGAGACCTTCCCTCTTCCAGTTCAATCATTCTCTTAGCTGAGGAAGCCTCCCCCTTCTTAACAGTGGAAGCTTGAGTTTTGGGGCTCTTGCTTTGCTTTTTCGGGGTGGTTTTACTTTTAGGGGTTTTACAAGTAGGTTTGGGATTGGGAGTTTTAGCTAATGGGGAATCCTAGATCTTCTCAATTATAGGCCAATCCCCAAGGACATTGATCATACTAGAGGAAGTAACCACCTCTTTTTGAAACACCACAGACTTCTTCCCCTTGCCCTTAGCAATGGGGCTAACAGCAGCAGGATTCGAAGGGGAATCATTGAGGACACTGACCTTAATGGGCTTAGGAGGACACAAAGCCAGATGAAAATGGTAAAGGCAAAAGATAAGGCCCTAATGGAGGGGGATGACCAGGGTATTGGGATTCTAAGCATGAGCTTCCCTCACCACCCTTATGGAATTATCTAAGGAACATAGGAGAAAAAAGGAAAACTAATCTCAAAATTGTGACGGAAGTGATTAAGTAAGGTGAAATGATAGCGAAAGTAGACTTTATATTACCCTTCAAGGGTAAAATATTTCATTAACATCAAACACACCTGGTCCCATGGAATTGGAAGGTTCTCCCGCTCAAACCCCCTGCATTTTGGTCACAGATTCCCCCTCCCTAAAGAATACCTCCATACCTTCTGGGTTCGGGACCCTGGTCCTATGGAACTGCTTCCTCCCTTTGGTGGACATCCCCATCGCATGACCGATGACCTTCCTCCCATGATTGCATTGTTACTTAGAAACTTAGGTATCTTTCCTCTGATCTCATTTAGAATAGCATTTAGATAATCAGGGATGCCAAAGAAATCTAACTGTCTATATCTCTCTAATCTCAAAGGCTGCCTTATTTTTGGAAACCTTTGAGCCTTCCTCCTAAAAGGAGCTCTTACATTAGGAATGTTAGAAAATTACTGGTAATGTTTTTTATTTGGTGTATGTTGATGTAAGACATAATGGTTATACTTTTGATTTTGTTGAATGGAAATCTAGGCATGCAATTGGGCTTGTTGGGCTGATTGAGCTTGATGATGCTCTATCTTCTTGAAGTTCATGTTGCCTCTATATAAGGTGATCAAGTAGATCTAACTCGTAATTACTGATCTCTCTATGATCACTCTCTAAATGTGTAGGTTCATTAGCATCATGAAATGTGGTATCATGCTCAAATTCATTTCTATGCAAAAGGGTAGGGGATATATGATGTCAGCTAACTTGTTTGGGTATCTGATTAGGATTAGCTATACCCAAATTTGAGCATGTGCATCATGAGATCTATCTCTATTTCTTTAACCAATAGGCATATTATTTCTCTAAACATCATAGTTATGCCTATGAGTTCTCCTATGAGTTCTAATTATGTTATCAATTGAATCATCTAATGTATATAGATATTGATCTCTCAAATTAGCAAATGTATTATTTATATTAGATATACCTACTTCTTATTCTTGAGAAGAAAGTTTAATAGACTTACTAGTATTCTTAGCTTTTCATGTGACCTATTACTTCCTTGTATGAGTAGATGTATCTTCTTGCTCATTAGGAATTCTTGACTATCTACTTTTTTTCATCTTCAACTCTTTTCTTTTGATTTTGGTTGGGTTTGATTCAACAAAGTCATCACTTTTCACTTGGAAGAGAAAATTTTTCTTTCACCAACTTGCGATGATATATTTCCTAAAGATCTGGATCAATTCGTCCCTGGAAACAGTGCCATTCTATTAACATAAGTTGATGGCCTACCAACTACACACAAACAAAATGACATAGTTGCATATAACCATCTCAATGACTAAGTGACAAGTAGTTTCAAAATATGAACCAAGATATCATCTCCCCAACAACTCCATTTTGTTGGTGTAAGTTGATAGGCTACCAAATACACACAAGCAAAATGACATAAATTCATACAACTATCTCAATGACTAAGTTATAGATGTCTCCAAAATATGAACTGAGATAACATGTCCTAGGAAACGGTGACATACTATTAGGTCCAAAGTTGCAGTTCCACAATCCTAGAGGATTAATCTATCTTAAAAGCTAGGGATTTATCTTCGATAGGATAGGAAAGGGGCTCATCAATAGAATATGGAAGACTAAAGATTAATTTTTGAGAGTGGATATTCTCTTCTTTACTTTAGGCTCAACTAAACCCAAGAGGATGCTCCTAGAGGTATCCTTAACTAGATGTTTGAAAGGAATGATATAACATAATACAACAATCCATATCTATACCCAATGTATGATAGACCCCGAGGTTTGTCACTAAGTCTGTGACCCACTAGCTACTTTTAAAACCTCTCCCTTAGTTGATAACAACATTACTTCACATGTATCTAAAGACAACAATAATATAATATCTCCAAAAATGAATCCACTTAGTTCATCACTCACATGTGTAAGATGTGTTTGTACATGACGTGATTCTTTGAAATAATGGCTAGTAGATTTCACTAAGAATATTCGTTAGGTTATATCATTGAATCATGAAAGTATATAAAACTTTAACCTACTTAACTATTGAGGATGATATGTTTTCTAATTAGAAGTGTATTTGATCATTGACCTCCAAGACCAATGCCTACTCTAATGGGTAGCAGAGTCCCAACTTGCACGAAAGGAGAGGGCACACCTAAAAATCACAACTAAAACTAGAGTTATATACATACACAAATCAAAGATGTCATTTTACATAACTAAACATGCTTAATGATCCATATCAATGCTTCAAAGATCCACATGAGACAAAGGAATGACCACTACAAAATATTTGCAATGTTTTTTAAAAAAATCACACATTTATTAAACCTATGTTGCATTCATGCTAACAAATGTGGCAAGAGAAAACCCACAACTAGGTTCAAAGATTCCCCTTAAGAATTATAGACTGCCATGGAGACATTCAGTTACAAACTTGTTTACTATTTGAAACTCTGTGTGATTCACAAAATGTGCTTTCTAACTTAGAAATTGGACTTGCAAAAGTTGAAAGGCTAGATTAATCTTAGACACTTACAATCACAGAAGCAACAAAATGGTCAACCTATGCTATTAATGACATCCCTATATACATAACATTCAAATCACAATGCATGTGGTTGCCTAGGTGGGGTTTTAGAGGTCACATGCTAGTCAATGTATGACACATGTGAATACAATAATCTACATCTCAATCTTCCTTGGATCTGGTGTTAGATGGAATGGAGCATAAAAACATTCTTTCCCCCACTTAGAAGAGTAGCCTTGTATCTACTTGAAGACCTATGAATGCTAGGAATTCATTTATGGCATTCAATTCATGAATCCCTATTTACATCAGCACATGACTTTCCATTTAGATCTGCATTTCAAGGGAAAATAAAAACATTATGAAAGGATTAGGGCAATTGTACAAATCCATCATATTTAAATCCAACCATTAATAACATCCAAGATAGTGCAGGGAGGTAGGTGGAATAGACTAGTAGAGTTGTGGAACTCTGAGGTGGAAGTGAAAATGAGGCTTTGACATGTTTGTAGGAGGTCACAAAGTCTACAAGAAGTATGTGGTGGGTGCATGCTACTTTTATCCCAAATTTATTTAATTATTTGTAGTGGATTTAATATAATTTATTACTAGAGTTAAAAAAATTAGAATATGCAATGATATCAAATAGGTGTAAATAACCAGTATAAATTACATGTGATAATTTAGTGAGTAATCTAAAGTAAATAATTAACATAATAAATTGGGTAATACAATCACATAATTAAATTAGTTTGACATTAACATAATATATAATTATTAATCCAAATATCCCTTAACATCTATAGGTTCAATACTTATTTGACTCAAATCTCTTGGAAATGCCACTCTCACCCTAGGAGGATTTTAGTGATCTTCGCCCTCATAGCTATGGCACACTCTAAAGAACCTGTGCAAAAACATATGTGCCTATGCACTCTACTTACACACCACAAGCCCTAGCTAAGAAAATCTTGAGTGTACTTTATACCCTAAGTTGGACATAATCTTTGTGCTCCCTTCTTTAATGCCCATAGCCCACAAAACTACCTTCTTCCTTAAGTGATTTTGAAATAGGTTTTTAGGAGTGGAAATCTAAACTAACATCCAGTTTGTAGAGTCAGCTATAAAATCAAAAGATACTTTTCTCTTGTCCCAAAGGATGGCTAGGCCACCTGAAGCTCCCATTGTTTTTAGAATGAAGAAAAAATCGTTTACTCCGGCTTCAAAAAATGCTATCAATCTGTTGTTCTGATAATTTAGTTTCTTGCAACAAGATAATTTACATCCTGGAAGTGTCTATCTGACACTTAATCAAGCATCTCTTGTTAGGGGCATTAATGCCCCTAACATTCCATGATAAGATCCTCATTAACCTTGAGGAGAGCAGCATACGCTCCTCATTATTAAGCACCTATCAAGGGTTGTCTAGATACCAACTTGAATTTCTTCCTGTGTCTTCTTGTATTTGTATTTTCTAGTTTTTTAAGGGATATGAGACACATCATCAATGTCTCCATTTATAGGTGTCTATGAAATAGATAGAGTTTGAGTAAAATCATAACCCTTGTTTTCATTTAAAACTTCATCCGCTATTTCCTCAATCAGATTTGTACCAACCTTGATCATTATATCATTCACCATTTCCTTTAGTTTTTCAATTGGTAACACATAGTTATTTTCACAAAGAATAACCTTATTATCCACCAAATTAGCAGGGATTTCTAGAAAGAGAGCTCGAGCAACATCTTGAGAAGTTGTATTCACATTTTTCTCTAGTTGTAGTATTCATTTGGGTGATGACCAAAACTATGGCACAAAGAGAAAAAGGGATCCGGTTCTTCAAATATAATTTTCTGATGCCAAAGGCCTTTAGAAGTCTTAAGAACAATCAAATTAGGAAAATGCAGAGATGTGTTCATTAGAATGCAGACTCGGATTGGTTGCTCAGCATCACGAAAATTGGACATATCATACTTTTGAAAAATACCCAACTTATCAGCCATGATCTATATTATCTTTGTGTCTCTGTCTACCAAGGGAAGACAATGCAGTTAGACCCAGAAAGGGATGAAAGTGATCTGAGTTACATTCATATCAAAGTTGGGTTCATAGGGTTGTAAGTACAAACCTGACCCATAAAAACCAAGATTTATTTTCTAAAACACTATCCTTGATCTTTTTGTTGGGAAAAATGGCAACGAAGACTCCTTTAGATGTTTCTAACAAAAATAGGTCTTCAACATTTTCCCAATTATCATGCACGGTCCAAGAAATCAAATCCTCTTTAACAGGAGAGAGGTTCTAGATCTTACCAATTAAAGCTTTATGTTGCAAGTCAGCCACATGAGGAGAAATAATATCATCCAAAATAATAACTTCTACTGAGGATTGAGATTTTAGAAAATCTGAAAGAGGTTGGATAACCAAAATGTCTTGCTGGCACCTCCAGATCTAGTTTTTGAAAAAAAACCCTAGAAGTTGGATCCCCATTTCGTAAACGTGGTTTAGGTTATTTATATCTATGTTGCATGCGCTTAGGTTTTCCTTGAGGACCTCTTCAAAAGTGGCACCTTCTATTGTGTTGACTTGGTTCATCTGGGCTCTGAGGTCTCGAATATGGCATGTCCTCAGCATTATTCCTATGAGCAGCATCTCGTTGTTGTGGATTAAAAAAATATTTTTTTTGAAAAGTGAAAAGCCTGCCATCTGCCAAATGTCTTCTCACTTTTTGAGCATCTCCTTTTCCTCTAACAAGTCCCTCAAACAAACTTTCTTCTAGACATAAAGGTTTACTAACTGTCTCGACAACATCTGCAAACTTCCTATCTTGCTACATTGAAAATGCTTGGATCTGAAAAATTGACCATTAGTGGAGCACTCCATCAAGTTCATGATAATCTCTTTATCATTTCATTTTTATGTGTAATTCATGTTCTGAAAGTCATTTTGTGTTTGTGCTTGTCTTCAAAAATGTTGTAATTGTTCTTGTTTTGGTTCTAAGTCTTTTTCGTTTGATGTTGAAATGACACAATTCTACTTGGATTTGAATCTAGACTCAAAGAGCTATCTTTCATATAAACAAGTTTTAAAAATTCAAAGATTTTCTCTTTCAAATATTCAATCAAACAAACTATTTTCCTTCTAAACTTGACATTTTTTTTAATGCAGCAAAAATATTTGGGCTTCTTGATCAAATTTTCAAACTCGAAAAGATGAAAGAATTTACAATGAGGTTTTTTTTTTTTTTTTTTTTTTTTTGGGGGGGGGGGGGGGGTGGGGTGGCGTTTGGTAGATAAAAATCTTTTAGATTCCCTGAGCTGAAGAAACTGAGAATCTATGAGACAATTAAACAAGAAACAAAGATTGCAAATCAAATACACAACATATAGATTGTATGCAAGTCTACGCCAATAGATTAGCCATCAAGAAGAAGTATAAATAACAACGAAGGAGGCAACCACCAGTCATGAGTTGAGGAGAGGACTCCTTTAAACAATGAGTGATGGTGAGTTGGCTTCCATAAAACTAGCACAGGTGGCTTCTTGTTAACTACTTCTTGTCACACATATGCCTAACTAACTTGACACCTGAATGTGACATGTGCCAAGTACGCCTAACTAGGCTTAGCACCTATGAGGTATGTAAATAAATAAATACATACACTAACACCCCCCTTAAGCATAGCTTAGGTGGACATAAAAAATTGTGTCCCATAAACTAGGCCTGATGAGGTACCCAAGTACAATGCAATCTTTCATAAAGTGAAGAAAGGAAGAAAACCCAATAGCAAAAAAACTTCCCTCGAAAAGAGAAATGATACAAATAGAATGTACAAGTGAAGAAGAAGAAGATAGAAGGAGCACTCATTATGACCCCCCAAGAACTTCTTCTATCACATAAGTACATGAAATGTTCCCCCAAAGGAGATAAATAGAGAGACTAGAGAGCCCCCCATAGAATAATGGATCCTACAGTGTTGAGTGATGCTTGATGAAGAATGTTGAAAGTGATCCTAGAAAGACAAACAACATTTCTTCCTCGTGGAAGAAAGAGAACTGCAGAAAGGTACATGTGATCTTCCCAAGTGTGAAGATCAAAGCATGTCTTTGAATGTTGCACATAATTCAAAGATTCAAATGAAATCTCTTGAAGCTGTATAGAAACAACTGGTGGAATCATAACAGGATTTGGAGATGTATGAACAACATCCTGCTGCACTGAATTTAAGAAGCCCTCCGTGAAGCAACATGAGATGGTGGAGGTGATGGCTGGCCTATCTAAAGAACATGAAGGTTCAACTGACCAAATGTACCTCTAATGGATTATCCACACTAGATTCAGAAGTGTGAACTGTAATAGAAATATCATCAAGTGCAAAGTGAGAAAATGTGTAAACACAAGAAAAGTTGTCAACTTTTACAACTGCAATGACTTCTTTGCTTTGCATGTGGTGAATGATGACCGATTTTGAAGGTTGTGTGACAATTCTAGAACAAAGAGGATATTATGGAATTATCCTATGCCTATGTCAACTGTGCCTTTCCCACAAATAGCCATATATGTTTTGTTTGCCATTAGTATTTTTTATGTGGATGTAGGGCCTAAGTGTGAGAACATAAGTGAATCAAAAGTCATATGATGTGATTCTCCTAAATCAAGAATCCATCGCTGAGACTTAGAGACTGCACATGCCATGAGTGCTTTGCCCTTAGATTTTTCTTTTGCCTTAGACTTTTCTTGGGTTGATGAGGATGCTTTGATGGAATCAGGTACCCCTATATTATTCTTCTTAAGAATATGAGAAAAGTGATCTATTTATTTCTTCATGCATTGATGCTCATCATGCACAAGTTTTTAACAAAAGGCAAACTTAACTTGCTCTTTCTTGGGTTTTCCCTGTTGAGAAAAGTTACAGGGGTTTGAATTTTTTCCCTCTTTATTGTAACATCAATATTCCACCATCTTTTTCATAAGGTATTCGGGGACTATGTGGATGAAATCTTAGCAAAATTAAAATGATAGATAGATCATATTCAAGTCTTGAGGATAATATTTGAGCACTTATGCCCACAACCTTAGGTCTCGAGATCATTTTTCACATCTTAAAATTGGTAAAATATTATTCTATTATAATGCATTGTTAAAATACCATAATGTTTTATAGGATGCAAAACCAAATAGGTTATCTTAGACTAAGACATGGGGACATGTTAAGTTTTTACAAGGGTTGATACAACCTCTAAATTTTTTTATGTGATATGAAAGTTCAACACGAATTATCTATTAGTGTAAACTTGTTATATATGAATTTAATGAGTTTTTCTATATATAAAAATTGAACAAATCTTCATCGTTGAATTACAATTGAGAATCAATTAACCTAGTTACTTAAACAAAGTAAAGATTACACCTAGTATATCTCTATAAAGTGCTCTATGTGTGGGAATAGTTTGTTATTGTTCTATTCTTACTTAAATGTCTTGTACAATTATTTTTGTATTATACTTCATAATTATTGGACTTGATCAACCCAATAACCTCATACATGTGCCTTGCAAGATATTGTATAGCCATAAAATCTTTGGAATGTTGTATCATTGACTATCTATGTGTTATGACAAGATGAAGTATGTAGGAGTTCTTAGTGTGACAAGTTTAGGTATTATAAACACCCTATTAATAGCAATAAACCAATTTACATTGCATCCTTGTTAGATTCAAACTTTCCCTAAAGATTTGTTTCGATGACTTTGTGAAATGATATGAACTCTATTTAAGGGAAATTATGCACTTGTTTCCATTCAATTGTATATTTAGTATAGGAAATGAGGATACTCGTGTAGTTTGAAATGCATGATTATCATCCTGGAATGTATTTTGAGTATATAGATTACATGGTAGTCAATGGTGAGTGACCACATAGTATGGGATATGCATGCTATTCACTAGGTAAGTGCTATGTAATCACATGATAATACTTTTGTAAATTTTAAGTTGAAGTTACACGTAAAAGATTAAAACATCTATATTAAAGGTGTTAAATAAGTGACCAAATTGATAAAGTTTAAATATGGGAGGTTTAACATATAAAACTTGTGCTACCTCCATAATTTTAAAATATCATTTTTTTAAGTTATGTGATTTACCTTCATGTTATTGATTAACAAAGTATTTATATAGAATCTAATTGTTATTGAAGTTAAACCAAAAAGAATTATTGGAAATTATATAGGATTTATGAAATAAAATTATAGATGAAGTTAAAGTTCAAAATAGATTCATTGTGATATTGATAATGCTACATCCACAATTATTTGATCGATTATTTTTGGCGAGTTATGTTGTAGATCCAGCTTGAGCCACTAAGGACAACAACTGATTTATAGGGGTAGAAATATTATGGGACATTTTCCCCAAAAGTAAAAAGAAATTTATTTTTCTATGAAACAACCCCTTAGAATTAAAAGGGAGATATAAAAACAAAGGATATTATGATCCATTCATTAAAATGGGGACTTACAAAGAATATTTATAAAAACTCTTTTAAATAGGGAGGAATAATTGTATTTACTAAAAAATAAGTAAAGACGACCTTTGTGAAAGGTTGTTATGGTTTGGGAACAAATGAGGCAGTTGCTTGAAAAAGTCCATATATTAGAAGCCCAATCAGTTCCCTCCATTCCCAGGTTCAGGCAACCCCTCTCTTCTACCCAAGTTCAACCTATAGAAAAAATAACCCCCAAATTCAAGATCCCAAGCTTTAGGCAGGAGAATCCCTCTGGGCCTCTGAAACCACTTTCCAGTTTCAAAATCCCAAGTTTCAAAGGCCCTTAGCCTTCACGGGAGCATGTTCCTACAAAAATTCAACCTATTATTCCTTAGGAATGACCCTCTCAGGAAGCTCTTCCAAATCACATTCCATGTTATCCCTCTTGCCCTGACACTATTTCTCTTTTCAAAGGTGGACATATTGTATATTAGGCTAATTGGAGAGATGAGCCAAGGAAGGAGATACCTACAGCTAGGGAGAAGCCACTTACAAATAATGAGCCCTCATGCACTATTAAAATTGAAAATTCAGACTTGCTGCAAGAAAAAACTTAGTCCAATCAATTGGAACAGTGATACATCAAGCATGAGGTTAGTGCTAATTCAGGTGCAGGGTTGAGTCCCTTAGATATTGGCTCATTTGAGGAATTTTCCCATATTGTGAACAAGATGAATGAAACCCAAATGCAGAGGAAGCATGGTGAAGAGTTCCAGTTGCAGGGACAGCTCAACCAAAATGCAGTGGAGTTGCAATCAAAGGATGAGGGCATGGTGGAGGAGATTTCTCCAATTGCTCCAAAAGTGGATGATGCCACTCTATTTAGTGAGTTGCCCAGTTACATTGAAAATGAAGAAGGCATGCAGGTGCCAATATGAAGAAGGACATGGAGGATGGAGGCAAGTTGCTGGAATGTGCAAACATGTATGACAGTGAGGTTCCAGCTTATGACAAGGAGCAAACAAGCCGCCCTATGGTGTAAAATGCAGTGGTTGATGATGCAAGCCTGTTTGAGGAGCTCCCATCTTTTGTAGAGGATAACGATGTAGAGATCAAACATGGGCAAGAACAAATTAAAGATTTGTTCTTGATTATCCAACTGGGATATCAACTCCTTAGTGGAGGAGATTTCTCCATTGAGTATGTGCAGTGCTCATTTTATGAGCCTAATTTAATCATGAGCATCTTATTCATGAGGTGGAGGCAACCATTTTCCAGTTGAGCCATAGGAGCTAGAGAATTCAGACCAGTAGTGGAATGAAGAAGAAACAGAGCAGAGGCATGAGATCAACTCTGTTGATTTACATGTCATTTCAAGGGGATGCCCTATTAGACATCTAGCCCAGCTGGAGACCGATCATGAAGAGTCACCGCATGTCATGTTTATTTCTAAGCATGAAGTTGAGCATCAAAATGAGCAAGATCAGCCCATTTATCCACCTCTTAGCAGCTACATTTCCAATTAGTTCAGGTGGATAAGTGAGTTTGTTCCTATTCTTAGGGAAGTGTTTCATCAATTTGTTATACATCAACTCCTTCCCCATCTCCTTTTAGCTGCCCACAGGCATGAAAAGCATTGTAAATTGTTAAGAAGGGGTAGTTATTTTGAAAAACTAGTTAATGGATTTGCTTAAGGTCATTTATGGTTGGTTAGTTTAGGTTTAGAGTAGGTTTGTTTTTATTTTACGTTTCACGTGCTCTAAATTCTTTTGCACAAGCAACATTCTCATTAGGAGCTTGTTTACCTTGTTGTTTTTGTTGTATTTTTTGGAGGCAGTGTTTAGTTTTGTGTTGGTCTGGCCCATTCTGTTTGGTCATGTTACTGTGGTTCCTTTTGACTTAGTGCCCAATGGATTGTATAAGGCAACTGGGTTCCTGTGTTTAACAGGCATACACCCCTGCATAGTCGCCAAAATGTTGTCATATTTTGCCCAAACCCAAAATATCTCAAAAATCCCTCCTTTCGTCAGAGCAATCCGATCTGAGAAAGCCTAAATGGAAGGATGTTCCCCTTAGAAAATCCTAGAAAATCCAAAAAAAAATTCTAAATGTTTTGCCATTTCTTTTGCCTTAGTCGACAAAATTTTAGTCTGGTGAACCTTTAGTTCACTAGTTTGCCGATTCACCGGTTTACCGACTAAGAAACAAGCAGGCAGGAAAATGGCTAAGGCAAAGAGAAATCAAGGCAAAGGAGTGCTTTGTCAGCAAATTTTAAGGTTTGCAAACCTCTTTATTCGCTAATCGGCAAGTTCATCGATCGGCGAATTCGCCGACTAAGCAAGGCAAGGCAGCGGGAAACGACTAAGGTAGAGATACAAGTGAAGGAAAGAAAAGAGTTTGCCTTTGTTGGCAAATCTTAAGTTCGTCAATTGGCAAGTTCATCGATCGACAACTTTGTCGATCGGCAACTTTACTGACAAAGGAAAGAAGAAGAGAAAAGCAACGAGGGCAGTGATTCATGGAAATGAAGATTCACCAACAAGGTGAGAGGTAAAACAAAATGGTTAAGGCAAGGAAAGAAAAGGCTCTATCAAGAAGTCGGGGAAAACTCGAACTCGCTAAAAGTTTGTGTTTTATAAGGTTCACCGATAAGGTGATTCACCAACTAAGGAGAAAGAAAATAGGAAAGTTCACGGAAGTGGAACTTTCTTGACTAAAGGAAAAGCTAAGGAAAGAGATAGAGCGGTAAAGAAGGATTGGTTTGCCAAATGAGAACTTCGTCGATAAGGCAAAAAAGTGATGAAGGGCAGCTAGTTAGGAAATCGACAAAAAAGACAAACTTGCCAACATGTTCATATAAGTGGAAATTTATTGATAAGACGAAAGAGAGAAAGGGAAAGTCAGAGGCAAGCCAAGTTCACCAAATAGAGAAATTATCGATAAGCCAAAATGGAAGATAAAATATCAAAGGAAGAAATAGTTCTCAAAATGAAGATTTTGCCGATAAGGCCAAAAGTAAAGATAGCCAAGTTCATAAAAGTGGAAATTTGCCGATAAGGTGAAAAGGAAGAAAGAAAAGGAAAAATCCTCGACCAACAAAGTAGTTCATGAAAAGATATTTTCACTGACTGAAGAAGAAAGCAAAAGGAAAAGGGAAGCTCACTTTGTGAAAAAGAGATTTTACCGATAAGGTAAAATAAAAAAGCTAGAAAGGGAAAATCAATGAAATGTAATGTTGTAGAATATTTAAAGAAATCCAAATATTTTAAATTGTTGCAAAATCTTGAAGGACACAATTTTATGTTGTTACAGAAGGGATTTAATACCTGAAGTACAAATATTGCAGAAAAGTTAGAATCAGGTAGTTGAAATAGTTAAATCCTTCAATGTGATTGTACAAGAAGGAACAAAATAGACTTTGCTAATGCATTAAAGGATTTCAAACCTTCCTTCCTAAATGTGCCTAACACCCTTATGTGTGGACAATCCTCCTCTGCAAAGTTTCAGGTCTATTAGAAGCATGGCTGCTATCCCATTCTGCAGATCTTCTGATAGCACTACTGGGCCAAAATTGAATGCAGCATGATGAGGTATAAACAACCTCATTCCTTTGATAAAACAAAAAGCCCTTTTTGCATTGCCCAATCACCCTAGCCTTGCCAATTTGTTTGTTTTTATAAGCAATATTTATCTATTTTTAATGAAATGTTGTACAAATCTTTATTTCCTAAATTGATTGGAATTAGCTATTAAATGTTGATATAATGGTATGTAGAGTTGAGTAATTGTGCAAGATTAATGCATGGCCTACGAGAGGAGTGGACTTCAAGCAGTTGAGATCAAGTGCGCCGAAAGTTGAGGGTGCCAAAAAATTTAGGCGTGCATTGATTAAAGACTTTCTCTTAATTCTATTTATTTCTGTTAGTTATCTCAGACATTATGGCTCCACTCAGAGCCTTTTATATGTTTTAAAGACATCAGTAGTTGAAATTTTGTTTTTCTGTTATAAGACTTTTTCAATGGCATTTTACCGCCATCTGGAATATGGGATTTCATAATAGTTCAGTTTTAGTTAGTTGCTCAAAACATGGATATATATCATACGATGTGATAAAATGGGAATCAATATATCTCTTTTTGACAAGTAACCAGAGAGTTATGTTCTGTAATCTTTTCATGAATGCAAATAGTGTTGTTCTGAGTATTTCCTTTTGAATTTAAAGAAGATATAAATGGAGTTACCATGTTGCTATGGAAAGGATTGAATTTGATCTGAGTTAAAAGACAAATTTCTCCCAAGAGCTGGCCACTTGCGGGATTGTAGAGTAGATAAGTATTTATGTTTCTGTGGATGTTTCATTTCAGCTAGAGTTATTTTATGTTTAATTTTCTGTTGTGAGCCTGCAGGGTGTGTTGTTTAAGACGTTAGTTCTTAGAGCTCTGTTTGTTTAAATATTTCCAGAGCATCTGCTTTAGTTTAAACTATTGTTTACTGTTAGTTGAAAGTTAGAATGTGTGTGCAGTATAGAATTTGTCATTGTTCAAGATCATAGTAAAGTTGCATGTATGAATTTCTAGTATAGAGTTTGTATGTTTTCTATTATAGAGTTTATATGCTTTCTAGTATAGATTTTATATGCTTTCTAGTATAGAATTTATATGCTTTTTAGTATAGAGTTAAAATGCTTCCTAGGATATATTGCAAATGCTTTCTAGTTTGATATAATGTTTAAGTCTTTTTAAAGGAATTAGGAAATTGTTTCTAGATGAGATACCTAGACAATACTCCCTATTGCATACAACCTTGGACACTACCCTGATTGATAAATTGATATTTTTCAACTGAAGTGTTAGGACCTCACGACAGCCTGTCACAGCATGGGCACACAAATCAAATCGATTGACTAGAATTCAATGCATGTAGCTGCATAGTAATTTGTAAAAGCTATATATGCATATGTAAAAGATGTATTAGGGGTTAGTTGTTCTTTTGGGTTGTTATGCTAGCCAAATAATTTGTTTCCACATACCTTGTAGCGCATTTGTAGGAACCAGTTGGATTTGATACGTTGTGCTTGAAGCTAAGCCTTCGATGTCTCTGAGTGTGGTTCACCAATGAATGTAAATGGCTATCCTATGTCTACCTTTTCTATAACAAATCATCTATCTTTTGTAATGGTTATTTGACCTCTATGATTAATACAAGCAACCAATTCTGCCTCTCTCATTCTCTTTTACATTGTGTCTGTTTGAATGTTGCTCATTTATTCTATGGATAAAATGGTCCCTCTATAAGTTTTAGCATTTTGTTTTTCCCTCTATTAAAGATTGTATGAGTTAGTGTTAGTTTATTCATCCTTTGAAATCAATATTGTGTTATGTCAGTTCCAGCTAGACATCCTAAATCTGGTGCATCACCATTTTCCTTTCTGCATTCCTTCTATCCATTTTCCCTTGGTAAGTGTAGCATTAGATTTAGCTTAATTCTTTGAGCCTTAAGCTCCGAAAGAGGAACGAGCCTTCTTTGGAGGTTTGGTCTCAACTGCAAGGTCCCACACCTTGAGACCAATACCATGTTACTCTAAAATTGTTGAGACTATCAAAGCTTCAACAAAAAGGTGCAATTTCAGGTGATAACAATTACGCTTCAGTTGTGAAAGCTAAAACAATAAAAAAAGACCATTAATTTGTATTGTGAAGCTTTTGACCAGCAGGTAAATTCTTCCAAGTCAAATTTTTTCTTCCTAAATCTCAATCCCTCTATTCAAGTTAAAATTTCTATAATCTTGGGTTTCAAAACAGACCATCTCCCTTGTCAATACCTAGGAATTCCTTTATTTGTGGGATCACACAAGAATGATTTCTGGAGGAAAGTTGTTTTGACTGTTCAAAAAAAAATCATCTTGGAAGGGACATTGGCTTACACTTGCAGGTAGAATTACAATGATAAAGACCTAGTGCTTTCAACAGTACTAATATATATGATGTCAATTTTAAAATTTCCAAAAGGCATAGTTCATGATTTTAAAAAAATCTTGAGGAATTTTCTTTGGAATGGCACTTCTAAGAAGGATAATAAGATAGAATTGGTTGCCTGGGATAAGCTATGTACTTCAAAACCTTTTGGAGGAATAGGAATCCATAACATTGAAGGCCATAACTTGGCCTTAGGTGCTAAGATTGCTTGGCATATGTATTCAAAACTGCAAACAAAATGGTGGAAGATAATGCAGTACAAATACTTGGATTAAAATTCTCCAGAAAGAATTTTCACAGTTTCTAATCCTCAGAAAGGTTCTAAGATGTGGAATTTTATCTTAGAATGTAGAGGTATAATCTTGCCCCACTTAACTTGGGTAATTCATAATGGCGAAAAGGCTTCTTTTTGGGATGATGCCTGGAATGAGCATACCCTATTGTATCAAATAGAGTCCCATTAACCAAGATAAGACAATTCTTAAAGAGGAATGGGGGGAAAAAGTTAAGGATTGTTTTCTTATCACAAATGACTCTATCTCCACTAGAGTACAATGGAAAGATTTTTGGGATATTCCTTTTCCATAGGAATAGAAAGTTCTTTTGCAATCCTTATTGGTAAATAGAAAGGTGAATTTCACATAATCTAGATGAACTTGTTTGGGCTCATTCTAAATCAAGACATTACTCTATCAACAAGGGGTACAAATATCTAATGCAGAATGCAAATAGCAAGATAAATAAGTGGCCACATTATCTCTATTGGAATAAGGTGTACCTTCCAAAGGCTGGAGCCTTTGCATGGCTAGCTTTGAATAATAAGATCTTAACCATCTCTAGGCTTGCCAAATTAGGTATCTCATAGGCCTTTAATTGTCCTCTATGTAAAGAGGAAGAGGAAGAGGAAAAACTTGATCATCTATTGTTGAATTTCTAGTTCTCTTTTTAGTGTTGGATGTGGTTATGCTCAAAGATTAGTTGGTATGGACCTCTCCCTAATTCAAGGCTAGACCCTTTCAATAGTTGGCCTCTTCTTTACAAAGACTCTACCTACTCCACCATTTGGTTGGTTTCTCCTTCAATTGTAATTAGGAACCTATGGTTAGAAAGGAGCCAAAGAATATTCTAAAATCAAAGCTCTAACCTTGATCAGATTTTCATTAAAATAGAGAAGTCTATTTCGAAGGTGGTTCTCAAATTTTAAAAGAAAGATTGAATTCCTTAAAATTCACTTCATGGGATGCTCTCATAATCTCCAAATGGAATTCCCTTAGACTTCCACATTTTGGATGCTTTCAGACTCAAAAGAAAATTGATAAACTCAAGTTTTCTTTGATTCCTCCTCCAATTTCAGTGCTCAAGGTAAACTTTGATGGGGCCTCAAGAGGCAACCTGAGTGTGTCAGGGACTGTATGTGTCATCAGAGATTACAGGGGTCATGTTCTATTAGCTTTATCTTTGAAACTGGGTATTTGTACTAATAATGAAGTAGAGGCTTATGCATTAGTAGCGGGAATCAAATTGGCTAGGAAATCAAATGTGAGTAAACTCGGTATTGAAGGAGATTCCATGAGTATTATTAATGTAGTAAAAAATAAGTTCACTCCTAGTGGGAAACTCAGTTATATTATGCAAGATGTTTGGCAGCTTCTAAATCAATTTGACTACTTTGAAATTATTCACACTTATAGAGAAGGAAATAACCTTATGGATTTCTTATCAAATTTGGCTTGTGATCAAGAGGAAGAGTCTATGGAGCTAGACGATGAATCAATGCAATAGTACCCAATGGTGCAATCTATAGTGGAAAGAGAAAAAGTTTCTTGATCTAATTTTTCTATTTTTAAAATACTAACATTTTTCTTGCAGGTTTTGTTCATTGAGGTGGCGGATGATATATTTATAACAAAGATATCCCAAGTGCTTCACTCCATCAAATCATGTACTTTCTTCATATAAGCACATGGCTAAAGGCAAGGATTTTTAAGAGTCATCACAGAATATCACTCACTTTTGCCTTTATAGTGGCCAATGATGAGATCATTTAATGCATCCCATTTATTTCCCATTCTATTTGTGCTTTAGTTCACTTGTGTGAACCATCTTTCCCCATCATGGTCGCTTGAGTTCTAGGTGTTTTTTGCCTTTGAATATCTCTTAGTTGGTAATGTTTCTACATCTTTTTTGCTCATTTTCTTTTGCAATTTTGAGTAATGGAGATACAACTTAACAAGAGGATGCTCTTCCCCATCTAAAAATGGGAGTTTCTAATCCAAGGTGGTTTTGACTCAAAAACTCTTAGAAAGATCTTCAAATTCCAAAATGTAGAGGAGGAGGAAGCTATTCATGAGGTTGCAGGCCATGAGGTTCTTCAAGAATTTTTAAGGATTTTATCCTACTGGTAGGTTGTGTCCAATTTCCTATCAAACGCCATGGACATTGTTCAAGATGCAGTCATGATAAAATCTTTGGCCTTTAACTTCATTCATGAATATATGATTACTGAAGAGTCTTTCAATCAGGCCCTATATAATTATGATTTTTTTAATGTTAGGGGTGCCAAATTGGGTGGTTTATTCAAACACTCTGATATTCAACATTTTCTAGCATTCAATTGTGTTTATAATGCCTTAAAACATGGGATTCATAGCTCATGTCCAGTTACAATTCATAATTCTCTCCACTCTCACTGACTGGAATTGGGAGAGGTCTTGGTAGATAAAGTGGAGGACATGTTTCAAGCCCATCTGCTACTCACACAAGCCCATCCACCACTGTTGAATGATAATGAAGAGGACAACGAAGACGCTAACCAAGAAAACCATGTGGATGATGAAGCTGAGGATATTAGCATAGACAATTTATAAATATAAATGAATAATCCTTCGAAGCTTTTTGGCCTGTAATGTTTTTTGTCTATCTATGCTATTATCTACTTTTAAGCATTACTTCTATGTAGCATATTTGTATTTTTTGAAGATGTTCTGGTTGCTATTGGGGCAAATTTAGCTATTTTAGAGCCTTTTGCTTGTCTCCCTTCTCAATGTATGTCATGATAGGCTTGATCTTGTTGTTCATCAACTTATATGTAACTTTCTCTATTATTATTAATACATATAATTTAGGTTCTTGGCACCTTTTATCTTTAAAAAACATCAAATGAAAAACTTATCCCCAAAACAATGATTGCTAGTCAAAACTGTAAAAATTGTTGTAAATCTGACTATTTTCTACCAAATTTGACATAATAAATAAAATTTTATGAAAAAAATTGTTTATAGTGATAATAGGCCTCTGAATCTAGTTTCTAAAACACTTTGAGTCATTTGATTTCAATCTTGTATGAGCAAGTTAGAGCAAAAATATTGTCTACTGGTCTATCTTGTTGTTAAAAAATAACATGTGGCCATTAATTGGAAAATGGACAAACCAATAATTATTGTTTTTCAAATTTGTAGTTATTGCATGTTACATTGAGGATTTCTAATAAACATATTTTGCTTGCATGTATCTTGTTGGTTTCCATGTTCATCCAATACATTTATTCATTGTGACAGGTTATTATTGGATTGTGCAAAATTACTAATATTTTTAAAAGATAAAAAAATCAAATTCATGCATACTAATAGAGATGTAATCAACACTCTAGAGCTCAAGTTTTGTTGAGCATCTCCAAATCTCAAATTATGTTTTACACCTCTAGAGTTCAACATCTATTTCGTAGTTTCTGAAGCTACTTTCTATAGTTACCTTCCATAGCTACCTTTCCATAGTTTTTAGGGTTGCTTTCCAAAGTCATCTTTTTGTTGTCTTTTGAGCTACTTTCAGTAGCTACCTTCTAGAGCTACATTTTCATAGTTTACAGTGTTGCCTTTTCGTATCTACTTTCCAAAACTATTCTAGAGCTGATTTTCACAGATGATTTCTAGAACTATTCCAGAGCTACATTTCTAGAACTATTTCAGAGCTACCTTCCATAGCTAATTTTTAGAGATACCCTCCAAAGCTAATCTCTAGAGTTTCTTTCTAGAGCTCTTTCTGATTTCCTTATAGAGCTACAGTTGGAGTTGTCTTCAGAGTGTTCAAAAAAATTCATCCTCTAGAAGTATCCTTTCAATAATGCTCTGAAAGTTTGTTCGTGTTCCTCTGGAAGCATCCTTTCAATAATGCTCTGAAAGTTTGTTCATGTTCCTCTGGAAGCATCCTTTCAATAATGCTCTGAAAGTTTGTTTGTCTGGAATCATCCTTTTAATGATGCTCTGAAAGTTTGTTCATGTTTCATCCATACACATCCTTCCAATGATGCTCAGTAAGTTTATTCATGTTTCTTCTGGAGGCATCATTCCAAAAATGCTCTGGAAGTTTGTTCGTGTTCCTCCGGAGGCATCCTTGAAACAATGCTTTAAAAGTTTTATCGTGTTCCTCCTGAAGCATCCTTTCAAAACTACTCTAGAAGAATGTTTGTGTTTACTCTAAAAGCGTCCTTTTAATGATGCTCCAGAAGTTTGTCCATGTTCCTCTAGAGGCATCCTTGCACTGATGCTCTGAAAGTTCATTTGTGTTCCTCCAGAAGCATCCTTTCAATGATTCTCTGGAAGTTTGTTCTATTAATGATACTTCTATAACTATCTTCTTCATTTTGTTTGTGTTCCATTTTTCCAAAGTTGTTCGTGTTCTGTCTCTTTGAAGCATCCTTGCAACAATGCTTTAAGAGCTCCTTTATTCAACTTCTCCACCGGAGTACCTTTTCAACGTTACTACAAGTACCATCAATATTGATGAAATTAGAATCATTTGGCATAAAGAAAGAAATGATAACTTTGAAATATGGTCAAGGTATATCCTACTATTTTATTCTTAAATATAGTCACTAGTTTTTTGTTATAGATAAGTCCACTTTTAGGAAAATTAATTAAAAATAGAAACTATTTGCACCACTTTACTTGTTACAGATAAAAGATTTTAGTGATGGTGTTTTCTAGAAAAAAATGTTGATTGATAAAAAAAAATTGAAGTAAGATTCTAAATGCACGTAGGAGGGTGATATGAAAAAAAGAGTTCTCATAGCTTTGTTTATGCTATAATCTTTGTTGTTGTCATGATTGTACAAGTTATTTGTAGAAACAATTGCTCACGCATCTTAAAGAATCTCATCAAAAGGTTTCTAGGTTTTATTTGCATCTGTCTTAGCTTTCCAAAACATACTAAATTTTAAAATTTTATTAGAAAATATGAAAGTTATGGCCATTTATGACTGACAAGTTTTTCATAAAATTTAGCTGGAGGAAGTTAAATATGGAAATGAGAGAAGAATTTTAAGAACAACTAATTGATAAGCTTCAGGGAGTCTTATCATAGATTGAAATTCCATAGAATAATCAATGAATACTTTTAAAGATGAAAAAAAGGAAAGAAATTGAAAAATACAAGGGACATCGGTTATGGATAGAGCAATAATAATAAAAAGAGAATAGTATCTTGCAGGAGTACCTACAAGAATTTAGGTGTGGGGGAGATGATGAGACAAGAAATGTCTCATCTAAATTCATTTATGTTTTCTCTTAAAAATTAGCATTAAAAGTGTATTTGAATTATTTAAATATAAGAACTATTAGCTTATTTAAAATAGAATATAGGATATATATTGGTTTATTCTTTAGAAGTCTATTGCAATTTAATCGAGTTAATATTTTCAAATATTTCTTGAAAAATAGAATGCAATATGTTTTAAAATGATGCAAAATTAGCCTTGAAGTGTTCCAACCTTATTTCAGCCAACTTAGAAGTATTCTAAATTATTGCAAAATCACTTCTGGAGCCAACTTCAGAGCATTCTAGCTTCATTTCAGCCAACTCTAAGATGTTCTAACTTCATAATTTGGTTTAATCCATGGATTTAATATTCTCTCAACATTTTCTTCTAGAAATTTGAAGATGAATTGTTATTGTATTTCAAATTGGGAAAATAATAAAAGTATCAAATAAATAAATCTATCCAACCTTTTCTCTTAAAAGGTGGGGATGAGTTATCATTTTGTAATGAGAGAATAAAGGATGTTGTTCCTTTAGCATAGGAGTAGTAGAGAGAATAAAAGAATTTGTTTCCTTTAGCATAGGAGTAGGAGTGATAGGTGTAGAGAATAAAAGGAGTTGATCCTTTATCATAGGAAAGTGAAAGACAAGTGTAAGTTTATGTTTTCCACTAATTTAGGGAGTTGGGTGAAGATCTTCAATGTATAAATAAACCTCTCAACTCTAAAGGAAAAAAAAAAGAAGTTTTTTTAGCAAGTTTTAGAATAAAAAGCTACAACAGTTTTTAAAAGAAAATTTGTAATATTTTGTTAAGCAAATAAAAATATGGAGTACTGAGCATAGAGTTTGGTGAATGATCTTGGTCTAATTCCAAGGGAGGAGTAGGTTGATCATCGTAAGGAAGAGAACTACATTTGGTATTTATTTGTTTGTTTATATTATTTTAGTTTTGTTGCAAGTATGGGACTAACTGGTGTTGTCATTGATGTCAACATACTCTTGTTGCATTAATGATAAGGATTGGATGAGCTATGTGCTGAGGATATTGAGAAAATTAGTCCTAATCAGGAACAGAGAGGAACAATGGAGACAGTGAGGTAAAGATCCCAACTAAGATGAAGATTAGAGGATACGCTTCAAAGGGTTTGCAGATATGTGCCTTAATATGATCCAGTAAAGATTTCAGAGGTCTGCATAAAGATTTGAAGAAGTTATGGCCACTTAAGTAAAACTAGTTCTGGTAGGAGTTCAGAGGTGACAGAGTGACATAGATAGGTCCAATAAGATCCAGATGTGCAAAATCTTGTTTTGTGGATTTTGTGGAGTGTTTAGGAAGTTAATGTGGATTGACAACTCAATTGGTTCGTGGTCTAGAGGTTCGCAAGCATCTATTCCAATATGACAGTGATGACAGAATGTGTTCTTGAGGTTCTGATTGAAGGAGAGAATGATTTCAGTAAACAGAAGTAGTGTGGATGTTCTTTGTGTTTCAGGCAAGCTTGTGGAGGTCTTTTTATTGTGTTCAGTTCATGTTGGTGGTTCGCATTGAAGATTGAGCTCGTAATTGAAGAATTACTTTCAGATGATGGTGTTCTTCCTAAGTCTGGCCGACCAGATGAGTTACACATCCTGCAGATGATCTTGAAGATGTTCTGTGAAGAATGGTGTGTTCCTAAAGAAATATTGAAGACTCATATCTATGTCGCCGATAGTGTGTTGATCCGTGTGAAGTCTTTTTGTAATTAGTCATATTGTATTTATGTAATTGCTCTATAATGTTTGCCGACTTGGATGATTTTCCCTAAGTCGATGTCTTGTATAAATAAGGAGTTGTAAAGTCATTTCAATGGTATCTTGTGGAGATGAGAGGGTGGTAGAGAGGAGCAGAGCGAAAAGGCAGAGCAGAAGTATTGAGCTTAAATGGAACTGACTCAAGCATGGTGAAGATGCTATTCTTCAGTTCAAGTATGTAACACTTATTATTCTGTAGATAGTGTGTCTCCTGTAGGCAGTGGGCCTCTTGTGAGCAGTGTGCTCGGGCAGTGAGCCCTAATTGGCATGTGCCATTTTGTTCTTTCTATTCTTCTAATAGAGAATACAATCTTGGGTTAGTGACCCCGTGGTTTTTCCCTTAACTGGGTTTTCCACGTTAAAATCTTGGTGTCTTATGTGTGTTTCTATTCTTGAATTATTGCATTATGTTTCCATGATTGATTTATTATTATGCTAATTTAAGAAAAGGTTTTAAGTGATTAAAGAGAGGAAAGTTTCAAACAATTGATTCACCCCCCTCTCAGTTGTCTGTCCTAAATCTAACAAGTTTTATGTATTTTGTTTGGTAGGTAAAATGTTGCCTTGGGGACAACTCCCATTGTATTAATATGAACAAAAATACAACATAAGGATTTTAACTTTAACGACTCAACTAAATGCTTGAGCTTAATAAAAATCTGGAAACAAACAAAACCCTGGTGTTATTCTAACTATACCTATCATCTAAGATACTCATAACAAAGTTATGTTTTTACCCCTAGAACTTGCTTACCCATTTTATCATGGGAGCGAAGAGTCATTGGAAAAGACAATTTAATCTTCTTCGCCCTCTTAACAGGAGTCCATTCATCCTTTGAAGGGTCTTCAATGTCTGAATTTTGTCTTACAAACTCCTCCAAGGGAGGCTTAACATCCCTGGACTTTGAATCAACATTAGCATTGCCTTTCTTTGGATCTGTTGTGGCATCAATGCCTTTAGGAGCCATGTTAACCATCTCTGAACTATTTCTACCAGTTGACTCCACTATATTGGTTTTTCTTGGTAAGGGGTTTGCTTCAACCTCCATTTTAGATTTTTGAGATGGAGTTGAGGCTTTGACATCTTACTCCAACTTGTTGTATGACTCAGATTGTTCTATGGAAACAACATCAACACCCGCCTATATCAGAGGATAAATATGCTGATGATAAAGTTTTTCCCATGTCCACCAAGTTGCCTGCTTTTGTGATTCACCAAAATTTTTGAAGTTTTTCAACATTCCTCTGCTCTATGTCTTGTCACATAACATCATCTACACATGAACGCAATCCCTTCATAATCTATCATTTGAGTCCAAAACTTGAAACTGACTTTGATTTTCACCTCAGAAGGAAGGGACTTTGTAAGATCCAATTCCATAAGTATACGCGCATATGTGAATGAGGAGCGTAAAGTGAAGGATGTTTGTTCTTCTAAAAATTTCAGTCCTAAAATGTAATTCCCAATGGAGTTATTGATGGAGCATAAACATGAAGATCCACAAAAGTGTAGAGGCAGATTTAGGAGTCTCACCCATACTAGGGTGATAGAGAAAGTTTCAGTAAAGGGGTTGAAGTCTAGAAACCAAGGCTTCTTTGCCAGATATGTCTTATTCCAGATCTAGAGACCTTTTTGTAGAAGTTTTACCCTATCCTCAAGAAGTTCTCATGTAACATAAAAGAAGCCTTTGGTGCATGGGCTAATGCAAAGTTCACCCTCCAGGAAGGGTTGCCAATACTTTAATATCCATTTTTTCAAATCTTCCAGGCTTGGACAGAAATTGTGAAAATGGCAGATTAGAGTATAAATCTTGTGAAGTTCCTCCCCTCAGAAGTGGCCTCACCAAGATCAACTGTGGGAGATTCATTGCTTGAGATCCATGATTGTTTTCTGTCCTACATAGTTAAGAGCCCCATTGCTTCTAGGTTGTTATTTCTTCCCCTCCCATTCATATTGGAATTTGTTAATGTCTTCTTGAATGATGCCTATGTCATACCATCACTTTTGCCTAAAGCTGAACCACCATTCCTAGGAGGAAATCCCCATGTGGAGAGTTTTCTATTTAGGGTTTTAGCAGAAACGCCCAGGTTCGAAAGTGTCGCCATCCCTTTGATAATTTTAGATGTTAGTTTTGTGTATTTCTATTTGTTTTAAATGTGTTAAATTAAATTTGTAGTGCAATATTTGTTTAGTTTTTTATATTTTTAATTCATGGAAACATGTTTTAATTTTGTATTTTTAATTTATACAAGTGTGAATATTTCAATTTTGCATGTGTGATTTCATTTTTAGTATGTAAATTTAATTTCAGTCATTAGAATAATTCAATTTTTCTACGTTTATTAGAAAGAACTATTTGCCAAAAATATTTAGGTTCCTAATGCAAACAACCTTTAGGCACCACCCTGGATTGATAAATTAAATGGAGAGGATTACAATGACCCTCTCCAGCCAACCCTCACCAGCCAACGTGCCAAAACTATTTCACTATAATATTTGTAGCTAGAAACTTTAGAAAGATAAGACGTTGCAACTAAAATTAGACACTACTGAGAAAAATGTAGGTAAAGTTTACAAAAAGGTAAATGTATATGGAGAGTTGAAGTCAATGATGCACTAAAAATAAAAGATGAATGCACTCATGCTCAAAATTCATCTGAGTACGAGGAATATATGCAATCAGATGCACAACTTGTCATTGTTGGAGCTTCCATATCAGCTCTATTTGGAAGGTCATGGAAGAGAATCATTTATCAAAAATTGTATAGATCACAATTATATTCCATGTATTAAATAAAGGTCAGTCATTGATAAAATTGATAAAATATAAGAATTTACTGGAGTGCCTAACTTTCCACTCTCTCATTGGCCTGTCAATAGTGGTTGCGAATGGGTTCAGTATTTGACTATGTGGAGAAGCCGCATATAAAGGAGCAATTGAGTCAGGTGACTTTATTTTCCTTGTCTTTTGATGAGGTGATGGCCATTAACAATACTTCTTGGGTGTGCATGCATGTTTATATTATAGAAAATCATATTCATCAGTCTCATCTACATGCAATTTATAAAATGAAAGAAAATTCTACCTATTCTAACCTGATGGAAATCATCAAAAATAGTTTGATGGATATTGGGGGCCTGAATGATTTAGCGATCATAAGGAAGTTGATCTACATTGGTTTGGACAGAGCATCATCCATTGCAAGGTTAGAGAATTGGGCTTATTGTTAATTTACAGACATCATGATCACTATACATGACTGACATTTACTACATGGCCCACAGAATGATTTTAGCTTTTAAAATTGTGAGTTAGTTTCAATTTGTTTCCAAAGTCGAAGATCTTGTGCGTGATGTGTATGCATATTTTTATAGAAGTCAAAAGACTTTTAGAGTAGCAAATATTTACTTAAGGACTTACTCTAGGTAATAAGCTACTTAGGATGTGGATACCAGGTAGATATCATTACATAGACTAGAAAATAGATTATTCTAGGAGTATCAGTCATTGCTAAACTTGTTCTATAAAAATTTTGTAGATCAAGAAAATATGTTGGCACTATTCACTAACGATGAGACGCTATTGACTCTATCTAGGATTCTTCCCTTGTTGGAAGAAATGAATGTGTTATCAAAGAAGACACAACACATAACAATGTACATTGCAGAATACTCAAAGATGTGGAAAATAATATGTCTTACTCTGGACAATCTATATATCAATCAATCTAAAGCATTTATGGCTCGAAAGTTTGTAAGCTGGCAAGTAATGACGGACATTAAGCACTTGGATAACTTTCTCGAGTATAATGATTTAGGTGATTTACGCACATTAGTGCTTGGATATATGATATAATTACACTACTTTAGTAAAGTTGGATGGAGTTTTCAGATAAAAAAAAAGTTGTTACAAGGGAGGATTTTAAAGTTCTCATGTCTTCTATAAAGGATACATTATAGAAGTCTATCTTTTGTGATCAAAGAGTGCTTTCCTCGGGATGAAATTCTTGAAGCGATGGCTATAGTTTATCCTCAATATTGGAATGCCATTAGTGTGTCTTTTGTTAGCTCACAATGATATTTTTAGAGTAGGGTGAGGTACTTGGCCAATCATTTTAATAGAATAGTAGAAATAAATGGAGTACATATAGAAGGAATAATAGATAAGAAAAAGTTGAATGAATAATCTACTTGGTCCGCATCAACAATGATTGAACAATATAAATTTCTTGACCGTCCTTTGGAACATGGATCAATAACTAGATTATGGAAACAATTAATTTTAAGTGATTTTCTACAATATTCTATTTCAGAATATTTCAAATTTGCAGATCTATGCCAAACAATGATTCTAGGTTTAGTGGAGGATGAAAGAGTTTTCAACACCTTAACCTTTTTTTAAGTCAAAGTTACGAAACAAACTTGAAAAAAAATTGGAGAATTGGTTGAGGCTCTATACAACCAGATACAGTGTTCAAACATTTCCATTTGACAAAGCTATTGCAATTTGAAATTCCACTTGTGAAAGAAGAGGTTTGGCAAATCTTTTATCTCAGTCAGAAGGGGACTAGCGAGAGAATTCAAATAAGGTTTTAGAAGAGCTAGTTGAAATATAGGATGAAGAACGGGAAGATGGCTCCCAACCAATGTCAAACACAACCAATTGGGAGATATTTGGTAGATTCATGAACTTGATTAATAAATTGAATTATAGACAGTTTCACCAAAATCTAAAATTTGTATTTGTTTTTTATAATTACCAAGTCATTATTCCTTTGAAAATAGAGTCAATATAATTAATTAGTGTGAATATTTATGCATGTCTTCATTTCTTTCAATAATTGTGCTTGCATTAACCAATAATTTATACTAAAATGAGCTTAATGTATTTTCTTTTTTTCTTTTTAATAATAGGTGTAAACTTTGATAATTATATTAAAAATTCCATAAAATACCAAAAATACATAGTATCATCAGATTACAACACAATATCTCTCAGTTGGAGTATAACCAAAGTAGAAAAAACATATAGAAATGTTACAATGAACAACTCTAATATTTGAAAACTCAAAAAATATATGATATTTAATATTTTAAGCATTGGTAGAGGAAATTGCACCAGCAATATCTAGAGGTTGAGGAGGCATGGGTTTCATTGCAAGAGGGCATTGAGGAGAAGGATGCAAAGCATGGCTGAGAAGAAAATGAATGACATTGAAAACCCTTGACACTTTTCTTGTACAATGATTTCCAATTTCATTTTTGTGTGAATTCATTTCAATTCAGAAGATGAGGATGCAATCATTTTGAAGGCATGTTTTCATTGCATTGTAAATACAAGTGATGGCATGGTCATTCATAATTTGTTTCAAAGAAAATAATTCTCCAACTAGAGTTGATCCCTGAAATAAATCATATCTAGTGACAACATTATAGAACCTTTCTTCATAAATTAATTAATCTTGTACATACCCAAAAGCAAGCAATTTGAGGAAATTAGAATCTTGAAGAAGGTCCATCACAGTAGAGAGAAAACTTGAGACCACCTCTTAATATTGTAACACCCTTGGACATTCTAACAAGAACTCAGGCCCAACTAGAATATGGATAGCACTCTCCATATTATCACAATCAAAACAAAAAACATGAGACAACTTCCCAGTATCATACTTGCCTAGTTCTCGTGGCTCCCATTTTTGCACTTCGAAGAACATTCACTTGTTTTCTAAGAGTCCATCTTTCCCACTAAGCTATCATGTATAATGAAGTGCTAAAGGTCCATTTAGGAGGCTTTAAAACCTTAATATGAACACAATGAATGATTCTTAGACCACGAATGTCATTAGTGATGACAGTTCATAGGTTGTCATAACTCCTCTCAAAAATTGGGAAGAAGGTGGTGGAGAATTATGAAGAGATTATAAGAACAGATCACACATAATACAATATTAAACAAGGTGGTACACTCAATCTTTGTGTATGATCCAAAATTTGAGTTTACAACAAAACTTTATAAAAGCTTGTGTGACTCTTTAATTTGTGGGGAAAGTACCATGTACTTATGACCCATCCTGTCAAGTTATTAAATTAGCCTAACAGATGCCATGTGTCTAATACCAACATAGACACCTCATACGTGTTTCTTTTTGTTATTTTTATTTATGGCATGTCTGATAACAAATAATAACATTGGCATGGTGTGGAAACACATTGCGCGGATAGGGTTGCAAAGGGTAATGGCTAGATGTTTGAACACAATAGGCAGTGGACATATTCAAAGAGAGCTGAGAGGTGTTGACTAGTTGAAGGAAAAGTTAGATATTTATTGCATTTTAAGGCAGTAGGTTAGAAAAAAAAATTCAAACAATTGCAATGATTTCATGACCAAGTTGCCCTAGATTTTAGCATGGGATGCTAGAAGGGTAAAATTGTAATGAGGGGCATTGATTTCCCTTTTGATGTAGAGTTGCTCGTAGCTACTATGTGGTTGCCTAACACTAGGCAGCAGTATTTTCCTATTGGTAGACCAAATTTAGAAAGCATTCGTAAGGATTTTTTGAATTCAAGGGAGTGAACCCAAATGATGCGTGGTCAAACCATCTTGTAGACCTTACTATCGGAGCTATGGTTGAAGATGGTGTATGCTCTCATTCAATAAGTGACTTGTGAGGGAAGGTACTCATTTATTTATAGTTCTCATCTTTATTTAATGGTGCATTTGAGACATCAAAGAATCATGAATGTTCCTTATTTTTTATTCAAATCCTTGAAAAATATGTCTTTAGAAGTGCAAAATGGCAAATTCAAAACCTATCCCATCATGGGCTAATTAAGTTGGTGGTAATAAAGGCCTTGAAACAAAGGCAACCCCAATTAACTCAGGAAGTGTTCATTACAATACCTATCACACAAGGAGAGGATGTTGTAGAAGAAGATGACTATGCCCCTTTCCATGATGCACCTATCAAAACAAGTAATATACCTCCTACATTTATGGCTCTAGGAGATAAAGTAGGGCTCTCTACAGCTACAACAAGAGATACTAAAAAGTGAAGGAGGTGACATATTTGAACAGAAGAATCTAAATATGAGGATGAAGAACATGAAACTCCCCTACTCCAAAACTAAATGTAAGGTCATCTGTGAGACATAAGAATTTAGCAGCCATGGTTAGCAAAAAATCTACAGGATTAGAGAAAGAAGCTCAGTCTGATTTTGAGGAGGAGATTTTGGAGGAAACGGTGTCATGGAACACTAAACTAAAGAGAAGAACACTTATAGCTAAAATTTTTGTGATGGTGAATCATGCAGTAGAAATGCCTATAATAAAAGGCTTTGTTCTAGAAGAACATGAATTAGTGATAGATGTAGCAAATACAATTATGGTAGAATAGGGAGAACTTGTTGATCTTGGTGTTGAAGATATTGAACATGATGGGCCTATAGTAGGGGTTAATGAGTCTACTACAAGTCTGGAAGAGTTAGAGCAAGTTATGGTAGAACAGGAAGAAGAACTTGTTGATCTTGTTGTTGAATATATTGAATAGGATGAGCCTATAGCAAGGCTTAATGAGTCTACTATAGGTCTAACAGAGTTAGAGCGGGCTCGTGAGTTGATCAAGAAATAAGAAGATGAGATAAGGGAACTTCAAAACAAAGTTACAAAATTAGAAGTTACTATAATGTAGATAAATGATAAAGAAATGTGTCTTGTAAAGGAACATGAGAGAAAATTAGAGAAATTAAAACATGATTGGTTCACTACATATACCAAGTAAGAGGATAAATTGCAGTAATTAAGAAAGGATAACATTGATCATGAAAATTTGAATGAGGAAAATAGGGTTTTGAGGGACAAAATTCAATTAATTTTAATGCTTGCTAGTAAAATGCTACAATGTAGGCCCCTTGTGAGAGTGCATACATTATGGCTACAGGAACAGTTTCATAAGCTACAAGTAAAAAGGGTGTTTGAAGGATCATCAGAAATCTCTAGATATACCTATAGCATTTTGTGAATCTTGTTTAGGAAGTCAAGCTGAGATATAAAAGAATGTTATGCAAGTTGAATTTACATAATTTCATTTTATCTGATGATAAAGATTGGAATCCCAAACCATATGTGGGATATGTTTAGCTGAGAGCATTTTTATTTTATCTAACGACAAATAGAAAGAGGATTGGAGAAGAAGAGGTATGAAAACATGGATAGAGATGCAGAAATTATGACAAGAGGGGAACATATTATGGTGAGGGAAGTGTTGTATAATCTATACAAATTTAGGACTAACATAAAAACCATTGAGATGATGCAGGCCACTAAGGATAAAGTGGTTGAGGTGGTTGAAGGAATTTTACTAGATATCAAAATAAAGAGACCATTGTAAGATCAACAGGAGGAGCTCGCACCTAGATTAAAAAGAAAAGAGACCTTAGGTTATCCAAATTTTTAGCTAGCTATTACAAGGGAAAGACAATATATAAGGGGTATGAAGGAGAAGGGTATGTGGTGGATTGGCTTGAAGTGGTACCTTTTAATCATTTGGACACTTGTGTCAGGCTATCAAGAAACCCAACCAAATGTAAATATAGTGAATATTATCCATAACATGGTAGGATACATAAAAGACAGGGGTTATCACTAGCCTCAATGAAAGTCTTATCCATTACCTCACCAATTAACTGTATTTGTCATCCATCCCAAGTTTTGAAGTTGAGTTTTTATTATGGACATGGGATTTTAAGAAGGTTAGAAAGACTAAAGTCAAATTTGCAGTAGTTATCTTTGGATTGTACATATCACAAATACGTATTGGACATTTATTTAAGATAATCTTGACATAAAGTTAGTATTATAAAGCTTGAAATGTATTTGAGATTTTATTGTCTCAAAATTGTTGAATAATTTGAAGCCACAAATATTCTAAAAACTAAACCAAATTGCTTTCAAGGATAAAATAAAATACACATATGTTATTATCTATCAAAAGAAGGTATAGTAGAAATGCTAGCAAACGTTCAACTCACTATTTACATTTGTTACAAAATATTAGAAAAAAGTTATACCTTCTATTCATTAATGGTTATTTACATTTGTCTTAAAAAATGAGAAACAAGCTACACTACTACAAGCAACTTTGAAACTTAGAATAGTCTAGCCTTGCCCTTCAAAACATGCTACAGGAAAAATAACTAAAACATGTTACAAGAAAAAATTGAAAATATGCAAAGGTTTTTTAACATCCTTGCCCTTGTCCTCCAAAATCTTTCTCATTTGTGAATTATGTGATTTCCAATAAATTCTTTACTATAATCCAAAATGAGTCAGTTGATGATGAACCTTTCCATGACATATTCAAGAACATTCCCACCTACAATGTCAGTGATTAGCATCCCATTGAATTTTAAAGTATGCATACAACATAACACCAGGTGAGGGTAACAATGAGGCCAGAAAATGAGGATTAAATTTATCGACTCTTTCTAACTATCATTGTCACTCACAATACACCACCACATCCATACATTGATTTCAATTCTAAGTTTATCCCATTTGGGGTCTAATAGGTCAAACTCAACTAACCAGTCATAGAAGTATGACTCTTTGACAAAAGCTAAAATTGCTTGAGAAAGAATTGTAAATCTTCATTCTCGTCATTGACAATAGATATCATTCTGCATAGCCCCGGAAAGTTAATCCAATAAAACTATTATAAATAATTATACATATTGGATTATTGTTAAAAATAATTACTCCTTACCTTCCTTGCTTAACTTCAATGATAAATGTCATTTCTCCTTACAATTTTTTCTTGTCTTGACTGCTACAGGAGTAGTTCAGGTTTTAATATTTCCAAGTTGTTCAAACTTATTTTTAAAGTCTCTTCTTATAGGAATGTTATAGACTGTAAATTGTAATGGTAAAATTATTGTGTTTTACATGTTGCTACAAGGTAAACATAAAATTAAATGGGCTTATGCATTTATATCTGTTGAGTATTAACCAAGCCTCACTTGAGTGTTAAACTAGGCAAGTTGAAGTATATATAAGCTACTTAAAGATTGTCACTTGTCTACCTATTGTTATGTCAGAAAATGTCCCCTTGGGAGCTTTTCCCTCTTAAGGTTTAGCTCTCAGGTCCTTAAATTGCATATAGAGCATCTTGTGTGTTAACTTTGACTCCCAATGAGAAAATCCTGAAGTCTTATGGCAAATAGGACCTAGAGGGTGCTATTTTAATGATCACTGAACAAAAATAGGGGGTGGACTTGGGCACTAGCACCCTAGTCCTGCCCTATTTTGGGTCTACCCTAAATTTAAATGTCAGTTTTATGACTGTTATTTAGGTCCTATGCCGACATCTCAAGTTTGAATTACAAAATTCTTAGTGGGAATGTTTGTAGTTGCATATATAAGCATGATTAGGTTTCATTTGCAAACTAGAGATGGAAACTAGAGGAGCATTGTGATTTTGTGATTTTGATTCAAGGCATTCATTGTGTTGCAGAGTAGTACTTTGTTGTTATTGTGTTTGTATTTGCAGATTTGACTCCATCTCCTCATGGCATGAAGATCATCTTCCTTCCATGGGATCTACACTACAAGGTGATATCTATTATGTTTTCCATCATTTATCATTTGGATTTTTGCCTCTATCCCGCAAGGATACGCACTCTTATCTGACAATAGTGTTCGGAAGACTTGAATGTCTCTTCGGGGCTTGAGTGAGGCAAGCCTCTAAACACCACAACCCCCTCCCACACTCCTTTATGATTGCAAGTTACAGGTACTGAGTTTCACAGAGTGGAGTTGCAGACAGGAGGTTGCAAACAACAAGGATTCAGGGTCTAACAAGCAAAGGACATCGATGAACATTTTGAGAGAAGAGTGTTAGTCCATGTGTCCTCCACTTTTCCTGGGGCAGAAACGGAAGATACGGTGCAAATCAATGTCAGAAGAAGATCCAGATTCCGTGATGAAAATTGTACCTTGGACTAGGGCGTTAGTCCCAGTGTCCCCGACTGTTCCACTTTCTGGACTTCAAAAAATAGTGAGTTAAATATCTCTGTCCTTCATCTTGGTCTGAGAGGATTTGTTGTAATTCAATTATTTGCTTACTGTTTTGCTTATTTAGGGTTTTAAGTGTAATTGAGCATTAAATTGAGATATTGTTTGATACATCTAAACTTTCGTATTGTTCCAAGAGGCATTTCAGCCTGATAGGTGATTGCTCTAGCTTAGTGGAGATTCAACTCGGTTGATGTGCCCTTGAATGTTTATGGTGAAGAGAGGATTTGCCTTTGAAACCTAACTAAACCAAAACCCTCTTTTTACCACTAAACACCTATAATGGTATTCATTTAATGTGTTGCAAGCAATTTTAATTACTATGTAACTTGAAAGAAAATTTGTAATTCTTATACACTCTATGCATTCAAATGTGATTTGATTTCAAGAAGATCTTAGATGTATTTTAATTCATATCTTAGATGTCATTTAATTCACATCTTTACTAATTGTGGTCAATTAGATCAAACGATTTAACCTGATGAGTGCTTAGTTGGAGGTGCCTCCGGTCTCGTAGTCATTTTTTGGAGAATTACATTTTTTTAATACTTATTTTTAAAAAATCTTAGATTATTGAGATAAGATCTTATATGTCTTTTAATTCCCATGTTTTATTAATGTCACTCCATCGGATCAAACTATTTACCCTCATAAATAGTAGGCATTGCTAGAAGTAAAAACATAAATTGGTGAGGATAGGCAATAATGTGGTTGGCCAATTAGTTGAATAGTTGATGTGTTAGTGATCAGTTGGTGCGGCCTCTAGCCCCATCGTTGTTTTGTGCAGTCATATACAGTTATATGGAGAATTACATTCTTTTTGGGTAATTGTTTCAAGAAAATCTTAAATTGTTACATGAAGACCTTACAAGTCAAGATAGGAAACAATGTCATTGGTTGATTTTCTAAGTGTGTATGCATTTATTTAGGTGATTACATTATTTTTTGGTAATTATTCCAACTAGATCTTATTCCAAGAAGATTTTACATGTCATATCATTCCATCTTTTATTAATCCCACTCTGTCAGATCAAAACATTTAAAAACATCAATGGTATGCAGGCCTTGAAGTAAAAACGGATGTTGATCAGGGTAGATTGTAGCACCGTTGGCCCATTGATTGAAAGATTGATGTGTTTGTAGACACCTAAAAATGACCTTTGCATTACATCACCTTGCATACATCAATTCATCTAAATCACTTGCTTCCAACATTAATAAAATAGTCTAATTATTTGATTAATTCCATCAATTTCCTCTAAATCACCTAATTCCAACGTTAATTGAATAAATTCTATTTATTTAATTAATTTCATCAATTTTCCTCTTTTATTCCTCTAAATCCACATTAATTAAATAAATCAATTATTTAATTAATTCCATATCTTAATTTCCTCTCATCCACAACAATTAAATATTTTTAATTATTTAATTAACTAATTATTCCTCTAAAATTAAATAAATTATTTAAATTTATTTAAGTTGACTTTTCCATATCTTCTAAATAAATAAAATTAATATTTTATTTATATCTTCTTATTCCTCCATCATGCAAAATAAATTAAATAAATTTATTTATTTATTTTGTTTCTTCCATGCACACTTAATCTTATTTTTAGCATGTCAAAAAGCAAATCTAAAGTTGAGTTAATTATCTTTAATCATTATTGTTTTTATCAACCAACTCATAAATTGGAAAAAAGCATTCTAAATTTATGAAATCAAATCCTATTTTTATCTAAGCAAGAAGTTAACTCAACAAAACACATTTTTGCATGGACACATGTGTGCACGTTCATCATGTCCTCTCAACTCATCTTAACCATTGATATCATTGATTTATCTCCACCGTTGATCGATCTTCCCCTGAAACCTATATATACCCCCTTCATTGCATCAAAAATCCTCTTCGATCATTTAGGCTTTGGGCATTTATAATAGCGCTTTGAGCATACTACGCATCATTGATCACATCATATCTTTGAGCACATTATCATATGACTACTTGTTGCAATATGGTTATGCAATTCATTGAACAATCCACAAAAAACCAAGGAATCTATACAATCTAGGTGATAGCTTTGTTTGTTTTGTTATTCATTGATTTTGGTTATTATTTAGATCAATTTCTTGAAGGTTGCAGGATTGAGTTTAATTGTCATTTCTTGATCTTTATTTACTCGATTTTTACCTATACACATTCTAGCATGCCCAGTGGGACCCACTAACCTGATTTAACCTTATTTTTTAGGGAAAAAAAATTTCTAGGCACAGGTACGGAAACGCGCAATCGTAACGTAGAAACTCACTTCTGATCCATAGAAATATGCCTTTGGCTGACAGTAACTTGCCTATGGGTGATAGTTTTGCGCCTTTGGAGCATAGAAATGCGCCTCTATGCAGTTTTAACTCACCATTGGTTAACTAAAACTCGCTTCTAGTTTTTTAGGGTTTTTTGACTTATTCTAGGTTTTGATAGAGATTTCTGACATTTTTTGGCATCTATTTGTGTTTGGCAAGCTGTTTTATTTGCTAACACTGGCATATCATACCCTCAAGCTGATTTATTTGTGGGTATTATCTTGCTTTTTAACTAATCAATCATCTAACTTGGTTTATTGTCTAATCTTGGTGCAGGAGTACAGATCCATATCATCATCCAACCTACTGGCCCATCATGAATACATTCATCAATCACTCAATTGCTTGTTTGACTTGGATCATCCCACAATAATGGGTTACACTTTTTGGCCAAACTTGACATTAAAATCAACATTTTGAACTAAATATTCACTTTCTGACACCTATAGCCACTAAACCGTTAGGAATTTGAAGATGATGCGAACTAGTGATTTGTGATATTTTGTTTGTAGATTCTAAATAATTTTTTTTTTTTTAAATTGGAGTTAAATTGTAAAATTATTTGTGTCTCCTTTGATAACTATTTTTTAATAGTAAACAACATTTTTTTAAAGTGATGTGTATTCCGTAGCACATAACTTTTTTTCTACAAAGGATAAAATTCTTATTCTTTTGAATTTAGATTGGTAACATAGATATATAGGGCATGCATTTGCTTTTATAATGTTTTATTGAATTTTTTTTAATTAATTTTTTAAGTCAAACCAATTATAATTTAGACATAGGCGTATTCCGTAAAATGTAACTTTTTCTGTATGTATCAAAATTCAAATTTTTCTTTTTTGTTGAAACAAGGACATCAGTACCTACAACATAGATATTTTTTTAGAAATTTTTTTCACTAGTTTAGTAATTTTCCATGTGTGTAGAATAGAGAACTTGATGTTCGGTGAAAACCTACATTCACAAGAAATAAAAATAAATATAATAATCAAATTAAATATATTTAAAATTATACTTTTTGGGAAGCTTATAATAAGAACTACATACTTACAAAACATAAATTTTAAATGAATCCATTTGATCCCCTAAAAGGTAAATCAAAAGTGGTTTTTTATTAGCACTTTGATAGGTGTAGAGGAGATTCCATTATAGGTGTGGTTTAAAACTAACACGGTTCTATCCAAGGGGGTTTGAATCTAAGGGGGTTTGATCAAACCCTCTTCAATTAAAATACTTTAAATGGAACCTTTCAAGGCTTAAATCATTATATTTTCTAAAAATATGTGATTTCAGCAAAAATCAGGATGTCCTAAAAAGTGTAACCCATTATTGTAGCAGCACACCTTTGTTTTATTCTTTTTTGTAGGACTGTCACAGAAAAAGTGCCTTTGAACAGCAAAACTTCACCTTTGCACCACAGTAATATGCATTTGCAGCATAAAAACGTGCCTTTGCACAGTTACAACTTGCCTCTGCACAATAACGACTTGCCTTGGGTAAATTTTTATGCACCTTTGCAGCACATAAACTCACCTTTGGTTTGTTAATTTGTTTTCACTAATCATTGACTTTTTTGGAACTAATCTTAGCTCATGTAGCCTCTTATAGTTTAGCAAGAAGACAAAAATTAAAACCCTAACATAGTTGGTGTAGGATGCTTGTCGAAGGAACTATCTTTTACACTAAGTCTTAAAAAACATTTCAATTTCATAAAGGAATTAATGACTGTATTCTATGTTTGGAATGTCTTAAGTATGTATGCTCTTTCCTCACACTAAAAAGTGACCTTGGAAATCAGAAACACTTAAGTCATTTGTTTACTTGCTTTCTATGCTTACTTCTCAGGGACTCAAGATAACATGTATGCTCTTCTCTCGTGTCGAAAGACAATCTTAAGAATCAAAAGTGCTTGATATCCTTTCTAGGGAGCTGCTTGGGAATTTCATCACCTTAAGGGACGACCCCAACTGCATGTTCTGGTGCGGTATACAAATGTCATGAGTATCGAAAGACTCAACTTCAAAGTAAAGACCCTTTCAACTCCAAGCAAAAAACTTTTGGGATACTTGGTCTGCCAAGACTCGTATAGTTGAGCTTCAGTTGATTGGGACACCCTCGTTCATAGATTTGTGCCTCCCATACCTTGCGTATATTGAGGACTCCGTAGAAGCTAAATGTAAACCTAGATAAGACCATCGGTCATTTTGTAATGTGATGCAAGGGATGCAGAATGTACCCTAAAGTTATTCACCATCCGTACTACCTTGAAGGTGAGATAGAAGTCTTCTTTGGGCAAGGTGTCAAAACCTCCAAGGAAAGGGATATTGGGTGTACGCCTCTTATCCCTAGCTATCTACTCAAGGGGAAGTGTCCTTAGTTAGGTAAGAACATGGACAGGTATTCATTCATGTGGGCTCACATTATGACTCAATCCTACTTGAATAATATTTAGGTTATTGCATTAAAAGAAGTGTTTGGTGTGTCTTCTCTTGTTGTTATGTACTTGTAATCACCATTTATTGTCTATGGAGGTTAGTAGCCTTGCACAACCAACTCCTTGAGTCAGTCCACAACCACTTTGTCTGTGTATTTTCTCTTGCCACGAGAAATTTTCCAAAATTTACCAAAATCTTGCCTTGAAAACACATTGTTCCAAAAACGTGCCTTTGAATCACAGAAAATCGCCTTTGCATTGTTTTAACGCACCTCTAAATCATAGAAATACATCTTTGATTTGCAAAAGTGTGCCTCTAGCACATAATAACGCACCTTTGTAGCGTAGAAACCCACCTCTGGTGCATAGAAACATGCCTTTGGCTCAGTCAAATTTTTACATGGTCTATCAGAAAAACTCACCTATGGATTATTCTTGTTTGTGCAGGAAAAATTAGGTTAATAATATCAAGCATTACAATCAAAACCCAATCCTACCACCTTCAAAGAATCTATCTAAATGACACAAAATGAAAGCAAATCAAAAAACAATGTCACCTAGATTGTATTGATTCCTTGGTTGAATGTGGATTGCTTTTCAATAGTGAACAACCATAGTTGCCAAAGCTGCCATGATGATAGGTAATATGCTCAAAGTGCTCAATGGATTCAATATGCATGAGATAATAATTTGGACGCTATATAGATTGTGTGGGATGCTTGGAATGAAATGAGAGGGTGTATATATAGCTCTCAACTAAGATTGATCAACAGTGGAGAAAAGGTGGCTATATGAATGGTTGAGATGATTCCAAAGGCATGATGAATGTGTACAAGACATGTGTCCATAGGGATAGATTTTATTAAATGATTTAGTTGGCTTTGGTGGTGGAGATAAGATTAATTTTCTTAAAATAGGATGCTTTTCTATTTTGAGAGTTGGATGACAAGGATAATTGGTTTTTTAACCAATTAAATCATTTTTTGTATTGTTGGGTGAATATTTTGTCTTCAACTAACTGAAGGCAAAATGGTTATATCGACCACAGTGTAATGAGATAAATCTCTCCTCTCAACAAGGGGAGGTTCCCTATCAACTATCACAAACTTATTTAAACTAAATACTAACTTAGGGGTGAGACCATATCATCCATTTGTCTTTTTTCAGAAATGATGTTTACAAAATGAAAGAGCACTTTCTCGATACAAATTTGAATAACTAAGAAACCCATGAGAGCACAAAGTCTATCATTGCTCCTTTTACTGATTTATAATTTAGAACTAAGTACAATAAGATGCAGCTTAAAGTCTTCACCGAATGCTATGATAAAACATATGATCACAAAAGATAATAGTAGCTCAAAGTCTTTTCAATATCTTTTACTTCAAAAAACAAAGTCCCAAACTAAAGATAATTGTTGTAGCACAAAGTCTCCACAATCAGCTTTAGAACATCTCCTAGATTATTCACACTCACACTACGATTTGATCAAGCAGATAAGATAGTATTAGGAAAAGGACATAAGAACAATTTCCAATATGCCACAAGTTATTTCAACACAAAGATTGAATGATCACTTGCTTTTCTATTCACTTGATAAAATTTGATTTACAATTTGAACACAAAGTCTCAAAATGCTCTTCAATTTGGCAGAGTTTCGCTTCAATAACTAAAAGATGATTATTTACAATGAGGGTCCTCTTTATTTATAAGAGAAATCGAGAGCAAAAATAGGAAAATCCTAACTACTTTGACTTATTCAAACAGAAGAGTCCTATTTGACTTAGGACTTCCTTTGCCTCACATGTAATTACATTTTGGAAAATTACATATGAATATGTCCACAACAAAATTCAATTTACATATACAAGAATAAAATAAACTAAGGTATTAGCTTCCTCCATCATTCTTCTTCAGAAAATTCTGGTACATGGCCTGTATAGCCACCATTTCACATGCATCCAGCTTAGCTGTATTTTCTGAGATAGTGCGGGCCCGAAGAATTGCATCTTTTACTGCCTTTATTGCCTTCTCATGTTTGTCGAGGTTATCCTTCAAGTTCTAAAAAGTCAAATGCTGATCATAGAGATTGTCCATGGAAAGTATTGAGGGTACCTCATCTTCAAATTTCCTTTGAACCATCTTTTCGAAGGAACTTATCATCTCATCTACTGAAAGGAACTTATGGTCTTCACCTGTGAGGGTGCATGGGAGTTCTTCTAGCCTATGTAGAAGCATGGCATCGCTGTCTTCACTGGCTTCACGAGCTTGACATAGATCTTCAAGTAAACCTTTTATTATGTGGATACGATGAACCAGAGACTCCTTAGTTTTAATATATGATTCCCTATTTGCAATCACCCCGATGGTGATCAGATTCTTTATCTTAATCTTTTTCATCTTTATCCACTCCTCCAAGCTCTCTTCTTGATCCTGCAGTTCCTGGGAAAGTAAGTCAACCATGTTATCAAGCTCGGCTTTGGCTTTATCCATTTTCTATTTTCTTTCTATAGTGGTCTTTAGTAGAATTCGCCCTTGAGCTAGCAAATGTTCCACAATATCTCCTACCACCCTTCCTCTGGCCTGAACTTTTTCAACCTTCTGGATTAGGGGATCTTCTACAGTCACTGCCATAGGTTCCACAATTTCAGATGACTTAACTATTTTTTGAAGAACTGCAGCAAGTTGTTTTGCTTTAGCCTTATACTGTTCTTTCTCTTTTTTGACTTCATCATATTTTTTGAGCAAGGTGCTGGCAATAGTTTGAAAATCTTCTTTTATGCCTTCATGAGTTAGCTTGCCTAACTCAACCCTTGAAACGACATAATCATTCATGTCAAAATTGTCAACAGTAGCATCTTCTGGTGGCTTAGCAATCTCTGCATATCTTATTCCTTTCTCATTGATAAGCCTAAAAATAGTCTTAGGCTTTTTCTTCAGAATCTTTGATTTCACAGGTAACATCTTCTCAATATCAATCTCATCTAGCGAAATAGCTTGCTTCTTCCTCTTTGGAGTATATGCAGACAACCATGGGGGAAGCACAAAAGTACTAATAATCAGAGATGAGTCCACTACTTCTTTTGTCAAATCCATATTTACACCTGTTATGGTCACAATAGGACTGCTGTTGGTAAAAACTACACCTGTATCAACAATCTTCTCTGAGCCATCTAGATGATTCTCTAAAATAGATTGTTCACCAATGTCAAAAGATGAAGAAGATAAACTTCGGATAGAACCAGAAGAATCAAACACGGTCCCAAAACTAGTTCTTACAGAAGTAGGGGTATTATCAGAAGAAACAAGGAAAACAGGTGAAAGAGGAACACTTAAAACTACCAGAAATAGGAGCATGAGGAAGGGGTGTAGAAACTTGTGTTCCAGTGGGAAGATCTTTCTCAGGGGACTGATGTGGATCACTAATTTGTTCCTTTTCTACATTCTCATCTTTGCCTTGTTTAGTTTCATCTTCCTCATCAGATTTATCTGACACTTCTGTCTGTTGAGCATCCTTAGACTTCTGAATATTTTGCTCTTCAGTCTCAACATCTTCAACCTCCATTTGCTCAACATTTGTATCTTTAGCACCTGATTCAGTGGCATTGGAGGTTTCTGCAACTTCCTTCTTCTTCCCTCTCTTGGATACAAACTTAATTTTTGGTTTTCGTATTTTGGAGGAAGAAGGGGTGTCTCTTATTCTTGGTCCTATTCTCCACTTTCTTGCCTGTTTGTTTCTGTGCTTCAGTCTCTGACCCTGTGAGAAATTCCTTCAATTTGATCCCTTTGCTTTCCAGCCATATATTTGTGTTAGCCAGGATCGGCTGAAATATTTTCCTTATGGATGTTTCCTCTTTAACTGACCATTTCACCTCTGGAAGAGGTGAGACTTCAACATTCTCAGTGTTATATTTGGGATCTAGAACATCCCCATCATCCTCCATTCCATCTAGAATATCAGTGAGGCCCAGCTCTTCTATCTGACTCAAATGAAGTCTGCAGTAGTCTAACTTCCTGATCTCGTTTTGTGTCCTGAGATCAGCCCAAATATCTTCCACCATAGGCACATGAAAGGTTGACTTCCTTTTGATCTTATCTTGCACTCTCCTAAAGTCAAAATGGTCCCTTTTCTTGAAAGTTTTCATAGTGACCAGCTGTAATTCAAAATCGACTATTTTTGCCTTGTTAGTCGATTGAACTGAATACCTTCCAATTTCAACGGGAAACTTTATCCCTGACTTCTTCAGCTCCATTTGTTTATTATGCACTACAATCAACTATCTACATAATTCCATGAGAACAATTCGGTCACTGGGATACCGTGGAAGAATATAAGGGCAGCTGGGATAATACCCTACTCTGAGATATGTGAAAGTGGGGAATTGTAAGAACAAGCAGCCAAAAGAATTCATAACCTCCCAAGCTTCATCTGAGACCCTCTTCTGAACAAGTTCATTGTCCCATAAACACATGAATACTGAAAAGAAAGCATCATTCACCCTTCAGAAATGATGGATTGATCCCTTCAGAGTAATTTGAGGATAATACTCATACACAGGAACCAATCTCCTGTCACCAACTTGAGTCAAACCGGGAAAGCTCCTCATGCTAGCAGCAGCATGTACAAGATATGAGGTCATATAGAATTTGAATGTTGTGTTGACCTTTACTAATTGTTCAAGCAGTGCATTACTGATCTACTCTCCCCAGAATATTCTCTGTGTGCCCCGAAGAATTACCTTGATGTATGTGTACATCCATTCTTGAAACTTGGAGGAAGAAGGGAGTCCTCTGATGTGACTCAAAAGTGCGATCAAGTCACAAACTTCCTCAATAAAGTCACTCCTATGGAGATCCTTCGGCCATATGGTCAAATTACTTCAAGGAATTTTCAACCATTTGTTATTTATATGCCTTCTTGCAGCTTCCACATTTGTATCATAGTCTTTTTGCCCTTGAGCAAAATCAATCTGTCCAATGTTTACAATAGGTGGACACATGAAGATTTTATCAAGGAATTTTGCATCCAACCTCATGATCACATTCCCTTGGGAATATGTCACAACCCTAGTGTCCCTGTTGTAATGGCTAGCCACCTAAAGAACGAACTTAGGATTATGTACAGAAACTAGAAATGAGGCAACCAAGTGAATATTGATGTCAATGATCTTTTGAACGTGTCTGGAAGGATTTGTCTATTTCGTTTTGTCCACAAATTTTGCCATATCCACATGTCCTATTTTTGTATCTTTGATTTCATCAATATTTGATTGCACTGAAGTGACAGGGAAGAGCCCTTGATATTTGTACTTCATGATTTTGGCTTTGGACGGAGACGGCTCCGACATCAGCTCTGAAGAGAACTCTAGAAGAGATATCTACCACGGACGCTTGTTGAAAACTGCAAAAGGCCATGATCTCATAGTTAGGGGAAAAATGTATAAATTGGGATAACCAGGATTCGATGATCGTGGACAGGAAAGCATGCGTTGAAGGGCTTGAGTGCATGCAAATCGAGGTAAAGGGCAAAAGCGGGTTAACAAGTCTTGAAAGGTGAATTTTCCCAGTGTTAGGAAAAAATCAGGAAAATGTGCATGAGTGGTCAAAATGACCGCTCCTGCACGAGGGACTTATTCACACATGTAATGTTGGTCATTTTGACCACTATTACATGTTAGTAGGAAGTGTTTATAACTCTCATGCAAAGTCGGCAAAAAATACCGTCTTTACATGTGTTTTTGGAAAAATATAAGTTTTATATGTAGGGGCGGTCAAAATGACCGCCCTTACATATAGGTAACATTTGAGTCTTTGAAACACATGCGAAGTCAGCGGAATGGACCGCCCATGCATGTGACTGAGAAAATTTGATGTATAGTCGGTGAAAAGGACCGCCACTGCATCTGTTTTGGAGATTCTGAGTTGTGTGAAGAAGCAGGAGTTTTGATTGCTATCGCACATTAATAGGAAGGTTTGCATAAGGGTCATGTAAGGGCAGCGGTTTTAACCACCCTTACATGTGGGAAAGACTCAACTCCTAAAGGATGCGACGACGAGTGAAAACTCTGCCAATGCATGAAGGAAAATACAACCAAAGTTTAATCAAGACGGTGAAGTAAGGCACGATGAAATCTGCCACTAGTCAAACAAGGAAATGGCGAAAACACACAAACATTCAATGTAGGGTTTCAAGCTACATTCAAACGTATGAAACGATGACCTCAAGTAAAAACATTTACATAAATCTCAAAAGAAAAACGTTAAATAAACCCTAACGAAAAGAAGAACAACAACAACGAAACATAAGAAACCTCATGTTACCTAGAAATAGTAGCAAAAAACCCTAAGCACGAAATTTGCATGATCCACGAGCTCCACGGTTTGATCATTTTCGCAAGGTGTCAAATGGCTATTCTGAGAATTTTGAGGATGAAAACTGAAAAGATTAGTGACCAAAATGCTTAAATAAGGGTTAAAAGCAAGGTATTAATGCCACACAAATGCCATTAATGGAACTCACAGTTCAAGATTTGGAGAAATCTTCCAAGGCGGTGAAAAAGCCCGCTCATACATATGAAAGCTTGATGTGCATAAGCAGTAATAACAACCGCCCTTACATCTTAAACTTTGTGAAGGGACATGTGCGAGCTGCAGTTAGGACCGCTCTCGCATGTCGAAAGAAAACTTTGGCAGAACATGTAATAGCAGCAAAAAAGGTTGACCTTACATCTTAACGACAAAACACATGTAATAGTGGTTATTTGGACCACTATTGCATGTAAACACAAAACTTTTCTAACACCTCAAAATGTTCAATAATTGATATTTTGGCGAGCTTACAACCAAAACAAGCTTCACGATTTTTGAGAAATTGTCACAAGGAAATGTTGCAAACTCTTCTAGGATGTCAGATGACTTCGCACGAGGGCAAGAGTACTTGTCTTGATTTGTGAACTTAGAGTGTAGGCTACGAAACGGACAAGTTTCATAGGGGTTGTCTACAAAAATGAGCGTAGCTGATTTTGAGAACATGTATTTAATTTTCAACAAACTATGGACAAGGATGACTTGTACACATAGAAGAAAGTGATAAAAGAGGGAAATGAAAAGATAAAAATAAATTAAACAAATAATTTTATTTAATTTATTTTTAAATGATAAAGGAAAAAGCGAAATTTAGAAAATTGGAAGAATTAATATAAATTAAATAAATAAATTTATTTAATTTATATGCATGATGAGAAAATAAATAAACAAAATATTAATTTTATTTATTTAGAAGAGGGAAATTAAATAAATTTAGAAAATTTATTTAATTTTAGAAGAATAATGGGATAATTAAATAATTAAAGATTATTTAATTATAGATAGAAAATAGAAGAATATAGATAATGGAAAATAGATGAAATTAATTAAATAAATATGATTTATTTAATTAATTGATAGAAGTGGATGATTTAGAAGAAAATAGATGATTGATACAAGTGTGATAGACAAAATTGATATATGCAGTGGTGAATAATGCGACTAATTGATAAAGGATACGAAGGGTCAATTTTGGGTGTCTACAATTCTGACACACCTTTGAATAGTTATAATATGCCTTTGATCTATCCTGGTGTGCCTTTGTTCAACAAAAATGTGCCTCTAAGTTATCATGAAGTGCCTTTGGGCAACAGTAACTTGCCTTTGGTGTACAGTCCTGTGCCTTTTGACTCTCCCTGTTCTCAGTCATCATTTTATCCTAGAATCGGAAAACCCTCACTTTTGACAAATTTTAACCACTGAGCTATCATCCTACAACACATTCAGACCCATCCATCAACCATCAGACCATTCCCATCAATCATCATTACAAAAACTTGGATTTTTAGAGCTAGTATCCTCTTGAGACTGCAAAACCATCATCATCATCACTAAACAAGCCTAGAATTTACCAAGCTTTCATAGCTTTAATTTGGCTTCTATCATAGGGTCTAGATCACATCCCCTGATTTATCTTTGATTTGAGAAATCTTGCCTCTCTTAGATCCTTGAAGGTAAATTAGTATCCATTAGTGGTTTTCATTAGCTTAGAGAATAAACTTCTCTTAAGTTGGTCAAACTCATTAATCCTATATGCCTTCCTTGAGGTCATTTGTCTACCTCTTTGAAGGTCATCAAACATCAAAAACAATAATTGATCTAGGTTCTACTCATCTTCCATCAAGCAACCAAGCCTAAAACATCATCTTAGTAGTCTCAACTCAATCACAAAAGTCCAAAATCAATCCATCCATCCCCCAATCTTTGTCATAGCACATTTGAGTAATCTTATTTCTATGACTGGACAACAACATCAATTAGCCATGGAGGCTCGTCAAAACTCCCACCAACAAAATATCCAAAACAATCCCCAATAAAATCCTCAAAACAATCATCATGGTAATACCCAAAACAATCATCAAGAGGATAACACTACATGGATAGATGGTAGCCAATTTACCTGTTGATGGTAATGTTAGTCACGCACAAACATGAAATAAAAGTTACACAACAACCCTTATTTATCTTGAAAGATATGATGAATACAAAGAATTCATGATCCCAAGTCTCCGTTGATTAGTTCATAATCTACTGACGTTACTCAGTGGTTGATGTGTGTTGCTGTTAATCTTTCAGGGGCCTTATGTTCATCAGTAATTTCTACCTTTACACTATGAACTTACTCAAATAATGTGCCTACAAGTTGATATTTGCATGATTTCTACCATTATTTATAATTCTTTGCATGATATATTCAACACTACATGCATTTAGCTCAAATATGCTAATGATATTCAGTTATCTATGAGGTGTCAGCATATTTCTCTGTTCTGCTTATTATTTATCATGATTTGCAGTTATGGAAGTGATTTCTATGAAATTAAAAAAAAAAGAAATAACAAAGATAGGGTTTAAAGAATGAGATTCCCAAAATTACTTGACTGAGATCTCTAATCCACATACATGTTCACATATAGTAATGAAGAGAAGAAAAACTAGAATCATACTTCACCAGGACATTCCACAAATCCGGATGATCCAGTGCAAATCTTCAAAGGAAAAGTTGACAACAACATGCAATGAAATGAAAGTACTTCTATTGAACACAGCATTCACTAGTACATATCCAGAAATCAACTTGAAGATTACGTAAAGTTTACAATCAGGATGTAATCTAAAGCTTCATCTTCATTCAATATGCTTTAGAACAAGTACATTTTACAATCATCTGAAGAAAGAACCTTGATGTTTCAATAGTTCAGTCCTCATTAGTCTCAGTAATCTAATCTCCTATATGAAATTGTCTCAGGTCCGATTTAGAATGATTGACCTCCTACTATTACAAAGTAAAGGGGCTCAATATATGGCTCTAACTGTCCCCAATACAGTGCCCAAGAAACCCTAGCTAATCAACGGTCTGCATCCCTCGAGTGCAGCATCAAACGATGGAAAACAAATCCCACCAAAAATCTGAGCAGCATGCCCATACTGGGCGTAAGGATGCCCATTAGAAACCCTAATAGTTCAAAAGTAACTCTTGCTCCTTTTAATAATGTTTCCCTATCTGCATTTTGTCCTCGCATTGAAGGCCTTGACCTCTCTCATCTCTTTGTGATCTGATGTGATCCGATCCGCCTCCTGTGATGTCATCACCATTAAAGCTCCGCCTTTATATCCACCTGCACGCTGCCACTATGTCGGCAACCCCTACAATTTTCCAGCTACTTCGAAATAGCCTCAGCATCCTGCAACAAGTAGACAAGAAATAAGCATCATCATCATTTCAACAACCAACAGGAGATTTAAACATTACATTAAATCAGGCTCAAAATGTGCAAACACAGATATCAGGCTATGAAACTATGAAAAATCGCACATCCAAATGCATATACAATGTCAAAAATGGTCGAGTCAACCATCGTTGACCAAAAATATGCATCGGGCTCTAAAACAGCTTCAAAATCCCTTCACTTTGCTTTCCTGCCCTTTTCCTTGTATATCGCATGCTTAATTCCCTTTGTATATCGCAACTGTATGCAACAAATATACAATCGCAACAAACATACAAAGCATTTTCAAAATTTAAATTTCCATTCGCGTTCGGCCTTTGTATATTTCACTTTGTATCTTGGCTCAATACATACAAACACATTTGTATGTACATTCGGACTTATCGCTTTTTATAAACCGCGGTCTATTCATTTTTCAATTCTGGAACGTGTATTTAATGCAATGCATTTTTTGATATACATTCGGATATGATGCATTGCATATATCGGGTTTTAATTCCATTTGAATTCCGGCTTGTATGTAAAGCAATGTATATTTCGAAACATACATACAAGGTGTGGAATATACAAGCATTACTTCCTACTTAATAACTTTTTCAGTTTCGACGCTTGTATACAAAGCAATGTACATCGCAATGTATGTAATATATATACATTGCGCAAAATATACAACAACTTAACCATCTTTAATAACTCTTCAGGTCCGCGCAATGTATATAGTCTTTGTATCTCACCAATATACAAGCCCGCATACATACAAGGAATTAACCCTATTTTACAAACTTTCGGGTCCGCGGCTTGTATATAACCTGTTGTATATCCACTTTGTATATTTAGCATTTTCAAACATACAAACCAAAAATACATTCGACAGACTCAACAGAATATTCATTTCAAATCATAACTGCGTTGGGTCCAACCTGTATGTACAAATAGAACATTAGCAAATGCATACAAGTATAAAAACATACAAACAACTTTGTATGTAAACCCGATATACAAAACCCTTCACATGTGCAACATACAATGACCTAACATACAAAGACCATTGTATATGCAACCCAATTTGTAAAAGGCTTTGCATACAAGTGACCCGATATACAAAGGGCCTTGTATATGCAACACACAAACCCGATTGTACATTTTACCAAAATACTCATAACTTGCAAAATACAGGGAATTTTAGGATGGTTCAAAAAGCAACCCCTATTCATTTTTTACAAGGAATTCACTTGTACTCTACCCTGGTGCTTAATGCAACTTTTTCATTGTTTTCAACAAGGTTTGTACTATTCACTCCCTTTTTCCCTTTACCACCAAGCAGAAGAGCACACACAAGAAAAAGCAAAAGCCACAGCAAGGGTCCTCATTTTGCTAAGTAAAAAGGGGCATGTTGTGAACATCACAACATTACCACAGGGTTAAATCTTCATGACTTCCTACTAAATGGGTATACCATAGGCCAAGCATCATCTCAGCAAACTAGAATCCCTCAACAAGTCCAAACATCTCAAGAAGTGTCTCAAGACATTGATGAAAACTTGCAAGACCCCAAAATCTTAGATGCTATCGATAAACTCTTGGCTTCCAATCCAAATCATTTCTTTCATCTGTACTTGCTAAGAAAGGAGCCAAGTTACCTCAAGACTTTGACACATCTACTCTTAAGGAGAAAGATCCTACCAATGATTCTATCAATGCCATGGGTAGACCACAAATCACCCCCATCCAAACTATGTCAACCATATCATCACTCATCCTTGATTCACCCTCACATGAGGTGCCTTTGAATGCCTTCACTGCCAAGTACATCAACCCCCTTTATCAAAATCCCATGGGAAACATCACTCAAACCCATTATTGTCCCTATGGAGATTTACCAAATGCAACAAAAAAATCTCGCAAAACAAGCAAATCAAGCCAACCCTTTCTTCACCACATCTACACCTACACCCCCTCAAAGACCTACACAAACATCACAAGTCCAAACCCCCATCCCTAACATTGTTAGTGCCACTCCTCCACAAGGGGCATGAGCTCAAACCTTCATATGTCATCTTTCTTATCCCACTCCACCATGGATGTCACAAGTGCCAACTTCCATATCAAATCTTGCTTATGTCACTCCTCCACAAGTGTCACAAGTCTAAGCATCCATTCCTCAAAACACCTACATCACTCCACCTCAACATTCCAAAAATCAAAACACCTACATCACGCCACCACAACATTCACAAAATTAGAACACCTATAGCACTCCACCTCAACATTCCCAAAATCAAAACACCTATATCACTCCACCTCAACATTCCCAAAGTCAACACTCCTATATCACCCCACCTCAAAATCAAAACACCTACATCATTCCACCTCAACAATACCTAAATTGGAACATTCTTATGTTAATCCCCCTCAACACTCCCAAAGTCAACACTCCTACATAACTCCTCCAACAAACCCACCAAACCAACATTTCTCCACGAATCAAACCCCAAACAACCCTCACAATCTCAATTCATATGGACCCAATTCCAATATCTCCTATGGGACACAATGTTACCTTTTGAGTCGCCCTTATTTATTTATTGATAATACTTCCTGAACAAGAGCCGGTTTGTTGTGTTGTATTTTTGGTCATACCTTTGTTTCTTAAATCGACTCTTGTTCCTTCAATTTTTACCCGTTTATCATCTTTGTGGGAGAGGGTACTTAAGGTTTGAACCTCTGAACCTAAACCCTTTTTAAAGTTCTAGGTTCAAATGATTCGATATGCCTAAAGTGTCTCAAACAACAAGTTATTGTTCTGTGTATTTCATACGTCCTCAAGTTTTCGGGTTGAACTTGAACCCTTTTGTTCAAAGTTCAATGCTTCAACGGTCTAAGGTTCAACACTCATTGCCTTCTAATAAGTCATGCCATGCAGTTATCTTGTGTAATTAATGTATCGTTGAACCCTCCGCTCATACTCTATAGCGAAGTTCAATGGTTCAAGGTTCAACGGTTCACTGTCTCATGGTTGGAACCCCTTTTACAAAAGTCACGCGACTATCCGTTGGTCTCTGTAGCCCTTGTGTCTTTGAACCTTCATATTGAACCATATCCTAATAAGTTCAACGGTTCATGCGCTTAGGTTTAATATTCCCGTAAGTGAATCCTTTGCCCATTTATGTGATTCAATTGGTATGGTCGAACCACCATATTGAACCACACCCCAAAGGTTCAATGGTTCAATAGTTCAAAGTTTTGGTGATTTTGGTCTTATTTATTCCCGCAGCTTTCTAAGTCAAATTTAGTGGGAAAGTTGGAGGAAAACATGTCAGAGACTCATTATGAAACTGAGATTTCTAATTTGGCGGAGGTTACGAATAATCATTATACCATCATAACGGCACGTGAATAATATTTGCTATTAATGAAGAGGTCAGAACTCATGTCTTTTCAAATATTTTTGGCACGAATTGCTCCGAGTGATAATTATTCAATCTGGTTAATGCCATTATTAACTAAGAACAAGCCGAATTCAACAAGTAAACATACTGTGCAACGCAAAGGAGAATAACGCGGGAAGTATAAGGTTCTTGTTGCTCAAATTTCACAGTGAATTCAGATATCTTGAAGGTGAGTTCTGTTCCTCCTATGTGCTATTCCTATTTCTTAGCTGGAAAGAAGAATCTCTTGAGTTTCTGTCATTATTTTCAAAATTCGAAGTGTTTTTCATTGTAATCCTCCAAGTATGGCTTTGAAATCTACATGTTTGGGGAGTGAACATGGTCCTAGTCTTACCTATTCTCACTCTGAATTTGGGGATACTACACTGGTACAATATTATTTAGAAGAATTTAGAGAAAGGTCTAGAAACCCTGTGCAAACCCCCATGATGAAGAAAATAATAGATAGCGGTTTAGTTGAAGCTGCAGCTTTTCCCAAGGCCGTATATTGCCTAGAACTGGTTCAGGAATGTATAAATAGGTATGAACCCCAAAATAGGTGCATCAGAAATGCAAACGGTGATGTGTTGTTTCATGTCAACAGACAAACCCTCATGTCCGTAATGAAGATACCACCTAAAGAGGCGTATTCTAGCCTTGATATTACCTCTTCCTATGGGCATTTCTTAGAGAAGAAATGGACTTATAAAAGTGTGATAGCAAGGAACTAGCTACTGAAATTTCAGAAGGGTGGTTCAAGGTTGCCCAGACCACTTACTAGGGACCATCTGATTAAAGAAGTGAGGGATATTGTAGTATTATTACACAGATTGAAGGGTAGCCAACATGCATATTATTGGGAGGATTGGATGTACTTTTTCATACAAGTTATCCTCCAAGGAGAGCAATATTTAGATTGGGCAGAAATTGTGGCCGATTGTTTGCATCAGGGTTTGAGTAATTGTCTGGGTGACAGAGATTTTTATATGTCTTCGTACTTATTTTATTGTCTGGCTTCTACAAGAGAATGGTTTGATCTACCTCATGCACCCTTGGCTGAGGACAGTAAGATTTATGAATATTATTCACAGTTGCAGAAACAGAATTGTTATGAAAATTATAAAAGGGTTAACGATGTGTTCACTAGAAGAATGACTTATGAACTGGTAGGTAATCTGGGTAAAAGGATGTCCAATGAAGCAATGCAACTGATTAGCATTTATGGTAGCTTCTTTATTCAATTTTCTGAGTTCACTTACATTAGAGTTGGAGGATTTGACGGTGAACCTGTTAAGCTACCCAGATATGTGTTCGACCGTTTCGTGCTGATAGAGGTATGCAGACAGCTAGCATGTGTAGATAAGAAGTTCTCGACAAAGAAGGGTTTTGGTATCTCCTTTCCCATCGAACTTGGGCATTACTCATGTCAGTCAAAATCTAATGCTTTGAATTTGGAGGTGAACCTTAAAAAGTTCAATTTTCAGTTCTTCACTGCCAGGTCTCAATTTGACAGCAAAGGATTTGTCAGGGACAACTTAGATCCTGGAGCAGGGCTTTCACACATTCCTAAGCTAGAGGATTACTGGGAAGACTGTTCAGATGAGTTTGAGGTCAGGAGAAGACTATGGTGTAGGTTCTCTTTAGGGCAGATAGTTACTCTCAATTTAAATATGGATATTTCTGGAGTTGTTGATGATGGGGAACAAGTGATTGATCCGCAGTTTGAACGAGTAGAGCAATTACCTATTCCAGAAGTTGACTGGAGCAAAAAGGAGGAAGATAGGATTGAGGTTAAAACCCTTCCAGTGATAAGGAGAACCGAGAAATGGTTAAGGGAAAAGAGACAAGAAGGGATCCAGAATAAAGATACCCAACAATTCACCTCAATGATTGAATCATCACTTCCCATAAGCTCTTCTAACCAACCTATTGCTATATGTGGTGCAGGTGCTTCCAAGTCATCAACTGGAAGGAGCCCTGCTACTAAGAAATCCAGAAGAGCCCTCACAGCTATTCTACCCCCTCGTGCTACCAGGTTGAGGACCAAAAGTAAAAGAAAAGAACAAGTTCCTGAAACAATAGTTGTGGATCTAAATTCAGAGGAAGATTCAGGGGAACCTATGGGTGATAAGGAATCAAGTCCACATAGAACAGAGGAAGTTGATACTAGGCCATAGTCAGAGGTCGTTCTAGAGACCCCTGAGATGTTAAAAATTTCAAATATATCCTCTGATGGATTGAACCCTGAAAAGGAAACCTCAGCCCCTACACCCAAGTGGCTGGAGAGTTATCTCTAACAAAAGAAAAATAATTCCTTTTGCTGTCCCCTTGGAAGACATGGTGAGCAAATGTTTGGGGAAAACCCCCAAGTCCAAGAAACTCAAGATGACATCCAGAATAAACATTGATCCAAAACACTGGAAACTGGAGTGCTGAAATAGCCAAGCCAGTGACTGAGGAAGAAGTGCAAGATCCAACTGTGCAGGATTTCACTGTTGAGAGAGTGGATCTCGGTGCTACTTCAAGAGCTACAGATGTTCATCACCTTGAAGCATCTACCAAGAGGATGGTTAGTCGAACTTGGAAAGATGAAAAGGACAAGAGGGAATTGAAGCAGACTCTGCGTTCAATGGCAGAGTACATTGATGCTATTCACAACGCTAACCCGCAGCCGGTCTCACAGCTCTCCCTGTCTTTCGACCCCAAATCATTAGTTAACCAGAAGTTATTGGATCAAGTTCACAGAAGCAAGATGGTGGCAAAAACATTTGACAGTTGGTTGGACCGCATTGTAGAGAAGGGAACTGTATACATTCGTGAACTCAAAAATATATATGATCTGACTGTTGCCACCATTGAAGACCTTAAAGCACAGACTACTGCCTGGATGAAAGATGAAGGTAAATGGGTAAATGTGATAAATCAGATTGATGAAGTTCAGAAATATGGGGTAGCAAAGTCTCTGTCAGAAAAGAGCCTGACTGGATTGGATGAAGATCTACTATATGTGAATAAGAAAAATATTGAATGGAGAATATCCATAGCACAGCAGGGACGCTTTGAACTTGCAAAGTTGATTAAAGAAATAACCGAACTCACTCAATCGTTGCAGCATGACTTGCAATGCATTGATGTTAAATACATAAGGGGCGATGGGAAACCAGAGAATGATGTTGATACAGTGGTTCAATCCTTTAAGGATAAAATTAACTTTGTCAAAGAAAATGACAACATCTTAATTGAAGATTTCTCTCGAATCTCTAAGGTGGAGTCTCTACTTTACCTCTGTATTGACGCACTTCCAGAGCATAAAGAAAAAATTGGGAAAATGCGAAGGGATAAAGAAGTTTGGAAATCAAGAGTAAAACACATAGGCATCCCCAACTTCCCAAAGATTCAGGAGTTTGTTGCAGCTTTTCAGGAGTGGAAGACTCAACGTGCTTCCCAAACCACTGATGGCAAATCTGGAGATGCAAATCCGTTGTCCCAGCCATGATCTTATTGGTTCACTTTCTTTTATTTAGTTGCTCTGTTATACTCTTTCCGCAATCTTGATCTTTAAATCAGTTGGTTATAAACTAAATCCTGTACGGGTCAGAGTTACTTTAACTCTGGGTTTGATTTACTTGATGACCTGATTAAGACATTCATATATATAGGTTTTTGAATCTTTTAAAAGGATATAGATAGTTAGGAAAGAAAAAAGGGAATTTTTAGCTGAACTATATTATGGTTTTACATTATGTGATGGTTGTCTGAGAAAATTTTCAGCTGTGAATGAGAAGAAGAAACAATTACTGCTTACTTAGATCTGTGCGTCTGAGTGTTTGGGATAAGATTTTCTGTGTGAAATCTCCTTTCACCTGGTAATTGCTCTTTTATTGGACAACTCGTCATATGTGTTTTATTATTTATTGGTTCAGCAAATTCATATTTATGTGTTCATGTATTTGAATGTATCAAAAGTAGTCTATTACTCACTGTACTGCATAAATTTACTACATTCATAACATAGTTATGTATGGATGTCAATTTGCCTTAAGCATTTTCTGGTTAAAAGTGCATTTGGATAGTTGAATAGATTAAATTCATTGGAAATCTTAAAGGGAGCTGTACCTAAATTCAGAGGGGAACTAATTTAAAAAGTTCACCCATTTGTTGCTTAACTAGTTTGTTCTTTAAAGAGGGGTATAGAGTCAGAATAAACATTTTTAGAATAAGGACAAACCTGTTAGCCAACACACAACAACCACCATTCATCCAATAGAATCTTGCTCCACAAACACCCACATCGGATCTTGAGCTCAAGTTTTAAAATCTACAAAAATAAATATCCTATCTTTCATTTGGACACACGAAGAAAACTTTCTCTTTGGAGGAGGTTTGTCCATATCCATTTGATAGATCTTTACCAATGATCCCTTCCCTCCCCAACTTTGACATGCCTAAATTTGACAAATATAAGGGAAAAGGTGATCCAAAAGAACACCTTAGAGATTTTTATATTGCTTTCTTAGAGGTTGCTCATAACGACACTTATCTTATGCACCTCTTCTCTCGTAGTCTTGGATGGCAAGCCATAGAATGGTTTTCTCACCTACCCATGGGTATCAAAACATTCAATGAATTAGCCAAAAAGTTTGCAACCCACTTTTCCTACAATACTGAGCATGAGATTTCTATGACAAACTTGTGTAACAATAAACAATGTACTGGGGAAACTTTTATCTCCTTCCTACAAAGATGGACAAGTATGGCTAGTAAATTCCCATGGCCCATACCCAAAAAACAACTTGTTAGTATCTTTGTGCAAAATCTTAATCAAGAAATTGGTTATCACTTACAAATCCAAAGTGCTACCTCATTTGAGGAAATCATCTCTAAGGGTACCAACATCAAAAAAGCCCTTATCACAAAGGGTTTAGTCAAAATCTTCAAAGAGACCAAAGATAATTCTCCCCAACAATCTAATGACAAACCTTAATTTTGGTTGAAAAACAAGAATGTCGTCAACGATGGTGTTGTGGACTCTAAACATATCCAAACCCTCCAAACACCGGTCAATCTCCAATCAAAACCTACCCAATCTACTCCTCATGAGAAACCAAAACAAGACTATCCCCCTAGACGTAGGTTCACTCCTTTCTGAGAACCTAATTAATCGGTCCTTAAGAAACTTGTTCAAAGTGGACTTATCACATTGCCTGAAACATGACAATATGATGAACCCACTTTCAAACCTACTTGGTACAAAGAAAATGAGTATTGTGAGTACCATAGAGTGAAAGGGAACAAAACCCCTAGCTACATGAAGTTAAAAAACTTAATCCAGAATCTCATAGACCGAGGTGAGGTCACTGTTGACAATCCTCCAACCCATACCACAAACGAAGACCTAGACGTGTACAAGGATCCATTCCCTACACATGGTAAAGGTACTAACCCTGATAAAGGAAAAAGTCTCAACAAAGCTTCATCTTCTTATGACTCCATTGTGGGTCATTTTGAAGAAAGTAGTGTCCACCCTTACCATTAAGAGAAAAAACCCTGATTGTGCCATCACAACTCATCGTGGCCATGTTAACCTTCGCGTGCCAACACCAAATACCCCCATCAACTCTGACTATAATATCGTTGAACATCTAGGGAAGACTCCCTCACAAATCTCCATATTAGTGTTGAAATAAGTTTATCATTGATGTCAAAAGAAGTTTGGAGGATGTTGGTGTGTTTGAGTTGATGTTTGTCATGCTTCATGGTATGGAGTTCATTCTTGATAGTGTTGATGTGTTGATATGGATGCTTCACCTTAAGAACATGACCTTAGAATGCCTTCATGATATGTTCAAGGTGCATGTGAATAGGTGCACAATGTATGTCAAAGTGATTGTGGTTTGTCATTGATTGTCTTTACAATGCAGATTTTTGGTGGAGTTGTGGTTTGTCGTTGATGTAAATATGATGCTCATAGTTCACAAGGAGATGAGATGCCCATGGTTCACAAGGAGATGAGATGCTTATGGTTCAGGATTCACTCTTCATACTTTCATACTTGTTTAGCTTCAGACTATCATAGTCAAATGTCATCATCAAGAGAGGAGACTTGGTACATGTCATGGAAGTTCTTCTATACACAAGAGGTCTCTGCAACATCAAGTTATGGTATGTTCAGGGTATTTTCAGTTGGTTACATTATGAAAATCTCAAAGGTCAAAAGTTTGTCATTGCTTGTAATTCCTAAACCCTAAGTTCTAATCTTGTAGAGTTCTCTAAAGACTCCAAAGATTCCCCTGCAACAGGGTAGTTCATGACAGTGGATATAAAGAACAGTCAGGGTTTGAAATTTTTCATGACAGTTGTGAAATTAAGGTTTATAAGCTTCTAAAGACCTAATCTACAATTCACTAAAACCCTAAGGGTGTTAAAGTCTTAAACCCTAGTTTATAAGTGTTAAAGTTGTGTGACAAGTGCACTTTTCTTTTAAATCCTAGTTGACCGGATATAGCAGGTCAAGGAAACTTAAGTTACAACCTTAAGGGGTGTAACATCATGGGTTGACCAAGCCCCTTCCCCAATGACTACCGGCTCTCCAAGGTTCAAGGCACTAAAACAACATCAAAGGTTGTTATTTAATTTCTCTAGGGTGCGAAAGAATGAATCGAAGGTGAATGTTTAATTTCATTCAAAACTCAATGGTCTCTTCAGTGAGCTAAAACTTGACGGACACACCTAACTGTCTATTAGTTGTGAAGCAGTTTCTTCCTCTATTATAACAACTGATGGTCTTAGGGTTTAAAAGTAGAGTGTATGGGATGGATTAAAAGGTTCTTTTTCTAGGGATTCTGATATAGTAAGGATCTCAGAGATAATATGAAGACAATGTAAATGTTGAGGATGTTCACAAAATGTTTTTAGTTAGATTTATAACTGTTCCTTTATGTTGATGGTCTGAGAGACAAAATGTTAAGGTAATGTGATACTTGGTGATCTGTATTTTGATGTGTACTGATTTTTTGTTGTGTAGTGATGAGAGGATGAAAAGTGTTTGTTTGACTATGCATTTGAAGTGTTGGGTTTGATATGATTATGCACAATGAGGGAAAGTTAAATGGCAGTGTTATATAATGCTTTTATATCACTGTGAATGGAGTATGTTTTTAGTGTTATATAGAAGTGTGATCTAATTGAAGACCATTGATTCTTGAAGTTTGTAAGGGACAGTGTGCATATGCCTCATATGTGAAGAGGTTCATGTGATTGCAGTTGTCTATGTAGCATGAAGTCATTATTTTGTATTATTGTTGTGATCATCCAAGTGTAGAGATTTAGTGACTCATTTGTCCACATATATAGCAAACTAATGGCCATTCATGTATGCAGGATTGGTTGTTGATAGGTTGTTTGACAAACAAGTGAAATTGGTGACATGATGCCAGGAGTTATTGTATTGTTCTATGATGTCAAAGTAATGTTCCCTTTAATTGTCTATATGATAGATTGTTCAAAGAGTCTTGTTATTTAAAAGATAGATATCATTGAGATGTTGTTTAGGAGAGATAAGGTGTTTGTGTAAGAGTTATAGAACTCATCTATAACCTTTGGTTTTCAATGTAAATATAGAGTAGTACTACGTGTTCATTTTCTTGTTTTGTGATTGGAGTTGATGTGATCAGTGAGATCCTAGCCAGTGAGGCTTGTATGTAATCAGTGAGATTTCCAGTGAGGCTTGTATGTAATCAATGAGATTTTGGTCAATGAGACCTAATAAAGCTTTGGTGAGGTTGGACAGTGGTTTTTCCCTAGATAGGGTTTTCCACTTTGAACATTTGTGTTATGGTTTCATGATTATGTTGCTTTTTATGTTTTTGGTATGTTGATGTTAATTGCATTCATATTGGGATGATAAATAAGGGATGATGAGTAAATTAGTTTTATTAGATCACTGATTTACCCCCCCCTCTTAGTGATCCTTAGTATTCCAACAATTGGTATCAGAGCTGCAAGTTCCCTGGAGGAGTCTAATAGACTTGGGTAGATTCTGGAGGTGGAATACTATGGGAAAGAGTAAAAGAAATAAGGGAAGGAAAAATGTCAAGCAAAAAGTTGATCAACCAGGTTCAAACACATCATGTGATATATTTGAAAGAGAGGACAGCTTGGTGATTGAAGATGATTTTGTAGTTGAGAATGTTGACAAAGAAGGAAACCACATTGTGAGTGAAGATGAGCAGGAGTATGATGAAGATGAATGTGAAATAGATATTGAAGGTGAACTTATTTGTGCTCTAGATAAGATCAAGAACCTCAGAAAAGAGAACTAGAGATTAGAGGTACAACTTCAACAAGAAAAGGACTCCAAGGACAGAGTACTTTTAGATCTTGAAGAGACAAGAAATCTGATTGTAGATTTAAGGATGCAAGTTGAAGAATCAAACAAACTAATCATTAGCCTAAAAACAAAGATTGAAGAGGCTAAAAGGATAGTAGATGTAACAAAGTCTAAATCTGAAGTCAAATCAATTGAGTGCCTAAAACTAGAAGCAGAGATAGTCACCTTGAGAAAAGATATTGAAAATCTTAAGAATTAGTCAAAGAAAAATTAGAAGTTTAAAGAGAGCACCAGCAAGTTGTACGAGATGTTGGGAAAACAAAAACTTCACAAGGACACTAGTGGATTAGGCTATGAAAGAGGGTAAAGTTCTAAGATCAGAAATTCTCCTAAGAAGAAGATAGATCTGAACTACCATTCTGATGCTCCTAAGACTGCAGACAAGAAGAATATAGAAGATAAAAGTGTTGATGATGTATTTTTCAAGAGAATCAACAATGACAGAAGAAGAACCATCAGGTCCTCGGGATCTCCACCTACTAGGAAAAATCAATCAGTAAGGTACAACTATTCCTTTCCTAGTTATTGTTATTCATGCAATAGATATGGTCATAAGGCTGCAACTTGAGAATTGCTCATAGGAGAAGGTTTGATTTTATGAGTAAAAACTCTTCTGCTTCAATAAGGAAGATTGATCTAGTGTGTTACAGTTGTAACAATGTTGGTCACATAGAAAGAAATTGTAGAGTGCATGGAAGGTATGATCATGTATGGAACAACAATAGAAGTGCTCATAGGTTGTCAAAAAGAAACTATCATTCATTTGCTCTAGGTTACAATATCATATGTTATATATGCAACAAAATTGGGCACAGAGCATACTTTTGTAGAACTGGTCTCATGGAACTATCTAGACATAACAAATAGGTAGACGCTTTGAGCAAAAGAAAGAAAGGTATTATAAGGTTTGGAGAAGAAAACCAAACCTAGAAAAAGAAGACCATAGTCATGTGCATACTACACAAGAGGCATCTCTAAGTGCATAAGGAGATCCATGAGTTTAGGGGAGATGTTCAATGTCCTATCACTTGGCCCCAAGGAGAAAATAAGGAACATGTGACAACAAGAGTCGGAATAATTAGTGTACATTCAATGGAGCAAGCTTCTTCACAGTGGGTAGACTACATAAACAATCATATGAGGTAGAATGTCTATGTCTACATTAGGAGAGATAAAATCCCAGGTACATTCTTTGGAAATGATGTAAAGATTCTCTCAAAACAGTGATTTTATGGTTGACATCAAAGTTGCCAAGGTACATGCAAAGGATGAAGTCTGCATGATGATTGTTTTCTAACTGAGAATAGTGGAGATGAACACAGTGTAGCACCCTATAGGGCTCAGTATATGCATATCAAGGCCTTGTCACTGATATCCCAAAGTGTGATATGGATTGTGGAAAGAATAACAATGCTATACCTATTTTCTATGTAGGGGCAGTGAGTAGTCTCTTTGTTACTAATTTCACTTCATCTTTGTAGCTCTATTTTCTATTTGTGTTCTTATTGTGACAATGATATTCATGTCATTGCTAAGTATTTGTATGCACTTTATATAATGTAATGGGTTTGGCATACAAGGTATACAGTCTATACTAGACATCAGGACTATCTCAGATAGCAGTAAATCTTGCACATGGTGATGATACCACAAAAGACATCAAGATGTTAGTAATTGCAGGATACACACAAAATAGTTTTGTTGAAAAGGCATGAGTAGTCTTCAAGTAGGTGCAGTTGGCAAATGTAAATTAGACTCTGCAACCTCTATCAGCATTCTTGGAGTCTTAGAACAGGGTATGACATTCATCAAAGTATACAAGTTGTTAAAATGTTGTAGTTGTATGTGCCCTGATAGACATGTATACAATCTATAGAAGAATAGATAAGGTACATGAACTTTGTGGCTAGATAACCAAGAGTTAATTTGGATTGACTCAGTGACTGATGTATCAGGCATATTAAATCTTTCTTGATGACAGTAAGCTATAGAACTATTCACTATATGAGGCAGGAATGTTCTTCTTTGACAAGGTACAGATTGGATATGAGCTTCTCATAGTAGTTTGACCACTTGTTATGTATTAACACAAGAGGTGATCTTATGATCAAGTGTTTATATGATGTTTATGCCTCAAACAAAATAGTGAGTATGTGTATCTCAGACAAGATAGTGACAATGGCAATGCTTGTTTCAAGTAGTGGCAATGTGCTAATGGAGTAGTTCATCAGTCATGATGTATGATGAGTATGTTAAGTAATGTGCAGTGTGCAAGCATGTAGGACAGTATGGCATGTGGCTATGTGGCAGGACAATATAATTAATGGACAATGTTGTTGAGTATGTAATGGAGAGTGTGCAGATCTTATCAGTTGCAATGTGCAGGACAGTGCAGATGACAAAGTTTCTTGACTAACAGAGTTGCTTGATAGTAATAGCAGGTTGAAGTCTTTAGGGGTAAAGTGTAGAAAATATGGCGATTGTTTGTGTAAGAACAATGATTGCATCTTAGACCTTTCAACCATCCTATCATTAATAGTGATATGATATTTAGACAACATTCAAGTGTAG